>CM017439.1:51846996-52528169 GCA_007726485.1 Eragrostis curvula
AATGTCCAGTTGCCTCAAACTTGCATATGTGACCATGATAATTGGTCGATAAAACAAAGGCACAGCCAATTATTGCCCGAGCTTCAGCTCCACTCTTACATCTGACTCCGACTCAGCATAAAAATTAACTTCAATAGTTGTATTATTGTTTGGGAAACAAGCTTATTCAGGCCATGCATTTCATCATGACTGAACAAATAATTACACAGCAAACAAAAAATGTATCTTCTGGCATGGACACGAGCACGGGTGATCATATCACAAGGGGCTCGTCAAAACATCAAGCCAACTTATGCTAAGCAAATAAGACAGATGCCACGAGCCGAATCCCTTCAAGTGACCAAACAAAAATTACTGACCACCTTGAAACCACATCGGCCCTGCTGCATAATAGCAACTTGAACTCAACAATCACTCTTTAACTGTACATAGATTTTCAATCCACTGAGGTATGGACTCTAGGCTTCCTGTTTCCTGTAGAAGATGTTGAGTGCATCGCTGTATAGAGCCACAGCGTTTGAGACCACAGCAAGCACAATCATGGTCACAGACAAAACCTTGTCACGCTTGGTTGCAATATCATATGGATCCCTATGGAAACGAAAACAGAAAAAAAAAATGAATAATTAGCATACAAGTCATATGAAGCTGCAAACCAGGACTATATGAATTTATGAATCACACAAGTAGTACATTAAATGTACCTGAGTATAATCATTGCAGGAAAGATGAAACCAATAAGCACAGCAGCTGTGGCCCCAGTAAATTGGAATGCATCCCAGATGCTTGGTATGAAGATGGCAGCAAGATAAATTACAGAAATGAGTGAGATTGTGATTATGGTGAACCTCCTGTTGTCACGGGAAATGTGTCTCGAGGTGGGAAAGAGCAGACCATCCAAGTTGAGCCTAAGGGCAAAAAAGACAATCGGAAAGACTAGCATGACATGCACCACATAGCTCACTCTCACAATGTCATTAAAGACAGAGCTGAACGGAATGCGAAGGTCGGAGTCAAAATTGGCAAGCACATCGGCCAGAGTAGCCTCACCAAAAAGGAGGTAAGCAAAGAAGCTTGTTGCAATGTAAACACTCGAGCAGAGTCCAAGTGAAGTTTGTACAATTGGTTTGATTTGAGTTCTGTCCTCCAGCTCATTGTCTATGCTGTGAACTGTACAAGCATGAAAAAAAAATGTTTAGTATAACAGAAATGAATAGTAGAAAGAGAAAACCAATTGAGGACTAGGAGACACACCATTGTAGTGGCAAATGTAGGCAGTGACAAGAACAGGCACGGCTGTGAACAACTTCCAGACAGAATTAATTCCATCTATCTCAGGAAAGAGTTTGGGCATCTCCACAGATCCTTCAATGAGTCTGACAATAGCAACTCCTGCAGTCATGACAACAAACACCACAGCAAGAGCAACTGACAGTGCAGATGTGTAGCTTAATGAATCTGTGACCAAAGATACCAATTAGTAAAGGGGTGTCCATAAATCAAAAGTTGCATACTACACATTTTTTCTTCCTACTTACCCAGACGCTTAAAGCTCACCAACGGAGCAAACACAAGAAGAGTTGTGGCAAGCAGAACAATGGGGCGAGAATTCCACAAATGAGGTCCAAACCACCCCTCGAAGATGCCACTGTGATGAACACCAGTTGTTGAGGTTCCTGATAGGACATCACCTATAAAAAGATGGATGAGCATTATCAATAACCGTTTTAGATGAAACATTCAAGGATATAAGAAAATCCGAAAGAAAGAGAGGCTATTTCCTGCATTTATTTTAATTGTCACAAGAGCATTATATGTCACTTCTTTTAGAAAGCTGTAATCACTTCAAAAATCAGGGCATACACGTTTCATTTCAAATCAGCAGTTCAGCCTGGTAAAATGTTTATGGGTTGTATGTTCTATCAACAAACGTAGATGTTCTACCAAGGGAAATCTTTTAGACCGTGTGTAGCTAACTAGCTAAGAAACTCATGAACTTCCGAGAAATTCTAGAGTACTTATATCAGTAATTAGAAAATACGAAATAAATATATACTATTGGAGCAATTCTCAAAAGCGCACAGAAGTGAGCATAACCAAAAAAAGAAGAAGAGATGTTTAGGAGCATACCAATGATAATCATGTATACAATCAACACGCCAATGTTGTTTATCACCACAGAAGTTTGCAGCGCAATCCTCCCCCAATCTCCAAAAGTTTCACCCATCAGCCACCCATAGGATGTAATCTTGCCCTGGTGACTGCACCTGACCAGCATGTCAATGGATGCCTCAGTAAGCAACGCCACGAGGATGATCATCAGAATACCAGGGATAAGGCCAAGCATCTTGATACTCGCTGGCAGCGCCATGATTCCAGCCCCTACAATGGTTGTCGACAGATTGAACACTGCGCCAGAGAAAGAAGCTCCATTGAACTCATGAATCATGTCCTCCTCTTCTGCCTTGATAGGGAGAAGTGGTGTAGTCTCATCTTGCAGTGCCTTGTGTGATGTGTACTGAGCATCACTCGTTGATCCATTCTCAATCCCCATTTTGTTTGTATTCACCTGTATGAGGAATATTTCAATCAGAGTATAACAGAACCTTGAATTTAGATTTCACATAGTGTGTACTAGTCTTCTTCAATCATTCCATGACTGGTTCTGAATTAGCACAGCAGAATTCCAACTTGATTTATCTAAGGTTGGGGAAATATTAGTAACAACAATTCATTCATTTTGATTTCACCATTAGCACAAAGTGCGACTATACAGACTAGAAATAAGGTTATGACTGACCTATGAGCGACAGATCCGTGGCAAAACTATATAAATCAACTAACTTTGAGCTCCAAGCACGGGATAATTATTTAAGGTGCGCTAAAACCAGAATTCATACTGCACCAAGGTTTCAGACTTCAGTACATCCACCCACAGGAATTCAATACACCATCTTTTAAAATCTTGACATCACCCTGAAATCCAAACCCGTTCACCAATCTGTTCTTGAGGAAAACACTGGGATACAGCTCGTATCACCCAAAGGCCATGCAACGGTTCCCAACCCAACCGGCATTCACACCACGCGCTCAGGCATAGGAGAGGGACACAGCAGAGGCAAGTACATACCTTACCAAAACCTGCAATCGTCGCCCAGCTCAACACCGATTCTGAAGAAACCCAGCGGAGCAGACAAAATTGTTCGTTGCAGAGAAAGGGAGCTCTCCTCACCCCCTGTCTTCTTATAGGCGAAATGCCGGGCACGGGTAGGTGACACGATAATATCTCTCCCCGCCTGCCAAGAACTGGCCGCTGGTGTTCTCTTCTTGCCGTCCCGATTCGCCGCGGCGCCCGTCCCTTTCCGCGGAAAAAGCCCGAACTTTTTCCAGCTCAGGTTGCGTCCCCGTCTAGCCTTCCTTGCTTGTTCGGGCGCGATGCTGCCGCCGCCGCGGTGACGCGGCTGGTCTTTACTTCCTTTTTTTTCTTTTTTCCTTTTACTTGCCGGATTGGATTACTCCTTGTCGGCCTTATCCACTGGAAGACGACAGAAAATGGCGGGGCGTGCGGCGGTGGGCCACCGGCCGGTGGCGGAGATGACGGCGACGGCGACGCGTGGGTGAGGTCGACGGATCTATCTGCCTGGCAGCCACTTGCAAATGGTCGGCGGGGGGAGTACTGGATCCTGTGTGGGACTGTGGGGTTTAACTGACAAGCGAGGAAGAAGGAGCGGTGGATGCAGCGGATCCCGCTGTCCCCGGGGGAGGTTCATATCATCGGAAACACCGTGGACGCAAATCAGACGTTTCATCCAGAGTTGATCCAAGTCAGATATTATGCTTTCCTTCACAAAAAGGATCAGATATTCTGATAAGGTTAGAAGGTCTTAATTGAAAAAAGTCTGGATAATAAGAACGGGTGCAAAAAAAAGAATTGCTAGCTTAGAGAAAATGTTATATTTCCAGCGTGAATCAAAGGATTCTTGTATATAAAATCTGCGATTGTTTTCAAAATATGTTGGATAGATGTTTTTTCCTGTAAATATTAAGCAATCGTCTTGTTGATTTCAGCTTATTTGCTACCCAAAAACAAAAAAAAATGGTTTCTTAACGAGATTCTTGTGAATTCATGCACTATAAAAAAATCGAAAAATTGCTCCACATCCGATGCAAACGTCCGACTTAGGGCCTGTTTGGCAAAAGAGCTTCGGCTTATCCGGCAGGAATAAGCTGGAAAAGCACCAAAATAGCTGCTTATCCGGCTTCTTCATTTTTCTGGCAGAATGAATAGTAATATTACTGTAGTTACAGTGCATAAACAGTGTCAAAAATGAGAAGAAGCCGGTGTGATAAGCCCTCCTAAACATGCCCTTAGTGTATTGCACTTCACCAAACAAAACTTTCACTGGCTCGTTGCCATGTTGATAAAAGTGGAAAACGAAGAGACAAGCATCACAAATGGTCATTCTGATAAAAATCAAATACAGGTCATTGCAAAAATCGTTGAATGGCTCGATTGCATGTTTGTCACCGTCTAAAAACTAACAAAGCAAATAGACATGACATTTTCAAAAGGTATCCTCCATTTATTTATTTATTGAACCTCTCAAATCTGAATACAAATGTAGTATTTGTCCATGCGTACAAAAATAAACTTCAACTCACACCACACACGACAAACCTACATCTATACGCAGAAAAAGAAACGCGTCCGTCGAGAATCATCAGGATCAACAAGATCCGATATGCGTCGAGGAGCGACGTAGTCCCTTTGTGTCTCCACGCGTGAGATGTACCTGCAAAAGAAGGCCCTAGAAGACTACAGAGACAACTAGTTTTGCACAAAGCCCCTAAACAAAAAAAAGAAACACAACCAAGCCCCTGGAGCTGTGCTAGTCCATGAGCTCCATCGCCGCCGAACATAACATCATCGGTCACGCCGCCAGATGACAAAGCCAACATAACGTCCTACCTCTTGCAGCACTGGACCTCCAAAGCCGGCAAATCCAACCCCAAAAAGCTGGAGATCCGCCGACGATTCTCCAGCAAAGAGGCCCTAAAAAGGACCTCAACTCCACAAGCTCTCAACGGCGCCACCGGAGAAGAAGGCGCCGACGAGGCGGGGGAAGCTAGGGAGAATTTATTCCACGGATGCGCCGCCGCCGCCGCATCACCAACGCATCCCCGACACAATCATATCCGCCGACACCATCACCGCCACCGGAGAAACGCAGCCAGCACGAAGCATGCCAATGGCAGCCTCCGCCGATGCCATCGCTGGCACGGAGCCTCCACCAACAAGAGCTTCGCTGGCACCAAAAAAGATCCCGCGGTCAACGCCGACATCGACACAAGACCCAACTAATCGTAACCCTAACTACCTATCTAATGGAGCTACTAGAGGGGATATGTACAACGTCCGACGAATCCGTGACCCCCCGCCCACCTTCAGCACTGGACTGGCCATCAGAGGCGAGAAGGAGGCAGCATGTATCCTCCATTTAGGTGCAGAGGTCGGTGTACGGCCAATGTCCACCCCCCCCCCCCCCCCCCCCCCCCCCCCCCCCCGGTCTCCTCAACACCCCACACACACACACAGAGGATTTGAAGGCCAAGCACTGACGAAAACAGAAATGTTTGGTACAAGCTAGTCCGCCATTGACCAACATTCCAACATCTTTTGTTTGTGTTTTAATTCTTGATATAACAACAACAAATGTTACCTTGGTCTTCATTGAAAAGAAAAAGATTCGGATGTATGCCATATTATAGTTCCATGCCTAATTTAAATTACCACGAATTTTGAATGCATAAGGTCAAATTCATATCGTTTCAATCTACGCGTCGAATCCACCCGTGTCGCGAGATATATACGCGATCTGTTCGGAAAAGCGTCATTTGAAGGCGGAAAAGTTCTCTGCTCGCGGCCTAGGGCCCCGCATCGTCAGCGACCAAGCGACAGGCGTCCATACCCCATCCCACCGCCGCCGCCGCCCCGCCCCCTCCCCATGGCGGGCTTCGCCGGCGACGACCCCTTCGACTTCGACGACTACAGCGACGGTGCAGAATTCTGCTACGACCCGTTCGACTGCGATGACGGCGACGAAGACGAGGAGTTCTGCGTCTCCGGCTTCTCCTTCCCCGATGGCGACGACGGCGAGGAGCTCTGCGTCTCCGGTTTCGCCTTCCCCGACGGGGACGAAAGCCTCATGGTTGAGGATCAGGCATCCTCCCACGAGGAGCCCATTCTCGAAACCCTAGGCCGCTCCTTCGACTCCGACGAAGGCCTCGGCATGTTCCTCCCCCAACTCGTGTCCGCATTGGAACTTGAGGACTCCTCCGGGGAGGAGGATGCCGCCAGCGGGTTGGACCGCGAGCCTCGTCAGGCCCTCGAGGAGGCTGCGGTTGACGATGGGGACGACGGGCTCGGGTTCATGTTCGAAGAGGCGGCGGATGACGATGGGGACGACGGGCTCGAGTTCATGCTGAGCGGATTCGACCTAGATCCACGGCCGGTCACGGGAGGCTTTCAGCTGGTGGACGCAGACGAAGGCTGGGAGGAAGTTGCTGGCGACGACGACATGGGCGAGTGGGGAGGGCCCGAGCTGAGCGGGTTCGATCTCGGGGCGTCGCCGGCCGTCGCCGTCGGGGCCTTCCGGATGCTGGTGGAGGACATCGACTCGGATGACGGTGACTTGCTCGACGCGCTCGCGGCGCACGTCGGCGAGGCTGCGGCCCGATCGGGGCGGCTGCCGGCGTCCCGCGCGGCCGTGGAGGCCTTACCGGAGGTTGCACCCAGCGAAGAGGAGGCCTCTTCCGGCTGTCCCGTGTGCAAGGATGGCATTGAGGCAGGGCAGCTCGTTGTGCGGCTCCCCTGCAAGCATTTCTTCCATGGGGATTGCATCCGGCCGTGGCTCGCCATCAGGAACACATGCCCTGTGTGCCGATACGAACTACCCACTGGTAATGCTGAGTATGATCGGCAACGGCGTACAGCTGGTGGTGCATCCCCTGCGCAACAGGGCCCAACGGCGCAGGTATGATATTGGACACTTTTCTTGTCTGCAACATCAGAGTAGTGGTATAGAACCTGCTTGATTCTTCAGAAACTGTGGTGAATGTGGAATGCTTATTTCGTATATTTCAGATAGTTCCTACTTGCTACCATCATACAATTGACTTGCTTGATCCAAATGAACGCTTTCAGCAGAACATTTGGGTATGAACCTTTTGCATATTACTAATAAGAAATATACTCAAGCTGTTCAATTTCCCCTAATTAAGCACCAATGAGGTGCATGTAGGAGGCCACCATCAGGTTCACCTTTCATATATGACTATGAGCTGATAGAAAACATCTAGGAAATCAGGATCCAGAAAGCTTATACATAGAAGCGCATGATCTATAACCAGTCATTGTCAAATCAAGGTCGTTAAGAGGACCTGTGCTGATTAGTGTATACTTGGTGGCAAACTTTTCTTTGATGTGCAAGTGAAAGGGGGCATAAACTTGTTTAAACTATTTAGGAGGCTGGTTCCAATCTATTTGCTGATCTAGTTGACAATTATGGTTGCTTAGACTGCTTGGGATCTACTTTGGGACTTACTTTTAAATCATTAATTAGCAAGCATGTGCATTGCCAAATCATCACTTTTGATTTATCCATTTGTCTTGGCCAATTTCTTTCCTTCGAGGTCCTCAGTGCCTCCCCCGTACCCTTTTTCTTCCCCTTGTGTGGGCGGGTGGGTTGGGGGGGGGGGGGGGGGGGGGAGATCATGAGATTTTTAGTTCCTATGTATTGACTGTGCTGGGTTGTTTTTTCTCCCTTCAATTTGTCCTTTGGTTGTTTTGGGATATCACCCAAGAAGCAAAGACAAATGAGAATCACTTATTTGCATGTTTGGTGGTTACCACCTAGGCTGGTTGTGTCATTGTGCTTCTTTATTGGAGTTGTGATATCATCATGTTAGCTGCCTCTGTTTTGGTGGCGTTGCATCAGAATTCAGCACTGGCACTTTGAGAGCATAATATTCAGTGCTATACATTTGCTAATATTGTGGCTATCCGGTTGTTTCTGTATCCCTATTAAGCTGCTTTTGGATTCCATCTTGCGATTTTTCAAGTTTTGATAAATATGTAAGTTCCTGTCGCTATTCGATATGATGTTTTATTATGGGGAAATTTTATTAAGCCGTTAAATTCCCGCTGCATAGATTTATCCACTGCAGCATGGCGTATAGATTTGGAAAGTTTTTTCTTCGCAAGAGGTTAAGCCACTGCAGCTGTCCCTCATACATGGCATAGAACAAAATAGCAGCAATAAGAGGCTTCTAGAAGTACTGTAAATGCTGGAGATATCTTGTTCTTTGTGTCTTGAGAGTTGAGATGTATGGTTAGCCCTTGTTTTTTTTCCATTTGAACTTTTACGTCACCTTTGAAATTTTTTGCTACCATGCTATGATCTGACGGAGTGACGGATATTCTAATTCTATGGACAGAGCCGAGGTGCAGTCGCAGGAGCCACAGTGGGTGCAGAGGTTGCAACTGAATGCACGACGGAAAATAGACCTGACCAAAGTGCATGTTGATGGCAGCAGAGGGTCATCTGATGGTTTCTGAATTCTGACGTGATGATCAACTGACCAACTGAAGTAGTAGAACACGTTCCCAATTATTGGCAACGACTCTAGCCAGAAGCGATTGTTTATCAGCGCCCAATATTTTCAATGATCTGTAAACCCGTGATCTTATGTTATGTCAGTAAATGTTGAACGATCTGCAGCTTGGTCCATTTGGTTCAACACAAAGCTTATTCACCTTTTCACCTTAACATGGCGTGAACAGAGTAAGCTGTTGAATTCTGTGTGCTAAGAGTGCAGGAATTTCATTTCATTTCTGCTGGAATAGAGCATTTCTTTTTCTGATAGAAGAATCGGTGATTCTTTTGCTTCTGACGGAAGAATCAGGGAAATTACATGCGTTCAGGTGTTGAGCTATTTGATGGAGTGTAAACTTGAGCGAAAATGGGCGTTACGTCGTCTCAAAATACGAATTCGTGATATTGGAATGGAATTCATCTTTAGGTTCAAAAAATTCATTTCG
Source organism: Eragrostis curvula (assembly GCA_007726485.1). NCBI lineage: Eukaryota > Viridiplantae > Streptophyta > Magnoliopsida > Poales > Poaceae > Eragrostis > Eragrostis curvula. The sequence continues at coordinate 51,856,097 of CM017439.1, forward strand.
CTTTGTGTAGACAAAAGAAGTTTTTTTTTTTTAGGGGAATATAGAAAAAAGAAGTGAAAACAATAAAAGAAACAGAGAGCGATTGGACGACCAGGTTTTTTTTTTTTTTTTTTTGAGAAACAATTGGACGACCAGGTCCACGGCCATGGACAAGTCGAGGCCCGTTCATGGCCATGGGCAATGCCATGCGGCCCAAGTTCGCCCATGGCGCATTGCCGCGTTCGTCGCGTCGAAATGGGATTCTGGTTCAGTTCGCGGTTAGCAGTTCGGTGGCGCTTGGTCTTTAACGTAGTATAAAGGTGTGATAAATTGATAATATCCACTAGGAACGGAAAAATAAATTTGGAACTTTGATATGCTCTGCAAGTCTAAATTGACATGTCAAATTTGCTTTCATAAAGGGAAAAACACATGTTTCAGCTGCAGCTCAAGTGTACGGTGTGCCAACTCATATCAGTCGATCCTCTCTCTCAAAAAAAAACTCATATCAGTCGATGAATATATTATATGAACGAAAAAAGAGCATATCTAGAACAGGTAATCTCCTATGTACATATGCCCCCTTTGTACGAACAATGGAAGACAAATGGCCACCGAATTAGTAGTATCTACGCAATAGCATTACAAGGCTACTAGCCCCAAATTTATGAAATTAATCAATTCCTCCTAGCTAATTAAGCCACTTCGGGTGTTTTTGTTGCACCTTCAGCTTCTTCCACTCCCATCTCACTGAGCCTTCTCCGCAGGTCAGAAGCTTCTTCCCTGAGCTCGGCATTCTCACGGACTAGGCGAGCCTGCTTTGCGATCACGTGGTTGAGCTCAATCAGAAGCCTCTGATTCGTGTCACGAAGCTCCGAGACGTGCGATGACAGCTCGCCCAGGCGCCTCTGCTTCCTCACGCGTGACCTCTTTGCAGACTCTCGGTTTGATGCCAGCCTTCTCTTCTTCCTCTCGTCGTTGCTACGCCTCGCCCGGTTGTCCGCTGTCGCCACAGGCATTGAACTGACAGTGGTAGTGCCATTGCAGTTGTATGGAGCAACAAGGTCAAGTGAGCTGAAACCATACAATTGGGGATCATTTTGTAGCAGGAAGGAGCTGGTGAAGTCAAAGCTTGGTAGGCATGCTAAGTTGCCAACGTCTACGCAATTGTGTTGCATGTTTGAAGGTTAGGGGCTTGGAGGATGTGGAGATGGAAGAAGCTGTGCTTCACCTTGAAAGGCTGCTGTATTGAATGAATGGAACGGAAGGTTGGGCAGAGATGTCCTCCTTTTAAATTGCAAGAGAGAAGACCTAAAGTTGAAGACACTGACGACCCACTTGTGTCGTAAGCAAATTTTGCTTACTTTACTTTGTGCTATTTGAGATTATCATCTTGATTCATTAGGAATGGCCAGTTGGCGTATTGTCGCAAAATTGTGTCAACGTCGCAGGAAAAGATGCTTTCACAATAATGCTTTCGATGTGGAAATTTTGTCGAAAGTAGCAACTGTTTGCTCCATTCCAGGTGGAGTCTGTGAAGCGCCAAACTGAAACGGGCGACAGTTAATTCTTCCTAGGGAACAACAAACAAGTGACAAGTATTACATGAATATACATCCTTTTGTCTGTGTTGCAAATTCTTGAATGCGAAGATCACCAGAGAGAGAGAGAGAGAGAGAGAGAGAGAGAGAGAGAGAGAGAGAGAGAGAGAGAGCGAGAGAGGGAGTTGGCGTATTGTCGCAAAATTGTGTCAACGTCGCAGGAAAAGATGCTTTCACAATAATGCTTTCGATGTGGAAATTTTGTCGAAAGTAGCAACTGTTTGCTCCATTCCAGGTGGAGTCTGTGAAGCGCCAAACTGAAACGGGCGACAGTTAATTCTTCCTAGGGAACAGCAAACAAGTGACAAGTATTACATGAATATACATCCTTTTGTCTGTGTTGCAAATTCTTGAATGCGAAGATCACCAGAGAGAGAGAGAGGGGGGGGGGGGGGGGGGGAGGGAGGGAGGGAGGGAGAGAGAGAGAGAGAGAGAGAGAGAGAGAGAGAGAGAGAGAGAGACATTGATTCATAATGTGTGTACAATTATAGAGTTATGCATCATGTGCTTTGGCTATGCTGCCTTTTGTGAGTCTTGGCAACTAGCTAAGGTTAAGCGACGACTAATATTAGTACACCAATTATTTGGTTCATTTTGGGGCATGTTGCGTGTGACTTGAAAACTGTTTGGTCAATCTTTTGGCGGCTCATTCATAGGATATATATTTTTAAGATTCATTGAAAGCTAACTTCACCTATATTAAACTGTAAGGTTCATTAGTTGTCATTTCTAAAGGCTATGTAATGTATTATGCATTGACTGAGCAGTCCTGGTTCTTTGTTGCGCTCAAGAATGAAGTTTGACATCATCCTTATTTTACCTTAGCCATGGATCTACTAGGTAGGCTTGGAGTATAATTGAAAGTTATTTTGTACTAAACCACATATAGTGACAAAGATTCTCGCAAAAAAAAAAAAAAACACCTTCCAGTTACCTGGTAACCTCCATTATTTTTATGTAGATTCTCGCAATAAAACAATGATTGTTTTATGGAAATCTTTCATTTCAATCTCACAACAAAATGCATGCGTCTCTCTATATCAGAACCAGTTCTTATTTTTCAGGCTGATCACCAATTATATTATGTTGCTGTCAACAGAAAGGCAATGATCAGTGACTTTTCTTGACCATCCTCCTTTCTCTCCTTGCCTTTTCGCATCATATAGTTATCGAGAACACGGAAGGATTTAGATGTATTTTTCTTCTCTTTCCCTGATAAGACCTGGGATTTGTAGATGCTTTTGTATGAGATGCTGGCAGTTGATTCGGTCTTCTTGTAGGAAACAACAGTGAATATCATTAGATGAGCTTTTGGGCTCAGCTCGGCGTGGATATCTCGCCGCAAGCCACGGCGACGAAGCCATGGGAAGTTCCATGGGAGAGCAATGTCCCAAATAAATTCAGAAACTGTCTGACGCTGTTGTGCTGCTGGCTCCTATGGAAGCACCGCAATGAGGTCGTCTTTCACGAAGAACAACCATCCCTGCAACGACTGCTACATGCTTGTAGGGAGGAGGCCAAGCTCTGGCGTTGCCGACTGCCGCGGAGCGATGCGGACGTCACTAGTTCCTGGTGCCATTTGTTTTCCATCATGTAATACACCACCGCTCTTTCTCTGTCTGCATTTCAACCTGTAACACCTTTGACAAATGTAACTGAGCCATGTTGGGCTGCCATTATCTATTAATGGAATCAGGTGGGGATTCTCTCCCCCCCGTTGACCGTCAAAAAAAAAATCATTAGATGTTCCTAAATGTCAACTCTGTATACCTAGTCATTGTCTGTTTTATTATTTTAGTTTTGATAGTGGGGTGTATTTGTATGTTCTCCTTGAAATGAAAGTATACTTTTACTGCACCGAAATTTATTGGCCGGAGTAGGGTCTTGGATTGGTTAGGTCCTAGTCGACAAGAACACATCTCCTACAAGGCTCAGCATATTGCGTGAGGAGACTAGAGACCATTAGAAAGCACAAGGCCTGTCTTTACTTTACAATTTTTGATTGAATGATCAAAAGTGCTTTCCCGATGACGCCATTTGCTTGGTCCTTTAAGCTATTTGGACAATAATTTTATTATACAATGGTGTTAGAGGATAGGGATGTGATTTATGGGCTAAGTACCTTTAACACCACAACAGCTAGTGGTCTGAACTTTCGATGCACCTGTATCTTTGCTACAATTGCAAATTAAGTATGTAACACAAATGGGCGGCATTTGGTTGTGTTAATGTAGCACCATACAATGTTTTTTATGGATTCTAGAAAAGGAATGGTATGCATAATCACTAATACGATTGCAGTCCACAATTCTACAATTGTCCTTATGATTGATTTAATTAAAGTGTCCGCACTTTGGCCTACTTGAAGCCAATAAACCATGGATAGACTCGGAAGCAATGAGCACAAGCTTCTTAGTTTCTGGCAGCTTTATTTTCTGGTTCAGAATAGCTTATTTCCCCTAAAAGAAGGCCCGTGTAGTTGGTTCTTTTTTAAGTTTGTATTCTGGCTACTTTCTTCTTATAACTTAAATTTTATTTAAACGGGTTCCGTATCAATTCCACATGATGCTTAACTGGGATTCTTACGATCTAACTTAGGATAAATAACCAAAGCCATGCCTGTGCATGATACTGATCAACTTTGGATATCCAGGATACAACTCTTAAGAAAAATTCAATAATTGTGAGAGAAATTGAGATATACAAAACACTGAAGGCCTTTAGAAGAAGAAAATTAACTCACACGTCATAGAATCATGGCCTTCAGACCATGATGATATGTATGAACCTGACCTTGGTAATGTGTACGTACAATGAAGCGACCGATTTTTTGAAGGGTGAAGATAACACCACCAGGGACGTGAAAATCTTGTAATAACAATCAAGGCATAATGCAGAGCTTGGTGCTAAAACATCTTGCTCCATTTCAGTAGGTGGCGTTTTGCTTTCAGTTAGGCTCTTATCCTCCTAGAGCTGGAACATAGGGTTGCTTGGTTGTATTATCTTTACATAAGCTTCTTTCCACCGTTGTCGGAAAGATGGTTGAATGATACAGTCCTTCTCTACTTTGCTTACAAAGATGACCAGGAGCACAGTATTTTTTCCTGTACCAGATGTTCATTTCAGGAGGCAATCATTGGTGGATCAACAAAAGCAAAGCTGCAAAGGCAGGTAGCTCAGCCAATCAAGACATCATCCTTTTCCTCACCTGTCTTTCTCCTTCAAAATACACTGAATCACTGATGAAATATGCAAAATATTGACTGGTCTAACAGAAGCTTTACTTAGGCTGATAATTTACTAAATGAAGAAAAGGAGGTGTTGGTTGAGCAACTTTTGATGCAAAATTACTAGCTCTGCTAAAAAGCTGGTCAAAATGTACCCGTTGATTTGTCTGCTGCTGGATGTGGCATTACTTTTACCTAGATTTGTCTTACATGAATGCACAACCATGGATCCTGCCCTGGTTAAACAATTTTACTTCTCGGTTGTTTAATCTTCTTACATGAATGCGCAACCATTCAGCAAAACAATTGTTCAAGTCATCATTGGTAGCACTTTTTCAAGATTTGTCTGTTTAAGAACCTCAATAAAAAAATTAACAATAGAACCTGTGCAATAGTATTACAGCTCACTGTTCATGTAACTACAAACTAAACGAAGATACAGAATACACAAGTAAATGATATTCTTGATAGCATTATTAAACAAAGAAAGAATAATTTGACAGATATCTAACAAAATCACTATGATAGACAATTCAAGTCTACCATATGATGATTGCATCTACAAGAAGTGCCCATCCTCTTCTCCTTATTTGTCACAAGACCTTAGATCTGCTTTCCAAATAATCATAAGGTGCCTTGATCCTGTTGCTGCCACGAACCAATCGATTAAAGAATAACGGCAATACTGGACCAAATCATGGATGCAGTTGCTACTGAACTTCACTGTCACCAAGAACCAAATGGGCAAGAAACCATATGAAAATATATCTTTGCTTCTATGTCAAAATTTGGATGTTGCAAGCTAGAGCGCAGCTTCCTCAACTATAGTTTCTGTATAGATAAGATATCAAATCATGTTCGGTTTTTTCACCGCCATCACGTTTTTGCCTTATGGTTATTAGGGCTGTATGTGAATGTTCTGATATTTCTTCCCAAATGCCAACATGGTCACCTAGAAAGGAGATTCAAGTGACTCATCCCAAACATCTCCACTTGCATTGGAAGCATCTTCACCATCTTCTTCCATCGCCAATCTTACATACTCTCGTCGTGCAAAACGATCCCAGTCTGTTAGTGATGGCTCTTCACGCATCTGCATTCGCATTGGGAAAGCATGCCGTGTTACCATGACAAAAACTAATAATTCTATCATATTACCAGTCGATGTTATCAGAATGTGGGTAGGAGGACTTGACTCACTTGGCGGATGAGAAATGGGTCTCTAGCTTCAAAGGCCATAAATTTGTTCAGATTAAAGAGAATGTTGAAGAAATGCCCAGACAATTTGCACCTTCGGAAGTCTTTTAATGTCAAATAGCTCTCATTCTGAAAAAAAGGTATTGAATAAAAAAATTCAGAATAAAATATTTAGAACTTGATAATTAAAAAAATATACCTCAGGGCCAATCATATCAATGAGCTGGCACAAAATGTCCTCAAATAGAACAGGTTCCTGGGCCATGCATTCCATGCGATGAAGTTGCTCCTCAAAAAAGAACTGAAGTTCATTGTGTGTCAGTATGCCATTGCCATCCAAATCTATACATTTGAACCTGAAAGAGATGATATCATCAAACATAATTATGAGGATTTTTGGACTGCTTTTCACCGAAATCAGCTCAAATCATAACATTAGTGTGCCTGATAAAAAGTTCGGTAATCAATATAATACAACTGAAAATAGCTAGAGAATCACTGAATTCACAAATTTGAGGTATTCAATCAAACATGAGCAACCTACCAATATTCCTGGCTTGGTCCTGATGATTTGTCCTCTTCAGATAATATAAAATGAACAAAATCTTCATAGCCCATTTTCCCCTCAACCTTGCTGGTAAATTTCCTAGGAACCTGTTGCACATCCATTCGAAACTGTCAACACAAATTTCAATAGTAAAATGAACTTGAAGAATCTGATATAGGTATGGGAAAAAAAAAGGAAAACTAACCTCAGAGAAAATTCTATCTACAATCCTATATGTCAATGCATGGTTTCCATACTTAATTAGGTTCTCTTTATCAATAAGGAAATCGTGATCTGTGTCCAGCTCCCAGAACTTGCAATATATCACATAGAAATGCTCATATGAGAAGTACCTACAGAAAACACAATCAGTCCAATGTTGCACACTGGTTGTTTCATCAACAAAAAAAAAGCTTTCAGTTCCCTTAAAAAGACAGCTGGAATTGCTGTAGAACCCAAGAGAATATATATACACAGAAAAGGAGCAGAAATCTTGAAATTGAAGGTGTCACCTTAAAACTTTATTGATATCCTCTTCATCATCAGCATGCCTGAGCGCACTTAATAGATTTCCACGCTTCAGTTCTCTAAGTGTTAGATGGCCACCTCCAATTCGATTCAAGCAATAAAATATCCTATATACGACAGTCTCAGCTGACAAATAATTTTGTATAAGTCAAAGGAGATACAAGATGAGATTTGATGTAGGCTACAAAGATCATAACAAGGCAAAGATAATTTACCATATCTTTCCTGAAATTCAGGCGTGCTCTTCAAAAACTCTAGGCCGGGATGGTTGTCCAAAAGGTCTTTAAGAACCGGTTCAAAATCCTCCTGAATCAACATTGGTTAGAGAAGGACATCAGTGATGGGTCATACGAGCTTTGCTGGAATAATCCATTATGAAGTCTTCCACTGTATAAGATTTTTGTAACAAGATATACCTTTGTGAGCGAATTGCAATTCTGTTGCTTTAGAATTTTAAATACTTGGGTTGCACTATCCATACTCATCAAATTGCTGTTGACCCAGAAATCAGTGAAAGCCTCCCTGAAATAGTTAACATAAATGAGTAATGCAAAAATTATCATACCATAATTTCACACTCTGGGATAACTAAATCTGGCGACAACCTTGTGACGAATCCCGTGCTCTCTTTATCAATCTTCTCAAAAAGAGCGGTGGTAAAGAATGTTGGCAATTTGCACAGTTCCCTGGTAACCATCCGAAATTCTATTGCAGAGCCATAAGACATGGAACAAAAAGGATTAGCTGACAGCCTCGAGAACAAAATTTTGTGATAAGATAACTGCACATTTCTGGTTGTGCTTGCGTTCTACTATAAATAACAAAACTGGGCCCAAACAAATATTTTTAGTTAGAGTTGCTTTCACAATTCAGTTATCTTTTCCTTTCAAAGAAGCATCACAAAGATATATCCAGTTTGACGCACCTTGAGGCCGAAGACCATTCGAGTGGCCAGCAAAGAGCTGATCCACTGTAGCTATACATTGCTTCTTGACCTCATACGTCGGCGGTCGGCCATCTTGAAAATAGAACTGCCGAACAACAACACAATTCGATCGGCTCCCTCACAAATGGCACTTGCCAATTCATCTTTGTATAGCTGTAAGGAATTGAGAAATGAATTGCGATCCGATCGATGGATCTCTAGGATTATACCTGCGGTATGACCTCCTTGGCGGGGCGCGCGGCGGCCGGCCGGAGCGGCGACGCGGAGCGGTTCGACTGGTTGCTGTTGAGCGAGCTGGACCTCCTCGAGAGCCGCGGCGACCTCGGAGAGAGCGGCGGCACGGAGGCGCCCCCCTGCATCATCGACGGCAGCATCGCGGCGGCCGGCCCCCCGCTCGTCTTGGCCTTCTGCGCTAGGCTGCCCACCAGCGCGCCGGTATCGGGGAGCGACAGCCAGTGCGCGAAGAAGCCGTCGAGGACGCCGCGGAGCGCGGGCGCGCCTGGGGCCGGCACCTCCGGCGGCAGCTGCAGGAGGTCCACCTGCAGCGGCAGCGCGCTCACCAGCGCCGCCGCGCTCAGATCCGCAGGCCCAGCAGCTGAAGACGCCTCCACCATCCCGGCGGTCGGAGAACTCGCAGCCGAGTCAGGTTCCGCCACCGCCCGATCCCCTCCGGCGAGCGATCTCCGGTGCGATCGATCCCGTCGGAATTCGCGTCGCCCGCTGAGAGGTTGCCCAAGTCTGGCGCGGGGGAGGAGGAAGGCTAGTTAACCGCTGGCCTCACGAATCGCGATGCCATCTCGGCCGTCCAATCCGTCGTCTGCGTGGCAAGTAGCACACGTTGCGCGGGTCAACGGATCTGGAGAAGTGGACGACTATTTCCAGCTCTACACAATGCATGTGACCTTGCCGGTTGTGATGCGTTGTGGTCTTAAACGGGAAAAAAAGAAAGAAGAGAGAGACGATGCATGCATATTCTCTGGTCCTATATTCTGCTTGTTCATGCATCACAATCTCTTGGGAAAATAAATAAATGGAAATGGCATTCTGTTGCTATTAACTGGTAGAATTAACAATCAAGGAAGTTGATTTTTGGCCAAATTGTGACAACAAACCAAATGTTTTTAACATAAAAGAACCCACTGTTGCAATAATACCAACCATATTTAATTCTAAACAAGAAGACACTAAAGAAGCAAATAATTGCATTACTGATGCACAAGAGCAAAAGAAGGAAGAAGATGGAAATCTCATCATAAATTGAGATACTGCAACATTTTAAAAAAAAAATGGATGACAAAATGCGTACCCTATGAAAACTGCATGGCAAAAGGAAGGAGAAGAGGCCAATGAGTACTCAAAACGGCCTCTCAAGGATGATCACTAGACCAAATAGCTGGTTAGAGAAAGAAGTAACAAAAGTGGAAGACACTGACCATAAATAGATTAATTGAGAGGAGGGAGGGGTTGGAAGGAAGGGAAGGGAGGGGAGGCGAAGTAGGACGAGAGAACACCGACAAAACCGCGACATGCATGTTTGCACGAATGTCACGCACAAACTGCGTACATACACTCCAGTCCTCTTCGGTACCAAAGCCCGGGCATGTCCAATTCTAGAGTACTTCAATTGTAGGCCAGATGCATGCTAAAACCGCTTTACGAGCATTCGTTTTTTTATTTTTTATCCTGGGCCATCGTACACATCATTTTGCGTAGTTTTAGGACTCCACCAACAGAGATCATCATGTGTAACACCATGCAGAGAAATCACGAACGAATTCAGAGCGTTTTACATTTTCAGGCACGTCCATTCTGTGACGATTCGGCGATCGAGACAAGTACGGCAACTGGCCGGGTCCCCCTTGCACACAGAGCAGATCGATCTTACAAAAAGGCGATTGGCAATGATTGATGCAGACGGTTTAGCAGCTGATTGGCCGAACACCTCAGCTGCGCCGATGTGATGTCTGACACAAAATCGATCTGCTGAGGCGTCTGGAACAACAGGTCGGCAATTCTGTGCCAGGCAGAGGAAGCAAGCGAGAGGACGGGCGACACAAGAATGATCACCTCAGTGTGCGAAGCAAGCAAAAAACCTTCTGTTGCGAGTAATGAACTCTATCACCGAGAGCCGAACTGATCGAGACCGTAGCTGTCCGAAACCTCACCTGTCGCCGTCTCGATCGATCTTCATCAGAGCGAGAGGCCTCCTTTGGCCGCTCGATCGCACCGACCAAAATCGTCTCCAATCCCGCACGGCTCTGCTCTGCGCCAGGCCGGACACCACGGGCGCCGCGAACCGCCGCCACCAGACCAGTATTCCTCACCGCTGGTGGCGTCCGGCGGCACACGAGAAGCCGGGATGAGGTGGTTTTTGGCGTCGCAGTGGGTGATCGAGGAGCAACTCGGCGGTGGAGGCGTGGCGTTGTGGTGGTCCAAGTCGAGGCTGCCGTTGTCGTCACCGACCTTTGCCGGCCGAAATCGCACCTGCCGCCGTCTCGATCTTCGTCCGCCAGGGATTGCTCATGGTTGACGGTGGTCTCCCGCGGTTTTACTTCGCCGGAACGCGCACGTACAAGCTTGCAGACCTCGCCGCGGAGGCCATGGACGCGTGACTCTGGTCCGCGACGTCGGCCCCGGGTGGTCGTTATTTCGAATGGCGACCGCCCCCTGGGTCGCTCGCAACCGTTGGATGTCATATGCGCGGGCGAGATCGACGCGGTTGATTGAAGGCAGCTAATAAGATCCTTTGCGCCTTCCTCCCTCCGCCGCCGTGAATCTCCGCGCCGGCGGGATGAGCGCCGGTGACGGCGTGATGCGGGGATCGATCGGAGCAGCGCGACCCCGGCGGCGCGCGCGGCGATGACCGAGATGGCGCAGGCAGGCGTGGCCACAGGAATTTCTACTGCGGAGACCCGATCAGAGGACGTGCTTCGTCTCGTGCGCGTTCTCTCCGCGCCGCCGCGCCATCGGAGCTCGTTAATTACGCCGGCGAGTGATGACCCCACGACGCGTTCTTTCGTCTCCACTGACCGCGACACGCTTCGACAAATACCTGCAGCCCAGCGCGCGTTCTATTGCCACCCTGGCGATCCCTCGAGGCGAGTGCCAATGTCGACGCTGCGGCAGTGGTCATCGGGGGACACCACAGCAGGTGTCCATTGGTCTCCTTGGTTTCTCTGCGACCACGCAGCTGCCTTCAACGGCGGCGACATTGGTTCTGGCGACGCGGCTGGCTCCTTCGCTCAGGCGTTCAGTGCCTGCAGACGTCGGGAGCTGAGCTGCAGCACGACATCACTGCACACGTGCAAATTACTTTTCTAGTGAGATTACCTTAACTCCTCTTCATGCAAGCGCGTATACTGTACCATTCACTGGACTGGACTGGTGACCCGATCCCAGGGGAAAACTGAATTGAACATATATACAACAAACAGTGCAGTCATCCGAGTTTAAAACAGATACAGTATGCGAATGCACTATGAATGGAAATTTAACACACGCAGCAACTGTTATCGTAATAAAGATATATATATGCATAGATAGAAAGTAAGATGGAACTCAGCAATACCGTAGACAGATCGACTCTGGAGTGCCTCCTCAACCCCTTTTCAGAATGGGTCCATTCGAGTTCCTGGCAAGCTGGTCCTGCACATCTTTCAGAAACCCCTCCTCATAGGTATCATCGTCAAGCATGAATTCCTTGAGCCTTGGGAGAGATGCTAGACCACTGAAGAAATCCTTTTTGGTTTTATTGGGAAAGCCACAGAACTGCAGCAGCTCAAGCTTAGGCGTTGCTCCTTCTTTAAACTCCACGGATTCGAGGTCACTTATGAGCACCAGCATCAGCCTTTTCAGACTCGGGAATGAGTTTTCGGAAGTGAAGCAGAGTTTTTCACCCGTGAATGAGTTCTCCCGAAGACGCAGAATGGAAAGCTTTGGTAGCTTACCAAGAACTTCCATCGCAGCAGCATGGTCCGATATGCTGGAATACCTCAGGCTCAACTTCATAAGATTGCCGAGGTTTTTCATCCATTGCGGTAATTTGCACAGACAACCATACAACTTGAGCCTCTTGAGGCTTTCGGGGAGCGAGAGACTCATGAGGTTTTCAAGGGGCGACTCAATTGAGCCGTCTGATTCCTTCATGTCTTGCGAACTTGGCTCCTTCACTGACCGCACAGACAAGGATTCCAAATTGCTGAGCGCAGAGAGGGCTAAGCCGAGACCTTGGCAGTTCTTCTGGGTGACACCAGCCACTCCGAGCTTGCGCAACCGAATGAGCCTTCTTATGTCTTGTAGGACGGCCTTTCCCCGGCTCCGGCCAATGTTCACTGTACCCAGTGTGTGCAGAGCATTCAGTTTGTTGACCCCACTTGGCACCAAAACACCAGGTGTATGTCATGCCCTAATTTCTGGAGCATATTGTGCATCATGTATCAGTCTTTGGATCAGTAGCTGATACGCACAAGAACACAGATATGGTAATCAAAAGCATACTTTGTATAGGTAAATAGTATAGTACCTGATATAAAGCCCTTAGTGACGGTACGACAAGGATTCCGAAGTATCCTAGTCCTTCCGACCAACTAATGGCTGAGCAGACAAACAACGAAAAACACGACCCAAGCCACAGGCAGACTTGAGATGCAGGAACGAAAACCAGACGTCGTCGCTTCCTACGAAGGCTTCTCTGACTAAAACCACAAATGCAAGAGCGTGAGTACATAAGGTACTCCGCAAGCCCTACACTACACAAGGGTAAATATACATGCATATTTGGTCTTAGCAAGGAGAATGCTGTATGGTTCCTTTGCAGAAAATCCATTTTTATGCAGGGTTCACTAAAGCAGTCAAGGATTTATAGATAAAAACAGAAGATTTCATTGTCAATATTTTAGTTGGTTGGCCCTGGGAGAGTATACATTCCCGCCAGTTCTCAAGTTTTAATTGGGCCTTCTGACATCAAGGATCATACCGACCCGGCATCCATGCCAACACTTCCAAAACACGGGTTGTCTACAACCCACTCACACGTCAAGGATAGAGAGAGGTGGCTAATCTCAAAAGCGCATAACCATAATGTGCCATATGTCGTGGCAACGTCCATCCGGATGAATTGTTATCCTCTGCAGAGGTTGTACATCTTTCCCCACGGGCTATGCACTCTTGTACGGAGAGTGACATAACGCTTAGTCCATCTTCTCTGAGCACTTTGCAAAACCACCACGGAATCACACTTAGGGGCCTGTGACAATGAATTGTCACACTACGGCACAACACACCTTTAACAGGTGCATTCGTGCTCCCGCAACGAGTTGCGGGATCCGAGTACAAACAAGGACAGGCGGCTTTCCCATGCACCGACAGTGGGTTCCGCGACCAGACCGCGGGTACGTTTCCCGGGTCTTCTCCTGAGCTTCCGTTGCCACCATCAGCCTCCGGTGGTGTTGCAAGTGTACCCAAGAAGGTAGGATAAGTCCTGCCCATTCAGGTTCCGTGGTTGTACGGGAATCATTAGGTTTTCGGTCAAGAGAACCGGTCCTTATGTGGCCTGGCAAGCACCATATCCCACACTGGTGGGCTATCACACTATCCACATCACCTCATCAGTGGTCTTGCCCGCAGTCCAACCCATTCCCATCACCAGCTCCATCATCATCACCTAACACAGTTGTGCTACTCCCAAACCCAAGTATTTACTCACACCACCAAACTCATTTAACACATTTTCAAAAGCAAGTGTGTGAGAGGTGTGGCAATGTAGAAACATTGCGAGGGGTCCTAAGCATTTCTATTAGCAAGGTAATTGTACCATCATAGAAATGATGGAACTGTCCTAGGGTTATCAAGGAGAGGGGTAAACAAGGGTAATCAAGGATTTCCGGTGTTAATGCCTATATAGTGGCATCAATACCAGCAAGCAAGTAGGACATAGCTACACAATTAGTAAAATAACAATCAATGCATATTACTAGAATAGGCCATATAGGTGCGATGCGAAGACAATAGGTTCAATCATGATCAAGGAGATGTAGAGCTTGCCTGACAAACGTTTTCCTAATCTTCGAGTTCTGGGTCTTCGAGCTCTTTTGTCGAAGTCGATGTTTTCAAGTCTTTTCCCGAAGCTTGTATCTTCTGGATTTTCCTCGAAGCCTGAGTTCTTCTAGATCTTCCTTGGCTCTCGCGTAAACTAAAGTATAAAGATAAAGCGTATAAGCAAACTACCGCAAAAGAAAATAAAGATCGGAAAAGAATCATATAAGATCCAATTAAACTCTGATTAAGAACCAGAAGAATTCCAGTGAAGAACAAGTGATATGAATTATGTATGATGCAGCATATTTAATGCAGGGCATGTTACTGGTCATAGGTGATATACCTGGCCTTGTAAGGGCCATATTCACCTAGACAAATTATTAGTTTCTTATGTTCTCTAATATATGAACATGGGTGTGTGGTTATGCATATGATATTCGTTTGTCAAACACCTTAGGGTGAAAGGTGATGAGATGCACATGATTGGTTGATGGTGATTGCGTGCATATCTAATATGCAAGCTTCTATATTATTTCTATAAAAGAACATGCATAAGCGCAAGAGATAGTGTGGGCAGCGTGTGTACGTGTCTCTTGTACATTTGCATGCTTCGAGACTTTACGTAGGCCGGAACCCACATAAAGGCTCATGCAGCACTGTACAAGGTGCAAGGTGTGCCACTTTAATTACCTAGGTTAGTTATATTATTATCTTATGGTGATTAGCTATTGATTACTTGCTAATTAATTATTAAGATTAAGCTACTATTTATTTATTATGCAAGTGCATGATGGCGGTACGTGTACGTGATCATGCATGACATGAATGCGTGATTGCAGAGAAATCAACAAAGTCAAAGATTAAGAACAAATTGGTAATTAGAATAACGATAAAATAATTATTCAAATAATACTCAATAAAAGATTACTTATAAAAGAAGATGATAAAGCGATAGGGCTTGATAAGGAATTGGTGATAGCATCGGAATAGGTGTTGGGGGTAGGGTTAGGTTTAAGCTTGATTGGGCGAGGATTAATCAAGGCTAGGTTCAGAGTCGAACTCAGAATATAGAAGGTTGCGGCATTTAGAAGCGATACCGCCTGAAAGATTATCGTTAGCGGGTAAATAAATGAATGTGCGGTATAGGAATGGAGCGGGGTGCGGGTTGTCATGTGGAAGGTACTAGACGAATAGCACCACAGAATTGGTTAGGTTTGGGTGAGCAACAATTGTGACATGCGAGTTTGACCTCGCACGATTGCCGATAAAAGGAATATATTAGGTCAGAGGGGTTTTTAGGACATTGATGATGTTTAGGTATGATGTGGGGTTCCAATAATAGTACCAAGTTGTACTACACGTTTCTACGAATTCGTGAGCGCAAGAATCGCTCAAAACGGAGTTATGGTTGAAAAGATATGGACATTTAAAGATTTGGGGAATTATTTGTAATTACAAAGGATTTAATTGTAATTACAGAAAGGTTTTAAGGACTTATTTGTAAGGTCAGAAAGTTTTAGGGATCAATATGTAATTATGGAAAAGTTTGGGGGCCTAGGTGTGAACAGATGAGGACCAAAACATAATTATAGAAAAGTTTAGGGACTTTTCTGTAAAAAGATAGGGCTTAAACATAATTACTGAAAAAGTCAGGGGTTTATTTATAAAAGATCAGGTCTAAAATGTATTTACAGAAAAGATTGAGGGGTCTTCTGTAAAAAGGCAGGACTAAAACATAAATACAGAGAAGCCTGAGGGCTTATCTGCAAAATGTACAGGGCCTGGGGATTTTCTGGAATTTTAGAATTATTTTCGTATTAGAAAATCCGTGGACCAAGTCCACAGGAGTCGTGGACCGAGGACGGGCGGCGGTCCACGAGTCCACCGTGGACCAGAGGGACGCGCGCGGTGGCTGCTCACCGGACTTCTCGCCAGTGGCGCGCAGGATGGACGAGGGCCGACGAAACCTCGTCGCGGGGGACGATAAGGTGGTGGCGGAGCTGATGGTGGCACGTGTCGTCGACGAGGAGCAGTAGAGCGGCCACAGCGGCTCGCCGGAGTTGGTGGCGGCGGCGGCGCCTAATGGAGACGCGCGTGCGAGCCGAGAGGGAGGGAGAGGGAGCGCGGGAGAGGGAGAGAGGAGTGTGGGGGAATCGTGTGTAGCCTCGGCTAGGCCGGGGAGAGCTCCACGGCGGCTGAGGGAGAAGGGGAAGAGAGGTGGAGCTCGGTGTCGGCGCGAGTGCGCGTGGGGAAGGAGGGAAGAGGATAGGGGATGCGAAAGAGGGGTGCGCGGTGGTGCTCACCTGGGACCCGAGCTAGGCGGTGGTGGCCGGGAGCGGGTCGTCGGCGGCGAGAAAAGTTCGTCGGTACCCTAACTCGGTGAGAGAGAGAGAGAGAGAGAGAGAGAGAGAGAGAGAGAGAGAGAGAGAGAGAGAGAGAGGGAGAAGAACGGGGCGCGGTGCAGTTTTAAGGGGGCGGTTCCTTGGCGGCTACGGCGGCGCGCTCCGGCAGGGCAGTGGGAGCGGCGGAGGCGGGTCGGAGGCCGGGGCCGACGGGGCGGCGGCGCGCCGCGTGGGAGAAGAAAGAGGTAGGGGCCGGGATGACGAGTGGGTCCCAGCTGTCAGCGGGAGAGGGAAGGAAGGAGGCCGGGCCGCGGTGGAGTGGGCCGGAGAAGTTGGGCTGGTGAGTTGGGCTAGGAGGGAAGAGAGCGGCCCACGCGCGGCTGGGAAAAAGAAAGAAAAGAAGAGCGGGCTGGGCCGGAAGGGGGTTTCGGCCCGAAGACGTTTTAGGAAAGGAAAATGCTTTTTATTTTCCTGGAATTTGAGTTTGAAAGGATTTCAAATTCAAACAAAAACAAAAACTAATCAAATATTCAAAATAAAGCCAATAAAATCCAGAAATGCACATGGTGAAGTTTTTTGCAAGATTTCAAAATCAAAACTTTTTAAAGTCAAAGTGTGTTTGACAAACTCAAGACAAATTTATTTAATTTGTTGTAAATTCAAAATGGTTCAAATTTTTAGTAGATTTAAATGGATGCAAACACTTGAGCACTTGTTTTAATATTTCAAAATTTTCAAATTCAAACTAAGTTTGATTTGTTTGGTGAATTTTATTTTCAAAAATCATTGGAAGGAAAGAGATTGGACAAAAATTTAAATTTGGAGTGAGTTTTATTCGTTTTTTTTATTTTTCTTTTCTTTTTCTTTTTGGCTCCAAAAGTGAGGGTATTACAGTGTATCTAGGCGCCTCGCCACAAAAGGAAACACAGTGCAACACCATGCAGTGCATACGTCATGCCTGTTTGGGTTTCCATCTGTTTCCAATAAGCCGGGTGCGCAAGAAAACACACACCCTATAGCCGAACATAGAGATAAAAGACATAACCTGTTCTTCAAAATCTTTGGTAGATCCAAATCTTGTATCAATTCTTCATATGACTCACCACCAAAGACTCCAGTACCCCCGGCACGAAGATATTGAAGCTTCCGAAGCCTGATGATGGCCCGCGGCAACTTGATGATGGATGTATGCTTGATATCTAGCGTCTCTAGTTGCCGCAGGTTACCAAACGAATGTGGTAAGTGACAAATAAGATGACAATATCTCAAAGAAAGGTATTTCAGGTGCACAAGCTTCACAATGTGCTCAAGGTGATGATCATTTAGGCCTGTGGTTCCTTCCAAGTCCAGCACTCTCAACATCCTCATCCTCTCAGAAATGAGAAATGGCCTCCACTTCCCAAACACCGTCAATGATCTGATACTGGATGGATTCACAATGTTCTCAAATTCACACCGATCTCCTTTCCAATTTTCGCTTACAGACAGGTGTCGTATTTTGATCTGGGTGTTCATGCCACAACCTTCTTCTAGTCTAAAGACAAGATTCTCCTCTGCAGACTTTAAGGTACTCAATTCATGGATGAGATCATTAAATTTGCAAGAATCAATTCCTTTTGTGCTACCAACTGATTCTATAAATGGTATGACCATGCTTCTGTCTATGAGTTCCTTGAACTAGTCGTCTGCTATTTCCTTAGCATACTTGCCATGCCCATCGCTTGAGTAACCTTCTGCAGTCCAGCGATGCACCAACCGTCTCCGGCTAATAGTGTGATCTTCAGGAAAGATGGACAGATATAGGAAACAATTCTTAAGGTTATAAGGTAAACAATCATAGCACTTAGCAAGGATAATCCTTATAGCCTCACACTCTGGATTTGTCCGTGCGTCAGGATCAATATATTCGTTCAGTTTTCTCCACTCCACGGAAGTTTTTGGTCGCGTTTTCAGAACTCCACCAATGGTGAGTATGGCAAGGGGAAATCCATTGCACTTTTTCAGGATCGGTTCTGCCTCTCTAGCCAACTCAGGATATTGCCCATTCAAATCTATAATCCTCCCAAATACCTGAAACATATTCAATTCAACTTGTTAGGACATCAAAATTCTACGTGTATGATTAGGGTTTAGGATGAAGATTTTCTGCAATTAGATGATTTCCCCTTCTATAGGTCCTTGAACTATAAGATATAAGAAAAAAGGATAAAATTCTCTCATTAGGGAAGAGATGAAAAATATATGTATGACAGGTTGCCACAGTATGCCCACACTAAGGAATATTTAAAAATCATCCTGCAGGCTTGCAAATGGAGCATGACAATATGATAGCAATACCTTTTCTATGAAGAGATTGTTCGCGTCTTTTTCTTCAAGAGTTTCGAGTTTGATTATGTTTTCTTCATTATCTGAACAATACCTAGCCATATTCTCAGTGCTTGTGGTGAGCATGATCCGGCTAGCTACAGAGTTATTAGGGAAAAGCTCTCTTATAACATCCCATTCCTCTTATAACATCCCATTCATTGGCAGATGATAAACCATCGAGAACAATTAAGTATTTCTTTCCTTCTAGAAGGCCAGTGAGTCGTTGTCCATCTCCTGATTTTGTTCTATCGCCACATTCGACCGCTTCCTTATCTCCGAGTTGCTTAGCTAAGCTACTAATGAGATCTTTGCGACTGAAAGGATGCTTGATTGTGACATAAGCTCTCTTCTTAAACTTGGACCTAAGCTCTTCGCTTTGGTAGACAGATTTGACAAGAGTAGTTTTCCCAAGACCACCTTTTCCACAGATAGAGGTCACTTGAAGTTGTTGGTTATGTTCATTAGAAATTCGCTCGATAATATGTGACACTTTGTTTTGTCGACTGATGAACTGAGACTCCTGAGGAGCATTTTCCATCGTCTCTATATGAGTAGGACTCTTCCCATCTTCTGAGTTATTGCTATTGTTAGAGATTGTTGTTGAAGAGGGCCCAACCTCCTTTGTACCCTAAATAAAAGCAAACAATGGTTAGGTGGCATTTACATCTCATGACAATGTTTAGTCATATTGCCAATCTAGCAAACGTGACATCTTGGAAAAAAAATATGTCCATTTGAAATCGATATTATTTAGATACACAGTTTTTAATTTATACATCAAGTAAATAAAAACTGCGAAATATCATACATGCGTCAATATGACAAGTGTACATCTTCAAGAAATTTATTCATAGACAAAAGAAAGATAAAGACGTCTTGATTTTTCAATTAACAATTGTTCAAATTCTGTTTTAAATTTTGAACTGAATTTTTACAATATTTATATATTAATTAATAGTTAAGTTTTTTTTTTGAAGAAAAAAATAGCCAAGTTATTCAATTATAAAAGTATGTCTAGCTAGTTAATCTGAGATTAAAGAAAAGACTTTCAGGATTTTGGGTATTACCTTCTCGCAGAAAGCATAAATAATTTGATCCGATGTCGATTGCTTGAGCTCCACTACCAGCCTTTCTGGACCTGCACATAAGCTTGCCACTTCACCTCGCTCTGTGGACACGATGAGCCGGCTCCCTTTCTGGTTGTTTGGGAAGTAGGTTTTAATCCACTCCCAATCTTCAATGGTGGATAAGTCATTGAGCACAATCAGATAACTCCTCTGAGTGACATGTTTATTGAACTCGTGAACCAGATGTCGTTGATTCATCGCCTCCATCTTGTTCTGAACTTGAGCCCCAAGTGTTGCTGCCGCTTCTTCTTGTGTGTTCCCTGCAGCTTCTTGGAGAGAATTCACATAGAACTGTCTGACAATGCACTGGAGGAACTCTGGCGGCCTGAAAGGATGCGTGACCCTGACCCAGGCGTGGCACTCGAACTTGCTCTTCTTCATAAGATCATCCTCCGGGCACTGGATCTCCTGCCTCTTGAGATCATCGTACGCCTTTCTGACGATGGTCGTCTTCCATGGGTCACCACTTGTCCCCCACACCGCAATCACCTGAAGTTGCGGGTCGTCTCTACAGATGAGCGGGACGAGATCTACTTTTCCCGACTCGAAAAAGAGGTCGTCCTGGCGCTTGGCGCCGGTGCCGAGAGGGACGATGCTCGAGCTCTCGGCGCAGGCGTCTTCGGCAAGGTGGTAGCGCAAGTTCCGGTGGTTCATGTCCTCGGCCCTGGCTCGCAGCCCCTTCATCTCCTCGGCGACGCGGTGCCGCGCGAGCACCGTGCGAGCGAGGCGCCACCCCGACGGCCGCTCCAGGTGGACGGCGTGCTCCTGGAGGCAGTCGTCGACGTCGTAGGCGAGGTCGCGGACCTGCCTCACCCTGCTCCGGGGGATCTTGTGCCGGTTCCGCTCCTCGTCCGCGTCCCTCAGGAACGACTTCATCGCGGCCAGCTCGTCCGTGAGGAAAACCACGTCGCGCTGGACGGACTGCGTCAGCGCGGCATCCTCGGCGATGGCGGCCTTTGCGCCGCTTAGCAGGCAGTTGAGAGCCGCCTGGCCGACGCTCACCACGGCCGCCTCCATTGCTCTCCTTCCCGATCTCCTCCTCTAGCTACGTGGTTGGGTGGAGAACTGGAGACTACTAGTAGCTTGGAAGAGAGCTGTACCTGAAACTGCGTTTGCATTACTACTAATTAAGGCTCTGCTGCCGGCCAGCTGTGTACTGCTGGGCTATACTATTGGCTGTGACGCATGCATGGCTGGCGTCATCCTCGTGGACGGAGGTCGTGCCTGCTCGGCTTGGTCTTGGCAGGAGACAGCGGCTTCAATTGCTTCAAATGCGCATCACCCACCATAGCAAGGACCACAATACAATGTTACTGCATTGATCCTAAAACCTTTGATAGTGCTCCGATCCCTTGTCCACCTTTGGATGGTGCGAGCTTGGGGAGGACAACCGATAGAGAGCGCAGAAGAAATTTTATTAAGGCGTGATGCGCAGAACAGAGTCATCGGTGGTGTTGATATCTTGCAGTTGTACACGTCCAACTAACACAGCAGTGGATAGCAATCATGCGTCAGCTAGGTTCACATTTGCTTGACATTAAATGGTGAAAAATTTAGAATGGAGCATGACGACTTCCTCCCGACTGATTGGAAAAAAAAAAGACCAGCAACTGCTGAATCTGTCGGAGCTTATGCTTGTCAGAAATACAATTACTTGAGCCGAGTGTATGGTATTATCGTAAGGAGACCTTGATGCAGCGCAAAGACGAAATCACTCTGCATGCTGTGGGAATGGACCACTAGCCGTAGGCCCGTACTAGTCAAGAACCACAGCAATAATGGAGAACCACGAACCGCTAGCCGCGGGTCTGCTTCCTGTGGGAGGCTTGAATCCACGACTATAAACAAGCACCTCAATGGCACTTCTCTTGTTTGAATGATATATATTGGCCAACATCAGACGAAAACAAACACGTACTACGCACCAATTCTACTGGAACTATATCATACGTACATACTTCATCAGTTGTGGAAGTAGATAGTACCATACACTCGGCCGGGATGGATGAGCGCCTCAGAGTAGCTTGAGATATTTTGGTTTCCTTCAGCTTCAGCGTCACAAGATTCTTCAGATTCTTCAGAGATATATCCATCCCAGCAAGTTTGTCCAGAGTGCCGATCAGCTTTATGCTCTGTAGGCTTTCCGGTGGCGAATCCCAGCAAGGACTTTTCATCCAAGCAGCCAAAATTAATCTGGTATCTCCGTTGGTGTTGGGCGGCGCGAAGGCCTCGCGGTGGGACGGCGTGAACGACGCGCCGGCGCTCAACTCGAAGGGGGAGGCGTTGTGGTGGTCCAAGTCGAGGCTCTCGTCGTCGTCACCGACCTTTGCCGGGCGGCCGAAATTGCACTTGCCGCCGTCTCAACCTCCGTCAGGGCTTGATCATGGTGTACAGACATACAGTGGTCGCCCGCGGTTTTAAGTTGCCCGAACGCGCGCGTAACAGCATCCAGACCTCGCCGCGGAGGCCATGGCCGCGTGGGCTCTGCTCTGCGACGCCGACCCAGGAGTGGTCGCTATTTCAAATAACGACCGGGGGTCGTTATTTGGAATAGCGACCGCCCCCTCGGTCTGTCCTGGCCATTGGATGCTATATGCGCGGGCGAGATCAGCGCGGTTGATTAAAGGCAGCTAAGATCCTTGGCGCCTCGCTCCGCCGCCGTTCTAATCTCGATCCGCGCGGACGTGCTGGGCGCCGGTGACGGCGTGACGCAGGGATCGATCGGAGGCTTGGAGACGGCCGAGCGGGATGAGGCCGGTGGCCTCGAGGCTCCGGAATTTCCTGCTGCGGAGATCAGAGGACGTCGTGCTTCGTCTTGTGCGCGCGACGAAGCGTTCGATCCGCGCGTCATCGTCGGAGCTCAACAATACGCCGGCGAGTGATGATTACCTGAACGGCGCGTTCTTCGTCTTTCCTGACCGCGCGCGACATGATTCGACAAGGACCTGGCCGGCGCGTGTTGTATCCCCTCCCACCCTGGGGATCCCCGTTTGCCCCCAGCCCGTCGAGGCGAGCGGCCGGTGACGCCCAAAGGTTCGTGCGTGTTCAGAATTTGAGGCACGCAGCGGCGGTTGGTGTCGGGGGACGCCAGCAGCCGGCAGGTGTCGCGGTGTCCATCGGTCACGTTGGGTGCAGCGACCACGCAGCGGCCTTCAAGGCTTCAAATGGCGCGCGGACGACGGCGGCGACGCTGCTTCTGCCGACGCGTCTGGCTCCTCCGCTGCGCTCGAGCCTCGGACTCTGTGCATGCTCCCATTGCTCCGTCGCTGAGTCCACACCGAGCGGCACGACGAGCTCTCTGGAACCGATCTCGGTCACATGACATGAGGCGGAAGAGCTAACCAGCACACGCGCGCGCCTATGCATGCCATCCTACTTTCGGAGGACAGGACATGCACGACGCTCGGACACCCGGCCACTGCTAGTCTGTCCTTCTTGCAGTCTGTTGCTTCTCGCGGTCCAGTACGACGAGGGACATTGCATGGCGCCGATCAAGCTGTCGAACGAAGGCGGAGCGATCCATGCTCGGCGCCCCCTCGGAACCGGAGATCTATATATTATACGCCTGCCTGCGAGTGCTGCCTGAAAACACACGTTCCTCGCCTTAAGCAGTACGTACTCCTTGACCGTGACCCGCTGCCACAAGGACGTGGCCGGCCGGGGCGCGTTCTATGCCCACCCTTGCGTACGTACGTTCCCCGTATCGATCCTGCCGATAGAGGTGACTCAGTGGTGCCGACGCCGCGGGCAGGGCCTGAAACGCGTTCGTGCAGGTTCACAGTCCGGTGCACGGTGACGCGTGTGTGTTTTCCTTTCCTACGAGGCACACAGCGGCATCAGTTGTATCCTCGCCTTTGGCCGAGGACCGAGGTCGCCAAGCAGGCATCGCGGTCTTCCTCCATCGCCGCCGCGAACACGCAGCTGCCTTCAATGGCGATTTGGGCCTGTTCCATTGCTATCTTTTTTTTTCTTAAGTACAAAGTACAACTCAGACGCTCACAATGCACGCACACTCACCCCTATGAACATACGTACGCAAACCCTACCCCTATGAGCATCTTCGAAGACTATGCCGGCACATCCTAGATATTAACGAAGTCACTACTGGCGCCTCGCTGTCGACGGAAGCGTCGCTTACCACTGAAAGCACAATGCCGTTAAATCCTAAAAAATTCGCTCCCACGGGGAGTCAAACCCAGGACCTGAGCTGCTACTGAGGCTCTTGTAACTGCTAAGCTATAGGCCCTTTCGCTGTTCCATTGCTATCTAAGTATGTTTCTTTTACTAGACGTACGTGCTGGAGGCCTGGCTAGGGGCCCAACTAGCTTTGCACTACGTACAGCATCACGATCCATCATTGCGCCTTGTCGAATTCGGTCGTTCCTCATATCTCTCTTGTTGCCGCCGTTGTGATACCTTAGAGTAAGGATTAGAGCACCCACTGTGCTAATTAATGTGCCGTCTGTATGATGCCACCTCAGCATGTTTAGTCTACGTGTACCAGATTAATTGAGGAAAGAGGAGAGAGTCGTCGTCTCACGAAGGGACGGCACCGTCTGTATGATGCCACCTCAGCATGTTTAGTCTACGTGTACCAGATTAATTGAGGAAAGAGGAGAGACTCGTCGTCTCACGAAGGGACGGCACCGGCTCGTGCTCCCACGCGAAAAAGACAGCTCCGTCTCCATTGTACTCGTCGTTGCGAGCCAACGACGGCTCGCCAAGATTTGCTGCGGCGACAGCCTCCCGCACGAGCACGCCGTGCCTTCCTCCTAGTCAGACCCCGCTCAAGCCTCAATCTACCGCTGCGACGCCACCAAGCACGAGCTTGCGCTGCCCCTGCGCATCTTCAGATCGAATCAGGCTGTCGCCCTGCTCGTCTTCAGATCGAATCAACGCTATCGCCCCTGCTCATCTTCAGATGGAGAGGAGCTTCTAATCATCACCAAGAGGATAAAATCCCCTGCCACGCGAATCGACCTGCAACCTCCCTTCATCTGCTTGTTTTTGCCCTTTTTTTTTTGTGATTACACAGTACAACGCAGACACTCACAACGCACGCACACTCACCCTAATGAACGCACATACGCAAACCCTACCTCTATGAGCATCTTCGAAGACTGAGCCGGCAAATCCTCGAGATTGACGAAGTCACCACTGGCGTCTCGCTGTCGACGGCCACGTCGCCTACCGCTGAAACCACAAAGCCGTTAAATCCTAGAAAATTCGCTCCCACAGGGAGTCGAACCCAGGACCTCAAAGGTGTTACTCGGATGCCTTAACCGCTAGGCCAAGACCCCTTTCACTGCTTGCTTTTGCCTTGCGTGCTCTCTTCATCAACGAAGAAGAGACCGATGGGTTTGATCGTGGAAGGCATCTGAAAAAACAGAGGCAAATGAAGTAATATACGGCTTAAAAAAAAAGTACTATACGAAGAAGTATGGATGGATGGATGAATTAAGAAATTAAGATGGGAGTAATCGAGCTATTCTTGATAAATTTCTAAGCTTTTTTTTTCCATGGCCTGCCCGAAATTTCTCTCCACAATACAAGAATAGTTTTGGACAATTTGTGCTTCTTATTTTAATTTGCAATTCGTTCTCATATACAAGCAACAAACATGGTGTACAAAGTTCAATTCATGTTTGATCATCTTGTTTTATAAGCTCTTACATGAATTAAATAGGACACAGACAAACTAATAGACAACGCGTTGTAAAAACTATCTATTTAGCTGTTTGTGTGCGATAACAGACACACACAGACGGCAGCTGTTTACACCATTGTGTACGCCCTTATAAAATAGCCCGCTGCCCGCGCAAGAGTGATGCCATGTCACCATATGTTCGCATTAATGAGCACTAGTATAATGACCTGCCGACTCAGTGAGCTATTAGTTTGAATATTTAATTGTTTAATGCTTTAATTTGCATGTGCTCTGTGCAACTGTTCATAGTCGAAATTGGCACGGTGGTTGAGTTTGTGTCATGGCCGATCAATTCTTTTTTTTTTTTGAGCAACATGGCCGATTAATTCTTGATCGTGTACGCTGGCTGCAGATTTTCTTGGCCGCGCATGGGTTGCCGTATTCACTACACATGACAATGCAGGAGCAGGTTTGTGCATATACGTCGGAGGTCCATGTCTGTGATAGGCTGGAGGCTTTGTTTTCTCCTAGCTGGGCACATACGGCCACGGTGTACGCTGCTGTCTTTGGATTATTTTTCATGTATGGGCTGCCGATCAAGGGTCAAGCACGGTCATTGAAAGGCCCATGCATCAGTTTAGTTGCATTAGGCCGAGATAGAAAATATGCATTTGCAATCTGGCGGTGCGTACATAGCTGCCGATTATACGGCTGGTTTCCTTCTGTGATGCAGCCGGCCCTAGCTAAATCTAGTCATCCTTATATATACAACTCTATAGGGATATGGCCGAACCCTCTTCACTTCGTCAAAAAAATCTTTTTATCTCGTTTTTACTTCTGCTCTAGGACTAGTAGATCTTTAGCGATTTCTTCGCAAATCGTTCGTCCAGCCTCCGCGTTAGCGAGGATTCTTTGGTGGTTTGCTTGAAAACCATTCGTCTGCTCACGTGACGAGCACGAAGGCGTCGACGGCTTCTTCGTTGTGCTGACCAAAATCACGCGCCAATACTTTGTCTGCCATTGGTAGAAAAGAATCAATTTCCTTGGACGAAGCGAAGCAGCCCGCTTGAGGCCGGCGACCGACGTTTTTTTTTCGAGCAACTCGGGGGTGGAGGGGGGGGGGGGGAGGGGGGGCGGAGTTTCCCCACCTAATATATTAATCAAAATGGTAATGAAACTTCATTACAATGCAGCCGGGAGGCTAGCCCGCGCGAAGCCGGGAGGCCGGCTTCTTTCTCTTTCGTCACTTCTCACGCCTGCTGAGTAAGATTTATAATAATTGCTCTTACTCATTCGGCCATCTCATGTGGCCCTTCAGTGTCAATCATGGTTACCTCGATGCTCACATGTATGTTAACTATTATGCTTACATCATTCGACATAAATTTTACATATCAATCATGCCGGCCTCGAAACTCACATGTATGTCAACTATTGCGCCCAGACCACCCAGATTTTTTAGACGAGTTACCGTATTCCATGTGCTTTAGGGGGATGTTTAGCATTGATGTCAGAGTTTCTCCACAAACAATGCTTTTTGTATTAATCAATCTGCTTGACAATTGTGGGTGAGCTTTGTAATGCACATTGTAAAAGTGGGCAAAGTTGTGAAAACAGAGTTCACCATTTCCAATTTTCCACCCACAGAAACATGGATGTGGATATTAGTCTTCTTTCAATCCTTTGTACTAGAGGGAGGAAATCCTCGATTCTAGGTTGGTTTTGTTGTTCCTAAAGGTAGCCCAAGATAAGTGAAAGGAAAACCTCCAATCTGGCATCCAAAAGTACCAGCTAGCAATTCCATTTTTTCTGGCAAAGCATTAATTAGGACCATATAGACTTGCTATAATTCACTTTCAGACCAGTACTCTGCAAACATGTTTAGTACTCCCTCCTGTTTCAAAAAACTTGTCGTTTAGAACATTGACACGGTCTTCAAAACACAACTTTGACTAATACTTTTTGCTATAAAATATTTATAAAATATAGCAAAAGTGTACTTTTACGAAATCATATTTCAATACGAATCTACTCATATCATTTTTACATTTCTAAACTTAATGCATAAAAAAATATTTGAAGTCAAAGTTTAAAAAATTTGACTTAGGACAACCTCAAAACGACAAGTTTTTTAACACAGGAGGGAGTATAGCCTTAGAGCAAAAAAATTGTCTTTGCGGCTCAGAAGGAACACTAGCTATATACTTAACACATGCAAGTCGAACGTTGTTTTCGGGGGTAGGGGGGCGGGGGGGGGGGGGGGGGGGGGGTTGGCGGAGTTGGTAGAAAGCACGGTTGGCGATAAGCTGGTACTAGTTTCATTCTTTCTATTCAAAAATCCTCCATGATTAAGAGTGTGCCATCAGCATAGTATTATATTACCGGGTATTACGGGTCCCTTTGTCACACGAATATGACAGCTTAACATTACTGTAAGTTTGCTCTCTTGTTATACAACGTGGTTCTGGAAAAATCGCTCAGAAAAAGGTATGATTTGTTCCTTGTGCGACTAGCCAAACATATCGCATTCACATGTGCGATTAAGTGTGCAATGGTTCTTTCGCCAAAAAAATGAAAAGAGGAAGAAGAAGCGTGCAAAGATTCGTGGTGCACTGGGGCAAAGTTGACCGTGCAATTAATTAGAAGTAAGAAGTTAACTCTATTATTTTCGGTTCATCAGGCACGTCTCGAGTTCAATCATCGTGCTATTTCTCATTGACCTTATACTCGTCTTGAAAACAAGTGCGATTGCAAGTAGACCAGGACGAGTATATATACCAGCACCTTGTGGCAGTTTTGAGGACATCGGCGCCGTGCCAACCATAGAGCGGACCAAGCATGGCCGGGCCGGGCGCAGAGCAGCTGGTGTGCGTGACCGGAGCTGGAGGCTTCATTGGGTCCTGGCTGGTCAAGGAGCTGCTCCAACGTGGCTATGTCGTGAGAGGCACCGCGAGGGACCCTGGTGAGTAGTCGGCACACATCATCACTGGTCATGGCATGTACTGTATAGGAGTAAGCATTTTGTCTCTTTGATTTTCTTTTGCGCTGGTTAGTGTTAATTTATAAAAACATTTTGCATGTGATTTCGATAAATGAAGCCAATTCATTGGGCTATATTGTAAACTAATTACTCACTAGCTTGTTACTTCCTTATCGTGCTAGAGGACTGCAAGAATGCCCCTTTGCATGCTCTGGATGGAGCCAAAGAGCGGCTCTCCCTGTACCAAGCTGATGTGTTGGACTACAGGTCGCTTCGTCCTGCATTCAGCTTATGTGACGGCGTCTTCCATGTCGCGTCCCCGGTTTCAAATGACGACCCTGTTGGTTCAATTTCCATTGTATTAGACACATGATGTAAATACATGCTTCTTGTGAGGTGTATATAAAAATTGTATTATGCCTCTAAACATGCAGGAAGTTGTGTCGACTGCAGTCGAGGGAACAAAGAATGTCATTAACGCTGCGGCAGATATGGGAGTGAAACGTGTGGTATTTACTTCATCCTATGGTGCTGTCCATATGAACCCTAACAGGAGCCCTGATCAGACCCTCGACGAGAATTGCTGGAGTGACCTTGAGTTCTGCAAGCAAACGAAGGTCTGCCACTCTTCCAAATATAGATCAGGAGCATACCTTTATACTGCTATTAAATTCAAGTTGTATTCAAGAGATAATAATAATATAAGAGTAAAAAAAGAACTAAGATTAACGAAACATTTTGGTCCACAGAACTTGTACTGCTACGCAAAGACTCTTGCCGAGAAGACGGCAATGAAGGAGGCATCAAAGAGGGGGATACAGCTTGCTGTGGTCGTCCCCTCGTTGACGTTAGGAGATATGTTGCAGCCCACTCTAAACAGGGTCATAGCTTTGATCGTTGCCTCATACATGAAGGGAAGGAAGAGGTTTCCAAATGCTGTTGCAGCGTACGTTGGTGTGCAAGATGTTGCGCGTGCCCACCTGTTGGTGTATGAAAACCCTACTGCGAGTGGACGCTACCTCTGCATCGGCGACGTGTTGCACAGATCAGAGTTCCTTCAAATGCTGAGAGAGCTCTTTCCACAATATCCAATCACAAATAAGTAATTAAATCTCTGTGATTTGAAGCTCATACATATTCTTGAATTTAAGTGTAATTTTATTTTATAGAACAGTTATGAATCTTAGAAAACAAAGTATATATATATATTAGTTCTAAGTACAACTAAAAGGTAATATTGCACAAAACGCTATAGGTTTTGCTTATCAGACCATCTTGGCCCAATCTTCTACTTAATTTATTTTTACTGGTTAAGAAAAATTTAGCTCCTTCTCTATCTCATGCACATATTCTACATGAATTTAAATTAATGGATCATTCATAACATACAGGTATATCAGTCCCACAAAAATAGTTTTTCTGTTATTTCTTTCTACCAGTTTTTTTCATTATTTCGTTGTGACATACTTTTTATATTTCCACCAAATACTAGTCACACTGTTTCTAGGATTATATTTACCTTCAGGAGATTTGAATTAATTTAGTGATTCCAGCCCCAAGAGAAGAGAACTTTTTCGAATGCAGTTTTTTTTATTCTTTACGTCTGAGTTTCAAATTCTAGTAAAATATATACCAGTAATTATCATAAAAACTATTTCCTATATATGTATAAAACGTTATCATGAAATTGAGTAATAATGGATACATTTTCTGGCACATTCTCTTGTAATATCGTTTGTGTGTTCATATACCATATACATTTGAGTGACTCCTTTATTTTCGGCACCCATGTAGGTGTGCGGATGATAAGCCAAAGGTGAAACCGTACAAGTTCTCTACACAACGACTGCAGGCTTTGGGCATGGAGTTCACTCCAATCAGAGAAAGTTTACAGAAGACAGTGATATCCCTGCAACAGTATGGTCATATACCAATACTTCCGCGTATGTCCGCCCTGTGAAAAGATAAACATATCAAGTGTGACTGGAAGTACATACGAAAGTGGACTGAATAAGATGTTTCGTAATAAACATAATAATAATCTGGATACCTAAAAGTATTTTTTACGAGGGAATAACTTATCTTGAGGTATACGTTTCCAAATAATAATAATAATACAGTATAAGTCTGTCAGCTTTTGTAGTAGACTGTTAGTTCCTGTTTTCCTTTACAATGTACAAGATCTCCAAGTGCAAACTCAATTGTGTCTGGGAGGATATAAAAATAAAAGAGAATGCTTATTTGTGTTTTTACGTTGTAAATTGAGTCACCTAATTCCTTCATGTCTTGCGAACTTGGCTCCGCCACTGACCGACTGGACACCGGCGGCGATGACAAGCCAAATTAAGTCCACGGCGGCGGCACAGAGAATCATCCATCCGTTGCCGCCGCCTTCCATCGGTCTCTGGTTTCGGTTGGCCGCTTCCAGTTGCAACACCAGTCAGGAGGGAGAAATTTGCTATTTTGCCCATCGCTTCAGTGGGCTTCGTTACAATGTCCACTTAACATTGGGCTTCGCTATAATGCCCGTCACTACGTTGCCGCATACGTTAAAATGCCCACGGCGGCTTTTTCTATTTTTCATAATGAATTTTAGCGTATGCGGCAACGTAGTAACGGGTATTATAGCGAAACCTAATGTTGGGTGAGCATTGTAACGAAGCCCACCGAAACGATTGGCAAAATAGCAAATTTCTCGTCAGGAGGCGGAAGAGCCAGCACACGCGCCTATGCCTTCCTACTTCCAGGTACAGCTTCTCGCATGTCCTGGAAGCTACCACATGCTGGAGGAAATGAGCGAGTCACATGACGCCCGGAAACCTCTCTGGCAAACCAGCGGCGCTGGCCGCGCCGAGAACACACCATGCTTGTATGTACGATCTCCGCCGGAACACGTTCTCCTTCTTTCTTGCGGTCTCTTGCTTCTCGGAGTCCACGTTTCTAAGCCACTTAATAAAGACATGAAGCAAGGGACAAGGTGCTGACCGAGTTGTCGTCCGAGGGCAGAGCGCGGACGAGCGTCGTCGTCCGTGGGCAGAGCGCCGACGAGCGCCGGCGTAGTAGCAGAGACAGAGAGTACGGGACCGAGGAACAGCTTGAGCGCGGTTGACGGTGTCCGGGTGCGCACGTATGAGCTAGCGGAGGCCGCGGCGGAGATCATGGCCGCGTGATTTCGTCCGCGACGCCGACCCAGGGCTGGTCGCTGTTTCGAATAGCGACCACCCCGGGTCGCCCGCAACCGTTGGATCGGACATGTGCGGGCGCGATCAACGCGGACTATTGAAGGCGGCTAATATCCTTTCCGCCTTCCACGGTCAACCGCCGCTCTCCGCGATGAAGGCTGCGCGCCGGTTGACTCGGAGATCAGAGCAACGCGCGGCGGCGGCGAGCGCCACCCGAGCAGGCGGAGGCCGGTGACCGTGGGAATCTCCAACGGCTGCAGATAGAGGCGATGACTTTCTGCGTACTCCGGCTTGCGTGCGCCGTGCAACGCGCGTTCCGGGCGTTCTCGCTCGCCATGCTCGCCGCGCCATGCAAGGAGCCGGAGCTCGATACGCCAGTGAGTGCTGCCTGAAAAGACACGTTCCTCGCCTCTCGGGCACAATCCTGACCGTGATGCGCTCTTCAGCATCGTTGGAAGCGCTGCGGCAAGGATGGACGTGGACGGTCGTGCTCTAGCTATTCGATCCCACCACGGCGTTCTGGGTCCGTCGATCGAGGGGAGCGGTGGTGCCGACGGCGCGCAGCCTCAAACACGTCTGTGCTGGTTCACAGCAGTCCGGTGCACGGCGACGCGTACGCTTTCCTACGAGGCACACAGCGGCATCAATTATCTTCGCGCTTTTGGCCGAGGAGAGGACACCAAGCATGCGTCGCCGGCTGCCGGGAACGCACAACATGCATGTGCGATCTCCGCCGCGAACACGGTCTCCTTTCTTGCTGTCTCTTGCTTCTCGGAGTCCACGACAAGGGACACGACGCCGAGCTCTCGTCCGAGGGCAGAGAGCTAACGCTGCGTGGGCAGAATGGCGACGAGCGCCGGCGTCGTAGCAGAGACCAGAGAGGCAGAGAGTACGGAACTGAGGAGGATCTCGAGCGCGATTGACGGCGTCGGGATGCGCACGTACTGTAGCAGCTAGCCGAGGCCGTGGCTGGAGGTCATGGCCGCGTGATTTTTTCGTCTGCGACGCCTGTCCCAGGGTGGTCGCTACGGTCGTCATTTCGAATAGTAGCAACCATCCCTTGGGTCGCCCTCAACCGTTGGATTGACATGTGCGGGCTAGATCAACGCGGACCGTTGAAGGCAGCCAATATCTCCTTTCCGCCTTCCCCGGCCGGTCCACCGCCGTTCTCCGTGATGATGGCTGCGCACCGGTGACTTGGAGATCAGAGCAGCGCGCCGCAGCGGCGAGCGCCGCCCGAGCGGGAGGAGGCCGGTGGCCGTGCGAATCTCCTACTAATGCAGAGAGAGGCTATAATAGTTAAGTAGTAGGCCAAATAATAGTTCGAAGATTTTAAGACTTCTGACATACTTGTGGAGTGTGTTAATGAAAAAATTGGCAAAAATTGTCTGAGACACACTGAGAAAAGGTGGCTTTGTCTGTAACACACCAACAAAGTCAAAATTATCTGTAGCACACTACGATTTTGAAAACTTAGTCTGTGACACACTATTACCTTTTTGCAATTGTTTTCAACTTTTTTATCTCAATCCGTAGGATACATTTTAGTTTGAAACTTGGCACCAATGTACATTGTTGCATTGTTTATCATTGAAAAATGGAGCAGATTTTTTCTGATTGTTTGCATGATTTGATCGACAAATTAAATATTAAAACAATGAGCACGCGATGCAAACAATAAAAAAAATCTGGCTCCATTTTTTAATGATAGATGATGCAACAATGTACATTGGTGCCTAGTTTCAAACTCAAAGGTATCTTATGAATTGAGATAAAAAAAGTTGAAAACTATTGCAAAAAAGTAATAGTGTGTCACAGACATGAGTTTTCAAAATCGTAGTGTGCTACAGACAATTTCGACTTTATTGGTGTGTTACGGACGGAGTTACCTTTTCTCAGTGTGTCTCAGACAATTTTGCCTAAAAATTTTATTATAGTTTGTTTGGTAAATACTTCTTTTATGTCTGATATTATTGAAAAAGCTTCCATCGTCTTCATTATGACACGCCTCATACTTTTATATTCACACTATTTATTACTTTCAACTACTTAAATATGTAAAGTGTTGAGCATGCATTTGTCACAATATATGTACTAAAATCTATAAAACCATAGTATGGCATGTCCTTGTTTTATAACATGCATGACTTTATATTCATAATGTAACGAGTTAGATATAGGTCGTTGTTTGGCTTGTTAAAATCCAAAATGCATTCACGCATGGGACTGTGGTCTCATGGCAGGTGTCTAATAATTGTTTCTCTTTTCTGCTTAATGAAATGTATGTAGAACATGTTTTAATTTATACATACATGTATTGAGGTTATATAGTGTCTTAGTGATGCCCCACTCATTTTGGTGCTAGTTTCACCACTGACAAAAATGACTAGTGCTAACAGAAGTAAACAACAACTGAAGTGAGGAAGAGCGTCGGAAAAGAGTGCGAGGAAAACGACAACTTGGTGACATGTCGCTTGATTTGCCTTGTTTGTGAAGTCGTCTAAGTAGTGAGGCTCAAATCAGTTACCGAGATATGTTTGGTGCGTATTTATTGTAACACTAGTTGTAGTAGTAATGCAACATATCTACACCACACATGTGTTGAATAAATGGTATAGATAAAGCCCTCATCCTATGTGCATTTTAAAATCTAATTAGACACCCTATGCCCCGTCTCACTCCGACAGCATGGATGCGAAGCCAATGGTCACAGGAAACAAGATTGTGGACGAACTGAACTTAGTGCTAACCGCCATGTATACAATAACTGATATGCTCTTCAGCAACAAGGACGTGGCCGGGCGCGTTCTTTATGCCCACCCTGACGTACGTCCTCCGCCGATCGAGGTGAGCGGTGGTGCCGACGCCGCGCAGGTCCACAGGCAGGTTCACGACGACGGCTATGTTTTCCTACAGGGCACATAGCGGCCGAGAACACACAAGCAGGCGTCGCGGTTCATCCATCGCTGCCTTGGCTGCCGTGAACACGCAGCTGCCTTCAATGGAGATTTGGGCATGTTCCGTTGTTATGAACGTTCCTTGTCTACACATACTTAGGCCTGGCTAGGGGCCCAACTAGTTCGGCATTGAAGCAGGCTATCGATCCATCATCGCGCTTCGTCGAATTCCGGTCGTTCCTCGTACCGTACCTATGCTGTTGCAGCCGTTGGTCGCTCGCTGGCTTGCGGACATCAGCCTTGCCTTGTCGTGCGAAGTACGGTCTAGGCGTGTGCTCTGTTTTTTTTTTTCTTTTTCGAGCGATGCTCCCTTAATTCTTATTGCCCCTGCTTTTGGACTTGGAAAGTGAAACACAAAGTTGGCGGCGGTGGCGGCGACGGCGACGCGGAGAATCATCCGATCCATGGCCGCCGCCGCCGATCGGTCTCTGGTTTTCTGGCGCCGCTTCCAGTTGCATGGATGCAGCACCA
The DNA here is from genome assembly GCA_007726485.1 of Eragrostis curvula. Taxonomy (NCBI): domain Eukaryota; kingdom Viridiplantae; phylum Streptophyta; class Magnoliopsida; order Poales; family Poaceae; genus Eragrostis; species Eragrostis curvula. The sequence goes on from CM017439.1 coordinate 51,891,231, forward strand.
ACATTCAGGGGGCGGAAGAGCCAGCACGCACGCCTACGCCTGCCTATTTTAAGGTTCGTGAACCTCCTGGACCTGGAAGCTACAAGCTGAAGGACACGACGCTCGGAAACCTCTGTAGCAAACTAGCGGCGCGGCCGCCGGGCACACGCCATGTATATTCTTTCGATGTGCTTAAGTATTCGCTCGCTTTAAGTTGGATCCACGAAGCCCACCTGAAGGAACGAATATATGCGCATGCAGCACGCATGTTGGCACTAGCTAGAATGCATATTGCCACTGAAAAGAAGAGAGAGTGGATCATACTGGAAGTCTGGAACATGTCATTTATTTTCTCTTGCAGAGAAAAATGTCAGGAAAGAGATCATTCCATACTGATTCATTTTCTTCAGCACACACTGGTTTTCATGTCCATGCATGCGCTCTCCCGCCGGCGAACGGTTCCGTCGTTTGTGCCAAACTCTATCCTATCTAGTACCTCTTTTTCCATGCATCGCCACCAGATTCGAAAGTAAAGGTGTAACTGTTGGTAAGAAACTGCATGTATTTATGCATGGCTAAACTAAAATGAGTATTCATCTCCGCACGAGCACGTACGTGGCCCAGGGACCCTAAATGCAGCGATTCACTTTTCCTTCAGCCCGGCGCACTATTTTGTGGCAATGATGTAACATCTCCTACGTGGATGTTCTCATATGCACTATTGCTGGTTCTATTAAGGGCCTGTTTCGTAAGGCTCATAGTCCGGCTCCTCTTGGCACGCTACCGTGTTCATGTCATTTTCACATACATGGATCCACTTTACTCTGGTAAAATGAACAATCTACGAGCCGTTAAAATATCTGCTCTACAAGAAAATCAATGCTGATCGATGGTGAGTGTTGGAGAGCGTCTTTCTGAGAGAGGGAAAAAAAAAACAATGTCTGCACTGTTGGTGAAGTCGCGTGTGCATAGCCAGTTGGCCGGGGATCGGAAAAGCATTGCTGCTAGTAGTATATAAATAAACTACGCAAAACTTGGTGCGCTTCGCTAAGCAAAGCTTTGGCACCAGTTCACTTGTCTAGTGCATCATATCTGGCTCTATACTTTCTTTGGATTTGGAGCTTCGGATGAGGACGGACGCGGCGATGATAGTGCTTCCTGACTCGGTGGACTCTCGTTAGGCAGCAGACAGACAGAGAGAGACGCCTCAAGAGAAGCTTTATTAATTTCCTTCTCTTTAAAAAGCAAAGGAAACTTGAGAAATGTGATAGCGACCATGGTGAGGGTGAATGATCATCACTGGTTGCGTTTTAGTAACTGAACGATAAGCCCGTACTCACTTTGAAACCAATCTGTTAATCCATGTTAAGATAAGAAGGACGATTACGCTGAGAATTCTTGAAATTTAGTTCACTTGTTTCATTGTTTCGTTCCACGTTTTTCTTTTGGGAAACCTTTAAAATGTAACGGAACACAAGCACGAAATGTTGCAACCAGATTAGCATATTTGAAACTCTGTACTAACAGAGGAGGACATCATGCATTCGACGTCAGAAAATTATATATCACAAGAAAAGAAAAAGAAAGTCAGAACAAAATTGGAGATCTCGAGTCTAATTTTTAATTTGCACGCGCGCCAGCTAGCTAGCGCGGGGCGGCGCGCGGCAGCCTACACGAGTGCGGCGCCGTCCTTCTCGCCGCTGCCGACGTGCGGCGGCATCTGCGCCGCCGCCGCCGCCTTGCCCACCCCAGCGGCGAAGCTGGCGAACGGCGCGGCGCTGGCGAGAAACGACGGCGCGTGGTCGCCGGCCATGACGACGACGACCTTGGGCAGCGCCGCGTCCTCCCTGTCCAGCGGCGTCAGCACGCGCACGGACACGACCTCCTGGCCGTCGCCGCGGCGGCTCTCCTCCTCCTTGCGGCGGGAGCAGAGGAGCACGGCCAGCGCCACGGCGATGAGCGACATCACCACCGCGAAGCCGATGAACAGGTACGGCGTCGGCGTTGACCAGAACGGCGGCGGCTGGACGTGCCCGTAGACGAAGGCCGGATGCTCCTGCACCGACGATGACGCGCCGCCGCCGTCCTCCATCGCCATGCCGATTCTTCCAGGCCCCATTAATTGCTTGCGTATTTCTTGTTCTACTGAATTACTGATGATGAATCACTCACTGATCAAGATCAACAAAAGGCTAGGTGGTGCTCTGAGTTGTGTGCGAAGGATGAGGCGCGAGGTGCCGGGTTTTTATAGGAGCGAGGAAAATGCATGGAGTGGGGCCCGCTTCCGCCAAACTGTGTGCCCCCAGGTTTGTGCCACCAATGGTTATGGATTAAGTGAGCTGATGGGTTTGGTGTTTTGTGGTATATGACATGGTTTCCTTCTGTTTTTTTTTTTCTTTGAATTAAGGATTAGGATCGAGTTGTAAGTGGGCACTTTGTCCTCTGTTGATTCGTCGAGAGAAAAGAGTGAGAGTTCACTAATTCATTTGCAACTAGAGCAAAGCTAGAGTTGGTGGCTTGGTGAGAGATTCTGTAGGGTTTGTGGGAGATATTCATGGAAAGGATGTTTGTGCGGATGGTTGGATATTGCTGTTTACTTTAGCTTGTTTATTTAATGATGGAACTGGGTTTAGTGCCTCTTAGTTTTCTTTTAGGAAGAAGTTCATTTTATTACCCTCAAGTATTCACGTAGTTCACTTAACCTTCCTAAACTAATTTTTTGTCCCTTTTACTCTCTCTAACTATTTAGATTGGTTCAATTTACTTACTCATGAAATTTTTCTTTTTTGTATCTTTAGATACACATCATGTTTGAGTGTGAAATTTCGTGAGATTAGAGTTTAAAACATACCTTATGTTAGAAAAATGTTTAAATATTTTTTTAAAAAAAAAGTATGTGGAAAGTGTGAAATACAAATTCGACATATAAAATAGAATAATGCAAGAAAATATTTCTAAAAAAATCTGGAAAAAATTTTCTAGCATAGAGGATGATGTCATTTACCATCCTACAAAATTTGAGCTTCAAATATAACCTGTACAAAGAGAAGCAAAAAAGTAAAAATTCACGAGGGGGTGAATTGAACCAATCTAGATAGTTTGGGGTAGTAAATTGGACTAAAACTTAGTTTAGGGGGTTAAGTGAACAACATGGATACTTGAGGTTAGTAAAATGGACTTCTTCCTTTCTTTTATCATTGTTCTTTCTTTGTGAAAAAACAGTTTTATCGCATACATAATTTCATTAATTTCTAGTTGATTTTGGGTCAATGGATGCAAAATCAAATAAAGATCACACAGTAGAATTAATTAAACTGTCCCGTAGAGTGTATGCAAAAACAATCAGTAGAATTAATTTCGCGTACATGAATGGTATTTCATTAATTTCTAGTTGATTTTGCAATTGATCAAAGAAAGACCACATAATATAGTTAATTAAACTGTCATGTAGAATACCTGCAAACATTATGCATGGATGATAATATCTGTCCCCCATGCTAAAATGAATTCTATCTCACTTCATTAAAAAAAGATACATATCTATCCCTTTAGTACGCACTACTGAGAAAAGAAAAACAAAAATCATGGACGCTTAGCTCTGGGTCGCTAGCTAAACAATTGAATTTCCCGGACGTGCATATCTTGTACGTCTGTTGTACGTCGTTCTTCGGCCAACGAAATCACTCCTCAACGGATGGCGAAACGCACTGCAATATTTTAACGCATGAGTCAAGTCACGGAAACAAAATTCTTTTGGCAAGTAGACGTCGAGACTTACTAGAAGCTGGCACTGCAATGGTCTCTGCGTCAGCCCCCAACACTCAGCAAGTCAGCATCATGTGTGCATCGTAAGATGCCATACATGCAAGCGCGCACTAGGGTCAGGTGGTGCCAAGAGGCGAGCTGGCCCGGCGGACAGCCAGGAAAGCATTGTGAAACGGATAAGAACGCACCGTTAAGCTACATTACCATGGTGCTATACTTAACCCCAACGATCGTCAAGGAATATTAGGTCTAGTCTAATAAGGGAGTCTAAAAAGGTTTACGAGTAGACTTCCTTTCGGTCCTGTACATCTCCAGCTTTTGGAGGGAGATCTCGAATGAAATTCATGTGCGCTCAAGAATTACACAATCATTTGCGAAGACGGCTGGGTTTCATGTTTGCAGTAGGTTGTAAAGGCCTTGGACAACCGAATTACCGGTGACATTAGAACAACAGATTGGAAAGAGCTTATTCAGTAAAACAAACAGTGCGCAATTGAAGATTCAACTATATATATGTGTCTGTCACACATCTTTAATTAGAGTAATTTCTATGTGTACAACTGGTAATCCAAGAACTCCCCTGATCCGTATGGATCACGCATCATGTAAGGGACATCTCAGCTGATGGTAGACAGCATCATTTCGTTGCGGACCATTGACACCGACAGACACTTTGCTGATGCAAGCGGCGCACCACATTTTGCTAGCTGCATAATAACATCGTAGTGCAGGACTGCAGGTTGCTCGATCAATTGCTATACCTAGTGGCGGCAATAATTCCTCCTCCTTTTGGCAGTTATTGGCGCGGCAACCTCTGGTGCGCCTGCGGTTCTTGACGAAACCAACAACCGTCGTTGTCCCGCCCGGTGGTTCGGACGTCGAGGTCCAGCGTATGCGGCGGCCCGGCGTGAGCTAGGTCTCCATATATCGAGGGCGTCGCGCCGGCATGAACCGTGCATAACGTTATCCGTAGTATTGTTTATTTATAGGGGGACGAATTGATCAAATTAGTCTCAAATTAATGTTCGTTAATTACTTAAATTTCCGCTCGCAGGCAACCGAGAGCCGCCGAGCATACGACGAAATCGAGGGATCTAACCGCCTGCGCCGCCGACCTATCCCCGGAGTTTGGACGGCACAATCACGCCGTGCACTGGTTCGCGTACCTGCGACGGAGACGAATGTGCTCATGCCTATGGAATTTCTCTCCGGCTCTCTCTCTCTCCAGCACCAGCAGGTCCCGAGCCTATACGCCCACTCTTCTTTCGCGCTCTCTGCCTCTCGGATGAACTGAGCTTTTGTCGTTTCGAAAAAAAAAACTGAGCTTTTGTACACTTTGGAGTTTGGACCTTTTTGAGCTCGGCCAAAATACCAGCCCATCTACGTTAGATGGGCTTGGTTATGGGTTCAGTCGAACAAAGCGAGACAAAGTCTAACGTGAAACCTGACGACGAACTCGCACTATACGATGATCCTATATTTGATGATTCAAAACCACAACAGTCGTTACAGTATGTTTCTCTGTTTCGTAGAAAGTCTATGTAGGCCTGATCCGTTGCAGTAATTCTGTAGTGCTATGTTTATTTTGACAAAATTCAACTAAGCGCTGACATGCAGCGATGATACGGGATCGTAGTAGTAGTTCAGTCGCACGGAGAGAGACCCCCTCTCCAACCTTGGCACTGCAAAGCAGCACCATCTCGTACCTGCCGCAAGGCGGCAAGAGTATCGCCACGTCCACCACCGCGTCGCGCGTCCGCAGCGCTGCGGGCACCTCCGCGCCCAAGCCCCACACGGGCACGGCGACCTCGCTCTCCGCCGCCTTCCCCGCGCAGAACGCCGGCACGGCGCCGGCGGCCACGGGCGCGCCGCCGTACGACACGACGGCCATCGAGCCGTTCGCGACGCACGCGGCGTTCAGCTGGCTGGGGTTGTTGATGTGCACGGTGAGGTTGAACAGCGACGGGACGACGCCCGTGGCGGCCGCCGCCGTGTCGAGCCCGGGGAGGCAGGCGACGGCCGCCGAGTAGACCGCGGGCGGGTCTAGCTTCGACCGCGTTACGGCTTTGACAAAGATCAAGATGCAAAAGGCGGTAAACGCAGCGATCACGAGCCACATCACCAATTTGCAGCAGCATCCGATGGGTTCTTCCTTGGGTGTCGTCCGAGCTTGGGCGCCGCTCCCCCCTTGGGTCGTCGCCCCAGGCATGCCCGGGAATTGGATTACGTGCTCTACTTCGGTCGCAGTCATGCTGGAGAATTCGATCGATGCCCCTCGTGGTCAGGTCGTGAAGATACAATTGGAGAACGGAAGCGTACATATACATAGAGAGGGCAAACTCCGATCGAGGCGCGTGCTTACTTGGGTCCAGGACGGATACGATTAGAACCTTCCATGCATGCTTACTTGCTCTTATGAAGCCGGATGTCCCTGTATGCGTTTAAGTCCTGGGCGTAGGACCTTCCATGCTTAGTGATTTTCTTTCTACTTTCGAGGAAGTCAACTTTGATTTGAATTGAACTCGGATGTTCCGGCATGGTGTGTGCTACGTTTGTTGAGTTTATAGTTCGTTTCCAAACACACGAGTACATGTACTTCCATTGGAGAAATTATTTGTCTCAAAGGAGAAAAAATGAAGTTCAATATGTTGCAGCCATCAGTCAAAGCTTCATCCTGACCTGATATGTTGCAGAGATCAGCTAACCTTCGGCTTCTTTCCGCTTTCCCCAACTTCGCTTGCATTTACCTCTCTCTGCCGGAAACAAAAAGTGGCTTTAGTCAAACATAGGAATTCTGAGGGTACGGTATATATATGCAGGGAAACTATGCAGTGCAAATTTCATATACCTCTCGGAAAAATCTAGTTAGAAGTTTTTAGCCTGTTCGGATGGTCGGTTTTGGCTGGGGCTGGCCGGCTGAAATCACTGTTGCTACAGTGATCCGTGAGAGGCAACGGTCACCAGCCCCAGCCGGTACAGTGACCAGCCCAGCCATTTAAGGCCATCCGAACAGGGCATTTGAAATATTCTAAAACTCGACATACGTGCAGATAACATGGTGGGAAACATGAACACAAAATTTCAGATCAAAATTCCACTTCTATTAAAAGATACAAAAATAACAATTCATGAATCGACCAACAAATACGAGTTTGCACTGAATATTTTCACACCATGTCCTCTACATATATGATCGACTTCAGATGGGGTTTTACACAAAAAAAACCTATAAATGTTTGCAATGCCATCACGAACTACTGCATTCTCCAGATGATGATCATGACATGCTCCGAGACAAAGACTTATAGCTAAACTGACTCAAAAATGTTCAACCATCACGTGCAAGTTGGTACTTTGCATAACTTTTGTTTCAGGCATACTTTAGAGCTCTGTTTCAGTTTGACCCAATCCCTGAACAAAAATAGGTTCATACAAATTCTTAAAATCAAAGATATAATGTAATAGTTGACGGAGACATGGGAGACCGCACAGGGGCCATGCCCCCCCCCCCCCCCCCCCCCTCCTTCTCTCCCACTTTGGGAAAATTTTAAAAACAAATTTCCTTGAATGTGGTTCCCTTAAACTCAAATTTGCATATTTTTGTTCCATCGACAAAACATTGTGGGAGTATGAGTTTTACTGATGGGTTGAAAATAAGGCAGAACCGACAGACATTTTAGTCAACCTACTAAATTTAAGAGCATGCAGTACATCCATTCATTCATTTTGGGCTCTACACAATGGCAGACAGTGTTATGTACGTACCTGGCGGTCCTTTGGGGCCTTCAACCAAGCACAGAAATCTGTCGCAAGGAGTCTGGGCGTTAGCTGAACCAAACTTGGAAAACCACCACAACAACAGTCGGTGGAGACGACCACGTTACGCCGCACGTCAATGCCAAGAACGTACTGGCCCTTGATGTCGACCTTGGTCTCCACAACCTCAGAACCTTTAACAACTTTGTGCACGTTGCACACCTCGACATCGTTGACGACGGCGTAGACGACGCCGTCGTCCACGGGGCTGAGCACAGGGCAGACAGGCGTGTGCTCGGGGATCTTGAGCGCGAGGTACCTGTCGCTCGCCCAGATGTCGGTCAGGCGGAACACGGCGTCTTTCGTCCACCCGCTGAGGTCAGGCGCCAGCGTCCAGGTGACGAGCCTGAACTCGTGGCTGTCCCAGTCTTCCAGGTAGCCCTCCATGACGACGAGCTTGATCGCGCCACCGGTGGCGCAGGCGGCGGCGGCGCGGAACTCCTGCGCGCACGGGCGGTAGAGAGGGTAGTCGTCGTCGGAGGGGGCGGCCGCCGGGCAGCCGTCGGGTAACGGAACGAAACGGAGGTGAGGATGATCGACGTGCCTCTGGGCGTCGTCGTTGTAGACGACGATGCCGTTGAGCAGGTCGACCCAGCACAGGGTGGAGGCGCCGAGGGAGAAAGCGGTGTCGACACAGAAGTTGTGCTTGCCCGGCGCACGGCACACCTCGTCCGGCATCCGCACAGCCTTCTTCTCCCACTGCGGTGGGGGTGAGTCGTCGGAGTGATGGCGCCACAGGTAGAGCTCCGCGTCGGGAATTTGGTGCTCCGACGAGGTGGCGAGCTCGGCGAGGAGGTAGGAGGATGATGGCGGAGGGCTGCGCAGGGCGACGGCTCCGAAGCCGACGGAGGTGATGTACCACGAGAGGGGGACTGGGGGCACCGTCGACGTCAGGGTCAGTGTACCGCCGCCGCCGCCGGTGCTACTCACGGCGGCGTCGTAGATGAGGTAGCACCCACGCGGGGAGGATCCCGGGCCGGCGTATCTGCCGCCATAGAGAACGAGCAGGCTCTTGTCGGCGCACGCCACGGCGGCGTCCACCGCCAACGCGGCAGCGTCTTGGCGGCGACCGGAGGAGCGCAGACGGATGGCGGATACCTTCGGGGGGTCGTGGAGGACGGCGTCGGGCGTCATGGAGCGCAGGAAGGCGATCGTGGAGTTTCTCATGGATTCGAGCGTCGTCGGCGCAGTGGCAGAAACGGCGGCAGATCCCTCAGGAATTGGAGCGGCGGAGACGGGGGCAGATGCTGATGCTTCGCCATCTTCCTCGTCGAAGCACAGGTCCACGTAGGTGTCGAGCAAGACCCAGGAGGGGGTCATGGCGGCGCCGGCAGGAGCTCCTGATCCACGTCGCGGCGCGGATCGAGACAGCGTGACGGTGGAAGGAAGATGTCGCCTAGATCGGGAGAGAAGCGGGTTGAGAAGGGCCGGTGATCACGCGGATCAAGGAGTTACTGAACGGTGAATATGGTTTCACAACAAACTTAATGTGGAACGCGTCAGAGTTCGTTCGTTCATATGGATCAGGTGCAGTGCACCTTGTCGGCGGAGCGCCGTGCGTCAGGGACGCCGGCGAGATCGTCGTCGCTTCCTTCACGCGTCCGATAGCTTCCATCGACAGGTTGGTGCGCTAGAGACCGGGGACGGTGAGTTCCTCGGCTTCTCCTCCTACCTCCTCGCCGAGCTCGCCACCTCATGCCGGGGTTCTTCACGTGGACTGTGTGGTCGTTGAACAGCGCCGGGACGACGACTGATGTTCCCCCCACGCTGCGCGCAGCACCGTACCCAGACCGCCACGTCCACCATCTCGAGCTCGCCGGGCGGCGCGCGGCAGCATCAGCCGCGACGCGTCCACCAGAACGCCCCACAGGGGCACGGCGATCGACCTCGCTGTCGCCCCTCTAGCCCGCGCAGAACGGCGGCACGTGCACGGCGACCTCCGTCCCGTTGTAGGACAACGAAGCCGTCGTGCCCCCGTAAACGCACCTTTCGACGCATCGTGCCTTGTTGCTTTGCAGCAGAGCGTACGGCGGATATTATGAACTTGACGTGTGCATATATATAGAAGCTGAACCGAAGCTTTGTACTCGAGGACGGCTGCATTGAGAAGGATAGGACCTTCCATGTTCTGCTCTCACTTTCCGGTTTTGACAAAAATTTACTTCTTCGATTTCAAGCTACTAGCTAGTAGAGTGGCGGCTTGTTTTATCAACTTCTCGCAAGATGGGCTAGCAGAGCGAGGGCGACCAGACCACTCCACATGTGCTTAGGCCGCTGATGAGACGTCCCGTATACAGTTCATAGTAGGTCGCCTCATCCCTGGCAGCACAGCATTGACTGTCGGCATCCTCATGAGTTTCCTTTTTTTGTGCAAGAAGAAGATCGAGTTCCACCCCTATCTCATTGCATGAATATAGATTGCAAAAAGTCCTGAGTGTCTGAGACGAACTCCGACAAATTTACTAAACCAGTAACACTAGAAAATTAGCATACACGTGGCAGATTTGATGCCTCAAAAAGTCAAGAAAAATATGCAAAAGGAAAATCAGAACAAAGATGGGAACATCCAGCTGCAGTGTTTCGCTCGCCCAGATGCATACCAGTAACACTAGAAAATTAGCATACACGTGGCAGTGTTTCGCTGCAGCTGCGGCTGCGGCTGCAGAAAAATAACCGCGAACACTGTAGTAGCTGCAGAAACACTATAACTGCTGCAGAAGAAATAACTGCGAACACTGTAGCTGCTGTAAAGCAGACGCTGCAAAGCAGCGAGACGAACACGTTGACCAGCATACCCCAACACTAGGGAGTCTGACCAGCATAGTTCGTTACAAAACATCCAGCACCCAGCGCATTTAACAAGTCAACGTCCTCTTTAGCCAACGAGCACGTTACCAGTCAAACAACCTCATGCCATCATCAGGAGTCTCACCACACCGTGGTTTTGGTAACAAAAAAGAACGTACTACACTTAAACAGAGTTTCCACTTAACAGTCAACCTATTGTACTCGAAATGTGTCAGAAGCATGAGGATCTAGCTCCATCAATCTCCCGGCCGCTGTCCATCTCGGGTTGATCAAGGGCCTTCTGTTACCTGCATGTAATACATGCTGTATTGTTATAAATTGCCACAGTAAGGAAGTGAATAATGTAACAGTCAAAACCAAAAACAACATTACAAAATAAACAGTAAGGGAGTGAATGATGATAAAGTTGCTATCTAGCAATTTCCGTTCATTTTAGCTTTCAAGATATTCCATAAAGATAGACCATTTGTGGGAACATTTTGGTTTCCAATAAATTTTCAACTACGCACATGAAAACATGTTGTTCAATTAGTTTCTAAAATATGCCACTAGCCTATTCAACAAACGACACTTTCTCCACATTCCGTTTTCACCGTACTCGTTTAACATTAGTTATCCAATACAACAGTCATGGAGACTTGACATGAAAATACAAGCGTATACTCCAGTTTTAATCCCTTGTGCGGTAATAGCACTTGGACGTCAGATGAGGTCTATGCAGATCAAAGATACTGGATTTGATCTACTGGCCAGAAATTACAACTACGTCTATAGGTAGCAAGAAACTACCAATATACAGATTGCTGACATCTGTATACCTTAACAAATTATCCTTGCCAATAAATGGAAAAGCTCATATAATTTATCAAACATCACAATTAGATATGCTCTTTAAGAGTTTTTAAATTAAGAAAAATAAAACCATTGTGCATGTCAAGCATTATTCTATAAAGGGTAGGTATTATTTTTAAATAACTCTTTTGTCCACTCATAAACCATTAATATTTTAAGTCCAGAAAAACTGCTAATGGACTACTGAAGTATTCAGCCTCCATGATATGGGAATGCTCTCGATTGACTAAAGAAGATGTTTAAAATATTATAACCATACTGTTTGTTTGAAGTAATCACCTGAGGTATAGAAAGGCACTTCATTTCCCACTAAAAGGATCCGCAAGCGGGTTCCCAAGTCTGAAAAGAGAAAACAGTTTTAGTTTCTGAACAAAAAAAAGGTCACAGAAAAGAGTTAAGAAGTTACATTGTCAAGATATCGAAGCCTGCTGGGGCGGTGTAATATTGGGCAATCTTTTGCAGGATTTCAGGCAAAAAATTTATGAGTGTTTCAGCAAACGCTGCTTCAACTTCTTCCAGCATCAGCTGTATTGGATACAAAATGGTACATATGCATATTAGGCAGAAGATCTCTCTACAAGCAAAAGAACACCAAACTAATAACTACAAACCTGATAATCTGCGTGGTTGAAATAGTTTCTGGAGAAGTGCAGACACCCAAGACGTTGATCGGTATATTGAGAATTCACAATTGTTCTTAACTTTTTCTGGTCATAATAGGAATTGTGCAAAAAAACTTGTTTCAGAGCAGGAGTCAGCTTAACATCATTCAACCAGTTCGCCCACTTGCCAACTTTAGCATCAAGAGTTGCTAGGTCATTGATGTCTAGGCGATGAACCATGCTATCCAATAAATTGCATTGCTTAATTCTATCAGCATAACTTGTCAGTGCAGGGTGGTTTGTCAAGAACTGGATAAGAGGTTCACTGTTTGACTTATCTTGAGCAGGGCAAGTAAACAAATAATCCAGAAGATGATCGAAATACAGAGGACATATCCCATTATCAATGAACTTGTCAACAAAGATCGCATAAAGCTTTGCGAAATCGTTGCTACAAGTCGATGCAGTGAAGGTGTACTCCGGAACACTAGGATCAAACAGCACCGTAGTCCCATTCACAATCAGTATATCACTGATGTTAAACTCCCCATTAAAGCTTTTATTCTCTCGATATTTTCCACAAATGAAGACCAGTATTTTGTGAATGTAATATCCTGAGAAGCGTGACAAGAAAGTAGCTGAGCCACGCTTAGAGTTGCTATTTGTTGACAACTGAGATAAGTTAACTTGATGAAATCTTTTGCCCATATTTTTGCTCATCAACTCTTCAAATGTTTCACAATCAAATTCAACCTTCCTGCAACAATAACAATAATACACTTACAAAACAAGTAAATGGTTGCATTATTAAACTATGCATTAGGATTGCTTGTATTTATACCTGCCAGCCCTTCCTCTGGACCTGATGTGAACTGTGGAGTCTTTAAAAATTGGATAGAATGCAATAGCCTTGTGATCTTTTAAAGGTTTTCCACCGTAAGTCGCATACATGTCATAAGCCTGGACCCCTGCTTTGTAACATGCAGATTCTATCAACTCTTTTACAGTTCTGATGTTCAGATTTTCTTGCATTGATACCACCTTTCCATTAACCTTGACAAAAAACTGCAGGTAAATAAAAACAGTAAGAACCAAATAAGCATTCCAAGACATTCCCCTAGGTGAAACCGTTTGATGAATATTCAAAGAATATTACCTGCGTTAAACTTTTTGCATCGTTTATGCTTTGCACTGCCTGTCGATTCTTGTTTACAGATTCATTTGCAGCTGTTTTTGTTGAAGGAACACCTGATTCAACAGAAACATCATGTAAGATGCCTTGTGATCACAATGAAAGGTAATCACATAGAAATCGGAATGGCTTCTATAGAAGATATATTCATCATGTACTCACAATCGCATGATGCATCTCTTGAGATTCCTTTACCCTTGAGCCCCTTGAGCAGTGAGCCATTATACTCTCTGAAATGATTTAAATCAAACAAAAAATCATTTTATGGTGTCAACCCAGGAAATAGTTATATACATCCAAGAAACAGGATCAAATTATTACTGCTCTAGTAAGAGTCTAAACTAAAAATATATATAAACTAGACAGTAGCTGCTCCAGTTCTGAAGTACAAATGAGATAGGATGCTTGATATGTGATTAAATATGAATGATCTGAACTCATGTTAACCATTCCAAAGTAAACACAATGTTGACATTCCTTTTTCTTATATTGTCTTTTTGTGCTACGAAGCTCTGAAATGTAGCAACTCTAAGTAGTTTAAATAGTCAAAGATAACAAAAAGATAGCTAGGTAAGTCAAACTGATATATATGTGTATACTAAATTTTGTAGTAGAATCATCTTAGGAGCTTTGTAAGTTTTGAACGGAATTTAGTTAGGAGCAAGTTCATTTTGGTTCTATATATCCTATACCTAGGAAGCATCACTACCATATTAAGGACATAACATAACACAAATTAAGAAACTGTCACAGCTAATAGAATGCAATACGTAAATGCTCTTTCTTTCTTTCCCTGAAAGTGCATGTGACCATTGAATAGGGAAGTGAACGGATAAACTAGCTCCAGATCTTCAGCAATCAGTTATGTTTTCAACAAAAAGAGTAAATCTGCTCATCCAATTATGTGCATGTAAGGGGGGTTGTAACATTTAAACTTCCAATGATATCTTACGAATTGCTTCAAATTAATTAGAAACTGCTAGTTATTTGACAAAACACTATTAAAACAGCAACGATAACATAGTAGCATTTCTCTTTGCAAGTTTATCAAGTGCACATTTCACAAACAAAAATGCATAGTGAAAAATAAACTGACAAACTCTACCCTTGCTGTATTAATAAGAAAAGTTTCATATGAAATGGAACAGAAACGGAATAGCTTACGCAAAGTAGGTAGCTTGTTTGAACTAGGAGCAGGTCACATTTCTTAAATCTTTCCTAGTCTCCTGTAATAGTAAAAAACTAAAGTTAAAAAAATAGTATATTGAAAAGTCATCTCAATTACATGTGCATGTGTGCAAATTTCCAATACATAATAGTCATCCCATATAAAAAACATTATTTAGACAGTCCATTCAAATTTCTATAGCAATGTTATATTCACATTTTAGTGACAGCATGTCGTGGCATTAAATTTATAGATAGATTCAGTTGTTACGCTTATTCCATCACTTCCTTTCTTTTACAAGGAAAATAATATAGAACTAAGTAAACCAAATAATGATCCTAGTACTTCAAACAACCCTACTCGAACTATTAGCTCTGGGAAGCTTGATATACACAAACTTGTTAAGCAAAACCCAGCCTGTCAGTCCAGGGGTAAAAAAAAGCCCATTTCATTATGGCCGACTTTTTATGCCCAACTTCGTCTTGGAAGGATAAAATATTTTAGGATAGTACAAAACTTCTTAATTAGTTTCATTGCAAAAAAAAACAACTTAATTAATTAGAACATTGTTAGTCAGTGATAAACGGTTTCGCTATTGAGCAGCCTAATGCCAGCGTTGCTGTGTCTCTCCTCTAAGTTGAAAGAGTTCATTGCCGAAGCAAGTAATATATATAGCATGTCCAAATATTGCATACACACACATAGTGGCGACATATGGAACAGTAGCATGTTGTAGCTCAACTTGCCGTGAGAGTAACATGTTATATGTAATCTAATGAGGAAAGCGAACTGACCAAATGGTAGACCTCAGTCTCTCCTGTTAGAGATAAAGGATGTTCATTGTATTCTGGTAGGACTCTAGTTAGAGATAGAGTCTAGATTGTGTTGTACTCAAATGTCTGACTTGTTTCACAAGTCGTGTTGTAATCCAAACTTGTAAGCCACGCCATGCGGCTATTGCTGGCCTATATTAACACGGAACGCGGTGTGGGCGATGCACACGCTTAACCCTAATCTTTACATGGTACCAAGAGCCAATTTCCTCCCAAAACACATCTAGCTTTCCACCACCGCCGCCGCCATGGCTTCAAGCTCCTCTGCGCCAGCAATGGTGAATCTCATACCTGTCCCAGAGAAGCTAAACCGCACCAACCACGTTCTGTGGAAGGCGCAGGTAGTCGCCACCCTGCGAGGAGCGCAGATGGCTGGCTTCCTCGATGCGTCGAACAAGGTGCCGCCGGAGAAGATCACCCTCAAGAAGGATGACAAGGAGACGGAGGACGTCGACAACCCGGCGTATGTCACCTGGTGCGCACAGGAGCAGCAGGTTCTCAGCTACCTGCTTGCATCGGTGTCCCGTGAGGTCCTGATCCAAGTGGCCTCGCTCCCATCTGCCGCCAAGGTGTGGCGGCACATTGAAGATACTTTCGCGTCGCAATCTCGTGCGCGCGTGATCAACACAAGGATGGCTCTCGCCACGACCCAGAAGGGGACGTCGACTGTGGCGGAGTATGTCGGCAAGATGAAAACTCTTGCCGATGAGATGGCTACTGCCGGCAAGAGACTTGATGATGAAGAGCTCTGCTCATACATCCTTGCTGGGCTGGACTCCGACTACAACTCTGTGGTGTCCGCTGTTGCGGCCAGGGTTGATCCCATCTCGTTCAATGAGCTCTATGCTCAGCTGACTGCGTACGAGTCTCGGCTCGATTTGCAGAACCAAGCCGGGATTCAATCCTCGGCAAACGCCGCTTCCCGAGGGGGACGTGGTGGCTTCAGGGGTCGCGGTCGTGACCAGCAGAACGCTGGTGGCCGCGGCTACTCCGGCAATGGCGGCAACTTCTCCAACAACAAACCTAAGAAGCCCAAGTGTCAATTGTGTGACCGGGAGGGTCACACGGTTGTCAAGTGTTGGAAACGTTTCAACCGTTCCTACACCAGAGAGACAAGGACTGCCAGCGCTGCTTCCCGCTCCAACGATGCTGAGAACATCTAGTATGCCGACTCGGGAGCAACCGACCACATCACAAGTGAGCTGGAGAAGCTCACTGTGAGGGACAAGTACACCGGCAATGATCAAGTGCACACAGCTAGTGGATCAGGTATGAGTATCAAGCATATTGGTCGTTCTGTTATTCGTACCCCTTATCGTGATCTTGCTTTGAATCAAGTTCTTCATGTTCCTTGTGCAGCTAAGAATTTAGCTTCCATTCATCGTATTTCCTCGGATAATCATGTCTTTTTTGAGCTTCACCCTGATTTCTTTTGTATCAAGGACTGGGAAACGAGGAAAACCCTCCTTCAAGGCAGGTCTAGAGGGGGACTCTATCCGCTTCCGTGCAGCCCTTCTTTGAATAAGCAAGTTTTTGGTGTCGTCAAGCCCTCTTCGTCAAGATGGCATAGTCGTTTGGGTCATCCATCGTCGTCGATTGTTAGATTTGTGCTTAGCAAGAATAATCTCCCTGTTTCCAGTGAGTCCTCTAGTGAGTCCGTGTGTGATGCTTGTCAACAAGCTAAGAGTCATCAATTGTCGTACCCCAAGTATGGGGTCCTGCTTGTGAATCTTTTGGGAGAAATAAATATTATGTTAGTTTCATTGATGATTTCAGTAAATTCACATGGATTTACTTGCTTAAGCACAAATCTGAAGTTTTTCAAAGATTTCATGACTTCCAAAACCTTGTTGAGAGAATGTTTGGTAGAAAAATCATTGCCATGCAAACTGATTGGGGGGGTGAATATCAAAAGTTGAACTCGTTTTTTCAACGTGTTGGTATTTCTCATCATGTTTCTTGTCCCTATGCCCATCAACAAAATGGTTCCGCTGAACGAAAACACCGGCATATTGTAGAAGTTGGGTTATCTCTTCTAGCTCATGCGCATATGCCCTTAAAATATTGGGATGAAGCTTTTCTTGCTGCTACTTATTTGATCAATAGGCTCCCTACTAAAGTTCTTGATTTTTCTACTCCTATGGAGTGTATCTTTAATGAAAAACCCAACTATGAAGTTCTTCGCACCTTTGGTTGTGCTTGCTGGCCTAATCTTCGTCCCTTCAATAATCACAAGCTTCAATTTCGTTCTAAGTAGTGCGTCTTTCTAGGCTATAGCAATATGCATAAGGGTTTCAAGTGCCTCGATGTTTCAGCTGGTCGCATTTACATTTCAAGGGATGTTGTGTTTGATGAGACGGTGTTTCCTTTTGCTCAGTTAAATCCAAATGCCGGTGCTAGACTTCGCTCAGAAATTCTCCTTTTACCTAGCCATCTTCATCCTATCACCACTTATGATAATGGGGGCGATTTAGCAGTTGATCATAATGCTGATACTTCTGTAATTCCTGTTTCTACTGATCATATTTTGGATGGAGATGTCACTGCAGAAAATTCAGGAGAAAATGAGCATGTTTCAAGTGTTTTTCCGCTGCATGCACATGGCACGGAGCACGAAGGAGATTTCCCAGGAACATTCCCTGGCGAGCCTGCACTGGATAGCAATCCCGGAGCAGATGCTGTCGGACGTGGGGGCGCGCAACTGTCGTTGCCTGGCGCTGTATCCCCGCGTGGCGCTCGTTCGTCCCGCGCGCGTGGGACTCAGGAGGCAGCGCCTGGATCCTCTGTGGCAGCAGGCGAACAGCCCCAGTGCTCCACATCAAGACACACGCAGGCGCACACGACGGAAGGATCCGGTGTGCTAGATCCTGTGGCCCCACCAGCAGAAGATGCACCGGGATCGTCTGCGCCAGGGGGAGCTGTGGCGCCAGCTGCTCCAAATCGACCAAGTACACGGCTTCAACATGGAATTACAAAGCCAAAAGTTTACACCGATGGTATGGTGAGATATACATGTTTCTCTGAAACTGGTGAGCCCCAGAATTATCAAGAGGCATTAAAAGACAGTAAGTGGAAAATTGCTATGGATAGTGAGTTTGATGCTCTCATTAGAAACAATACTTGGCATTTAGTTCCACATAAGAAGGGTTCTAATGTTATTGATTGCAAATGGGTGTACAAAATTAAAAGAAAGGCAGATGGTAGCATTGATAGGTACAAAGCAAGATTAGTAGCTAAAGGTTTTAAACAAAGATATGGTATTGATTATGAGGACACTTTTAGTCCTGTTGTCAAGGCAGCTACTATTAGACTTGTATTGTCTCTTGCAGTATCAAAAGGTTGGCACTTGAGGCAGCTAGATGTACAGAATGCGTTTCTTCATGGTATTCTGGAGGAAGAAGTCTATATGAGACAACCACCTGGGTATGAGAACAAGACTACGCCACATTATGTTTGTAAGTTGGACAAAGCACTTTATGGTCTTAAGCAAGCCCCTAGAGCGTGGTATTCTAGATTGTGTTCAAGGTTACAGTTTCTTGGTTTTACTCCTTCTAAGGCTGATACTTCGCTGTTTTTCTATAATCAAAGAGATGTTACTATATTTGTGCTAGTTTATGTGGATGATATTATTGTTGCCAGCTCTTCACAAGATTCTACTACAGCATTACTTAAGGATCTTGAAAAAGACTTTGCTTTGAAGGATCTTGGTAATCTGCATTATTTTCTGGGAATTGAGGTTACTAAGATAAAGGATGGGATTTTGTTGTCTCAAACAAAGTATGCGAATGAATTGCTGAAAAGAGTTGGTATGTTTTCATGCAAGGCTGTTAATACTCCTCTTCCTGTTTCTGAGAAACTTCGAGCCAATGAAGGAGAATTACTTGGACCTGATGATTCTACAAATTATAGGAGCATAGTAGGAGGTTTGCAGTATTTGACATTAACTCGTCCAGATATTTCTTATTCAGTTAATAAAGTTTGTCAATACTTGCATTCTCCTACTACTACTCATCTAACAGCAGTTAAGAGGATTTTGAGATACATTAGAGGCACGGCTGATTTGGGACTTAAAATCACCAAGTCGAGCTCAATGCTTGTGAGTGGTTTTTCAGATGCAGACTGGGCTAGTTGTACAGATGACAGAAGGTCAACTGGAGGGTTTGCGGTATTCTTAGGATCCAATCTTATTTCATGGAGTGCTCGCAAGCAAGCAACAGTTTCAAGGTCCAGTACTGAGGCAGAATATAAAGCTCTTGCTAATGCAACAGCAAAAATTATGTGGGTGCAAACTCTACTCCGAGAACTGAAGATTACTCATCCACTTGCAGCTTGTCTTTGGTGTGATAATCTTGGTACGACATACTTATCTGCAAATCCAGTTTTTCACTCAAGAATGAAGCATGTAGAGGTGGATTATCATTTTGTTAGAGAGAGAGTTGCACGAAGATTACTTGACATACGGTTTGTGCCTACCGGTGATCAAGTAGCTGATGGTTTTACTAAGCCTTTATCTCTGCGACAGCTTGAAGCATTCAAGAACAATCTTAACCTTAGTCGGTCATGATTGAGGGGGAGTGTTAGAGATAAAGGATGTTCATTGTATTCTGGTAGGACTCTAGTTAGAGATAGAGTCTAGATTGTGTTGTACTCAAATGTCTGACTTGTTTCACAAGTCGTGTTGTAATCCAAACTTGTAAGCCACGCCATGCGGCTATTGCTGGCCTATATTAACACGGAACGCGGTGCGGGCGATGCACACGCTTAACCCTAATCTTTACATCTCCTTTACGACTTCCAGACTCAGTTAACTCTTTTTCAGTAGCGGAACTCATATATTTCTTCATCAACACCTCCGTTCCACATACCTTGATTTTTAAAAAAAATTCAAGTAAACAGAAGCAATAAGAATCATGATCTGCAGTCAAAACCACCCACATGAGTTGAACATTTTGATGAACATAGAAGACGAAAACCTGAGTCAAACTTTTTGCGTCACTTGTGCCATGCACTGCCTTTCCAGCCTTTTTTACTTCTCCCTTCAGAGCTGTTTCTGTTGAAGGAACACCTGGGAGTCAAGAAATACAACATGTAAGACACTTTATGAACACCAGGAGGATACCATGTTCCACTTGTAGACATGAAGTTAGGAGTGTGTGCCATTTATACTCACAATCACATAACGAGTCTTGTCCCATGATTTTTATGTCCTTGAGTAGTGAAACTTGGTTCTCTCTGAAATAATTCAAATCAGAAAAATAATAATAAATGTAATTTTTCAAACCAAATAAATATTTCTACACATAATAAACAGGATCAACTTACTACTCTGAAACCAATTAAACGACACCACCGCTGCTGTAATTCTGAATTCTGGTATATAATTAAATTTTATGAAAGAAAGGAGGGTCTGCTTGTTTGATTTTATTTAAAGCATGGAGGAAGCTAGCATATCAACCATTTGCACAATTCAAAACACCCATCAATAGTTCAAACTCCACATGATATCTAACAAAAATATCCTCCTATGTAAATACTAAATACACATCATTGGTCAACTGAAAAAGGAACGGTGTTAAGATTTTATTCTAATGGCGACACCATTGTTTCAATGGTTGATACTAATTATATCGTTGAATATTATATATTTAATATCTTGTTAAAGTTGTATTACCTGACTCACATTAGACATTATTAAAACAAAAAATCAGTGTTCACTTTTTCTGGACTTACTGGACCTTTCCAGATTATAAATGCCGAAATGTGACAACACTACACAGTTTGAATTGCTAAAAACCGGCCAAGAAGGGGCAACTTCAACTGATATGCCTATAACAATGTTGAATACTACAGTAAAAAATACTTCTGGCATGAACTTTCTGAGTTTGAATGGTATTTAGGTTGCAACAAGTTCATCAAAGTATAGTAGCTAATTTTAGTTTTACAGTTACACAAGTGGCAGAAACACCTTTTTTGATGGAAATACTATAATAACAGTCAAAGGGATATACTACTGCACAAGTTTACACATACAAGAAAAAAGATAGGCGCAATTAGTGCAATACAATTGAATGTGCATTTCCTCCCCTGAAAGTGCATACCACCATGGACGGAACAATCAATTCATTAATGAGCTTCCGGGATTTCAACTATGTCATAAATCAATAGTGCGATAGCTCATGTTCTCACATGAAACTAATGCATCAGCTCACTGGGATATTTAGCATGTAAGGGAGTTTGACAATCTAACTATTACAAGTTATAAATTGCTGCAAATTAATTAGAAACTGTAGGTTATTCGAAAATTGTTCAGCATGAAGAAAATGCAAGTCGTGTTACAAATACTAGCTAGAAACTATCAGCTAGTATTACTGACCGTAAAAAGTCCTAAATGGAAAACATGTAAGAACAATGCTCTATAAAAGCATTCCTCGAACCAAAACTGACAAAATATATCTTTCCATACTTTAAGAGATATAAGGGGCAACTTATGCATACTCGGTAGGTTGTTTGAACTAGGAGCCGGTCACATGGAAGTCTCTCCCTCTCTTCTGCAATAGTAGAATAAAGCAACTCAGTTGTGCCAATGTGAAATATTTTATGTTCTTATATAGGAATAATGGTTGATAGAAAAAAAATCATTTCAGTAGCTACTTTACAGACATAAGCAAAGGATTGTAGTGATAGTATTTCAGAACCACCCCATTTTAAAATGTGACAGTAGCTAAGAGGTATCGATTGTTAACTTGTTATGTTACTTTTGTATCTGTCAACAATTCCTTTTATAAAAGCCATCAGGGCTTGAACTACTGTTTGCTTCATGGAAGCTCGAACTGCTTGAACTATTAGGTTGGTGGGTGCTTGAACAGATTGGGCCAGCAAAAATCCTACTACATTTCTGCTGACTGTTGCTGCTCATGCCCGGCTGGGAAGAAGAATAGAATCTGCCTAGCCAAGTCTGGAACATTTCTATCCTATTGTGAAGCATAGACAAGCTGTGGCTCTCCTCAGGGAAGAAACAGCTCATTGTGCAAGCAAGTGACTGCATGTCGAACTATTATGGTTTCATACCATCAGGGCATGGCGGAAATTTGTAGCTCAAGGTTGCCTTGGAACCAAACATAAGGTGTGAACATCTAGTTTACCTACAAGGAAATCGAACCCTCCAAACCAAAACCAAAAACATGTGAAATGGTTGACAGAGATAGATCATTTTCTCTTTGGATATTAGAAACCAAGGATCCCAAAATGAACTTGGTTTGGAGGGTTCGATTTCCTACATAAGGTGTGAACATCTATTTTACTGTAACATCCCAAAATTCAAAGCAATTAAAAAGGAATAAAAATTACTCCAAATTTAAATCTTTGTCCAACTCTTATCTTACCATGAATTTTCAAAACAAAATTCACTAAATAATTAAAAACCTAGCTAGAATATAAAAATTTTCAAATAATAAAACTAGTGCTCAAGTGTTTGCTTACATTTAAAAATCACTAAAAGTTTGAACTTTTGAATTTACAACAAACTAAAATAATTGTATCTGAAACCCTCACAAATTCACCTTGAATTTGAAATTTTGATTTTTAAAACTTGCACAAACTTCGTCATATGCATTTTTGGATTCCTTGTTTCTATTTTGTTTGCTTATCATGTTTAATTCCTTTTTCAAATTTGAATTTGCATTCAAATTTGAGTTCCTACTTGATCCCTGAAAAGATAAACCTATTTCTAATTCCTAAAGCTATCTCGGGCCGAAACCCTTCTTCCCCTCTCTTCCGGCCCAGTCCGCCTCCACCTTTTTCTTTTCTTTCCCTCCAGGCCGAAGCCCAAGTAGGCCCAACAGCGGCCCAGCCTTCTCCCTTCCTCTTCCCTTGTCTCACTGACGTGCAGGCCCCGCCTGTCAGCCCCTTCCCCTTCCTCCTGCCAGCACCAGAAGCGCGCACATGCCGCTGTGACGCCGCTCCGCGTCAGCCCGTCGTCCCGTCGCGTCCGTCCTCCTGTAGCCGTGCTGCGTTCGCGTCATGGCCATGGGCGCCCACTCCTCTGCCCTCGCCTCGTCCCATCGCAGCAGAGCGCCCACGCTCCTCTCTCCTTGACCGGCGACCAAGACCGGCGAACTCCCATGCCGTGATGCCACCCTACGCAAGCTCTCCCTCGACCAGTCTCATCTCCGGCACTGTGGCCATCTCCTGCGCTCATCACCACACATGGCTGCCATCTCCCTCCCTGCAAGCCGTCGAATCGGCCATCAACGCCGACGACCGGAGCTTGACCTTGACCGCCCCGCTCTCTCCCGGCCTCCATCACTTCCTCCTGCCTATAAAATCCGAGTGCGCGCGCACCTCCTCTCCCTCTCCCAGCTCACCACTTCCCTCCTCGACCACCACCGAGCTCTAATCGAGCTTTTTCCCCATTCTTCTCCAACACCGGCCAACCCCTCGATTCGCCACTGTGAAGCTCTCCCTCACCCTTTTCGAGCACGCGCCAGCTTCGCGACGCCAAGTTGCCCCTCTGGAACTCCTCCCCGACGAGCCTTGGCCCACAGACACGCGAGCGCGCCGCTCCGCCGCGCGCCGCCGCGTGCCTCCGCGCAAGCCCGACGCCGGCGGCCCTCCCGGCCTCGTCCCGCTCGCCACGCGCGCGCGCCAGACTCGTCGTGCCTTCGCACCTCACCGCGACCTGCAGCAACTCGACGGGAGAGCCAGCCCTCCTTCCCCGTCGAGCGCCGCCGCCTTGCGTCGCGAACGCCATCCCCGCCACCGAGCTCCACGCCCCGTCCACGCCAAGCACGTCCAGGCCTCCTCCGTCGTGGACCACGCGACGTCGAGCACTGCAGCCACGCGCCGCGCCCCCGAGCCCTTTCCGCGCCAAGCGCTGCCACCGGTGAGCCTCCCGCGTCGAACTCCGCCTCCGCCATCCGCGCGTCGCCGTCGCCAGCCTCGTCCGACGCCTCCCGGCCTCGTGCGACCCCCGCGGTGAGCTCGTCTCCCACCCCTCTCTCTCCCGGTCCAATTCCTACCTCCATTGGACCACTGGCTCGCCGGATAGACTACTCCGGCGAACCCCCGGCCAAGGCGCCACCGCCTCCTCTGTTTCCGGCGCCGCCCACCTCGCCGGAGACGTGTCGACCGTCCAATCTTCATCCAACGCTCCAAAACACGTACCCCTTCGATCTGAGTAATCGGTCCACGGTGGACCCGTGGACCACATCCCCTACCTCGGTCCACAGATCCTGTGGACTCGGTCCATGATTTCCCAATTGGAAAATAAATCCGTAAATTCTAGAAAATCCCCAGCCCCTGTAATCTTACAGATAAGCCCCTGATCTTTAGAATTATTCTGTTTAGGTCCTGTGTTTTTACAGAAATAACCTTATACTTCTCTGTAATTATCTTTTAGCCCCTGTTTTTTTACACCGAGGCCCCTAACCTTTCTATAATTACTTTTCAGTCCCTAAATCCTTTCGGTAATTACAGATATGCCCTCGGTATGTTTCTGTATTTGCATGTAAGCCCCTAGAACCTTTAAATACTCATATCTTTTCAACCGTAACTCCGTTTTGAGCAATTCTTGCGCTCACGCGTTCGTAGAAACGCGTACTACCCTTTAGTACTACTCTTGAAGCTATAGAATGGACCAGCAAGACGTCAATACCATATAATCTTTCCTCTTTTGATGTTCTTCCATATCGCCAATTTATGCGACGTCAATCTTGCATGTTGTAGCTACCTGCTTTATCGTTTAGCATTGAACCTAACCAATCATTCGATATCTCTTGTCTCACATCCTAGTACCCCCCTCATCGCAATACATCATTCCGCCTTAACCTTGTATGTCACACATACACCCTCACTCGCTAACAATAAACCTACCCAATCTTTCGTGATGTATCGCTCCGAAATCTAGTATCCTATTTACCATGACGGCAAATCATGTGGCGTCGATATCGCTTGTCGCCAATGCTCATTCACCTCCTAGCGTGAGTGTAACCAATCTTGTTGTATCATTTCACACCGAAACCTAATATCTTTTATCGCAACTCAGCTACAAGTCTAACCTATCTCAACCATCGCTCAATCAACCTTAGTCTATTGATTACCACCGATCCTTACCAAGCTTTGTTATCTATTATTATTCTCGTATTTATGTGGTCTTTCATTGGAGCTTATTGGATTTATTGTTCATTGCTTTTTCAATTGCTCGTTGGTCTTATCGATTGATCCTTGTCTTTTATTCGCAACCATGCATCCATGTCATGCTCGATCACGTACACGTGCCATCGTCATGCGCTTAGCTCATGACAAATAACTAGTGGAATAATCTTAGTAATTAATCAATTTAGTAAGTAATTAATAGCTAATCACTATTAGTTAGTAACCTAATATAAGTAGGTAATTAAAGTGACACACCTTGCACTTGTACGTTTGTTGCATGAACCTTTATATAGGTTACGACCTATATAAAGCCGTAATGCTGCCAATGTACAACTAACACATGCACACGCCCTTTCCACCTACACATACCCGCATGCACTTATCATGGTTTAGCATCCCACCTTCACATCAAAAGCCCTAGTGCTCGATGCATCACCCCTAATAGCCTCTATTAAGATAATAAGATCCTCCTAAAGTAAAACCTAATGCATCATGCATGATTTGTGTCTTTGACTTTTATCGGTGTTCTATTGGTTCTTATTAGAGTTAATTGGATCTTATCTGGTTCTTCTCGATCTTTATTTCCTTTGCGGTAGTTTGTTTATACGGTATCTTTTTATACGCTAGCCTACGCGGGATTCGAGGAAGAACTAGAGGAAGATCCAGAAGATACAAGCTTCAAGGACGAGCTTCGAGGAAGGACTTGAAGACATCGACCCCGACATAGGAGTCAAGATACGAGCTTCTAGGAAGGATCTGAGGACCCGGATTACGAGGACGTGAAGAAGAAGACTTTAGCGAAGGCAAGCTCTACATCTCTTTGATCATGATTGAACCTACTGTTTTCGCAATGCACCTATAGAGCATACTCTAGTATTATGCATTACTTGCTATTTTACTGATTGTGTAGCTATGGACCTACTTGCTTATTGATATTGATGTCTGTTACTTAGGCGTTAATATCTGAATCCTTGTTTACCCCTTTGTTTACCTGTCACCTTGATAACCCTAGGATATGTAGCACCCGTAATTTTGCTCATTTCGATAAACCTAAAATTTGGACTTTTCAAAAAATTTCAAATAATAATTTTGGGTTAGATCAAATAGGGCTCAATTAAATTTTCTCGAAATTAAAACCATGCATGAAGCCATCATGTGCATTTTGCCTCTTATTGCCTTTATTTAAGTGTTTGTGTGTGAGTGTTGAAGTCCAATCCCAAATCTGAATTCAAATCCCTTTGAAATTCGTTCAAATTCCAAATCCAGAAATAGACAAACCTTTCCTGGCTTGTTGGGCCGCTTCCCTCTCTTCTCCCGCATCCGGCCCAACTTCCCCTTCCTCTTTCTCACCCGCGCCCGGCCTCTGGGCCGCGCCGTCCGCGCGCGCGCCACGGCCCAGCAGGCGCCCGGCCCGCCCGCGGCCGCGAGAGGCTGACGAGTGGGGCCAGCCCCATCGTCAACCTCGCGCCGCCGCCGCCGCCCGACCGGCCGGCGTGAGGCACGGGCATTACTGCCCCGCCGCGGTGCTCCCTTCCCTTTCCTCCACGCAGCGCACGCGTCGCCTCCTCCTCTCCCCTGTCCGGACCCCTCACCTCCTTTTTCCGCCGTAACCCTAGCCCGCCATTAAACGCGGCGAGCTCGAGCTCCACGCCGCGGTAGCGTTGAGGCAACGCGCAGCCCTCCGCGCCGCGCCCGGGGCCCCCTCCTTCCTCTGCGCCGCGTGGCTGCCGTCGCGCACCCGTCCCCCACCCTCGCGCCGCGAGCCGACGCAACTCCGGTGAAATATCCCGACGAACTCGGGATATTTCCCGGCCCTCTCCACCGCCTTCGAGCGGGTATAAGAAGAGCACCGGCCCCTCCTTTCTTCCCCGCTGCCATTTCCTCTTCTCGCTCTCCCCCTCCACGCCACCGAGCTCAACCTTCTCTCCCTCTTCTCCAACTCCGGCGAGCAATCCCGCCGCCTCCCAACGCCCTCCGCTCCCACCGGACCGAAGGTGAGCTTTCCCATGTCCCACTCCCTCCTTTGCACCCCTTCTTCTCCTTCCTCGCGCTCTGCAGCCTAGCTCCCACCGCGCGCCACCGCCGCCTCCTTCACCTCTCCCTCTCCGGCCGCCGTGGAGCACTCCCCGGCCAGGCCGAGCCCACCGGTAGCCTCCACACGCTCCCGCGCACGCGCACGGGTGCTCCAACCCGCACCGCGCGCACGCGCGCGCGCCTTCGCCACGTCCGCCAAACCCCGGCCAAGCTCCGGCGAGCTTGCGCCGCCGCTTCGCGCATCGCCCACGTGCACACGTCCCTCTGCCAGCTCCGCCATAGCGTGCAGGTCACCGGCACCCACTCCACCCTCCCTTCCGCCATCTCCCGAGCGCGCCGGCGAGTTTTCCGGCGAGGCGGGAACTCTTCCCCCGCCTCCGCCGCGCCGGAGCCACCGCACCGCGTCGAGCCCGCGTGGCGTCCGCGTGGCAGCCACGTCGGCGCCGCGTCGGCACGCCCCACCGCGTGGCGCGCACGCGTGGTGAACGCGGCCCACGTGCACCACACGCTCGCGCAGGCTCGGTCCACGCTTCTGTGGACCGAGTCCACAGAACAGTGAAGGCCAGGGCCCCCGGCCCCAGCTGGCCCACCTGTCAGCCACTGTTACGCACACAAAATGCTGGGTACACCCGAGAGTGTACACAGAAATAAATTTCGGGCATATTTCCAATATCAGAAAAATTCCCAAAAATATCCAAAAATCCCCAAAATCAATTCTAACCCTTTTCCAACCTTTGTGCACCTCTGGAAAATTAGGGTGGAGATTATACTTAATTAAAGTTAATCTACCCCTAATTTAATCTTTTTCCCCTAATTTCAAATATTCATATCTTCATCATTTTAACTCCAAATTCAATGATTCTTGCGCCATTATTCATCTAAAATCATCCTCTACCATATTCCATCAAAACCATCTTCAGTGGTGTATTTTATTTTATTTATTTTATTTTAATGATTGTTTGATTGAGTGTTAAGCGGTAGATTTAGCTTCTCTTTTATTTAATCGATAGGTGATCAAGCCTTCGAGGAGGAACCCGAGGACCCCGACTACGAAGAAGGCTTAGAGGAGGAAGATTTTGGTGAAGGCAAGTCCTAACCACCTTGATCATATTTAACCCAATTAATTCTTACAAAATATCCTATATAGAGCCTGTGTCCAAATTAAATATGCATAGTCTTTTAAAATGATTTAAATATTGGAGTAACCTATCTTGAGGAAAGCCATGCCTTGTTTATTGCTATCCTTAATCCATTGTTAATCCTAGGTTCCACAATCATTAATCCTTAATGATTTGATGGAAAATATTGCCGCTTAGGTTCATTCACACTGTGTTAATTAATAATATTGCTTCACAATGTTTTTGCGTGAAAATGTGTGAGTGTGACTTGGTGATGTGTGTGAAATAAAAGGGATGGGCTTAGTAAGTGAAACCCATAGTGGGGGTTATGTTTTAGACGGGAGCAAGCGAGGTAGTCCTCCGTGGGGAGGCTATCTCTGGGACGCTACTTCTCGTTGGAGAGTAGCTATTGAAGATGCTTGCTTCGGTCGTTTAAGGACCGGTTCATGTGCCGCCTTGCCTAGCACTTGAGTGCAACCACGAGCCCCTGTTATGGGCAGGGTTTGGAACCACACCCTACTAGTGATCGCCCGGTACCACCAGGAGGCAGGGAGTTGCAATCGGAAGCCAGGAGAGGATCTTGACGAGGTTGGCGTCGGATCTGGCAAGTGAAAGTTATTGGCTATTCTATGCCTATGTGAAGCCCCTGGTCGCTGAATTTCCGAGGTGGTACCGTGGTGACATTAGGCAGGTACGGAACCATTAGCATGTCCTTCCGACCCACGACGGTGGAAAGGTCTGACATGCCTCGTGGGTAAAGTGTACAACCTCTGCAGAGCGTAAGAATCTATCCAGATAGCCGTGTTCCACGGCATTGGACAAAGCGAAAGCAATGGCCACACAATGATTAGTTCTCTGCGTGAGTTATCCTTTGCGTGTGTGTTTTCGGAATAACGCCGGTTTGGAGCCGTGTGCTGTTTTCCTGCCAGCGTTAAAATTTGGGAACTGGCGGGAAGGATTTATTCTCCCCCAGGGCCACTCAACCCCACTAAGATCTTATCAACGATGACTTAGAGTTTTTACAAAATGTTTTGGTTTGCAAAACAAACCCTGCATGGAAAAATTGGCTTTTCGGCCGATCAATGAAAACCCCAGCCTATTCCTTGGCAATATCCTTGCATATGAGTCACCCTCGTGTTAGGACTTGCTGAGTACCTTATGTACTCACCCCCCCCCCCCCCCCCCCCGTCTTAATCAATCAATCAGAGGAAGAAGCAGAGTATGACTTTCAAGCCGATGGCGAAGAAGACTAGGGTCGTCGCGCGCAAGTTTGCCAGTGGAGTGGATCTGCTTCCGCCGTCCGTTGCGTAGAATAAAGTGTGGCACTGCTGCTTCCCAGCAATGGCCACTGTGGTGTGATGTGTGTGGTGTTGTAAGGCCTCTGGCCGTATCAAAGACCTTTTATGTAAATTAAAAGGCTTGTAATGAGCTTTGGTATTAAATAAAGGTGTGACTCTGAAATGCCATTCTGTGAGAATGTCCGTATCAGCGTCTGATCCAGGGACTGATACGGTGAATTCAAGTACCTCCGAAAATGGGGTATGACAGGATAGTTCCATCATTTCTATGATGGCACTTTTACCTTGCTACTAGAGTGCTTAGGACCCCTGCAATGTTTCTACATTGCTACACCTTTTCACATATATGTTTTACAACTGTGTTAAATGAGTTTGGTGGTGTGTGTGATATATATTGGGTTTGGGAGTAGCACAACTGTGTTAGGTGATGATGTTGATGGTGACGGTGATGATGGGATGGTTGGATTGCGGGCAAGGCCACTAGTGAATTGATGTTGGTGTTATAGGACCCTAGTGTGGGATATGGTGCTTGCCCGGTCATATAAGGACCGGTTCTGACGCCCGTTAACATAATGATTCTCGTACAACCACGGAACCCCTATGGGAAGGACCTACCCTATCTTCCTGGTACTCTTGCAAATGCCATCTGGAGGCCAGTCGAGGCAACGAAAGCTCAGGAAAAGGACATAGGAAACGTACCTATGATCCGGCTCGCGGAACCCGCTATAGGTTACGGGAGTGCCGCCCGTCCTGGTATGTGTTACAGGATCCTGCTATTTGTTACAGGAGCATGACGTACCCTTTTACAGGCGTACAGTGCCAGTGTGTGACCTTTCATGTCACAAGCCACTGGGTGTGATTTCGTGGTGGAATTGTGAGACTACTCGGAGGAGATGGACTAGGCGTTATGTTACTCTCCGTACAAGAGTGCATAGCCCGTGGGAAAAGATGTACAACCTCTGCAGAGTGTAAAATTCATCCGGATGGACGTTGTCACGGCATATGACACATTATTGTTACGCACGTATGGATTAGCCACCTCTCTCTTGCCTTGGCTTGTGAGTGGGTTGTAGTCAGCCCATGTTTTGGAAATGATGGCAAGTGTGCCGGGTCGGTATGATCCTTGAGGTCAGAAGGCCCAACTAAAACTTGGGAACTGGCGGGAATGCCCTTACTCCCCCAGGGCCAACCAACTAAAATATTGACAATTAATTCCCTGTTTTATCTATGATTCCTTGTCTTGCTTTAGTGAACCCTGCATAAAGCTTGCTTTGCTGCAAATAAACCATATAGCCTCCTCCTTGCTAAGACCAAGTATGCATGTATATATACCCTTGTGTAGTGTAGGGCTTGCTGAGTACCTTATGTACTCACGCGTTTGCGATTGTTGGTTTAGTAGGAGAAGACTTCGTAGAAGACGACGACGTTTGGGTTTTCGGTTCTGCCTCTCAAGTGTGCTTGTGGCTTTGGGCCAAGGTTTCCGCTGTCTACTTCACCGTTAGCTGGTTGGTTGGACTTGGATATTTCCTTGTCATACCGCCACTAAGGGTCCTATACATCAGGTATTATGCTTATTTACCAATTCAAAGTATGCTTTTCATTATCATATTTGTGTTCTTGTGCGTATCAGCTACTGATCCAGGGACTGATACATGATGCACAACATATTCCAGAAATGGGGTACAAGGAAATCGAACCCTCCAAACCAAAACCAAAAACATGTGAAATGGTTGACAGAAATAGATCATTTTCTCTTTGGATATTAGAAACCAAGGATCCCAAAATGAACTTGGTACTGCAGACAAGAATGGAGCAAAAACCTAATAAGACCATGTGACTGCATTTTGTTTATGCCGATTGATTTAGGTCTAGTTTGCAATAGACTAATTAACCAACTTGAATGATTCAATGGTAAATTATCAAAACTTTCCTTTCAAATCCAAATAGGAAACTTCAAGCTGCAAGGTTTCATCTATATAAAAACACTTTAGTTAGATATTTGGACCATAACGACTTGTAGGAGCCTGCAGCGGTTTAGTGTGTCTGGGCAGAGGACGTGGTCGCGAGCAGCAGTGGAAAGAACAAAGAAAGAAGACCGGCATCCCATGCAAACTCGATCAAGCAAAAGAAAAACTACTCCAAAATCAAGAAATCCAGAACCAACCATCTATTTTTGGCGCCGCTCTATCTAGCAAGCTAGCTCAGTGAGATGAGATCTGTCATCTATGGCGCACATAGCCACAGCTTTGGCAAGAATGCATATTGATCTATGACTTGCCAAGGATTATCCAACAAAGATTGAAGAGATTGAAAGACCAAGAAAGCAACCGCGCATGAAAAAGATGACTATCACTAACTAATACAAGGACAAACAGAGATCTAAGACAGCTCAAACAAGCAAACGATCATGTTCTTTTTCCTGATCGGCGGACAGCAAAAAAGAAAAGAAAAGAAAACGAAACCACACTGCTGCCATTTTATCTTCACCTTCTTCTGCTTGGCCGATCCACACCTACACAACGTAGGGTGCTGGACGATCCCATTCCCATTCCTGGAGGCCGGCTGCGCTCCCAACTCCACCGCCGCTACCGCTCCTTCCCTTCCTCTCCCTGATGATGGACCGACCGCCAAGCGAGTGCAACGGCGACGAGGTCCGCCACCATGGAGGCGCAGGAGCTGTGGATGGATCATCACTCGGGACGAGGCTGAGGGGAGAGGGAGGTGTGGGAGGCTGCCTCGCGTGCAGCGAGACAGTACTGTGGTACAAGAAGCTAACGTGCAAGTGCTGGCTGCATGAAGACAAGCACCGGAGACCTTTTGCAGTTAAATTTGCCCTTCAACTGATCACCTCCCTGCCCTTTCTGCTGCCGGGGAAAAGCATTTTTCATGCATCTCAATTCCGCAGTTCTAAGGAAGTTAGATTATTAATTCTTTGTAAGATTAATGTAGTTTGTTCCCCTCTGCCAGTTTATCTGAAATGCTTTCAGTATATACGCCAGTAAATTACTCCCTCCATTTTCTTTAAGATGATGGTTAGCTCAACATCAAAATAGAACGAAGGAGGTGAAAAACTGCTTCTGCGCGCCTCCCATTATCTAACTACAACGAGTGTTGTTTATTTCAATCTTCGTGTGTGAAAGACGTTGAGTTCTGCAGCTTTGAACGGCCGAAGGGTTTGACAGCAAGACATACGCCTTAGCTTTTGGTCTCCTTTTCGAAAGGCTAACTGTTACATGCTTGCAGTGGAAACTCTAGCTTGGTGCTTGTGACCTGCAGCCCAACCTCTGTCTTCCATGACCGGTCAGCTCCATCCCGCGGTTTCTCTACCCAATAATACTCCAGCCCCCTATCACTAGCAGTAGCTGTGCATAGGTAATTTGCATTCGCTGCAGCCGTTTCTCTTATTTTTTATCAGAGGATCAAGCCAAGCAAGAATCTCCGATGGATGGCCAAAGGGGCATAAGTGCGTGCCCTTCGATTTTATGCATGGATTTGTCACAATCCTATCAAAAGGACATAAAGCTGAATATTAAGAGTAGGAATAGTCTTATATGAGACTGAAAAGGGCAGAAACTCGCCTGCTTTAGAGTAGGAATAGTCTCACTAGAAACGCTCCAAGTAACTCATCAAATAAAATGGAGATATTCAAATAGGTAGTGAATCAAAGATTTCATTCTATAGGTAGAAACCAAGTTCCCAATAGATAGGTTGAATAAAGAAGATTCCACCATTTGCCTTTTTACGTGATCTCTCACATTGGTTAGAGAAAAAATTGGATCAGATTACTTAATTGTGGAGTTACAGCTAGCTACAACCGAGAGAATATATAAACCATATTCTGACCAAAATTTGGCCCCAAGCTATAGTGCATACTCAACACGGTAGCAAAGCATATATAAGCAACATGGTAACTTTGAATACCACACAACTAAAACCTTAATGTTAAAATTATTGTATGTTTTAACTAGGAATTATTAATAGGGTAAAGGTATAATGAGAATGTTATTGATACATTTGAATAATGAAGAGTCTAAGTTCAGCAATTATCAGACTAACAATATGGAATAGGAGACTAGTTCATCTCAACAAATAGTTCAAACTGGCTTGTTTGATTGTCGAACTGAGACTACCTCAAGTTCATCAGCGGCAGCATAAACAAAATTACATAAAGTAACGTGGGTCCATAAAGAGATACTATATTGGTGTTTGGCACTCTAATCTATGAAGATACTGAGATTAACAAACTAAGTCAGAGTAAAAATTATAAATATTTTTACTAACTTCCATTTGTAGAATATACTACATGGATATATATTTTTAGTCACCCTGAAAGTACCAAAAAAGATGTAACATGTTGAAAATCAATTAAATGAATATGAAGTGCATGGAATTTTAATTATGTAATTCTTGATTCATCGTATGCCTATTTGAACACTTAAATAATGTTTGCTGAATAGATTTTTGGCACCAGGAGGTTGCACGTTTGCTGCAAAGTATAATCCATGAGCCAGGTTAGATGTTAATGGTTTGATTGTATCACACAATATTGTTTGTTCTTTCCTCTGCAAACATTATTACAACAGGCTATACATTACGTATACACACCACACAAATTAATTTACCTGTTTCATTAGACAGAATATCATGCATTGAGAAACTCTTGAAGATTACATACAAATTCTGTTTGTTGGAACATCTACATGCAAGAACATTAGTTAGACTTGATTACATGTGTTATTAAGGTTTCATAGTCTTTCTTAATTACTAACTCCGTTAACGTGGTAGTTTGGCAGGGCTCTGTATCACATGGGTATGGCTGGCATAAAGAAGCAAACACGGCAGCGGTACCTATCACAAGCCTGCTTTCTCGCCTGTTCTTGAGCCGATACCCTGGCAGCAACACCAATCCAACTTGTTTTTATCTATCTACCTCGTGAGAGTGAGAGAGAAGAAAGGACACCGCAAGTGTTAGCAAGGCATGGAAATGCCCTAGCTTTTAGGTCTCCTTTTCGAAAGGCGACCTGTACATGCTCGCAGTGGAAACTCTTGCGGGCTGCGACCTCCAGCTCGATCTTTGTCCTGCACGACTGGTCAGCTCCTAGCCGTTTCTTTCTTTTGACCAGTGGATCATGCCAATACCTCTTTTGACACGCTGGGCCATGCAAAACTCTGATGTGTGATGGATGGCTAGAGAGATGTGTGGTAAAATGCAAGTGTAACTGCATGCACTACAGCGTGCATCATACTTTGAATTCATGCTCTAGATGTGCTTCACATAGATGCATGGATCCATTAGCAAGCTGGATTTGTCTGAATCAAAATTTAAAGGGCAATGATCAATGTGTAGCTTGATCAAATTGCAATAGTGATACCTATTTGATAAAAAAATTCACTTTACACACTTCCAATTATATATAAAAAAATTCTTGTACTCTCCCGCTCTGTCTCTTTGTGAGGGAGAACGGAGAAAGAGACAAGAGAAAGGGGAAGCTCTGCAGTGTCTGATAGCCCAATTGGTTTCACAGAAATTTTTCATTGGAACTCCATATCTTTTGAGTCTGCTTTACGAAAGGGCATATGCTTACATACTTCTAGTGGAAATCGGAAAGTACTGGTCCACCGGGCGGCTCTGCGTGCTCGTCACAGCGAGACAGGGATAACATTCGCCTTCCCGACCAGCTACCCCGCGCGTGCCCTTCTTTGTCTACCCAATTCTATCCTCTTAAATGTACACCGGTAACCTGCATTCGCCTTTACCGCTGCTTGTTTTAGTGCAATTCTATCTTCTTTATGTTTTCTTTAAAAGAACATGCATATCTTTACCATTTCGGAGGCACAGTATCCTTTTTGACCGGAAGGTCGTGCCAAAACCTAATGGATTGCCAGATTATGATCATTAAGTGTAGCTCCTTGCGTTGCCGTTTAATGCTATGCACAGGTAGCATGCATGTGATAGTACCATGCATGTATAGGTATGTGATGATTTGTATCGTTCATATCTAAAGAGAGTAGAAGAGATCCATAACGTACTACATAGTATGATGAGTTTGCAACATCTCAAAGCAAAAGGTTATACCTAATAGAGGAAAACAACCGGTAGTTTTCTTAGCTGTAAAAGAAAAAAGAGTGTCGTTTCCATAGATATTGTGACATTGCTTTGCGTAAAACCTTGTCTCACGGTTAGTGATTTGTTCTTTGTTGCTAAAACATGGGATAGACGAAAAAGTATTCACTTGAGAGGTTCCAATATTTCTAGCTAAATCATTACAAAGAATTCATTCTTACAAACAAAACATTATAACCACAGCACAAATCGAAGAATACTACTGGCTATGGAGAGCTTTCCGAGATGTGCAGCTACAGGATGGCCAACAGGATAAAATCACCTGGAGGTGGACGTCAAAGGGAGACTACAACTCGTCCTCGGCATATAAAGCACAATTAATGGGTACTTACTTTCCCTGCCATTCCAAATTGTGGAATTTGGATAGCTAAAACTGAACCAAAGGTGGCCAATTCCGCGTGGATAGCGACCCAAGAGAAAATCCTCATGTCGGATAACCTGGAGATGAAAGGCTAGGGGCAAAGTGCAGCATGTTATCTATGCAACACGAATCAAGAGACAACGAATCACTTGCTAGTCCATTGCGTTTTCTCACAGCAAGTGATGCAACTCGTTTGTAGTTGGATTGGTTTTGCAGGTTTTTGGATGCCAAGGAACGGTGATGTATCGGTAGGAGAATGGCTACAGGAAACGGCGACTAGCACGAGCAAGGAGAGCAGAACAAGAGTTATGGGGGCCATCCTTTATGTCTAGTGGAACATCTGGAAGGAACGGAACCGGCGTGTCTTCGAGTCGACAAGCAAGACAGTCCAGCAGGTCGCGATGCTGGCCAAAGAAGAGATCAACTCGTATTGCATAGCTTGGGGCAACCATGGCGGTGACGGCGGCGAGCTCGGTCAGGAGAAAAACAGTGTTCCTGCACCAGGATAAATCATCTCGGTGGTCTCAGGCTTGCCACACTGGGAGAAGCTGCATGATTTCAATTTTTGTTTTCTTTTTAAGCTTTTTTACTTTTGGACTATTTATTCTCATTCTGGGCCAGCTTGTTGGCCAAAAACTCTCCAGTCCTGCCCAGCTTAGTGGATGCTAACAAGGGCACTGTGTAAGACTATGTTCTATCTGCTTCCTTCTTAATGCAAGGACAGAACACCTGCCATGTCCCGTCAAAAAAAAAAACAAAACAGTATGTACTAGGATTAGTGAACCACAACCATCGATTAATCAATGGTGTTTCAGAGAAATAGAAGGAATGATAGACTGTTGCATCGGGTAAGGCTGTTCGGCAGGCTGCGGCTGCAGAAAAATAACTGCAAACACTGTAGCTGCTGATGTAAACACTGTAGCTGTTGCTGAAGAAATAACTGCGAACACTGTAGCTACTGCAAAACAGCCGCTGCAAAGCAGCGAGGCGAACAGGGCGCGATGCATCTCAGGTCTAGAAAACACATCCTCGAAAAAAAAATAGTAGGAAAGGTAACACATCACGGTGAACCTCATCCACGACTGACTCCACGAGAGGTGTGTTTGTTGTGAAATCATATCCATCGTCTGGTAACCCCTCGATCCGCGCGATATCCCATCTCAACCGTTCGTCTCGGCCGGCTTCGGCTTCCTTTGCCTTCTTTCCCCTTCCTGGCACGCGCGAGATCAGTCCAGAACAACACTCTTCCAGATCTAGACGATACTTTCTTTCCTCCGCTGCTCTCTCTCTCTCTCTCGATCCGAGACGGGAAGCAAGAGCTCTGCGCCGCCATGACCCCCTCCTGGGTCTTGCTCGACAACGACGTTGGCTTGTGCTTCAAAGAGGAAGATGGTGAAGCAGCAGCGGTGGCGGCCGAAAAGAACAAGGGAGTCGTTGCCGCCGCGCCGCCGTTTGAATTGTGGAATTCCACCATGGAATTCCTTGGCTCCATGACGCCTGAAGCCATCCTCCAGCAACCCCCCAAGATATCCACCATCAGGCTGCGCTGCTCCAAGGCCCATCGAGATGCTGCCGGGGTGGCTTTGGGTGCCGTCGTGGCGTGCGCCGACAAGAGCCTGCTCGTCCTCTACGGCGGCAACTACACCGGCCCTGGATCCTCGCGGCGCGGGTGCTACCTCATCTACGACGCCGCCGTGAGTGTCACCGGCGGTGCACTAACCCTGACGTCGACGGTGCCCCCGCTCCCCCTCTCGCCCTGCCTCACCTGCATCGGGGCCGGAGCCGTTGCCCTGCGCAGCCATCCGCCTTCCTCCTCCTACCTCCTCGCCGAGCTCGCCACCTCGCCGGAGGGCCAGTTCCCCGATGCGGAGCTCTACCTGTGGCGCTCCGACTTGCCGGCACCCCAGTGGGAGAAGAAGGCGGTCCGGCTGCCCGAGGAGGTTCGCTGGGCACCGGACAAGTACAACTTCTGCGTCGACATCGCCTTCTCCTTCGACACCTCCCTGTGCTGGATCGATCTGCTCCAAGGCCTCGTCGTCTGCCACAACCCTTTGGGCCAGCAGGATCCTCAGTTCCGTTTCATCAAGTTACCCGACGGCTGTCCCCCGGTCAGTATCTCCAATTAC
This sequence comes from Eragrostis curvula, assembly GCA_007726485.1. NCBI lineage: Eukaryota > Viridiplantae > Streptophyta > Magnoliopsida > Poales > Poaceae > Eragrostis > Eragrostis curvula. The sequence continues at coordinate 51,929,459 of CM017439.1, forward strand.
CCTTACCGCCCGCGCATTCAGGAGTTCCGCACCGCGGCCTGGGTCGCCGGCGCCATCAAGCTCGTCGCCCTGGAGGGCTACCTGGAAGACTGGGACAGCCACCAGTACAGGCTTGTCACCTGGACCCTGACGCCTGACCTCAGTGAGTGGAAGAAATGCGCCGTGTTCAACCTGACGGACATCTGGGCAAGCGAAAGGTACCTCGCGCTCAAGATAGAGCAGCATACGCCTGTCTGCCCGGTGCTGAGCCCGCTAGATGATGGCGTTGTCTACGTCGTCGTCAACGATGTCGAGGTGCACAACATTGTCCAAGGTTTTGAGGTTCTGGAGACCAAGGTCGACGTCAAGGGCCAGTATGTTCTTGGCCTTGACATGCCGCATAACAAGGTCATCTCCATCGACGGTGGTCGTCCTGCAGCTGATACGGTGCAGCTTACCCCCACTCTCATACCGACCGTGTTCTGTTCTTGGTTGCAGAGCCCAAAGGACCGCCAGGTACATACTCACTTTAATTCTGTCTGTGACTACTTACCAACAGCAAGTTGTATGTTTAGTTTAATTTTCATATGAACAATGAATGAGTGGCTGCACTGCATGCTCTTAAACTTAGATTGATTAGAGCTCCATCTCAAGCTGAATATTGTATTATCTGCTTGTTTTACATCTATCTTGATTTACCGGAATATCATTGAATTTAGTTAGTTGATCCCCACTTTAAGCTCTGATTATTGGTCCAGAAAATTTATTGGTGAGGTACACATTGAACCTCAGCTATTAGATTTTTGTTTAAAATTTGTATGGGCCTATGTTCAGCCATTAGGTGACACTGAAACAGGGCACTAGCTAAAATATGTCTGAAACAAACTCTATCCAAACCGCAAATCCTTCCAACCTGTTTGATTGAGCTATGATACGTTCTTTGAGTCTTTGAAAAAACTAAATTGGCAGCATGTCATCATCTGGTGTTAATACAGCAGTTTTGGACATTGACATGTTCTTTTTGTAGAACACTAGAACTACATCATGAAACCCTTGAATTCTTATGTTTGACTCAAACCACTTTTTGTTTCTGCTAGAGAGAGGCAAAGGCCAGCGAGGTTGGCGAGAGCGGAAAGAAGCTGAAGGTTGTCTGATCTCTGCAACAGATCAAATTAGGATGAAGCTTTGATTGATGGCTTCAACTTATCATGTTGGATTGGTGGTCACTTTGTATGTCGAGCTAGGTTTCAGTCAGAACAAGGTTGAATTTAACTAGAAGATGTTCTAATTATCATTAGGAACCTCGGTATTATTCTCAGATGTTCGTAGTTGAATTGAATGGTGTGTTGTATGTACTATTGCTGGTGGATGCATCATCCTTTCTTTGTGGATCGTTTTATTTGGAGGATTACTTATGCAGATTATCTATTAACAATGATGCCATGTCACTGGTGTCATAATCATTCATTTGTTACTTGCTTTATTGCTTCTGCTCATGCATGGTAGTATCTCGTCAGAATTCAGTCAGATTCAAAGTTTTTGGATTATATGTTTTGTATGTTCTACTGCTGTTGGTGTTGGTTGTATGCATTGTCTTGATAAGTGAATTCTTTCGTTCTTTCCTTAATGAGTTGGATGGCACCTAAAGTAAGCCAGACCTGTATAGTTTACCAAGGGTTTCATTATTCAAGTAATTTGTTTAGTTTCGTTTTAAACACGGTGCTTGATAGTTACTCCGTACATCTTATTTGAACGAATGTGTTTTTGGTCTGGGAACATATGATCAATGCTTAACGTGTAGTGTGCCTGCCCTTATTTGGGGTATTCAGGGTGGTATGGAGGGTGGGGGTTTCAACTTGAAGCTATTCCTCCTCTCTGACTCTGTGTTTGCCAACTGACTAGCTCACTCCCGGGCGCTTGGTAGATGAGCTTCATTGCTGACTTCGTACAAACAATAAAAATATACATATGCTCCGTATTGATGCGAAACTGCCACCTCAATGCTCCCCATTTGGCTGCTGACTGCTGTTGTGAACATCAGGGCGTTGTATTAAGACTGACTCCAACAAGGATGTGTATTTTTTAGATGCAAATCAACCATTGCATGCCGTCAGCAGTGTTTTGCATTCACTCGTCTGGACACCAGCTCCAACAGGCGAGATGCATCCAGTCGACATGGCGTTGGCGGGCGCTGGGGACGAGCTCTGGACGGGGATGGTCGCGCAGCGTTCGAGCAGGGCCGCCGAAGGCGCAAATCCGGCGACGACGATTCGAATCCGGCGAGCACGTCGGTGAAGCAGCCATGCGGTGCGACGCGGAGAGCTCCCCGTGAAGCGCGGCGAGGGGGCCCCGCGCGCCGCCGCAGAAGGCAGGGACAGCATGTGCGTCGGGAACGGGGATCCCTGCGCGCCGCTCGACCCGCCCCGAGCCGCACCACGCGCGCCGCAGCACTCTGCGCTCCGCCACGCTCCGCAGCGCCGCGCCCTGCTCGCCCGCCGCGAGCCGCGCCGAGGTCGACCTCCGCCCTCGCCCGCCGCGCCTGGCCCTCGCCCGAGTCGCCCTTCTCCTACCTCGCGCGCATGGCCGCCATGGCTCGTCGCCGCCCTCAACGCCGTCTCCCTCCCCGTCTTCTTCTCCCGCTCGCTCTGCCCCTTCAAGAATCCTTCCTCACAAATTCCCTCGCCGCCCGGAAGAAGCACCCACAAGAACAATCCCCATTTGCAGAAGCAAGTGCGCATCTACGAGCTCGGCACGCTGCCGCCGTTCCTGCTTGTCTTCGCCGGCCGCATCGCCGCCGCCAAGCATTTGGGCTTCGCCACGGTCAAAGGGAAGAAGGGGGAGGCGGAGGGTGACGACGAAGCCGCCGCGACCAACGGGAACAAGGTTGAGGCGGAGGAGGCGCAGCGCCGCGCCGCGGCCAAGGTCGAGCTCTCCCCGTCTCGCCTCCGCGTGCCGCCGCTAGCGCCCACGCCGTCACTCGCCCGCGTGCGGTAGAATGCATTCGAGGAGAGAGGGAGTGTGTATTTGGATCTTCTCTCTCCTTAAATGCAAAATAGCTACAGCTTTTGCCTACACTGTTGGAGCTGATTTTGGTGATGCACGGTTGTAATTGGGAGGCATATTTGGGTTTGCCTCGTGCTGTTGGAGTCAGCCTAAGATGCAGCTTGCATGGCAAAGGCGGTGGGGTCTGACGGTCACGCTCATTAACTCGCACTTATGAGGTTAATATTAGTGGCAAGTAATTTCGAAATTTTGTATCCAGAGGTTGCATTTTTCCCCCTTTTTAGACACTGAGAAAGGATTGTGCCTCCTTGCTAGATTTCAGCGTCTGAATAAATTCTCTTCAAGTTTGAGTCTCAATCGACGGCTAGTGAATCTATTAGAAAATATGGCATCTGCTTAAATACGCATGAAAAAACGAAGGAATGGCTAATTAATTGTGTAACGAGTTCTAGCCAGTACAGAGGGAAGCAGGGGAAATTCAGAGTTGACTGGCAATTCATCCCTCACCAGGTTGAGACTCGGTGAGCCGGAGCTAAGAGCCGTCGGAGCCGTCGTTCCGATAACCATCGTCAATGCTCGGATGCTCCGTGGTTACTTGCTGCTTCTGACACAAACAGAGTCGGGGCTGGCATACGTGTTCTGTACTGAACGTCTTCTGGCCCTGTTCGTTTTCAGTAGTCCTAAATTTAGTTCTTGACACATCAAAGAAAATCTTATTAATTAAGAATATTAAATAAAATTTAATTACTAATTTACGAGACGAATCTAACAAGCCTAATTAAACTATGTTTTACTACAGTGATGTTACAGTAACCATCCTCTAATTATGGCTTAATTACCTTTATTAGATTCGTCTCGCGAATTAGCTCAAGATTCTGCAATTAAACTTTATTTAATACCCTTAAATGACAAAATTTTACAGGCCTAAATTTAGTCCTAAAGAAACGAAAAGCCCTTTTAGTCCTAAAGTTTAGTTCAGAGAATCTTGCTATTTAAAGGTATTAAATAAAGTCTAATTACAAAAAAATTTTACATATGGGTGCTAATTTATGAGACGAATCTAACGAGCCTAACTAAACTATGTTTTGCTACAGTGATACTACAGTAACCATCGTCTAATCATAGCTTAATTACCCTCATTAGATTCGTCTCGTAAAGTAGCCTATATTTCTGCAAAAAGTTTTATAATTACATTTTATTTAATACCTTTAAATAGCAAGAACTTTAGAGTAAACTTTAGTCCTAAACAAAACAAACACGCCTGGGGGGCGTTCGTTTCCTCTCCTCTAAAATTTAAACCCATCACATAAAAAAGAATCTTGTCATTTATAAGCATTAAATAAAATTTAATGATAGAAACCTTTTTGACAGATGAATGCTCATTTCGAGACGAATCTAATGAGCCTAATTAATCTATGTTTTCCTACAGTGATGCTACAGTGACTATCATCTAATCACGGCTTAATTACCCTCATTAGATTCGTCTCGCGAATTAGACTTGAGATTCTGCAGTTAGTTTTGTAATTAAACTTTATTTAATATTTTTAAATAATAAAATTCTTTTTGACGTGACTCTTCTAAAATTTAGACCTCATAAAAGTTAAATTATATAATCATGTGTCCTGCGATGTGACAACCTGAATATGTTAAAGTATGTGTGCTGGTCCGAAAAGGGGAACAATCTTTCGCACAGTGTCTCTATAGCGCGGCCTGTCAAAACCTCCTTCATCGCGAACCTTTCATGAAACAGACATATGGGCCTTGAACTGGTACTAGTAGTGCCTTATAAACGGCGGTACGGCGCCAGTGCCCAGCAGCAGCTGCCGCGCCACCGCTGAGATTGAACAGGGGGCTAGAATTAACTCGCGTCCCGCCAGCGGCGCCCGGCAAGAAACTGGCGGGTCCGTCTAAAGCGGAGAACAGCGCGCCAAGTACCCTGAAAACGATACACACAGCACCCATACAGCAAGGCAACGGTCGCGGAGGCGTTCTCAGAACGTGTTCCGGCGACCATGCACGCCGTGGGTTCCCTGCCGCGGTGTCCGTGCGTGTCCGCCGGGAACGAGTTTGCTTTTGGGGCAGCAGCTGTTCGTGCTAATGCAGCAGAAATGTGCTTTTTGCTGTTGTTGGCTGCTCTTCGGGCCATAGAGAAATGCGCCGTCGTACGCCACGACGGTCATGGAGCCGTTCGCGACGTTCAGCTGGCTGGGGTTGTTGATGTGTACCGTGGGGTTGAACAGCGACGGGGACGCCCGTGACCGCGAAGCACATCGCTGATCTGCTGCAGCATCCGGTGGGTCGTTGGTTCCTTGGGTGTCGTCCATGCGTTCAGATCCTCTGAATTGCTAGCAAAAATTCAGAGGGCGCACTGTAGCCAGAATTACCTCCCTTCTCCACCGTTCGATCTAGAATGGATAACTTATGTTTAGTGCTACAGTTAGCATGCTACAGTATAGAAATTCGGCAGAGTATCCTGAAGCACTGTCAAAAGACAGTTAGCTACAATGTCAATTTAGAGGACTGTCTTCACCCTCACACAAAGTACTGTAGATAGCTACAGTTCTCTGAATTATTAACGTTACAGCAGAGGATCCGAACCCGTCGTCCATGGGTGCCCGTGACCGCGAGGCACATCGCTGATCTGTTGCAGCCATGAGTCAAGGCGTCATACTGACGTGATATGTCGCAGAGATCAGCTCCCCTTCGGCCTCTTTCCGCGTTTTCCCCACCTCGCTTGCTACCTCTCTCTGCCAGAAACAAAAGTGGCTCGAGTCGACATAAGAATTCTAATGGTACGGCATATATATGAATGTCCTGTGATATGAATCGTATGCGAATCTCACAATCTTACATGTACCTGCAAATTGTAACGATAATGCATGCAATGTATGGATGTATAGAATAGAATTGTCGATTTCCCTTACCAACCCAAGCCAATGCAACCAATCAGAGCTCTCGGTCATCCCAATGGATTGGATGTCCTCATCTTTCCGTTCTTATTTCTTTCGGCTTTTGACGCAAATTCACTTTGATTCGAAATCGGTGTTTCAGTCGTGTTCTATGTATGTGTAATCAGCAGCGTGACAGGTTGTTGTTCTGTACTACATATGACAGTGTGTTCTAGAAGCGCCATCCAGACTTGGCCATGAGCCTCTCAAGACGTGAACATATTCAACATAACGAAGTGTTATAAAAGTATTCTCTCGACCTATAAAAAACTAAACTAACAGCAATCGAGAATTTGACAAACAGATTTAAGCTTGAGAATGGTTTGGTTTGCAACCGGTTGGAATAGTTTGGTTTTTCTTTGAGCTGACTTTGATTGGATCAGTGTTTAAAAAAGCGGCCGCCTAGGCCGACTAAGCGCCGCCTAGGCGCTGCGCGGCTGCCCACCGCGTCGCTTTCAGCTACGCTATGCAATTAGGCGGCGAAACGACTAAGCGGCCGAAGCGGACGATTAAGCGCTCTTAATTGCCGAGCGGCGCGGGAAAATTTCGACCGGGCGGACGCGCGGCGCCAAATCGAGCGGCCCTGACCTGCTTTTTCCCACTCCCGCTCCTCTGAATCGTGCACAGCCAGTCTGTCCTGCCCTCCGCCGTCGCCGATTCATCCTCTGCCGCCAGCCGCCGACCGTTCCTCCTTTTCTCTAGCCATCAAATGGAGTCAGCGTTGCAGGAATCGACTGGATCTTGAGCACCTCGCCTTCATCCCCTGTTTCTTCTCCGGTTCTGGGCGAAATCTCCCGCCTCCTGTCCTCTGTCTTCCTCTCCTTTTTATTCCTTTCGTACTTGTTAGTGCTCATAGTGCTAGTCTGCTACCTGCCTGGTCGTTTGTTAGATGTGCGGCACCCTGCTTGCTCTATGCCTCGATGCGCTTGTAGTAGTGCTTAGTACTGCAGTCCGGCTTGTTTGCTGCCTGCCTGTGTGCTTAACTGAAAATTCGTTTGAATTGAATCTAGGATTGATGCTCAGATATGTAAAATATCTCCTTATTTCATGTTGTCAATACATAAAAAATTAATTATTTACATATTACAAGAGTATATATACTTTGCGCCTCCGCTTTTTCGCAAACGCCTAGAAACGCCTAGGCGCCGCCTAGGCGGCCTAGGCACTAGACAGTGGCGCTCCGCCCGCTTTCGTCCACCGTTTTTTAAAACATTACAAATGGGTTGATATAGCTAAATGGGTTGGTTTAGTTTGATGGCACTATATATCGGATTGGGTTCAGTTTGGTTTGGTTGCGAATGATTCGGACGAAAAAAGTTACAATTCATAGTTAGAAACCTAGTTCCTCGATGTGGGTTCTAGCTTTATGTAAGACATACGTCAAAAGTTGGATTTTAAAATTAAAAACTTTGTGTTCTCACCTTAATTTTTTGTCGAAATTAACTGAAATTTGTTTAAACTTACTCAGCATGATGGTTAGCTACTCTGTGCAAATCAGTACAACTATATATATATATATGGGACCTATGTCAAGAGCTGGACCCTAAAACTAAAACTTCGCGTTCACACCTAAATTTTTTGTCGAAATCAACTGAAATTTTTAGAAATGACTCACAATGACGGTTAGCTACAATGTACAAATCAGTACGGCTATATCTATATGTGGGACCCACGTCAAGAGCCGGACCCTAAAACTAAAACTTCGCGTTCACATCTAAAATTTTTGTCAAAATCAACTGAAATTTTTAGAGATGACTCAGAATAACGGTTAGTTACTATGTGCAAATCAGTATGGCTATATCTATATGTGGGACTCACGTCAAGAGCTGGACCCTAAATCTAAAACTTCGCGTTCACACTTAAATTTTTTTCGAAATCAACTGAGATTTTTAGAGATGACTCAGTATGACGGCCAGCTACTTTGTGCAAATTTATAAGTTTAGATTAATTTGTGGGTCCCACATATAAGTGGATAAGTTTGGATCCAGTGTCAAAGGCATCTAACATATGTGAAACTACGCATGAACCTATGAGCATGAACCAATGATAAACCCATAGGTTAAACCCATTTGAACCCATTTTATAGGTTGAGTGGGTGCATTAGTATGATTGGGGCGGGGTGGGTTGGGTTGAGTAAGTAGTGGTTTAGATTGGGTTGGATTGAAAAAATAGGTTAAATGACTTTGGTTTGGTTTGAGTATGCGGTGGATTTGAACCCGTTCTCAGGCTTAAACAGATTGTGGATTAAAAATAGCTAGCGCCAGATCAGCACGTGCAGCGAGTCATGCCGCCTCCGACCTTGACGCCGCTGCAGCTACAATCAAGCGTCCTGCCGCCCCAGGCCTCCATGTCGCCACGTCCACCGCATCCCCGCGCCTCTGCATCTCGCCTGGCGGCAGCAGCCGCCCTAGCAGCGGCGGCGCGTCCAGCAGCAGCACGCCCCACACGGGCACGTTGGCGACCTCGCCCTCGCCCCTCCTCCCCGCGCAGAACGGCGTCACGTCGCCGGCGGCAATCTCCGTGCCGTTGAACCGCACCGAAGCCGTCGCGTCGCCGTGCACGCAATCTCGTCGCATCCAGCTGGGGTTCCTGACGCGGACGGTGACGTTGAACAGCGCCGGGACGGCGAGCGACGCGTTTCCGCCGCCCGCGACGTGGACGCTGCGTGCAGGGTAAGCCGCCGTGGCGGCGTCGAGACCGACGACGGCGACCGAGTAGTCGGGGGTCTGGTCTAACCACGTCGCAAGCTAAAGGCCGCCTAGGTAGACGATACACGCACATAGGCAACGCGCAACGCAAGAGACGTTCGCTTCGAACCTGCTCCGGCGCCGGTCTTGGGCGCCGTGCGGATCCTCCGCGCATGCTGCATGCGCGTCGGGGAACCGGATTACGTGCTCGCCGTGCGGCGGAGCCGCGCCGGATAACTGGACCGTGCACATCCCGTCCCACCGGATGGCTGCATTGAGGGTAGGACCTTCCATGTTCTGCGATCACTTTCCGGTTTTAACAAAAATCTTACTACTTGGATTTGAAGTTGGACTCAGACGCCCACAACGCACGCACACTCACCCTTATGAAATCACGTACGCAAACCCTACTCCTATGAGCATCTTCGAAGACTGTGCCGACACATCCTAGATATTGACGAAGTCACCACTAGCGTCTCGCTGTCGACAGGAGAGTCGCTTACCACTGAAAACACAATGCCGTTAAATCCTAGAAAATTCGCTCTCACGGGGAGTCGAACCCAGGACCTGAGGTGCTACTGAGACTCTTGTAACCGCTAGGCTACAGGCCCTTTCGCACAGCATCGGTTTGTTTTCAACTTGTACATGAACAAACTGTGGTGGGCTCCCTCGCAAAAAAAAAAAAAACTGTGGTGGGCTTGGGCCGCTGGTGGGATGACCAGGCTGCACAGGCTCTGGCTTGAGAGACCGATCGCAAAGCCCCTTCTTTGGCCTTTGCATATCTTGTGGGTACAAATTCCATGATTTTTCTCCCTCGTCAAAACAAAATGACGCGTTCTGTGCACCACGTCACCTGGCGATCTCGAACGCCGTTATGAATACCTTGGCCGCGATGGCGGTCAGGTGATGTGGCCCTGAGATGGCTTTGCCTTGGTGAAGAACAAAAGGGTCTGTGTGTAGCACCGAAAGTTCCTCGTTCACAGAAAATATCACTGAAAGTTGCCACGAACGGAAAATACCATTGGGGTTAGGACGTCTCCAATTGGGGTTAGGACTCCATGGTTGATTTATTTCGGCGTTGATGCAAATTTACTTTGATTTGAAATCGGTGGTCCGGTCCCTTGGTGTTCTATGTGTAAATAGGGTGACAGCATTGTGTCCAATTCTCTTGCCCCCTAGCTAAAAATCATATATTATTCCTCGAAGAAACAATTTATATATTCAAACGTATAAATAAAACCAAACTAACATGATAATATGACAAAGCTTGGCGACTACTCCCTCTGGTCAGATCAAACAGTTATGCCTGGGTTCTTGTGTCCTAATTCGCATATGCAGCCAGCAAAAGTTCGCCGGACAAAAACTAGCGCGACGAACAGCAGCCCGTGGGAACGAACGAATCTGCGGTGCTCTAACCTAACGTGGTAGATGATGAGCAGCAAGAACAGCACCTAATTAATTTTCTTCCGATGAGCAAAGAGACATGCCGCCTCCGACCTTGACGCCGCTGCAAATCGACCTGGCATAATACGCAGGCCTCCCGACCGCCACGTCCACCGCCGCCCCGCGCCTCTGCATCTCGCGCGGCGAAGGCAGCCACAGCATCGGCGCGTCCAGCATCACCACGCCCCACACGGCCACGCCGGCGACCTCGCCCTCGCCCCGCTTCCCCGCGCAGAACTGCGGCACGTCGCCCTCGGCGATGTGCGTCCCGTTGTACCACACCGAGGCCGTCGCGCCGCTCCCCAGGCAGTCTTGCTTCATCCAGCTGGGGTTGTTGATGCGGACCGTGAGGTTGAACAGGGCCGGGACGGCCAGCGAAGCGTTGCCGCCGCCCGCGACGTAGACGCTGTGCGGCGGGGTGGCCGAGGCGGCGGCGGCGTCGAGCCCGGCGACGGCGATCGAGTATTCAGGGGGTTGGTCGAACCAATTTGCGATTCGGACGAGGCCTAGGAAGATAGCCAGGAACACGCAGGAACCCAAAGAGGCGTAGCAGAATGTCAAGAGTTCCGCTTTGAACCTGCTCCAGCGGTCTAGGGCTCCGTGCTGCGGATCCTCCGCCGCGGGCGCGGCAGCTGCACGCGCGTTGGACAGCTGGATTACATGCTCGCCGCCGACGAATTTGCAGCCGAACGTACGAATATTGCGAACTCGATCAGGCCTTGAGTACGTACGTGTGCATATATACAGCAGCGGAACCGAGGCTTTCTACTCGAGGACGGCTGCACTGAGGAGGGTAGGACCTTCCATATGTTCTTCGATCACTTTCCGGTTTCTGATTTGAAGTTGGATGTTCCTTCCATCGGAGTATTTCCTTCGGGAGCGGTTACGCCGCGTCCTACGCGCGTTTGCTAATCGCGCGTACCACGCCGGAGGCCGCCACGTGTCCGACAGCTTCGTCTCCATCGCCGGCCGCCACCCCCGCCCCGGCGCGCCCCGCCCCCGCGGCCTCCGTCGCCGTCCCGGCGACGTCGCCGCCCGCCGCACGAGCCCATCCCCCGCCCGCCACCACCCCCGGCGGCCGGCGGCGCCGCGCCGCCCGCACACGCCGCCGCCGCTAACTCGTCGGGATGCGACGCCTCCGCCGCCTACCCCGCCCACCGCCCTCCTGCCGCCCGAGGCTCCGGCGGCGCCACCGCCGCCTCGCCGCACCGCTACACCGCCGCCCGCGGCCGGGTCGCGGCCGCCGCCCCCCGAACCCCCTCCTCTATGTCCGGCAGTGAAGAGAGCTCCCCCAACCTCAACCCCGACAACCCGAACCCTAACCTCGCCGCCCTCCCCCGCCTCCGACGACGCGGCGGCGACGCCGCCCGCCCCCAGCCGGCTTTGGGCTGGGGGCGCACTGGACGCAGGGTCGCTTTGGGCTGGGCCGCGCACTGGACGCGCGCTTGCGACGCAGCGCGTTCGCACGCACAATAGACTTATCGATTTCCTTCTTACTAGGAAAGTAGCACAGGCCGGCTCTGACTTCAAACGAAAGTACCACGGTTTGTTTTCAACTTGTAGAAGGACAACGGTGGTGGGCTTGGGCTGCTGGTGGACTCATTGGGCTCCACAGGCTGTGGCTTGAGACGTCACAAAAAGCCCCTTTGGCCTTTTGCAAATCCTGTGGCTTGAGAAAGGGGTCTTGGCCTAGTGGTTAAGGCATCCAAGTAGCACCTTTGAGGTCCTGGGTTCGACTCCCGGTGGGAGCGAATTTTCTAGGATTTAACGGCATTTGTGCTTTCAGCGGTAGGCGACGTGGCCGTCGACAGCGAGGCGCCAGTGGTGACTTCGGAAATCTGGAGAATTTGCCGGCTCAGTCTTCGAAGATGCTCATAGGGGTAAGGTTTGCGTATGTGCGTTCATAGGGGTGAGTGTGCGTGCGTTGTGAGTATCTGAGTTGTACGGTGTAATTTTTCAAAAAAAAAAAAAAAAAAGAAATTTGCATGATTTCTCCCTCAAACAAATTTACGGATTTTTTTTAAGCCTAAGGATGGGAGGTACAGTAACCTCGAGTCCATTCTATAGAACGGGCTTAAAGTTAAACAAGTATGTACAAAGCAGGCTATAGCATGAACATGCGAACCTGTCAGTGTGTACCTGGACTTCCTGAGTTGTACGTGGGCAGTCCAGAAAGGAGGAGGGGAAATTCAGACTTGGCTTGAAATTTGTCCCGTGAACAATCGCATACGCTCTCTGCTGTGCCTGATGTCGGACCAAAACAGCCATACGCATGGTAGCGTTCTTGAATGAAGAATCAAAAATCAAATAGAGAATACAACAAATCGCACTTTCCCTTGCCGTAGTAGAAAGGATTACAAGCTAGGTGGCCTAAATACTATGCATGCAAATCAGCACTTGCGAAGGTTTAATTAGAAACGTCGATTTCTCCTGTGTTGCGAACTTGCGAAGGTAATAACATCATCTAGGAACCCTGGCTCAGGCTAGATCAGCTCACTCTTGCAGGGAGACAGCCCCCCTCCAACCTTAACACTGCAAGTAAGCGTCCGGTCGTAGACGTACGCATGCCGACCAACACCAACCTCGGCGCGGGGAATCCTGACCGCCACGTCCACGACGGCTCCGCGCCTGATCTGCAGCTCGCCGGGCGACGCGCCGTCGGCGGGCCACACGGGCACGACGACCTCGCGATCCGCTTTCTTCCTCGCGCAGAACTCCGGGACGACGCCCTCGCCGACCTTGACGCCGTTGTAGGAGACGACGGCCGTCGCGTCCATCTCGACGCACTTGCTTTCCAGCCTGCTGGGGTTCTTGATGTGGACGGTGAGGTTGAACAGCGCCGCCGGGTCGGCGAGCGAGCCAGCGGCGTCGAGCCCGGAGATGGCCACCGAGTAATAGGCGGGACCGTCTAACAGTACCAAGGTTACGAAGGTGCTCACGGCCGCGATGACAGCAAAGCACAGGAGGCAGTCTAGTACGCGTTCTGTGCACTTCATGGCGTCGGTCTTGGCCACGCCGCCCTCCGATTTGATTCCCTTTCACGGCCGCCTGTTTACGTGCGCCGGCGGTCAGGTGACGAGGTCGATCGTGACAATGCGTTGCCTTGCAGCAGGCACAAAGGAGGAGATTGTGTCTATGTGTATATCGCGGCCAAACCGAGGCCTTTGCCTTCCCTTGCAGCTAAAACAAACTCGACCAAGGGGAGAGACGTCCCCTGGCTTTGTATTAAGAAGATGCCGTGCTCGAACCCGGGTGGGCAGCACTTCACCTGCATGTGCTAGCCGCTCCACCCGCGAGAGCTTGGCTTCCCTTGCAGCTGAACGGCGATGGACCTAAGGCCTGGAGTACCTGTGCTGTGCATATATAGCAGCGGAGCCGAGGCTTTGTAGTCGAGGACGATTGCATTGAGGGTAGGACCTTCCATGTCCTGCGAACACTTTCCGGTTTGACGAAAAATTTACTTCGATTTGAAGCTGGATGTTCCTTCGATCGTATTTCCTTCTACTTTTATTTTCGAGGGAAAATATTTCCTTCTACTGTGCGCAGCAGCCGAGGCTTCCAGGAGGAAGGGGGCGGAAGCAAGCAAGGGGCGTCCCGGAGCGCGGTGCCGCGCCGGCGAGCCGCGGCATGGCGCGCCGACGCGGTGGTCGTGTCCGCCCCCGGGGGGTCGGGGGTCGCTATTTGAAATAGCGACCGCCCTCTGGGTCCTGCCAACCATTCGATTGGGCGTGTGCGGCCCTGGCTAGCCTCAGCAGATTTGGTTCTGGCTTTCTTGTTTCCACACGCCGTAGTTTTTGTGGGCCTGCTTTGTATTTGCACGGAAGCCTTTGGGACAGCTCGAAAGCAGGGTTTAGTACGGGCTGGCCCGTGATACATGGGCCGGACATGTTTTTGCGATTTGACACGGGCTGAGCGTCGTGGCTTCGTGGAGAGGCATCCATCGCCAGGGCCCATGGAAGGATTCCGCCGGTCCCGTGGGCGACGACGATGATGGTGCGTGGTCGGGCGGGCGGGCTGGCTCGAGGATGCGCCGGCCGGTGGTGGGTCGGCGGCGAAGCGATTCCACGACTCCAAGGAGGCGGTGGTGGGTCGGTGCCTGCCTGCCTGCCTGATGATGCAGCCCGCACCGCATCATCATGCGATGAACTTGTTTATTTTCTCTCCTTTGATCACCGCCCGCAGTACGTCCTTGTTCTGGGCCGGACGGTGGAATTGAACGGCGACTCGGGTCGTCGTTGTTGCTGCTGATGCTTGCGCGTTACGATTATGCGCGTGGGAGACAGGTATCGGGGAGCCTGTCAAGTCCACACGGGCGCGCGCACACACTGATACGATCCCTTCGTCACCATCGTGCTCTCCTTGCTTGTGCCACCGCTCCGTTTGCACGCATCGACCGACTTTTTCCGATTCCAAAACATATCGGACGATCAGAGAGACTGACACATATCTGGAGCAAATTTTTACGGGTGAATCGCAATCTGAAGTAGTGTGGTTATGCACTCCGGATGCGGTGGAACTGGCTCGCAAGAACCCAACCAGACAAAGCATGGGCGTGCATGCCTGTAACCACTACACCTATGGCACAAGCCCTATTTGACAACTCGCTATCGGTCGTAGTAAGAGACGGAAAATCAGCACTCTTTTGGCAGGATAAATGGATCCAGGGAACCTCAGGGAACCTCAATGGATACAATCGCACCAAACCTGGTCGCTTCGGTCGCCGCTAATACTAAAGATACAAGGATGGTGTCTGATGCTTTAACTAACAGGCGCTGGATTGCAGATATAGAAGGACCACCTACAGTCCAAGTCATATTAGAAGTCTTCAAGGTCGTTCGCCTGCTATCGGGAGTAGCACTGACTAACGAGCCAGACCAATTCAAATGGAAATGGACACCAGACGGTCGCTTCACCTCTTCTAGTGCATATAATGCCTTCTTCATTGGTCAGTCAGAGGTGCTTGAGGCGCGCCTGTTATGGAAGGCGAAAGCACCGAACAAATGTCGCTTCTTCTTCAGGCTCGTGTTACTCGGTCGTAATTGGACATCAAATCGACTGCTCCGCCATGGCTTAAGGGATGAGGATACATGCGCCCTATGCGCTCAGGAAACGGAGACCTTGGACCATCTCCTAATACAATGCGTCTACAGTCGCGAAACATGGTTCAGAATCCTGCGCCGTTTTGGGATCCATCACGTCGCTCCTTCACTGGACGACATGCCCTTCGTGGACTGGTGGGTGCAGGCCCGCAAAAGAGTAAACAAGGATATTAGACACAGGTTCGATACACTGGTAATTTTAGTCGCATGGAGGCTGTGGAAAGAAAAGAACAAAAGGATACATGAATTTCAAGTCCTCCAACCGGTCGCACTCGCCCAGGAGATCATCGACGAAGCCAATCTTTGGACGATGGCGGGTTACTCCAAGCTTAGGAAGTTGTTTTCCCCGCGTCTAGGACGAGCCTAAGCCCCAAGGGCTCTGCTTAGTTTAGTTGATTGCTTTGATAGAGACAGTAGGTTGCTCTTGTGATGTAACGTGCTATTTTTGTTATTGTTTTGCTTTGCGCTTGTTTGTGTTCGGTCGCTTGTAACTTTTTCGTGGTTGGATTTTGCTGGATCCCTTAAGGGATCTAGCCCTGGCTACGAAATAACAATTTCTTCTTCTTCTTAATGAAAAACGTGCTCCGCACGTCTCAAAAAAAGTTATCCACACTGTCTTTCAAAAACGCGGCAAAACCTTATCTATCAGCTACAATCCAACCACAAGCACGTACGGCATATGCCAACATGCCAGCGACACATCTGGACGTCCCGACGAGTCCCGGCCAGTTCAGAACACAAGAACAAAGCAGTATGCAGGGAAAACAAAAGGTTCAGAGCTCATCGGAGACACGATAAGAGCCCTACTCCCATATAGCAGGTAGCGACGCATCGATGCCCTGGCCATCCAACTTGTGCGTGACGCGTTGCAGTCCTGACCTCCAACACCTCCAACTGGAGCGACGCGAGCTTCACTCAGTACACCCTCTTCAGCAGCAGTGTCAGTACACACGTCGTTACAGTTATCCACACTGGACCGAAAATCATCCATGTTTTTTTTGGACTAATTTGAAAATCCTTGTTACGAGCCCCTCCCCACCCCTCCCCTTCCCCCCCCCCCCCCCCCCCCCCCCCCGCCGTCGCCTCCATGGCTCCGCTTGCGCCATCCCGTGGGCGCACCGGCCAACCTCAGCCACCCTCTTCCGTCGCTCCCACCTCCTCCGGCCCGGTCGACTCCTCGGGAGCTCCGTCCTGGGCTGCCGTCACCGCGCAAGGGGCGGAGGGCCCTGGTCCGGCCATCCCGGCCGTGGACGAGCCATGGGAGACCTCCTCCTCGGCCGGATCTGACTCCTCGGAGGCCAGTTTCGCGCGGCGCATGCGGCACCTCGGGGTCTTCGTCGACAAGGCCAAAGGCAAGGCCTTGGCGGATCGGTCGCCATCCCCTCGGTCGAGGTCGCACAGGTCGTCTTCACCGGTCGCTCTGGAGTCACAATTCGATGCTGGGTCGCGGAGGTTCAGGGCAGATACCCGTCGCTCCCCTCTGAGGCGTCCACACACGCGCCCATGGCGGGCTGCGGGCGAGCCGCCCATCGGGCCGCCCTCGGGAGCCACATCAGAGGTCGAGGAGGGCTGGCAGGTTGTCCAAAGGAAGAAGAAGCGCAAGGTCTCGCCGCCACCATCGCCGCCGCAACAGCAATCCCGGCAAGTCCCAGCGGATCTGGTGGGAAAATGCTTCCACTGTTTGTCACCGGACCATGTCAAGGCTGACTGCAGTTCGACACACCCGCGCTGCTTCAACTGCAAAGAGGTTGGGCACCAAGCGGCGGCGTGCCCATTGCCGCGGGTCGCAGGAAGGTCGCAGAATCAGAGCGCTCCAAGGCAGCGATTCCAGAATCATCCAAGGTCGCACGACACGCAGACGAGGTCCGAGAGAATGGGGGATCGGGCTGGTTGTGTTCAACCACCATCAGACACCTCGGCATGGCCACCACGCCGGCGCCGTGAGGCGGCCGCCATGCGCCCCTCTCCGTCTCAGGGGTACGCCTCTGGTGCTTCGTCGGGGTCAGACAAGGCCCCCAATCGGTCGCTCTCGCCTCGCGCGCCGCCGGCGAAGCGCGCTCGCCATGGACAAGCCGCGGGCGCGTCACGCCCAAACTCACCGCCGCCGCGCGCGCCGCCGAGTACTGCAAACCTTCGGGAGCAGCGCTCAGCGCCTAGGTCCCATCCCTCCTCCCCTCCAGTGCCGCGCACGCAGATGACCACATCCAGTCGCAGTGAACAACGATCAGCTCCGCGGCAGTGCCCTGCTTCTCCGTCGTGGCTGCCGGGGACGAACAGCCGTCATGATCATCATTCCAAGCCAAAGCAGCGCCCGCCATCGCAGTCGCCCACACCACCACCACCACCACCTCCTCCTCCTCCGCGCTCTGGGCCGATGCAAGACAGCGAAACATCGCCAGCTTGGCGCTCATTCTCAGGTCGCACAAGGAAAGAAATTTGTGTTATTCCACGAACCCCGGAGATTGATGTAAATGAACTTGCTTTGTCCAGAGCTCTTCTTGCGAATGTGGGAGGTTGCCGGCGGGTCGTCTCCGTCAATGATATTAGAGATCACCTTTGGCGCTTCTTTAGCGTGCCACCATCTGCTGTCCAGATTCATGTGTACCAGCCAGAAGACTGGCTCGTGATGTTTGAAGAACCGGCAGACTTGCTGCGGGTCTTGAGGTCGCCGTGCCTGCCCGTGGCAAGCTTCTACCTCAAAGTGAAGCGATGGAGTAGACTTGGGCAAGCGGAATCGCTTCCAATGCGGTACAAGGTACACGTCTCCATGACTGGAATCCCGGCGCATCTTTGGCTACTTAGCACAGCGCAACATGTCTTGGGTTCAGCTTGTAACATCCTATCCATGGCGCCCGAAACGGAATCGAAAGCTAATGTGGGTGAATTCAAGGCGGTTGTGGCTTGCTTGCATCCCAACATGATACCAATGTGCAAGCTTACGCTCCTCCCGGAGCCGGGTGCACCTCAGCTATCATTGTTCTACAATGTGGTAGTCAAAATCCTACACGTTCAAGAGTTGCCACCACCCCCTTCGCCACCAGATGAGGATGGCGGGACTGGAAATGCAGGACCTAGAGATCGAGACGATGACAACAATGGTAGAGGCCCAACTAACAACAGCCATAAGAAGGACACAAACAGAAGCAACAGCATGTCGAATGATCGTGAAGCAAACCGCAAGGCAAAGGGTTCGGCCGGGTCGCGCAACAACCATCGCAGTGGTGGAGAAGCTCAAGGTCGAAAGGGTCATCAGTCGCATGGTCGCAATGGAGAACGGGGTAGCAGGTCGCTTGGTAGTAGCAGGTCACTTGGTCGTGGTATGGAGAAAGGTAGCAGGTCACAAAGTGAGGTACATGCAACCCAACAGGAGACGCTTCATACTACCATAGCGTCCATCAGTTCACCGGGGAATGGTAACTGTGAGGCGCAGAACGTTGAGTTAGTCGTGGAAGAAACCGGGTCGCTTGCTGCTCGCCCTGATCTTCGAGGTGCTCGGCCGCAGGAGCAGACAATGGTGGTGCCCCATACTCACCAGGCAAGCAATGAGGGAGGAGATAATACAATAGGGCACCGAATAGTCCCCAACTGGTGCGCAGTTGACTACCGCCCATCGGCACCGGCACGACCACCCTACTACCCTGAGTGGGGCTTGCAGGGCATTCATGTGCCGGCGGGGCTTGGCCTCGGCGCTGGGCAAGGACTGGAGATTGAATGGCGAGATTATAGCAGAGGCAGCAGCAAACTATCACCACTAGCAAGGCCTTTCCACCCTAGTTCGCTGGATGGAAATATGTCCAAGACAGGCGCTGAAAGCCACAATCAAGATCAAAAGAAGCAAAAATTAGCTCATTGCGCTCCCTCCTCCACAGCCAAGGGAGAGCTATGCTCAGGCCCAACCCCTTCACTCTCCAGGCCAACAGCCAACATAGAGGAGACAGGTCGTTGTATGGAGGAATTGGCCGGTACCAAAATGTCAAGCATGCAGGTGGGCCGGGATAACATGACCTCCCCTCTACCAACTGATCCTATGGACGAATCTGAATCCACAGCTCACCTCGCGATGAAGATTTAGATGGAGACGAGGTACCCCCGGGTTTCGCCATCCCGGCGTTCGCAGGCACGGGCCTCGCCGGTAGTTCAACCCCCTCTCGGGCGGCAGGGCAAGGAGCTCGGGGTCAGCACGGAGCAAAGGCCTCACCGGCGGCAGCGTTGGTGCCTACCGCGCTGGTCTTCAGTACTGTGAAGACCATGCTGACATCGTTGGTGAACACACAACCCACCGCACTAACAAGCCAATAGATCATTGATGAATTGACAGCAAGTAGAGGCTGTGCACTTCAGGGCTTCAGCAACCTGGTTTCCTCCCCTCTGCCCCCTACGGTCGCTCCTGCTCCACCCACACCCAGGCGGGCCAGGTCGCCAGTGGGTCTACCACGGCGTAGCCCCCGGATAGCCGCGCGCACCAACATTCGTGGATCATCAGCAAAATCAGTCGCACAAATGAAGATGATGAGAGCAATGAGGGTTATTTCAAGTGAGCAACCGCCAGACACGGAATCATTCGTGCAGTATATGGAGATCTTGGAGCGTGGCCTCACGGAAGATGAATGTGCAGCGCTAGGAGACCTCCTCAACAGCAACTTCGCGGCGGATCTCCTGGTCGATGAGCCGGCCGATTAGGTCTAGGATCTAGGTCGTTTTTTCCTAATGTGTTTTAATGGGGTCGTTAAACTTGTCAGCGTGGAACGTCCGAGGACTTAATAGAAGGACTCGGCGTACTGCAGTGCGTGAGTTGGTCGCGTCGGAGTCTGTATCCTTACTTTGTTTGCAAGAAACAAAGCTTGATGTTGTTTCCCCCTCTCTCATGTTAGAAATGTTAGGTGCTGAGTTCGATTTTTATGCCCTCCCGGCTTGCGAAACCAGGGGAGGGATTATTATCGTGTGGAAAAGGAGTGATTTTTTTTTACGGAAAGAAAAGGAGTGATTGGGTGGTCACCAATCCCGATCTTCGCTTCTTCTCCATCTCGGTTCGGATCCGCTCTGCAGCGAACCCCAACCTTCCTAGTTGGCATCTAACCAACGTCTACGGTCCCCAATCGGTCGCGAATAAAATTGCGTTTCTGCAAGAACTAAAGGAGCTAGGGTCGCCATCCTCCGCCCCATGGTTGATTTGTGGGGACTTCAACCTAATTTATAGGGCAGAGGATAAAAACAATAATAATCTTAACAGGAGAATGATGGGTCGCTTTCGCCAGGCACTTAATGACCTGGAATTGAAGGAAATATTCCTCCACGGCCGCCTTTTTACATGGAGCAATGAGCGTCAGCATGCCACTTTAGAGCGCATTGACAGGGTGTTCGTAACTGTGGATTGGGAAGACGTGTACCCAAATGCCATGCTACACGCCCTCTCATCTAGATGCTCAGACCATGCTCCACTACTTCTTCAACTCGACTCGGTGTGGCATCCCCAGCAC
Organism: Eragrostis curvula; assembly: GCA_007726485.1. Taxonomy (NCBI): domain Eukaryota; kingdom Viridiplantae; phylum Streptophyta; class Magnoliopsida; order Poales; family Poaceae; genus Eragrostis; species Eragrostis curvula. The sequence continues at coordinate 51,950,095 of CM017439.1, forward strand.
CGGTTTCGTTTTGAAGCCATGTGGCCTAAATTTGAAGGATATCTAGAGACAGTACAAGCGGGATGGAACATCCCTTGCCCGGGAGACGATCCCTTACGTACGATTGATCAGAAGTTGAGGTCGACGAGTAAAGCACTAAAAGGTTGGAGTTCTCGTTTCATTGGTAGTATCAGAACAAAGGTCGAGATCGCAAAAGAAATTATCCTTCAATTGGACATAGCACAAGAGAAGAGGTCGCTATCCCGAGCAGAATTAAGCCTCCGGAGACAAGCCAAGCTAAAATATCTTGGGCTCACCTCCCTCCAGCGTACAATCGCCAGACAGCGCTCCTCGCTTACATGGCTAACAGAGGGAGATGCGAGCACCAAGTTCTTTCACCTGCACGCCTCATATAGAAGACGGAAAAACTATATCCCATCCTTTACAGTAAATGGGACTAAGGTCGTTACAGAGGAGGACAAAGCAGACGCTGCTTTTGATTTCTTTAATGGCATTCTGGGGGCCATCTCAGACAGGTCGATCCAGCTAAAACTAGATACCCTAGGCCTCCCGACTCTTCCGCTGGAGAGGCTAGCGGCCCCTTTTACCGAAGACGAGATCTGGCAAATTATCCGTGAACTCCCTGCTGATAAATCACCCGGCCCAGACGGGTTCACCGATCGCTTCTACCAGACGGCATGGCCTATCATTAAGGCAGACCCGGTCGCAGGATTCAATGCACTTTCCTCGATGGATGGAAGGAGCTTCCATCATCTTAACGATGCTCTTCTCATCCTCCTACCGAAAAAAGAACTCCCAGAACTGGTCGCAGACTACAGGCCTATTAGCTTGATACATAGCTTTGGGAAACTTTTCTCAAAGGGCCTTGCAAACAGGCTAGCACCATGGCTCTCACAGCTGGTGAAGCTAAACCAAAGTGCGTTCGTTAAGGGTCGCTATATTCATGATAACTTCCGATACGTGCAAGGGATGGCCAAGGAACTACACAGGAGACGGCAACCCAAAATCATGCTTAAAATTGACATCGCCAAGGCGTTTGACTCTGTCTCCTGGCCGTTCCTGCTAGAGGTCCTCACACACATGGGATTCCCAATGCGATGGAGGGATTGGGTCGCGCTTATTCTCTCCACAGCAAGTACAAAAATCCTACTCAATGGCAGCACGGGTCGCAGGATTTGCCATGCTAGGGGTCTACGCCAGGGGGACCCCCTATCGCCGATGTTGTTTTTATTGGTCATGGAAGCTCTGAATGCACTAGTCGCCACAGCGGACTCATGGTCGCTTTTCCACCCGCTAGGGGTACCCCGAGCCAGGTTTCGGGCGTCCCTTTACGCTGATGATGTCATCTTCTTTATCTCTCCGGTCGACTCGGATCTTAACCTCATTGCCGAAATCCTACGCCTCTTTAAAGAGGCGTCGGGGTTGGCAACTAACTTCGCAAAGAGTAATTTTTACCCAATCCGTTGTTCCGAGGAAGACATCACAAGAGTCCTCACAATCTTACCATGTCAACAAGGTGCATTCCCATGTAAATACCTGGGAGTCCCTCTATCAATATGGCAGCTATCCAAAACGGATCTACAACCACTGGTGGACAAGGTGGCAGACAGAATTCCGACATGGAAAGGTCGGCTCCTAAACAGAGCAGGTCGCTTAGCCCTTACTAAAGACACCTTAGCTGCCATCCCAATTTACCTAGCCATTGCGGTCTGCCTCTCGAGTTGGGCAATTGAAGCAATCGAAAAATTAATGAAGGCGTTCCTCTGGACAGGCACGGAAGTGGTGTCAGGGGGCAAATGTGCGGTCGCTTGGACAAAAGTATGTCGTTCCCTTGCCTCTGGTGGCCTGGGGATACGCAATCTGAAGTTGTGTGGTTATGCACTCCGGATGCGGTGGAACTGGCTCGCAAGAACCCAACCAGACAAAGCATGGGCGTGCATGCCTGTAACCACTACACCTATGGCACAAGCCCTATTTGACAACTCGCTATCGGTCATAGTAAGAGACGGAAAATCAGCACTCTTTTGGCAGGATAAATGGATCCAGGGAACCTCAATGGATACAATCGCACCAAACCTGGTCGCTTCGGTCGCCGCTAATACTAAAGATACAAGGATGGTGTCTGATGCTTTAACTAACAGGCGCTGGATTGCAGATATAGAAGGACCACCTACAGTCCAAGTCATATTAGAAGTCTTCAAGGTCGTTCGCCTGCTATCGGGAGTAGCACTGACTAACGAGCCAGACCAATTCAAATGGAAATGGACACCAGACGGTCGCTTCACCTCTTCTAGTGCATATAATGCCTTCTTCATTGGTCAGTCAGAGGTGCTTGGGGCGCGCCTGTTATGGAAGGCGAAAGCACCGAACAAATGTCGCTTCTTCTTCAGGCTCGTGTTACTCGGTCGTAATTGGACATCAAATCGACTGCTCCGCCATGGCTTAAGGGATGAGGATACATGCGCCCTATGCGCTCAGGAAACGGAGACCTTGGACCATCTCCTAATACAATGCGTCTACAGTCGCGAAACATGGTTCAGAATCCTGCGCCGTTTTGGGATCCATCACGTCGCTCCTTCACTGGACGACATGCCCTTCGTGGACTGGTGGGTGCAGGCCCGCAAAAGAGTAAACAAGGATATTAGACACAGGTTCGATACACTGGTAATTTTAGTCGCATGGAGGCTGTGGAAAGAAAAGAACAAAAGGATACATGAATTTCAAGTCCTCCAACCGGTCGCACTCGCCCAGGAGATCATCGACGAAGCCAATCTTTGGACGATGGCGGGTTACTCCAAGCTTAGGAAGTTGTTTTCCCCGCGTCTAGGACGAGCCTAAGCCCCAAGGGCTCTGCTTAGTTTAGTTGATTGCTTTGATAGAGACAGTAGGTTGCTCTTGTGATGTAACGTGCTATTTTTGTTATTGTTTTGCTTTGCGCTTGTTTGTGTTCGGTCGCTTGTAACTTTTTCGTGGTTGGATTTTGCTGGATCCCTTAGAGGGTCTAGCCCTGGCTACGAAATAACAATTTCTTCTTCTTCTTAATGAAAAACGTGCTCCGCACGTCTAAAAAAAAGTTATCCACACTGTCTTTCAAAAACGCGGCAAAACCTTATCTATCAGCTACAATCCAACCACAAGCACGTACGGCATATGCCAACATGCCAGCGACGCATCTGGACGTCCCGACGAGTCCCGGCCAGTTCAGAACACAAGAACAAAGCAGTATGCAGGGAAAACAAAAGGTTCAGAGCTCATCGGAGACACGATAAGAGCCCTACTCCCATATAGCAGGTAGCGACGCATCGATGCCCTGGCCATCCAACTTGTGCGTGACGCGTTGCAGTCCTGACCTCCAACACCTCCAACTGGAGCGACGCGAGCTTCACTCAGTACACCCTCTTCAGCAGCAGTGTCAGTACACACGCCGGGTGCTGCCAACCGTTCGATCGGGCTTGTGCGGCGCTGGCTAGCGGCAGCCTATTTGCCGCTGGGCTTTCTTGTTTCCACACGCCGTAGTTTTTGTGGGCCTGCTTTGTCTTTGCACGGAAGCCGAACGAGAAAGCAGGGGGGTTCAGTGCGTACTGGCCCATGATACATGGGCCGGACATGTCTGGCGATTTGACACGGGCACCCACGGGCTGAGGGCCCGTATGGAAGGATTCCGCCGGTCCCGTGGGCGACGACGACGATGGTGCGTGGTCGGGCGGGCGGGCGGGCGGGCTCGAGGATGCGCCGGCCGGTGGTGGGTCGGCGGCGAAGCGATTCCACGACTCCACGGGGTGGTGGGTCGGTGCCTGCCTGATGATGCAGCCCGCACCGCATCATCATACGATGAACTTGTTTATTTTCTCTCCTTTGTTCACCGCCCGCAGTCCTTGCTCAGCTGGGACGGTGGAGACAGGTCGTCGTCATCGTCGCCGATGCTGCTTGAACGCTACGATTGTGCACGTGGGAGACAGGTCTCGGGGAGCCCGTCAAGTCCACACGGCCGCGCACACACTGATACGATCCCTTCGTCACCGTCGTGCTCTCCTTGTGCCACCGCTCCGTTTGCACGCATCGACTTTTTTCCGATTCCAAAACATATCGGACGATCAGAGAGACTGACACATATCTGAAGCAAATTTTACGGGTGATGTTTCAGTCTTCAGGTAGTTATATTATTCGTTTGGATATAGGCTCGGACGTGGTGGCGCCGAAAATTATGTATGGTCGAATCCGTATGGACTGTCACAGGTCGTCTCAGGTCTAGTCTAAAGAACGGGATAAGTCGTTACAGTTATCCACACTGTCTTTCAAAAACGAGGCAAAACCTTATCTATAAGCTACAATCCAACCCACAAGCACGTACGGCATATGCCAACATGCCAGCGACGGACGCATCTGGACGTCCCGACGAGTCCCGGCCAGTTCAGAACACAAGAACGAAAGCAGTATGCAGGGAAAACAAAAAGTTCAGAGCTAGTCATCGGAGCTCATCGGAGACACGATAAGAGCCCTACTCCTACATAGCAGGTAGCAACGCATCGATGCCCTGGCCAGCCACCTTCTGCGTGACGCGTTGCAGTCCCGACCTCCAACTGGAGCGACGCGAGCTTCATCCAGTACACCTCTTCAGGCTTCAGCCGTAGTGTCAGTGACTCGGTAGTACAGATCACATGCATTCAGTCTCCGACAGTCGGACATGATCAAGTACGCGTCAAGCCTCCGTTCTTTTTCTCCCAAAAGGAGTGAACGAAAGGTCCTTGTTTTCTTCCTCCGTTCCTCTTTGTTCAAGATTCCGTGGAGAACAGCTTGAGACCACTGCGAGTCTAGCAGGACAATGCATGGCACTGAAGTTTCTGCCCGGGTAACGGGCCGCTCGTCGGTATCGTCGAGCTGAAGATCTTCTGAAATGGATCAGTAGGACAGGAATTATGCTCTACGGCTAACTTGCGGGGTGTTCGTTGCATGAGGTTTAAAATTTAGAGGGAAGAATCTTATCATTTAATAGTATTAAATAAAGTTTAATTACAAAACTAACTGCAGAACCCCTGGTCTAAATCGCGAGACGAATCTAACGAGGGTAGGTTAGCCGTGATTAGACGCTGGTTACTGTAGCATTATTGTAGCATCACTGTAACAAAATATAGATTAATTAGGCTCGTTAGATTCGTCTCGTAAAGATGTACCTATCTGTAAAAAGGTTTTGTCATTAAATTTTATTTAGTACTCTTAAATAAAAAAATTCTCTTTGATGTGACAGGTCTAAATGCTAAATGCTAAAGCAACGAACACGCCCTGATCCAGTGAGTGGTACTGCTTACTAACAATGGCTGAGATGTGATGTTTTCAGGACTAGGAGAGGTGTGGCGTTCTTCTCTTCTTCTCAGTATAGCCGGATTCTCTCGCATATACTAGCCCTTTTTCAGGAACTTCAGTACCATTCTGGGTTTTTTTTTTATGAAATTCGGTTCGATGAACCTCGGTTATGATTAAGTAAAGGCAATGCCACGATTTCTAAGCTTGTATCTACTCAAGTTTTACTGACGACACAGTGGGTTCCACCATAAGCAAGGTAAGCATTTTCAGGAGAAACGAAAAAGGACAAGAATAACCTACTGAATTCAGAAAAGGGATTGATTTCATTGCTTCTTTAGGGTGCCGTAAACCCTCAGTCCTTCACAGCTCTGCATCAGCTTGCAGGCGTCGCTCCCCCGTCCAATGTGCCTAAAGCGTCAACAAAATTCTCTCCGTTCTCCTCCCGAAAAAGTGCCTGGAGGAAAGGACGACGCAGGGACTGTCAGAAATCGCGTCTTGGAAAACCTGTCGTGCAGACGGGCCCAACTAAAAACTGTGAGTTATTCGGTCTCAAGTTTGGAGAGCATCTTGACAACTGCATCGCCCTGCGACTAATTAGCTCGCCAAATTCCTTAAGCAAGACACTGCTAAGTGCTAACAGAAGTTACTGGGAACTGCGGACAAGAGAAAGTGTCAGGTGTGAATTTAGGAAAAGCTTTGAGTTAGTAGCATGTGCTTGCATTGGAAAATTAAATTTGAGTAAGCTTAAAAAAGTTTCCACGAGCAGGATGCTTCTGCAGAGCGAAAGCTTGTGAGATAAGTTGGAATTATCTAGTTTATGTTAAGTACCATCACGAGGGCATCTCATGCAGTAACATATTGCACTTGGTAGTCAAGCACTTGCCGCTTAGGCAACGATTAGGATTGAGGGAATAATCACATGATATGGAACATCCTGCCACGGTTGCATCCCATTGCGTGGCTACCACAATTCTTCAGATGTAGTCAGAAGCTTGCAAATAAAATATCTTCAATGTTTTGCATGAGCAGCAGAAGACGAATGACAGCATATGCCTCATGGACGGCATTTCAGCTATCGATCGCAGAACATTCATATTCACCAGCCGCAAAAGTCCATGCTTGTACAGTAAAAAAAATAAACACCAATCAACCTGAACAAACCGCATACGAGCTGCCGCTTTGTGACAAATGATTTAGAGTTCAAGAAGAGACAGGTGATTCCAGGCAACTAGGGCAATGTGGCACATCAAAGAGAATTTTAGAGGGGTCACATCAAAGAGAATTTTGTTATTTAGAAGTATTAAATAAAGTTTAATTACAAAACTAATCGCAGAACCCCGGGTCTAATTCGCGAGACGAATCTAACGAGGGTAATTAAGCCATAGTTAAATGACGGTTACTGTAGCATTACTGTAACAAAACATAGATTAATTAGGCTCATTAGATTCGTCTCGAAATAAGCATTCATCTGTCAAAAAGGTTTTGTCATTAAATTTTATTTAATGCTCATAAATGATAAGATTCTCTTTTATTTTAGAGGTCTAAAATTTAGAGGGATGGAAACGAACGGGGCCATTTTTTCTGAACATCAGGTCCAATGAATTGTCACACATCGATCAATGGCTTGTTCTTATCTATCAAAAGTGCCATTTGCCATGAAGGAAAGGGAACGAAAGGGAAGGCTCGTTTGCCCGGAGGATTTGATGCTCTGCCCCCTACAGGGACATTTTTATTCAGACGGCAGCGAAATAAAGGATGACAGTTCAGAGACAACATTGAGTGAACCTTATAATCTGTCGGTAAAATTTGAATCCCACAGGCACCACTGGTTCTAAAGATTCAGTAACCTGTAAGAATCATACGGGTTTTAGGTTCCTTGTTACCGCTGATAAAAGAAATCTGGTCTTCGAAATAGTTCAAAGTTTTTCAAATGATTTTTTTTTTACTTACGAAGTTCTGAAACATTGCTGTACAGTAACCAACAGAAATTACCAAATATATGGGACATGATCTTTAAATCAAATTTCATCGGATTTTTGGTCCATTACGAATGTCTTAACAGTTATCCAGCAGTCAGTGGTTTCAGAGACATGGTTTTTAACAGGTACCCTACTTGGCTGGTATGGTGGATTATAAAGCTTCACATTAAAACTTCTAAGAGACCAAACAAGAGTATTCATCTATTGTCACCATTTGCCATTTACTCTGCCTAATGGATAGATACTAGCTCGTTTATATTTTCATTTTTCAAAAACAAAAAAAGGAAGTAGATACCAGCTGTTACTTATTTAAAAAAGGTTAAGTGGCAGCAGCTATTGGTAACCTTGCAAAAAAAAAAAAAAAAAAAAAAACCGAGAGAGACTGCACTTGCATTCAGTTTCGCTTACCATAGGTTTCATAACCTGGAGAATAGTTCTAAAAGGTATCCAAATTGTACCCAGAAACATCTTTATAGCCTGATCTATAGCTTGCTATCAGTAGCGAATCATGATCTACCACCATAGCGACTCAGTAGCATACTAGCATGGCATGAGAGGGCAGGAAAAGACTGATCAAAAGCATGAAATGACTCCTTGGCTTTTGCGTGAGTAGCTAGATGAAATATGAAATACCTCAGAAACCAAACTTTACGTGAATTTTAGTATTTTACTATACGAGTTTGTCTCTAGGAGTGGAATTTGTGAAAGAATTGCGTACCTTGTAGCTTCCGTTGCATTTTCTTCTCTCTCTTTTTTTAACGAAATGGCAAGAGCTCTGCCGATCAATTATGCGAGAACCACAAAGATACTCAAGCCAGCAGAGAAGCACGCAGGAGCCCCGAACGACTAGATCGCATCCCAGTCTACTCGGCTCTTTTCTTGTCTTTGGGTTGTCGTCGCCGCACAAATAAACTGCGGTGCAAATCCATAGCACTGATTGGGTCGAATAACACGTGCTTCTCGTGTTAAGCGTTTCGTTGGATGCGAAGACTTCATTATGAACATTGGCGTTGTTCTGGTCTTGTTGTTGTTTCCATTTCTTACAAGCACTTTGTTACAGTTGAAGGAAGGATATATACCGCACCCTCGTGCAACACACACATGAAAATTTCTAGAACATTATAAGCACCGCATGGATTCGTACCCAAAACAAGCAAGCATACATACATGCATATCTATTACTCCAAATATATTCATCTCGAACGCATTTACACACTACTTGTCATCTAAAATTTATCCCTCCTCCTCCCTTACTTATTGATTGCACCTCATCTCATCTCCTACATCAACAGAAAGAACTCGAAGGAAGCAACAGAACAGAACGACGGACCGAGACCAAAACCAAGACGCTTTCTCTCTCCCTCCACGTGCTCAGGTAATCAGGGCGCCTGCTGTTCGGCAGCGCAGCCTTCGCAGGCGCCGGACTGGTGGCGGTGGAAGTTGGCGATGAAGACGGCGGCCTTGTTGTCCACGTCCCGCTCGCCGACGTACGGCCACCTGCCGTCCTCGTCGCTCGGCCACACCCTTCGCTGCTTCTCCACGCCGGCATCCTCGCCGGCGCCGCCCGAAGAAGAGAAGCACGAGCCCATTACGCTCTCGCTGGCCTGCCTACTCTGCTCCTCTTCGATAGTCCTGACTCCTGATATAGGTTCGGCTAGCTGCTTGGTCTCTTGCAAGCACACCAGCCAGGAACCAACTGAGCTAGCTTGGCTTGGCTTCCGATGGCGGGTGGGGTGGCGCGCGCAATTTATAGCGGAGCCCGCGCGTGGCGGAGGGGAAGGAGCGGTGAAGCTTAGCTGGCCGCGGGACCGCGGTGGATTCGCTGCAAGTTGACGAGCGGTTTCGACGGTGGGTATGGCCCCGGGGCGCGCGCGCGCGAGCACGCGGAGAGGGCTGTGAACCTTCTTTAGTTGTTGGCAGACTGAATGAACTGTTTCGCGTGAAACTCTCGCGTTGAGTGAGCAAACTTTTTTTTTTCTTTATGTGGTAAAGTGAGCAGTAGCGCATTGCAGGCATGCTGCCATTGTTTATTATTATTATTTTGGCTTTGGTGGACAGATTTGCAGTGCCGCCTGCCGTGGAGAAAGTTATTTGAATGGATATAGACTGAATCGAATTCTAGTCTTGGACGGATTTACTTACTTGCAGGATCATGCTCTATTTACAACATTCCAGAAAGTAAATTCAGGCAAAAGAGGGACTGGCTTAATGGTACTTTTTTTCTTTAATCTAACAGATAGTACGCAGAGGATAAGGAGGTTGAGTTCAAATTAGAGTTTGGCAACAAAATGGCTGTGTTTGATGCATTCCTCGCAATTTGAATCACAGAGGGCATTTCAGATGTCGCACCATGCATGAGTTAGGCTCATTAGACGCAGGTGTTTCAACTTTTTTACGGTAGAAGCTACTACCTTCATTTGAGATGTTATTTTGACTCTGGGCACAGAATACGAGGAGAGGTGAAAAAGTGTGGTGCACAAAAAAAAGAGGATGGGTAGAGGAGGAGATAGAAGTGCATCGGGAAGTAAGAACGCGAATGATTGTTATTCTAACTTTCGACACAAAAATACAAGAAGAGGTGAAAAAGGTGTGGTGCATAGAAAAGGAAGATGGATGGAGGAGAAGAGAGGCATGTCTTGAGAAGTAAGAATGAGAATGACATTGTTTCTTCTTGAACTTCCAAGCGCGAGATTAGTTGGAGGTAAATATCGAATGGCCAAATTATGTTCTTCAACTTCCATTTGGGAATTTGCTAGAGGAAAGATTGAATGACCAAGTTATGTTTTTGAACTTCCAATTGGGAAATTTGCTGGAGGAAAAGATTGACGACCAAATGCACTAGTGCTAGTCCTGGTGAAAAGAAAGGTAAAGCCCATCATGTGAGGATGAGAATCATGTCCAAAATATGACAAGTGGCCGCATGAATCTTAATAAACTCCTAGCACTCTGATTGTTATCATCCTTCCTAACTGCATATAGGGAGGCACATATCCTGGCCCTGACAGGCTAGTTAAGCATAATTTTTACCTCCGTTACCAACCACTTTTTCTTCTTTGACTGGTAAAGGGGCTCAGTAAAGCTTAACTGAAATGCGGTGCACGAAGTGCACGGTAAATCTCAATTGACCAAGAAGATATTTCAGAACAAATGTAGCTGTCAAGCAATGTATTCCTCTCAGATTTGAAATGTCATTGATATATAACTGCTAATCATAGGTGCAAACTCCCCACTTGAGAATCGGCCGGTGTACATCCCGCATTGGAACGTTCTCTGAATGTAACTTCAGACAAGGGAAAGGCAGCTAGAGGCTGTCCAGATAAGGAAGCTTATGGCGATAAGACGGCATCTTAAAGTCACTAATACGTTTAGTCACTTCAGGGCTATTTTATAATAACAAGACTGTGCCCAAGATTTGGTCTACCTTTTACCTCAGGACCCATGGTACAGCTTCCTTTTTAAGAGAGCCTCAGAGAAACAAAACTTGATATGCACGCAATCCTGCTATCTCGCACCTTAATCAGATTTCCACAAAAGAACACTCACTGGAAAAGATAGCATTCACATCCACCAGTTTTCTACCATGTTCGGTGCCTAACAAGTAGACTCGCACAAGTTTCTTCATCAAATCATTCCTACCTTGTTTGGCTATACCGTGTATATCTACGTGTATCTATCTGTATAATTTAGATTAGGGACTAACGAGGACTGGTCAAAAGGGGATTATGCCATGGGAAAGGGATTCTACTCACATAAAGATCTTACAGATCACATTGCACAATGCAAGCTGCGCAACCTAAAACTCCCAATGCTTTCTGCAGCTGGATTTGCCTTGTTTGGATGAGGAGGGAACTGCAAAATGCAAAAGCTTTTAACTTTTGTGATCCAGACTCATTACTTAATTTAGTCCCCGCCGTACATGTAATGCGCTCTTGCTGTAACCACAATGTTGCGTCGATCATAATAACGAATTTTAGGCAGAATCCTAATGATGGGCAGAGGTCCAGAGTTGTTAGGCGAGAACTAAGAATTTAGACTATAGATATGTTGGCGTCCTAATCTTTTTTTAAATTATTTTGATTCTCCATGCAGTAAAGCTGCATCAAATTTTGTATCTGTTTTTGGGTCCATCAAATTTCTGAATGTTTTTTCGTGTCCAAATGGCATTGGAAGATGTTGCTATAAGATGAATCTTGTCACAGGAGGGCAGATGGCTCGCAAAGGAAGACAGGGATTGTTGAGGGGGGAAATGGAGGATTTAGATATTTTTATAATTGCAGCTGAGATTTTCATATGCTAAAGTGCTTACCTCTTTTTATAGAATTAGTAGTAATTTATGACCTACTTTCTTTTCCTATGTGCCAAACAAACGAAGAATAAGAGAATCCGACAAACGGTAATTACTTAGAGAAGCAAAAAAGCAAGTGCTCTATCTTTAATTAGAGGACATGGAAGCCAAGAACTATCTTGGCTTTCTAGCGCAGTTTGGCTGTACAAGAGAAAACATTTGCAAAAGATAGGTATCTTACTGGTAAAGTAGATTATGATCAGTTGCCCGATTTAGTAAATTTTGATCTTCTTCAAGATTTCTGTCAGTCCTGTTCTGTTTGCAAGTGCTGTACAAGAGAAAAACATCATGCTGCTAGTTGTTACAATGCAACCTAGTTATAGAGAACATATATAATATGTAGGCAGGCAACATAGCCATTTATTGGCATAAATCACAAAAAGGCAAAAAAAAAATCATTCTTCAAGAAGCTATATCATCAAGTGGTATAACGGATCAGCTTTTTTTGAAGCTATATATTGCACAGGGAAACAAACCGTACGGATGATTTGACACAATGCTGAATAAACTCAAACCTTCATGTTATTGCAAGAAGATCGCCTTTAGTGAATAAAATGTTATTCAGTGAGCCCTTTCCAGCTGCCAATTACCTTGAGAGCTTCAGTTCTACTGCCCTTGGAAAGCCTCCTATCTTTTCCACTTTATCCCCTTCTAATCATGACATCTTCTTTACACCAAGTTTAATCTTGAGACAGTATAGAGCCTCATATATTCCCCTGCGTGTAGAGTTGGAACCGTTTCAGTCTTTTCTGTTCTGCTTTGGGTAAAGGCTGTATGAATTTATTCTGCCCAAGGCCAGTTAGAGGTTTAGAGCCTTCGACATAGTAGTGCGGGCACCAAGAACTGCGGCTGCAAATCGACGACTTGCCCCGGCAAATTTCTGTGAATCCATGACCTCTCAAATGCAGGTTGAAAAGACGCCACGTTGGAATTGCCGTGTGCCTTTTCCCTAATACACAGCACGAAACTGGATCCAGTGATGTACTGTCAACAAACGGGGATGTAACATGTTCTGTGCAATCTGTGATTCTGTTGCAACCAGACGGATGGGTGGATATTATGCCTACTCACTATCCGTCCTACCACTCAGAATAGTCAGAATTTCCAAGCTTACAGGCAGGCATCCCAACATCTTTTCCAGCAGCTTCTTTCCAAGTCAAGTGCTTGTTACAAACTTGTATTCACATGTCAAAAAAAAAAACTGTCCCAAATTGCATGCACGTGATCTACTTGTCACTTGTGTCTTCTTTTTTTTACCTCCAAATCCTTGATGAAGTCGGGACAAGGTAACAAGGATCTATAATCTTTGATTCGTTGCGCAGCAAGCTGTTATTGTAGCCCATTCACAGAAGTTAGTCAGGTGTAACTGAAGCCCAGTTCAGAAAAGCTACACTTGTTAGTTACAACCATGCCGCTGGAGCTGCCACCGAGTATCTCAAATATACAATGCGTGCCCACAATTTAACGCTACTTGCAGTTTGCATCTCATAACATACATGCAAAATTTCAACTGACCAACAACTGTTTTTTTTTTTTGGAGCACAGACCAACAACTGATGACTTGGTACAAAAGGAAACCAATGGTAATTCATGTCAGCATTCACTATTTTTTCAAGTATAATAGAAGATGGTTCAGAAGCAATCACAAGACATGTTTACAAATATTCTTTTACTGACTGTAACAGAGATTCTTTTCAGAACAGTGAAACAACAGGGGCAGTAGCTGGACAAAAGAATTGGAATCCCGTGCACAAAGCTCTCTCTTACAGAATATTACCACATCAGTAGACATTTATCACCAATTTATTTACGTCCATGAGGAGCTTCATAATTATTTCCAGCATTAGCTGCTGCTTGCCCAGATCCATAAGCTGGAGGGGAATTGGAATCCTGTGCACAAAGCTTTCTCTTTTGCAAATATTATCAGTAGATATTTATCACCAATCTATTTACGTCCATGAGGAGCTTCGTAATTATTTCCAGCATTAGCTGCTGCTCGCCCAATTCCATGGGCTGGAGGTTGTGCAGCCAACCCATAAGGAGAGGACCCCTGTGCAGCTGCAAAGGGAGACGGTGCCTGTGCTAGTCCATAGGATGATGGTAGCTGTAAGTGTCCATACGCAGATGGTGCCTGTGTGTGTCCATATGATGGTAGCGTCTGAGCTGAACTATACGGGCGGGCTGCTGTTGTGCCATAGGATGATTGAACAGACCCAGACGGTGGCACCTGTACCGATCCATAGGTGGATGCAGATTGTCCCCATGCATATGGAGGTGTTGTTGTTTGATTTGATCCATAGTAACCAACACTGCTTCCATGAGCTGCTGTAGCTGCTGTCTGTCCTCCAGTTGCAGGAGCCCTTGAAGCGTCATATCCAGCACCCTTCAAAGAGTCATAGCCAGTGCCAGCCCTTGATACATCATGCGCTTCAGCTTTGGAAGAACTGATAGCAGCAATACGGGAAGTGTCATATGGATTGCTTCTTGATGAATCAAATCCAGAACGAGGAGCAGTCCCAACTTGGCTTCCACTTAAAGCATCTGCTATGCCAGTAGGAGTTGTCCTTGCCTGAATTGACATTAAAATTATATTGTCATTTTCATATAACGATGGCTCCAGCACCTAGTTACAATATCCTTAATAAAGAAAAAAATCAGATTAGTATTGCTATGAGTAACGGTAGTCCTTCCGGTTCTGAAAGTAGATTGTAGAACTAAAAAATCTGTCCTAATGTCATATATTAAAAGGGGGGGGGGGGGGGGGGGGGGGAATTGGTTGTGACATCGAAAGATGCATGTTTTAGAAATTTACCGTCGAACTGATTTGGTACACACTAATACCATAGAAAATCCCACCGTTTAGAAATTTACCATTCCGTCCAAAATGAGTGTTAGCGGTGAAAACTCCGACCGTTTTGCCCCTGCCCTCTTTGCACTTCATGCAAGTCAAATAGCCATGTACCCGACGGGTAACACAAAGTCTCCAGATCTCTTCCATCTTTCACGGGTAAGCGCTCTAGTAGCACCCTGGTACCCAAATCTTGTTGCTCAGATCCGCCGCAGCCCATCCACACCCGAACCTGGGGCCTCTATCTCAATCGCCCTCACCACGAAGAAGAAGACGCAGGAGGAGGAGTTGCTCTGCGGGGATGGCCGTAATGATATGCTCTGTGAGTAGGCACTGGGCTCCACCGTCGCAGCAGCTAGGTTGCAGCTCATCGGGTGCCCTCCCTGACTTGGAGCAGCAACAGCCAGGGCTACAAACTTCGGGAATCGAGGGAGAGAGCAATCACGTTCAGCTTAGCACACTGGAGAGCTTAGATTTAGAGCCGACAACTAGATTTGGAACCTGGACCGGTGACTGCAGTAGGTGCTAAGAGAGCAGGAGAAGAACTTGTCTGGTCGAAAGGATGAGGAACGGATAGAGGGAGTAGCAGCAGAAGGACTTCTCTGGTCGAAAGGATGAGGAACGGGTAGGCATATCTGATCTGACTGAACTCCTAAAGGGTAAATTAGACATCTCATTTTCTCTGAGATGCCAATGACAGAATGGCAGATTTCAAAACAGAGCGATCTTCCAATGTCACAGAACCAATTTTCCCGTAAAAAACTGGAGGGAGTACAACATGATAACCATCTAATAACTTTACGCACGAAAAAAAAAAAACGATTAGCTACTACATGTTCCAGATTGTCCTTGATCTTCTGCATTTGCTATCAACGACTGCCCATTGGGCCCTTGATTATACAAGGGAGAACAAGATCAGTGTACTATCCAGTCTCAAAAAAAAGTGTACTATCCAAGTTATGAATCTTAATGTAGGTGCAGTGGGTGTGCGCAATCTTTCCACTGACTAAAATATCTTTTCGGAATTCTATAATCTGTACCGTACTCTGTCTCAAATTTTCAATGGACGAAGACCAGTAATAATCACAATGGATTCATGTAAAGATATGCAATGTGAATAACAAACAATATTTTTTTGGCAATAGGTCTAAAAAATGATAAACTACAATTGTATGAAACTATGAATAACATAAACCTGCAAAGGTTGCCAAAAGAATAAGACATTCCAAAACTCAAAGTTATGATAGCAACAGGGAAACTAGCAGACAAAGAGAAACCTTATATTATTGCCATGTATGGGTGATATTGACTTGAGTGTAGCAAAATCACTCAGCATATCCAAGAAACAGACAAATACTTCGTTTTTCTTCCCTTTGTCAGATGCGAACAGAAATTCAATCCAACCTTGTGTTTTTAACTTGTTACGAAATCACTACACAAGTTTCTCGTTTCTTACACGTAGCACATGCATGAACAGCAAGGTGTGTTTGACAGTTAAGTTCACAGCCACCTACATAAGTTGTGTCTTTTGGGAATAAGGTGATGTTGCACTCTGGAGATGTTTGGTTCCCCGCCACCGTTCGCCCCCGCTACAGTACCCGCGCCACGCTACAGTAAACGGTGGAGGGAGCCCGTAGCTGCGGCGTCAAAAAGGCTCGCCACACTCTGTGGCGGGGACCTGTGTGGCGTGGCCAGCTGTGGCTGGCCACCAAACAGCCCCTCTATCTTTTGGTCTCTCTTCAAACTGTGACCCGATTTGTGTCTGTCTTATGTGAGATCCAGACATTTTTTACTCATTTTAGCATGTTTCAAAATGATATCCAGTCAAAGATGGTAAGGGAATGCTAACAACAAAAGGTCCAATCACCATTAGAGCAAAATTTCTAAATGTAAGGCAAATTTTAGGGACAACCTTGAGGTGACAGAGACACAGTCACCTGACTATTTCACAAAACAAAAGATTCACAACATGCGACCTATCCATTTCAGGATGATGCAAAGGGGCTCACCTGTGCACCTCCATAACGACCATCATAAGCAATTTGTCCAACAGAAGAATGATGTCCAGATGTACCAACATCCTTTTGGGCAGCATTAGCATTGTACATAACGCCTGCACATAAAAATGTTTCACGGTTAAAAGGATTGTGAACCGCTGTACTGCTTAAGATTAATGAACTAAACAACAAACTCCATACCACTTTTGTCAAAGCTAGCAGTGTTCCTCAACTCAGCACGAAGTTTTTCCAGTTCTGTAACCATGGAGTCATAATTTCTCTTCATTGCCTGCAACGACTCAGAATGGTCCACCCTGAGTTTCCTTTCATACTCGTACGTAGCCCTGAAATACAACAGTCCATGCAAAAAGTAAGGACGCTTTTTATGCAATCGCATAAGTAAATACATGTGAATAGCAAACAAAGCAATTGCCACACACCTGAGGTGCTGATATTCTTGCCTAGCAGCATCCCGATCAGCCATGAGTACTGGAAGCTGCTGCGCCTCACCGAGGTTCCTCTGCAGGTCCTTGCTTAGCTTCTGCACATCTGCTGCCATGTTCTGCCTCAGCGCAGCAAGGCTCTGCGCCTCGGCATGCGCCTGCTGCAGCTCAGCCTTCAGGGAATCGCAGGCCTTTAGGTCAGCTTCCATCTTTGCGATCCTCTCAAGGAGCTTCCCCATCTCCTGCTCCTCGGCAGCCTTCGCCGCATCCCCATGTGCCTGCAGCCTCTGCAGCTCCTGCTGTGCTGCAGCCAGCTCCTTCCTTAGTGAGGCATGGCTTGCAGCGAGCCGCTCATTCTCCATCGCCAGCTTCTGCATCTCCCCATGCTGCGCCACAAGCTTCTGCTCAAGGACCTCTGGCGGTGGCAGCGGAGGAAGCATGTCATAAGGGAATGGACCAGGTCCATGCCCCGGCGGTGGCAGGTGCATCCCCTGGCCATATGGATCCCGGATTTCCCGGTGCATCATCTCATGGGCAGGGATTGGCCCTTGTCCAGGGCTGGGGCCTGGCCGGTGGTGGTAAGGGGGCATGCCAGAGGTAGGTTTAACACGAGGCATGAGGTTCAGCTGAATCCCTGAGACTTCTGAAAAACAATTGTGCTCCTACGGTGCACCTTCAACCCGGGTACCTGAATACACCAGTTTGCCTTAATGATAAGTACATGACATTTGGAAGCACAAGACTCTACTTCGATGGTGTAGCTCGGATAGGGTGGTCTAACTGAGGAAAACTTTTCAAAACCTCAAATTTAAAGTGCTAACTTACAATACAAGTACAAAAGCTTAATAACTTATGTTACAAGCATCTTAAAATCAACAATTTAAGTCAGAAACTCACCTAAATTTACACAGTTACAATGGTTAAAATAAAATTCCAAACTACTACTCATCGCCCGAACGCTTTCTAATGGCAAGAGGAAGCCAAAGCAAGCGGTCATTCACAGGAAGATATTCAGTTCTTTTTTATTGCGGCGGATGTCATCTTTCTCACTGTTTAATAATGTTTAAACAGTGTAGTTGTGTGATATGATTTTGTTGCAACATACTAAGGCTATCGAAGACAACAAGCATAGTCTCATAGGGCACATTAAGCTGGACACCTCAGGAAAATGTGGTCCTAAATTGTCGCCGCTCAAAACTCTGGCAATCTAAACTCTGACCAGATCGATTAGGCAAACGAACTTAGCAATAATAATTTGCCTACACAAAATTTCACAGTTTAATTCAGGGTACTGGACAAATGCACATACGAGTTACTTTGATATTGATTCTGACGTTCTGTTGACTGCAATTGCGAATTGGAGAATTCCTGCTACCAATCTGCAAACTTCAATGAGGCAAGTAGTGCATTACCTTCAACCACCGGTGAGCCTGCTGCCAGAGACTGGAACAGCAGCAGGGCGGCCTGCTCAAGTCACTGTCACACCGAGCCTGCCGGGAGCGACGAGCGGAGCGCAGGAGCCGAAGTCAATCGGTTCCCTCCCCCGATCCCCCACCTCCACCGTCCCTCAGCCTCGCTCAAACCCTAGCCGCTAGGCCGCCCGCACGCCGCTAGGCACGCTCTCTCTCTCGCCCGACCCGTTGGGAATGGACTCCGGGCCGCCGGCAGGGGCACCTCTGGCCTGGCCGAGTCTCAGGTTGGGCGAAGGGTGTCGCCGACCCCGCCCAGTCGTCGTCGAATGCCGAGGTAGAGAGGGAGCAGGGGATGAACCAGAAAGAGAAGAGGGCGAACGTTTATTTAATTGATTGAGAATGAAATTCATCGATTCCCTTTTCTGAATTTGAATCATATTTTTAAATTTTTAAATTTTTCAGAAGGCTTGAAAATGAGATAGTTGGTTCCTCTATTTTTGTTGTTGTTTTTTATATAACTTGAAATGAGATGGTTGGTTTGATAAATGAAAAAATGATATAAAAAGAATAATTTAAATTCCAGTTAAAATTACTAACTATCTCGTTGAAGCTTACGAATGTTTGGTATCTGACAATGTTTGACATTTTTTTGTTACGATAATAATACAAATAATTTATAGTATGTAGCTTTTTCCTTATATTTAAGAGTAAATTTCAGAAACCTACAACTATTTGTACTTTTATATCACAAAACTATAACTTTTGAAGTCTATATCATAAAATTACAACTATTTTCACCCTTATAATAAGAAACTACAATTTTTGTGGCACATGTGTGACTGACATGTGGGACCAGCCTATGTGGCACTCGTGTGAATGACAGGTGGGACCATACTACAAAAGTTGTAGGTTTATGTTACTAAAGGTTAACATAGTTGTAGTTTTGTGAAATAGATGTCAAATGTAGTTTTGTGATATAAGAGTGCAAATAGTTATAGGTTTGTAAAATTTACTTTATATTTAAAGCTTGTTGCACCACAATCACGAATTGCCACCTCGCGAACCACCGCCTCCGCTCCTAAGCTCACACTCCCGAATCCTAGCCTCACTCCAACGTCGGCACCTAACCGTTGCACAGCCCGCCCGCTCCACTCGTCCGTGCTTTGCAAGGACGCCCCCCCCCCCCCCCCCCCCCTCCCTCCCTCCCTCCCTCCTCCCCTTCGCTCCTCGGTTCGTGTCGTCCTTGTGTTCTTTTTCTGAGCAGCAGCATCACGTCGTCCCAAAGTAGAGCCATGGAGGTGCAGCAGTGGTTGCCGCAACCAAAGAGCCGAAGGCAGTAGATACTCTATCAACGCCGCCATCAAATCGTACTAAGAGCATCTTTTTGTTGCCCGCAACATGAGACCTGTGCAAGAGGTGAGCTCGACCCCCCCCCCCCCCCCTCCCCCCATCAGATATTTGGTATCTGACAATGTTTGACATTTTCTTGTTCTGATAATAATAAAAATAATTTATAGTATGTAGCTTTTTTCTTATACCACAATCACGAATCGCCACCTCGCGAACCACCGCCTCCGTTCCTAAGCTCGCACTCCCGAACCCTAGCCTCGCTCCCACGTCCCATCTAACCGTCGCACAACCCCTCCGCCCCGTCTCGCCCGCGTTTTGCAAGGACGACTCCCCCCCCCCCCCCCCCCCCCCCCTCATCCCCTTCGCTCCTCGATCCGTGCCGTCCTTGTGTTCTTTCTCAGAGTAGCAACATCACGTCGTCCGCCCAAAGTAAAGCCAGGGAGGCGCAGTAGTTGTCGCCTCCACCAAAGAGCCGAAGGCAGTAGCTGCTCCATCAACACCGTCATCAAATCTAGCCAAAAGCATCTTCTGGTTGCCCGCAACATGAGGCCTGTGTAAGAGGTGAGGTCGCCCCCCCCCCCCCCCCCCCCCCCAATTTTTCCTCTATTGATGTGCAATACAATGCTTAATTTTAGCTGGAATTCAAATTATTGTTCCATATCAATTATCAAACCAACCACCTTATTATCAAGTTATATAAAAAACAACAATAAAAATGAGAGAAACCAACTATCTCATTTTCATGTCTTATAAAAAATATGAATTAAATAAACGTTCGCCCCTCTTCTCTTTCTGGTTCATCCCTGTTCCCTCTCTCTATCTCGGCATTCGACGACTACTGCGCGGGGGCGGCGACACCCTTCGCCCAACCCGAGACTCGGCCGGAGGTGCTCCCGCCGGCGGCCCGGAGTCCACTCCCGACGGGTCGAGCGAAAGAGAGAGCGACTAGCGGCGTGCGGGCGTGGCTAGCGGCTAGGGTTTGAGCGAGGCTGAGGGACGGAGGAGGTGGGGATCGGGGTAGGGATCCGACTGGCTTCGGCTCCTGCGCTCCCCTCGCGGCTTCCGGCAGGCTCGGTGTGACAGTGGCTTGAGCAGGCCGCCCTGCCGCTGTTCCGCAGGCGGTCTCTGGCAGCAGGCTCACCGGTGGCTCAAGGTAATGCACTATTTTCCTCATTGCAGTTTGCAGATTGGTAGCATTTTTTTTCCCTGAAACTGTTCTTTTATTCAGTACTGTCGTGTTCTGTTCTTTTGTTTATTGGATGGTTTGATGGTGCATTTCTCCGATAAGATGTAAGCGAGCCAGTTACATGATACAGTTCTTCCATTTCCTGTCACCATGTATAGTAACAACATGTTATTTCCATTTCAATTCTGGTGTCAGTTTAGGAATAAGTTTGTCGTTCATCGATATTGATAAACTTTTTAATTATTTGATATTGAATCCTTCCTTGAAGTACTGTCTGAAGCTTTCTTTTTTTATATAGACAACTTGATAAGCATTAACTCTTAAAATTCTGCAGATCATATCAACACAAGGAGCTCTTTGTATTGATTATATCTTATGAAGGATTAAGTCATGGGAGCAGAACAAATTGTGGCTGTTCTTCAAGTAGGTGGAGAATTTACAACTGATGATGAAGGGCAAATGTCCTATTATGGTGGAGAGGCCCACGCGATGCTTGTGAAAAGTGATTGGACTTTTAGAACTTTTAAACATGAGATATCTTCAACTCTCAATAATATCAAACTTGATTCCTATGTTTTCAAGTACTTTCTTCCAAGAAATAACAAAACTCTGATTTCAATCTCGAATGACAAAGACTTGAAGCGCATGGTTGAATTCCATGCAGAGTCAGAGACAACATACATCTATGTCATGAAGAAGGCTGACAACAGGTACCATTTTGACTGGCAAAATCATCCCTTTTACCATATTTCAAACATTGATATTGTGTATATATATTTGCAGGTTAAAGAGATCCATTGCAGATTCCGGGGTTCCTGCAGATCGTTCTGTAATAGCTATCACTCCAGATGAATCTAAACGGCAAAAGATTTGTGCAAGTTGGGAGAATGCGATCACTGGAGCTGGTCAAGTTTTTGAAGGTCCAAAGGAATTTCGTGATGCATTACACAAGTATGCAATTGCACATAGGTTCCATTACAGATTTGTCAAGAATGACTCTTCTCGTGTAACTGTGGAGTGTACTGATGAAGGATGTTCATGGCGCATACACGCGTCTAAGTCTCATGGGAAAGAGTTCATGATCAAGAAAGTTTATGGGGGTCACACTTGTGAATCAGAGACAGTAAAAAGTCATCGGCTGGCTTCTCAAAAATGGGTTGCTAGTGTTATCAAGGAGAAATTACGTGATAGTCCAAACTACAGGCCAAGAGATATTGCAAATGATCTCCAACGTGAATATGGACTTAGCCTGAACTACTCCCAAGCTTGGAGAGGCAAATCAATAGCCCAAAAAGAACTTTACAGCCCATATGAAGAAGCATGCAATCAACTACCTTGGTTTTGCCAAAGGATTGTTGAGACAAACCCTGGAAGTGTGGCAACAGTAGTGAACTTGGAAGATTCCAAATTCCGTTTCTTTGTTGCATTCTATGCCTCCCTTTACGGCTTTGAGCATGGCTGCAGGCCTCTCCTCTTTCTTGATGTGATATCTCTGAGATCAAATAAGCACTTGAAGCTATTAGCTGCCACCTCAGTTGATGGTCAAGGTGATAACTTCCCTGTTGCGTTGTCTGTAGTGGATGACGAAAGTCAAGAAAATTGGCATTGGTTTCTTGAGCAGCTAAAAGCTTCGTTAACTGCATCTGGAGAAATAACATTCATATCTAATGGCAAATATGGTCTTTGGGACGAGATATCTCTGATATTTCCAGAAAGTTATCATGGATACCATGTCAGTTCTTTTATTGAAGAGTTCAAGACACAGTTAGATGACAGTTGGAGTGAAGAAGTAAAAGATACAATGGTTGAGCATCTTAAGAAGGCCATATATTCATGCAAAGTCGATGAATTCAATCAGTATATTGAACTTATCAAAGCTGAATCTGATAAGCTTGCTGAATGGCTTTTAGAGACTAAACCTGAGCGGTGGTCAGATGCATTCTTCAAGGGGCCACGACTTGGCCAGTACACATGCAGTATTTCTGAGACAATTGCTGAGTGGATCCCTGGCAGATGTGAACTCTCAGTAGTACAGTTGGTTGATACAGTCAGATGCAACCTGATGGAGATGATGTATACACGAAGGGAATCTTCCAATGCATGGACAGAAGTTTTGACACCGTCAGCCAATAAGAAAATCCAGGAACAGATAAGTAAAGCTCTTACGCTAAATCTTGTTTGCTCAACTGGAAATGATGGAAACAGTAATGTGTTTGAGGTGTGCGATGACTCGGTCAATGTTGTCAACATTGATACCTGGGAGTGCACCTGCAGAAAGTGGCATGTTTCCGGGATTCCTTGCTCTCATGCAATTGCGGTATTTGATCGTACTGAACAGTGTCCACTTGACTACTGTGTCAAGTATTTCACGACAGAATGCTACCGCTTGACTTATGCCATGTCTATCAATCCTATACCTGATGTTGTTGTACCGACTGCATCAAATGACCCATCCCAGAGCACGGCTGTACACCCATGCCCAATTCTAACCCGACGGCAAGTTGGCCGACCCAAGGAAAAGCCAGCTGATCCACGCATTGCAATAAAAAGGGCAGTACGCTGCAGCAGGTGCAAGGGCTATGGGCACAACAAAGCAACTTGCAAAGTTCCCATCACGGCATAAGTTGCCCCTTTTATCTGTTCTCAGATGTAAAATATGTAGTAGTTGTTTTGTTGTTCTTTATGTGGCATGAACTCCATTTGAACTTTAATGCGAAGTGACAGTTTATCAGATAACTTGTGTATTGGTCAACTCGTCACTCTTGATACAATTTGTATTTTATCGCTGCTCTGCTTAGGCTAAAATTATCCAAAGTCTGAACTTCATAGTTTCGAATTTCCATGGAGTTTGAATTAAGTAGCTGATTGTTATCAAGCTCCCCTTTCCTTTTCCTTCCAGGTCTCGCTGCCATGTTGGTTGCATTGCCGTCCGGGTCTGCTTTATGTTGGTTGCCCTGGAGTAGCTGTTGTCGATTAGGCAAGAAACCAGAACATGGATAGGCTCTGATAATATTTGTGGTTTATGATATGTTAAAATTCATATGCGAAATTTAAGCTTTGATTAGACACTAGTTATTCTATGGGTGCAAACTGCACTTGTCATTACCATAATATTCTACACGGATTTTTCTTTTGCAGCTATTGTACTGGTAGTTTATACTGTAGAAATACCAGTTCCTACTAGTACAATACCTCTCGTGAAGCACTGACAATCCCGTTTGTTTTGTTGGCATTGTTTTCCACTAAGCTCCGCCCCTGACTATAATACGATAAGACTCCTTTGGTAGTTATTTAAAACATCCATATCTCCAAGAGTTTATGGAATTTTACAACACATTTGCTAGATCATTCACATCGTCTTTGATTCCTGCTATGACGCTATCATAAAACCAGTCAAACTATTTCAGCATACAAATGATTTTTTTTCTTTTTTTGTCTTTAGGTCCTTTCCAATTAAAAAAACTCATCGTGTTTTATTAGCACATCAATTACTCATGTATTATGTTTCTTCCACTCTCATTTACCCCTTTACTCACATACACACACCTCGTCAATGGTTAGATGCAACCACAACTCCTCTTTTCTCGACAAGTGATTGTACCTTATAAAAATAATGTTGTGGAAATTTCAGTCAACTTTGAAAAGCACCACATACATGGCTTCTATCCTCTGGCTATGTTCAATAACTGATTTATTGGCATACACTTAGCAGTGATAATATTAGATTGCATGACTTCTTCCTAGTTGTATTCACCATCTCAAAAGAAAGTGGTCCCATTGCGCATGTTTATGAAGATCCACTAGTGTATGCATAATAATAGTAAATGGGCTACAGTCCTTTGGTTTTCCTCATTTCGTTGCTACATGAATTTCCATATATTTTGCAAGTTCTCGTACAGTTAACTATAATATGTTAATATTATACTCTTATGAAACCTATAGAAAGATCTAAGCATATACATGTTTTTTTTTATCGTTATCCTCTCTCAGTTAAGTCACTTATGGTTCCTTTGGTTCGTTTGCTGGCCCAGCTTGCCTCCACTTGCTCGGCAAGGCTAGCCTTGGCAGCGACAGAGGGCAGTTCTAGCTCTGGCAAGCAAAATTCTTAACATCACAAGCACCGAGACAACTAGCAAAACAACCAAACGCCTGATTTCTTGCCCATCTGCGCAAAGCAAACAACAACAAGGAATCCAGACACATCCTTAGTGTATACATAATCAATGCTTTTATGCAACCACATTCTCGAGGTTCAGTAGTATAACCAAACAAAAGTTAGAGATCACTGAAAATTAATATATTAGAAATATTTCATCATAAACAACTCATCTCTTTTGTTTCTTCCTCTATCAGTTACTGTTTATTCACATACACCTCATAAGTGGTTGGATGGTTGGATGTTGGCGTACCTCTTTTTTCAAGAAATGCATTGAACCACCAAAAACAAGGCATGCATCCTAGACAAATATTTGGACGTTTTTGATGAAGTATCTCATTAAATTTCAGTAGATACATGATCTCTATCCTTGGGCTATGCTTGCATTATTTACTTATTTATTGGCATACAACTAAAAACTAACACCATGCTATTGCAGTCACTAGTATTACATGGAAGTGTATATCATTTTAGTAGGGAGTTGTCCCTGTTAAACATGGTTTTCAAAATACTGTTGTATATCATATAACAGTAGATTCGCTAGTACATCTAAATAAAATGTTTGAGATCATTGTAGATCAATATATTAGAAATATCTCACCATAAACGACTCGTCTATTTTCTTCCTCCCCCAATTACTATTTTATATATTCACATACACCTCATCAGTTGCTGTATGGTTGGATGTTGGAGTATCACTTTTCTCGAGAAATTGAACCACTAAAACCAAAGCATCCAGGCAATTTTTTGGATGTTTTTGATGAAGTATCCGTTTGAATTTCAGCACATACATGACTTCTATCCTTTGACTATGCTTACATTAGCTACTTATTTATTGGCATAAAACTGAACGATGACACCATGCTATTTATTGGCATAAAACTCACGCAAATTTAGCAAGAAGTGGTCCCGTTGAACATGGTTTTGAAAATATCACTATATCTGTAGAGATCATAACAATATGTAAATGGCTACAAATCTTTTGGTCCTCTTTTCTTATTTATTACTCCTATATCTGTAGAGATCATGGAACTGTACAATATGTTTGCAAAATTATTGATTTAATCACTATGATGTTTGGAGTACCACTTATAAAACATCCTATATTATTAATCACTATGATATTTGGTGTACTATTTAGAAAAAAACATCCCATATCTGTTGAGATCGTGGAACAGTACAATATGTTTGCACAATTAGTAATCACTCTGATATTTGATTTCTACTGTAACTCTCTCGTAAAAACCGGTCAACTGAAACGTTACAGTTGTCCCCCATTCCTTTCTCCCAGAAGTTCAGTGAAAAGAAGCACAAAATCTGCTCAACTGAACAAACCCGTGGACCATCGGGCAGCGAGCGAGTACCAGGCGCGCGCACCGTGCGGACGGACACGGCCCGGCCCTCTCGCCTGGGCCCGCGGCACGCCTCGCGTGCCCTGCTCCGCGCCACCGCATCCCATCCGGCAGAAACAGCCGCGCTGAGTGGCTGACAACCGGACCACACCAACCCCGGCCGCATCCGCCGCGGCCGCCCGAACACGCACCGCCTCTGTTCCTCCATTGAAGGCAGGCCACGTGTCCCGTCTCTTCCGTTCCGCCCCTCCGCGTCAGCGCAGCGCTCCAGTCCGAATCCCCCTCCCGTCCTTAACCCCAGCCTCGCTTTGCTCGTGCGAGCTCTCGCCTTTCTTCTGCTGCTGGCTCCAAACCCCCCGCTCCCGCACGCTCCCCACCCACCTCCTCCTCGCGGCCATGCCCGCATCCCTAGCCCTGGCGTGAGCGCGAGCCCGATCCCCCATTCCATGGATCGACCGCCGCATCTAGTCATCGACCTCAACGAGGCGCCCTCGCCGCCGCCGTACGACAACCCGCCGGAGGATGCTCCGTCGCCGCCGCGGGAGGCCGCTCCGGCCGCCCATGCCCCGCCCCCGCTGCAGCCTCCTCCTCCGGTGCCGCCCCTGCAGACGGCTCCGGCTTCCTCCAGCCAGCAGCTGCAGCGCCAGCAGGAGGCCCTCGAGATGGCGTGTCGGCACCACCCCTTGCCTGACTGGAGCACTGCTCCTTTTGGGGCCATGGGGAGCGTAGCCACCGGGTTGCTTCCGGGTCTGCCGCTGCCGCTGCCGCCCCTGCCGGCGCCGGCCCAGTTCCCTGGGGAGGCGGGTTGGGGACATCCGCAGCTACCCTGCGCGTCCTGCGGCCGCCCGGAGGTCATGGGGAACACAATTGTGTGCGACTCGTGCGACCGGGGGTTCCACCCCGCGTGCGTCCGCGTGTGGCCGCCGCTCGTGTTCACTCCCCCGCCGCCGCCCGGACCCCCTGGCGCGCGGCGGCCCCGCCCCGTGGCGAACGAGGACTGGATCTGTCCTGAGTGCGAGATGCGTGGCGCTCGCTCAACCTTGTGGAAGCTGGGTCCGGTCCCGCTCGACATCAACGCCGCACCTCCGGAGGAACCCGTCGTCATGACCAGGCAGGCACTTGAACTCTATACTCATATCCTTACTGTTGTAGCCTGCTCGATCATCGAGTTTCTTAATGACGGGTGACAAGCAAATGGTACTAGTAATGTTCAGACTCATCGAGAACAGGGGATGAGGCTTCGAGCCTTGTTGTTACTTCTTATGTTTGACTCAGTGTTTGGTTCGTTACCTGCTACAGTTGAAGTCTTATAAATCGATTTATTTGTTGTTGTTTGTCTGCTCTGTTTGACTGCTCATAGTTATATTGCCTGATTGATGCGTAATTGACTAGGTTTGGATGCTATATTTAGCAACTGGCAGTAGTGTTTATCTAGAGCACCAGTATTGTTGAAGCAGGCGATCACATCATTTTTAGCCTCTTGTTATAGTGGTTACTGAGGTGTAGGCTGCCAACATAGTATCTGTGTTTGCTGCATGGATCCCCATAATGTATCATGAATAATAGGAACATGTGAGACAATGCACATAACTTGATGTCTGAATCCTTGGATTGACATGATCAACTGTGCTACTGTTGTGTATCTTGCTGTAGCCTTTGCACCGATCCTTTGTCATTAGTGATTTGTGTTGTCAGTTAACTAAAATAGGACACCTGCATGTTTGATTCAGGACAGGTCCATGTATTATGGAGCTTGATGCATTTTCATTTGAAATTTCATATAGTATCATTCAGGCACACTCAGAAAATACTCGGATAATCTATTCGCACTGACACTTGTGTTAGGAAATTGGGGTGGCTGGCTGCCCCAACCTGAACGCTCTAAGGGTAACCTTATATGTGCTTTCTAAGAACATCGATGGGTTAATATGATCTGTTCTATCATGTGAAACACATATTTGCGCCATCCTCCTGTTGAAGCTGATGAAATAAGGATCTGGCCACAACCCAACCAAGTCAATTGACAAAATTTATATCTATCAAACTTGGGACATTTGTATTTTGCCACATGCGCAGATTACTTTCCATTCTTTGCACTTGCCTTATACACTGTTAAGCATACATGTGTTCATAATTGAGAAGGATATGACATTGCATGCCTTCCTACCAAAACTATCATGCTTTCTGCATCATAGATGCTCCACTTGTTAGTCCATCTCCCTATGTTGCAAACCTTGTTGCCGATAACCACTCCCATGGCCTAGGATGCTCCTAACTCTGCCCCTTTGCATCCACAATATTCAATATTTGCCTTTACCCATTCAACCACAAACTCCATTCCTCAAACTTGTGTATTGGTGTGCTTAGGATGCATGAAACCTCCCGCCACCACATTCCTCAGGTGACGTTAGTGAACAAGCTTTAGTCGCCTTTGTTAAGGGCTCACACGGATATCCAATTAGGATTGATGACCTAGTTACAACTCTATGCATGTGTAATTGTCCTTCAAATGCTAGGAAGACGTTTCTCGCTCAAGCTAGAGTGCGAGGGCTACACAATAGTGATTTTGCTGGATGCACTTAATTGTGGTAGTTTCTTCATGGATTTTATCGCTCATCTACAAGGGGACCATCGTCGTTTACTATGTGAGTTCTGTTCGATTCCAAGGCGACCATCATCGATTACATCATGGCCTCCAAGTTGACCATATCGCTTACAATGTCTGCTTCAAGTGCCAACGGGCAAAGCACATCAAGCTAGACTTTTATCAACCAATGATGATTTGGGTTAGGTTTACATAGCACATTGAAGTCAAAATCTCCTTGTCATTTTGGCTTGCCGATGCCAAGAATGAGCACCATCACTCCTTGGTTCGATGTTTCAAATGTCATTGCATGGGCATGTTAATGTTTGTCTGCATTGCCATCCGTCCCGAGACATCAACACATCCCTAGTTGGGATCATGACCTCTTGGTAGTGTGATATACATGGCATGTCTCTTTATGGATGTAAAGACATACATAACACGTCGTTTGCATCGATGTAAAGTTGTGCAATCGTATCTGGTTGTACACATGTTGAAATATCTATGGAATGGCTCATGGGCTTCCCTCAAGCTCGCACGGGCAACATTGGCCTGTCGTTTTCTCTAAACAAAAGTGGCCGAGGCAGTTCGTAGCGAACGTGGAATAAAATTGCGGTGTTGTGAAGTCGACAATGACACACATTGTCTTGTTGATAGAAAGCAAAACTAATGCAGCAGGTCGCATTGCCAAGGCCTCCATATAAAAAAAACTCGGCCCCGGGGGATTGACCTCCACCCGTGGTATTCATATAAGAAGAAAGCCTTCTCACAGAGGCCGAGAAAACCCCCGAACCCCTCTCCCACCCTTACACAGGACCCGCTCCCCATGTGAGTCTGGGCCGTTGCCCAGCTCGGCCGGGTTTTCTACCATGCTTTGGGAATTAGGAGAGGCGAGGGGATTTTTTTAACCCCAGCTCGAAATTCTCTCTCACCGGGAATTGAACTCGAGACTTGAGGAGATGCCGCTGGAGCTCCTAGCCAACCAGCCAAGGCCTCCATATCTCCCGTCAATGCATGTTTTGTTAGTGATCGATCAATATTTGGTTCGATATCGCGCTTTGCATAGGCGAAGATTAATCAAGAGGGACACACGATTCTACTTGTTACGGTTTGTGGTTATATTGCTGTCAAGGCGAGAGGAGCCTCGTATGAGGTGGTGTGGGCATCCCTCCCCTCTTGGGGAGGGGTGGTTACATTTATACGCGGGTGCCATGTTTTCAAAGCACGCTAGCCTGAACGATCGCCAGACCATAGTTCAGAATGGACACCCAGGGGCAATTAGGCGATCTCTAGGCGGTCGCCTAGGGACCTAGTCGTCCAGGTCTTCCAGTCACTAATCGACTAGAGTATATATATTGTTTATGTAATTTTGAATTGAAAAAAATTGATAAGTGCAATGATCTACACAAGGAAGGCCATTACCACCACCTGCAGGTCCCTTGATGTGGCGGATACGGTAGGGAGGAAGGGAGAGAAGTGCCTGCCACTTTAAGGCATAACCCTAATGGCCGAAACAAGGAAATAAACCGGCCCTTTTGCCTTCAAACTAGGCGTCCACGTTCAAAACGCCTGCCTAGGCATGCCTTGTCGTCCTCTGAGATTTCTGGGCGGCCTAATCGCTTCGGTGGTCCTGAACAAGGTGGCTCGAGCTTTTAGTCGACTAGTTGACGCCTAATCACAACTAATCAGACGCTTTGAAAACATGGCGCGGGTGTTACCCCCTCACAAGTTAGGGTTGGAACCCAACTAGAACATATCTAAGGAAATAAAACAATCTCCTTCAATAAGTATCCAATAAGGCACCCCTTACCGATTCCTAATCCAGTACGTCGAATATCCCAATTTCCTTGATTTTTTATGGCATTGTCACCTCCCTTACCGCTAAACGCCCTGTAACACCGCCTTAGGACACCCACTACTTGCCGCAACAATGCCTCTGTGCGTCCTCTTACTCTTCATCAACTAAAGCGCCTCCTAGAGATCATCACTTTGTCGGTTTGTCTGCTTCAGATGAAACCACACATCACGGGTTAGGGTCACACTCATAATCATGAACTCACAACAACTTTCCGAATGTCATATGGGCTACGGACCAACTAAACAAATGGGCCCATGACCGACGTAATGCTTCGACCTCTTTCCTCCCTTTATCTCTCCCTCCAAGGTCTGATCTTGCTCGATTCATGTCCCGGGGGGTTATGACCGCCTCCACCTCCTCTCACAGGCCGATTAAAACCCTGAACTCTCCTCCCCACCCTTACACTAGGACCCAACACCATAAGAGGGGACCCACTGGTCCGGCCCATTTCCACAACCCCCTGATTGAGCAGCACGGTTGCCACAGCGCGACTGGGCCCTATGCTTTGGCTGACGTAGACTTTTTCCTATGCAATTTTTCCTTTTACTCAACCAAGCAAGGCTGACGTGGAATTCATCGATAAATATAGTTATATTTAAGGAAAGCATGCTTTTCTTGTGTTAAATGGAGCTTGTAGACTGAGTCTATGGGCCAGCCTTCTCCTTTATATATACCCCACAGCAGGTCTCCTCATCACCAAAATACCCAACGTTTGCCCTCATTATTCCTGCGCCCAGTCAGCACAGGAATCTTGCTTCGGCCTACTTGGGAGTGGTTGATCTGCAAATCTGTGCATCTTGAGGTATAGATCTGTGCATAGATTTGTTTTCTGGTTAGATTAGGGCGCGAGGGTGGGGAATTAGGGGTCTGTAGTTCGAGATGTGTATCTAGGGCTTGTGCTACCTCCAGATGTTCAATCTTTTTAACTGGGAGGTGTTTAAACTTGCATCAGATCAACGGTATCTCAGACAAATTACTAAGGGTTTCACCTGGTGGGAGCCTTCCATGGTACTGATTGAGTACAGCTTCAGTTAATTGCGCTTATCCTCTTGTTTTAGTGGGTAGGATCTGTACAAAGATGATTATCGGTAAATCTCACCCTTAGAGTAGATCTGTACAGAGATGACGAATGTAGGGTGAGTCAGGTTGGATTAGTCAATTTAGGGAAACAGGGTTTTCAGAAGATCTATTTGGAGTGACCTATCTAGAATTCAGTAGCAGATATTGATCTACTCCAAATATGGAATCACAATAGCTGGGCGATGGGATGACCATCATCACTGTTAATTGCTATTTGATAACTTGTTGAAGAACATAGTTGAACAGAAATAATATGGTATCGGAATGTGATGGATAATTTCTTTCAAGCTCAGAGACCTAACCCACCTTGTGTGGGAGACTGTGTCTGTCCTTTTTTCCCCCAGAGACCTGACCCCTTTTACCCTAATACTTTTGTTGAAATGGCATGATACGATTACACCATGTTCCTAAGTTTTATGTTTGAGATGTCTGAAAATATCAATTAAATCCATTAAACACTGGAAGGCTTGTATTCACTTCAGTGCCTTGATTCTGTTATGGACTACTCCGTTTTCATCGCCATGTTTGGTACTTGCTATCTTTCTTGTCAATTGGTTACAGGTTTGATCATCATTTACTTGCAGGATATGTACAAAGGGACATACTTATATTTTATTGAATCTCAAACTGCTGTCGTAGGCTGTAGCACACTTTAGATTTTAGGTGTCTGGTTTCTCACCAAACATTAGCAAACATATGTTCATACTGAACTGTTTGGGTTCTCTGACAGTACAATGTCGGAATTTGTAGATGTTTCTTGACAACCTTTTTGTTGTAAGGATATTGTTGTCATGCTGTACTTAACATGTTCTTGTTCGTGTGACCCCTGCAGACCAAATCCCGCTGATGAAGATGAAGTTGCCAGGCAGTTGCCTCATCTTGAGGGGATTCACTTGAATACTGCCCTTTATGGTAAGGATAACATAGCAACCATATATCTGTTGCAAGGAGATCTGTTAGTTCTCACTTAGTTTTAAGATTCCTTTTCAGTTCTTTAGCTTTTTTAGTCAGGAATCTCTCTCTCTCTCTCTCCCCCTTTGACCGCAATTTGTCAATTCCTTCTCATCGGTATGTCCAGTGCCTAGCCAGTTAGGAAACTTGTGGTATATCATTGTGTGCCTTCACCTTTATAGTGTTTCTGGCTATCAAAATCAGTGTTTAAAAAAGCGGCCGCCTAGGCGCGAGCCGCTTTGCTTTCAACTAAGCTGTTAATTAAGTATTTTCCTCTATTTCATGTGTTAATATGCATGTTTTCACTATTTTTCTCTATATTTCTATGTTAATTTGCTAAAAGTACAAACGCCTAGGACCGCTTAAGCGTCGCGTAGGCACGCCTAGGCGCTAGGCGGCGCTCAACCGCCCGCTTAGTTCCTTTGCTTTTTAAAACACTTATCAAAATATTCAGCATCTTATATGTTTAAGTCACCTGCATGGTGTTCGTAGCTGCATATGTTTTGAATTGTGATTATTGACTATCTTTGATGCAGCTTATGACCCAGTTTCACTTATGATTGTCTTGTTGCAGATGGAATGCAGTTTAT
Source organism: Eragrostis curvula (assembly GCA_007726485.1). Taxonomy (NCBI): domain Eukaryota; kingdom Viridiplantae; phylum Streptophyta; class Magnoliopsida; order Poales; family Poaceae; genus Eragrostis; species Eragrostis curvula. The sequence continues at coordinate 51,983,527 of CM017439.1, forward strand.
GCCAACATTTGATCTTGCTCATTGTCTTGCCATGAGACAACAATTTACTTCCATGGATCGAGATATAAGTGCTGATGGAAATGTATCACAAAGACAAAGTCACTTACGCAGAAAAAGAGATCTTCCACAAACATCAGCATTGCCCATGTTTACTGAGAACCATGAGTTTGGAAGTGGCAGCATTTTTATGGATCCATCTTTTTTCAACAAAGCAAAGGAACCGGTTCCGAATGAAAACCAAAGTTCATCAAAGCCTCCAAAATTTCTTGTGGAAAATAGTAAACGGCCACATCATCGTACAGTGAGTATTTTTGTTGTGTCCATTTCAGATTCTGTTTCTTAACCCAATGCCCGTGTTGTGTCACAGCTATCCAACATTCAACATTTTGAGACCTACACTTAAGTGTATTTCTTTGATTTTTCTCTTTGCTTTGATTCTAAGTTTAACTGTATGGTGAAACTCTAGGTTGACTTGCCTGTCCAATGTGGTGACTTCTTTATTACCAGCTTGGGAGAAATTGACAATCGTACAAGCTACCATAATTCGTACCAGATATGGCCAGTAGGTTTTACGTCGTACTGGCATGATAGAGTTACGGGTTCACTGTTTGAATGTGAGGTATGTGATGGAGGGAATTTCGGACCTATGTTTATAGTGAGAAGGTTACCGTGTTCATTGTTCCCACTCCCAGATGCATCAACCATTTTATGCCCCAATGCCGTGAAGAAGGCTGATACAATAGAAACAAAGGAAAGTAGCAGTTTGATTGAAGATACTGCTACTGATACTGATGATAATATTTTAATGCTCATATCAGAACCCTCTGAGAGTAACCAAGATATCTTATCATGTCTAAGTAATGGTATGGATGGTAAAAAGACTTCAGGGTGCAGTAATATACCGAGTTCACATATAGCAATGCCAAATATATGGTCGCAATGTGGGGCTTCCAGTCAGGCACTTACCAAAGAAGCAAATGTGCAAGACAGAATCGGTGAGTTTACATTTGAAGGAACATCACCGTCATCTGTCTGGAGGATGGTTTCTTGTGCTTTAATGGAAGCTTGTGAAAAAATGTACAAGGAACATGGCCATTTGGCATTCTTCTGTACGCACAGCAGTGAAAAACCTTCACTAGACTGCGGAAGCGGACCTCAGAACACTGATGGTCCTCACAGTCCACTGAATAGTTTATGCTCGTCCTATGGACCCAGTATACCAAGATTTATAGAAAAGGAGAATGATGTGAAATCAGCTTGTGCACTACTTAAAGAGTGGTTGTATCATGATAGAATTGGGTTTGATTTGGAATTTGTTCAAGAAATTGTGGAATCCCTTCCTAAATCCAGGGCTTGTTCAAATTACCAGTTCTTGTGTGACAGGGATGGATTTGTCTCCTCGTTGACAGTTGCAAGTGGCACACTTGTTGCTGTTCATAAAAATAGTTCGAGTAATGGAGACTTCATGCCGTATGGTAGACATGGATCTGTGGCGTCAGGGGCACATGATCGTGCTCAGCCTAGCTCTTTCAGCATCCGTGAGCTTCCTCCGGGAAATCCTATTAGCCGCAAGCTTCCACTAGAGCTGGCCGGAGATGTTTTCCAGGTAGTTTGGTACCTGTTTCGGTCACTTTTTTACTGCTAAAAGAAACACCTCTTTAGTTGTTCATTTCTTTCTAATTGTTGCATCTGGTTATCCTTGCAATTTGCTTGTAGATATTGGAGTTTCTGGGGCGATTCGCTGAGATTATCGGGCTTAAAGAAGTCCCTTCAATTGAGCAAGTAGAAAATGAACTTATTGACCCATGGCCAATTTGTGCAAATCAGAAGGACATTCAGCACCACAGGGACCATACTCCAATGAATTCACCTGCAAATGTTTCTATATCATATTCGAATGGTGAATCCGTTCTAACTACAAATGAAGACATAGCACCTGTGTTTGTACCAGTCGAAACTTCTTCAACTGAGGAAGCTGCTCAAGACATGGTTGCAGCTCAGACAATTGGGAGGTGTAGTGGTGTAGTGCTGCCTGAGATCCACCTTGCACTCTTGAGGGTTCTTTTTAGTGAGCTATTGTCGAAGGTTGCTATTTTTGTTGATCCTAAAATTGACCTCAAGGAATCAAAATCCAAACGCGGGAGGAAGAGGGATGCTGATAATATAACAAAGGAATTGAAGATTGATATGCTGACTGCTAACATGTTGACTTGGCCGGAGTTGGTTAGAAGGTATATTATCGCTGTTTCTTCAATGAATGGGTCCATGGATATCTCTGATGTTTCTAGTCGAGAAGGTGTGAAGTTATTTCGCTGCCTACAAGGTGATGGTGGTATCTTGTGTGGAGCAGTACCTGGGGTTGTTGGCATGGAGAAAGACGCTATGGTAAGGAGTTTGCTTCTTGATTTTAGTTGTGATTTGATTTAGTTGGCACTAGAGATAATATTTTGTCCACTTTGTTCTGTGTCTTCTTTCAAGTCGGCTGTTGATATTTTTATAAATTTGTTAATTGGCCAGTACCATTGTAGCCAGCTTAATTTGGTCATAATACAATGTTATGGCTATGTCCTACCTTTTCTTGGCATTGTCGTGACTTCTTTTCTTTCTTGATCTATCTATTATTAAATTCAATCGTGCCTCCTTTCTGTACCATTATGCAACCAACAGTTCTGAATCCTATTGTGGTATTTCGAGGAAAAAATTATACAAAAGGATGGTTATGTCGGAAATAAGCCTTTCTAGAGGGAAATTAAAATTAAGGAAAAGCTAACTGACGCTTTTTAGCGAAGCCATCATATATCACTGCTTTTTCTGCCATAAAGGAATCCAGTTTTACTATCAATTTCCTCCAAAACTTTCTGGATTCTAGGATTATTCTTCACATATATAGTTTTAGAATTTTATTTTACACTGCTAATTGGTAATATTTTGGTGGTGAAACATTTTTTTGCCAGTTGCTATATGGTTTTACTGAGCATTTTAATTTGTTTGCTGAGATTTGTATTGGGAAAAAAAAAGGTGTTTACCATCTAGAGATGATACAGCTACTGCATGCCCAATGATATCTTATATTGTTCTTATTTTGGATGTCATATCCATCCTGGGTACCTTGCTTTTGGGGCCTTTCTCAACCTTTAATGCAATGCCTTCGGTGTATTACATCTTCTTTGGCGATCATGTACAGAGAAAAATTGCTGCAAATAGCCGCTATCTGAAATAATTTTGCGTTCGTTAACGAGATTATTATAAATTCTGGACTGTGACAGTTATGCTTGTGCTGACTGTTAGCAATATTCTTTTCTTTTTTCAGCTGCTTGCAGAGGCTGAAAACTTGATTTGTAATTCATCAGCAAATGAAGGGAATAAGATCTTTATGATGGATTACAAGGATACTGATGTCATAACTTCGCCTGGAGAGCCAACTAGTGATATGAAGACGCTACCAGGTTGGGTGGAATCACTGGAGCCTGTGAGAAAATTACCAACTAATGTGGGAACAAGAATCAGAAAATGTGTTTATGAGGCTCTGGAGAGGAAACCCCCAGAATGGGCAAGGAAAATTTTGGAACATTCAATAAGTAAAGAGGTCTACAAGGGTAATGCATCTGGACCGACCAAGGTTAGTAAATTTCCATACTCTGAAAAAGTGTACTCTGCATCAAATTAAGACTTGATCGTCACCTTGATATCTATTGTGTATCATTTACTGTGACAAAATTCCTAGAATTAGGAGATTATGTGGAAATATTCTAAAAGGTATTCTTTGTTTTCCAGAAAGCTGTTTTAAACGTCTTGGCTGAGGCATGTCGTGTAAAAGTGCCACAAAATCCAGACAAACCAAGAAAAGAGAAAAACATTATATCCATCTCAGAAGCTATCTTGAAGAAGTGTCGTATTGTCCTGAGGCGCGCTATTTCCTGTGATGAATCAAAAGTTTTTGGCAATTTGCTTGGCACAACTCTAACAAATTCCAATGAGAATGAGGATGATGGCATCCTTGGATTTCCTGGTATGGTATCTCGCCCTTTGGACTTCCGCACAATTGATATAAGGTTGGCTATGGGAGCTTATCGTGGATCTTGGGAGGCTTTTCTTGATGATGTACACGAAGTATGTTTTTCTTTAACACCTTGTTCTAATTTGTTCATTTTTCAAACGATTCTATATTATTCATTTGTTGATGCATATGTTATATCTTCGTCATGTGATTTAATCTAGTTACGATTCAAAATATTATCAATCTTATAATTTGCTTACATAAGACAGTTAAATCCGTTACCCATGCACCTCTGTATTTGTATATATATTTAGATTTTTTTTTAGATGATGCTCTATTTGTATTCTACTGAAATATGATGGATACTGTTGATACATAGTGTGAAAACAATGCAGTTATACCCGTCATCCATTATCCATGCGCATTTGTTAGTCCTTAGGAATATTTGGTAAAATATATAGCTTATGGAGTGATGAGAATTTCTTTTATTATTTATAAGAGTAGCATATACCTTCATGATTCTCATTTTCTCACATATTTTCTGTATGCTGAATGAGCTTTACTGTCAATGAGATTCAACTGTGTTATGATAAATCCAAGCTTTCCACCAAAAGAACTAAAATATTATGTAGGTATAGGCTCCAGACTAACGTGTGTAATTTAATCCTGATACTCTATTCCATTTAACTCAGCTTTGCGGTTGAATAAAATGATAGTAAATCGTTAATAATTTCTTATGTGCATCCAGCATATGCATGAGCAGTTGTATAGAGCTGTCAATATGATTTACTTGTTCTGGAATTAATGTCCTGAATTTCAATCTTAAGTTTACATGAAGCCATTGTTTATTCTTATATAAAACCTGAGCAGTAATTGTGTACATTATATGATGTCATCTCAAGATTGTAGCACAATAGGAGTGGAGAAATATATTTGCATGCATATATTTTGATGGGTGTGCTTTTTTCAGATGTTACTTTAGCCCCGTGTTTTCTTGAAATGAGACCCGTGCAAAAGTTCTGCGTTCAAATTATGGTGCCTTTTTGTTTCCTGCAGGTGATCCGTAATCTGCGGACAGCATTCAGTGATCGATCTGATATGTTGGAAATGGTTGTACGACTGTCTGAAAATTTTGAGACATTGTATAAGACAGAGGTTGGTTATTCCTCTATGTAGCTGTAGACTTTTACCCCTTTTTTGGGTTAAGGGATGTATAATTTTAGCCATCTTTGCCTTAGGGTCTGCTGTATGTAACAATGGGTTAGATATTCTTACCATAAGGGTTAGATTATAGTGTTATGGCTGTTTATTACGGCACCTTTGATTTACATGTCACTACCTTTTCAGTTCCCTCTGCTCAATGAAGTGATTGTGAATCGTAAATGATCACCTACGAGTTATCTTTATTTGGCTGATTGTGTTTAACCAATTGCGCTTGTAAAACCATGGCTCCTAGGATAATGCTTGGGTGCTAGCTTTCACCAAGTGTGTATTGGCCTTACTGCTAACATATCTCTCTCTCTTTTTTTTTAATAAAAAAAGTAATAGGGCCATGATTTTGTAGTGAACCTTTTTCAATTCATTTCATATTTTTCGATTTGGCTGGTGCAGGTACTTGACCTTGTTCAAAAGTTTGATAAGTATATCTGTAATGAGAACGCTAGTTCAGAAATCAGTGAGGAGTTGCTTGATATTCTCACTGCAGCAAGCAACATGCCCAAAGCTCCGTGGGAGGTTGGTGTTTGTAAAGTATGTGGAATAGATAGAGATGATGATAATGTTCTACTTTGTGATAAATGTGACTCAGAATACCATACTTACTGCTTGAATCCACCGCTACCTCGCGTACCACGGGGAAACTGGTACTGTCCATCATGTGTATCTGGTGAAAAGAGAGGACATCCCGATCACAATATGCCAGATTTGATGCAAGAACAAAAGCAACATGCTGAGGAGGAATCCCATTCTTTTTGCGAGACGCTAAATAAATTAGCTACGGCAATGGAAGAAAAAGAGTACTGGGAGCTTAGCACACCAGAGGTTTGCCTTTTTTCTGTAATAATTTTTTTCCTTGTATCGTGCATATTGTTCACTTGTCATTGTGTTGTGTCACCCTAGTTAAAGAAAGTATGTGAACCATAACGTGCATCGAATTCTGAGTTCTATTCACTTGTTAATAGAGTTGAGATTAGTGAGACAAATGTTTGCATTGTCGCAGCCTCAAGCAAAACCAAAAAATGTGCAGTGCTCTATTGTCTTGTTATTCAGTTAGTACTCAGTTTTTTTTTGAATCGTTAGTATTTAGATTTTGTATAGAATAAAGCAGATTTTGGCTGGTCCGTTGATTTAGAAGATCGCAAAGATGGGCTATATTTGAGTTGTGAGAATGTATAAATGCTTTGGAAAAAGAAGGAAGTAAATGTCTGGTCCATAAATGTTCTGTGCATGCATATAATAATTTGAAAAAAAAATATTGCAATCTATAGGCCTTTTAGAAAGTTTGACCTTAGCTTTATTTGTCATGCTGTTCTCCATTGCAAAAATTGACTACCTTGATTTTTGTGATATATCGTGTTGATTTTCAAAATGCAGAGAATATATTTGTTGAAATATCTATGCGATGAAATGCTCAGCACAGCTCTAGTCAGGGAACATCTAGATCAATGTTCAGATAAGTCTGGTGATCTCCAGCAAAAGTTTCGTTCTTGGAATTATGAATTGAAAGAGTTGAAATATAAGGTAGAAATAAGGACTTCATGCGCCAGACAAAATAAATGGACCACCAATGAACATTTAGGTAACAGTTCCGGACTTGTGGAAAATCAGCAGCGTGGCATGCCCCCAGTGTCAGGCAATCTTGAAGAGGTTGAAAGGGTTAATGTTGGTGTTAACCTCAACCACCCAGCTGACGGGACTCCTGCTGAGAATGCAGGTAGACCCGACAAAACCGACACTGACATATCCAGTACATCTAGCATTGAAGGAAATAAATCTTTGGGACTTTCCAAACAACCATCAGGGGTAACTACTGACAGGATTGATGAGGGTGCTATTGGTGAAGGATCTCTAAGTTGTGAGAAGTCATTAGGTGGCACAGTTAATATTACACCAAATGAAGAGTCGCCTGACAAAAATGCTAGTACATTCCAAGATAACCTTGAAGCATCGACAAGTAGAGTACTTGATCATGATGCTGATAACAATGAAATGAATATTTTATTGGGTAGGATTTCACAGTTGCAGGATTCAATTAATACTGTAGAATCACAGCTCACTATGACGTCCTTGAGAAGAGAGTGTCTGGGAAAGGATTCTGTTGGTCGGTTGTACTGGGTTATAACGAGACCTGGTAAGCGTCCTTCGTTGGTTGCTGATGGAAGCATGCTGATACCCAAGTATGGAGACATTAGTATGGTTGGCAGCTATCCTCAGTCTACATTTGATTGTAGAGGATGGCATTCAGCATCAGTTGTTATGTATGAATCTGATGAAGAAATCAAATGCCTTATTGAATGGCTAAGGGACTTTGATCCAAGGGAGAAAGAACTGAAAGACTCGATTTTGCTCTGGCAAAGGCTTCTTTACCTTCAAGGTAGTTGTCCTATTCACAGTGATCCTCCAATGTCCAAGTTTTCAAATAGCGAACCACCTATGGACCTTCCAAAAACCAAGGCTTTCTCAATTTTGGAGCAAAAGTATGGCCCACTACTGGACCAGGACACTAGTGATCTCTCGAAAAGGCGAGGAAAGAAGGTAAAATCTGGTTCTGAAGAAAGAACATATCGCTGTGACTGTTTCGAACCTATATGGCCTTCTAGATACCATTGTTTAACTTGTCATGAGACTTACGTCACACTAACAGAATATGAAGAGCATAATGGTGGAAAATGCAATGGAAGCAATACTTCTCCTAATGAAAGCAAAGAAAATGATGAGCCAAAAGTCAAAGGTACCAAGTCTGATCCAAAGGAAAAGGATACATCAGACAATAATTGTTCCATTGAACCATCTAGCAACAAAAAATTGGAGACATGCCCTTATGACTTTGAAGAAATTCGCAGAAAATTCATCACAAATGATTCAAACAAGGAAACAGTGAAGGATATAGGGCTCAATGGTTCAAATGGGGCTCCATCTTTTGTACCTTCACCTGCATTTTTCCTTGAAGGACCAGCTTTGCAGAGTCAAAATGGTCAGTATGATGATATGTCAAAGGATTGGACTTCCTCTTTGGAGAAATGCAAGGCAATGTCTGAAATGATTGAGCAAGAGGGGTCCAAGTCTGGTCATGATTGTCCTGATAATTCAGGTGATGAGCAAGTGACAAAATCAAGGAAACCTGTCAGCAATAACACTTCTGCCGAGGAAGCGTTATCTTCAACTGATAGACCAACAAGATTGCTAGCTGTTAACGGGGGCTTAGTTCCAGAGTCGTCATTAAGGCCTGTGATAGGAAGGAACTCTCATATCCTAAAACAGCTAAAGATAAACTTGCTTGATGTAGAAGCAGCTTTGCCTGAGGAGGCATTGAGGTCCCCAAAGTCTCAGCAAATAAGAAGACGCTCTTGGCGTGCTTTTGTCAAGGATGCAGAATCAATATCCCAGGTATGTCAGCCTATTTGTTCACTTGCCTTCTATTTACAAAACATATTTATCGTATTTATTGTTTTCAGTTAGTTCCCAAATTCCACTTGTCTTTTTGGGCACAAGAAGTTTTAGGTACGGTACAGTGCACTGAAAGTTCAACTTAAATATGTTAGTGGAAATAAAAAAAGTTACTTGTGGTAACACTTGTTTTCCCTTGATTTGTCTTTAATTTGTTACTCCTAGACCGTTATGAAGTTTAACTTCACATTTTGTATATAGCTAGAGTAAATGAAGAAGTTTGTATAACATCTTTCCCTGGATTTTTCATGTTGATTTAGTGCTGTAACGAGATGTGTCGCACTAGTAGATATATTTTGCACCTTAAATAATGCCTTGTCTGCTGTTGCCCTCTGTGTTTGACTAAAATTACAATTACAGAGCCGATAAGAACTTTTGAAATGATTTAGGTTGGAGGCCCAAATGCTATTGGGGATACAATTTTTAATTTGTCTTTTCCTTCTGACCCATGCCTGCAAAATACAGTTTCAGTTATGCTTGCAATCACATGTACATTATCTATGTACTTGATCACATCCGTGTCTCTTTTAGGTGGTATTGGCAACCAACTTGTTGGAGGGCATGATAAAAGCAGAGTTCCTAAAGAATGATTGGTGGTACTGGTCCTCCTTCACTGCGGCTATCAAGACCACAACTATATCTTCACTCGCACTCAGGATCTACACTCTTGATGACTGCATCATCTACATGAAGGATCCTGCTTCGAACACTGAGCCGGCTGACAATGCCAGGACTGTAAACAAGGCGAAGAGGAGGAAAGAAACTGAATCATCAGTATCATAACAATGAAGGGTGCTCCCTGCTCTGTTGTAGATTTCAATGTTTAGAAGCCTTAACAATGCAATCCTGAGGTCGCATAGATCTAAGGAATAGATGATAGTGATACAGAGCCCCAGCCTGTTTGGCCTCTTATCAGCGTTTGGTTAATTTTTCTTTGGGTGTCGCCCATTCCAGTTTCTCCGTGCTTTCTGGTCCACCATCAAGCAACTTCTGTTGTTGTTGCTGTTTAGGGTCAGAATAATCTCTGCTGACATTGCTCCATGTAAATTCTGTTCGAGGGTTGAGACCAGCAACTGCTGGTGTTTAAACAATCCTGCGGGAGCAGAGGAAAAGGGGGGAAAGGTCTTTTGGGCAAACTCTGTTGTGGGTGTTAGACGAAATAGGCTAAGGTCTCATTTCTACCCTGCTTCGTTTTATTTTTAACTAGTGGCAGTGGGTAGTTGTCATTTTTTTGGTGCTGGGCATCGGATTCTGGATGCCTCTGCAGCATCTAATTTGCATTAGGGTCTTGACTCCTGACGCGTGTAATATTTTTTTTGACATAGGAATGTAACTTTGATTGTAACTAAACTGAAACTAATAATGAAGAAAGGAAAATGAATCTCTATACTATCCCTGCCTATTCCAACTCTCGTGGGCGGTAAGGTTAAGGCCCCCTTTGGAACGCAGGATTTTCACAGGAATTGTACAGGAATTTCACAGGAATCAGTTGACTGTTCACAGGAAAAACGCAGGAACGGAAAAAAAATCCCGCGTTCCAAAAGCCCCCTAAACAACCTCCCCATAACTAGGCCACTGCTTGTCCTGTTTCTTGTTTGGGAGCTGGGACTTGGTATAGTATTCATCAAACTGTAGTGTGAGTAACCAAAGTCTGCCATCATGTTGTGGTATGATGGCGCAACGATAATTGTTGCATGCGCAGCATTATACAGAAGGCAGTATATTTTTTTTCCGTGCTGATTAGAACGTCATTATTGCTTATTGTTGCCGTCATGTACCCAAATGAAACTGATGCCTGAACAAGCATGATAGGCGTCTGATGTGAACAGTGAACTTACACACTCTTTTCTTGTGTATGAGCACCAAATGTAAGATGAATTGAGAATTAAAAAAAAAACTAAGATAAATTGATTTTTATGAACATCCCCTGATCACGTCAAATCCTATGTTGGATCTCTTAAAAATTTGAAATTTGATATTGTTTGGTCGTGATATGCAGAGTGAAATGTATCCCATTGTTGTTGAGATGCTTTGTCTGGCGCCGAGGTGAGTTTGTTTCTGCTGTGAATTGCACGCGGGCCCCTCGGTACGCCACACCTTGCGCCGTAGGGCCTGTTTATTGTATGGAGCCTGATGGCACCACAGTACTGCAGTGATCTTATAATACTTCATTGCACTTATTCTATTTTTTTAATGACAGTGACGAGCACACCAGGGCCCCACGGAGAGCACATCTACCTTTTTATAATAAGGTAGCATTCGCTACATCCAGCATTTCAACTTCGATAATCATCATTAGATGAAAACTCCAAGCTGCGGCGGGGCCAGGGGGCACTTAGGGCTACATGCAGGGCAGTTGTCCTGGCAAGCCTTCCGTGTTTTGTAACAATAAGCCCCATTCTGACAGCAGTAGCAGTTGTTTCCGAATCCGATGTGACCACCACAATAATTCGATGTGCAAAATTTTAAGACGATCTTCCTCTCATCTGCTAAGATCCTGTTGGCCAGACTAGCATTTGAATTCATGTTGGCAGCACGCTTTGGGTAGCTCTCTGTTTGGCTCTGGCCTCCCTACAACAACCTGTTGAGATAATTCTGTGATTTCGATGGCAACTTTAACGAGAAGACAAGATATAGTATATATTTAAGAAAGAAAGGTGAAAGAAGACAACAAGATGGTGACGATACATACACTCCGTTGCCGGTGCTATGCATCCCAAAAGCACAACAATGAGAAATATGTCCAGCACGCGTACCAGGTTGCCGCCGCCGCGGCCTTCTCTCATATTTGATCGATTTACCGGATTGAACATGTGTGAGTGATGACCATGGTTGTTGGATGCATCTGGATTTATATATAGACGGTAAAATCTTCCTATGCCATTCACGCAATCATGTCCTGCCACAATAGATACTCAAGGTTATGGTGTAATTTTATTTTGGCAAACTTTAAATGTTTGAATAAAACAATCATCATACCACTCAAAAAAAAAAAAGAGAAGAAGTCCATTTTACTACCCTCAAGTATCCATGTAGTTTACTTAACCTCCTAAACTAATTTTTGATCTATTTTACTCCCTCTAACTATTTAGATTGGTTCAATTCACTCCCTCATGAAATTTTTCCTTTTTGTATCTCTAGCTACGCATTATGTTTAAGCGTAAACGTTTGTGAGATTGTAGGTTAAAACATTACTTATGTTAGAAAAATATTTAAAGATTTTTTTTTCAAATTTTTTGTATGTGGAAAGTGTGCAATGCAAATTCGACATTTAAGATAGAACAATGCAAGAAAATATTTTTGAAAAAAAATTGGAATAATTTTTCTAGCATAAAGGATGATGTCATCTACCATCCTATAAAATTTGAGCTTCAAATATAACCCATACAAAGAGAAACGAAAAAGAAAAAATCACGAGGAGATGAACTGAACCAATCTAGATAGTTCGGGGTAGTAAATCAGACTAAAACATAGTTTAGGGGGTTAAGTGAACTATATAGATACTTGAGGGTAGTAAAATAGACTTTTTCTCAAAAAAAAAAGACATCCAAACAGTCATCAACTCTACCAGCAACGTAGAGAGAGAGGCTAAACTTCACGACGCATGCACAAGAGTCGAGAGGACAGGCCAATAGGAGGCTCCTGAGTCAGCATAAGCAACGAGAAGAAATGAAGAGGCGTCTAGGAAGTCGAACCATTCCGCACCTTTAATTTGTTAGCCTTTCTGTTTTCTTGGAAAAAAAATGCGGTGGTTTTGTAGCAGCACCCCGCACTGATCGTTCAGCTTCCCAATAAGCCAGTACTATAAACACCACCGTACCTCTGCGAGGCCGCCGCGGCCAGTACCTCTCATATTTGATCGATTTACCACCGGATTGAACATGAGTGGGTGATGACCGTGGTTTGGACGCACCTGGATTTATATATAGACGGTAAAATCTTCCTATGCAATTCACGCAATCAAGTCCTGCCACGACAGAAACTCAACGTTATGGTGTAGTAATTTTATTTTGGCAAACTTTAAAGTTCATATACTAAACAGTCATCATACCACTCCAAAAAACTGTATGGTGTAGTAATTTTATAATAAGGTAGCATTCGCTACACCCAGCATTCCAACTTGGATAGTCATTAGATAAAAACTCCAGGCTGCGGTGGCGGGGCTGGGGGCACTTAAGGCTACATACAGGGCAGTTGTCCTGGCAAGCCTTTCGCGTTTTGTAACAATAAGCCCCATTCTAGCAGCAGTAGCAGTTGTTTCCGATGTGACCACAAGAGTTCCATGTGCAAAATTCTAAGACGATCTTCCTCTCATCTACTAAGGTCTTGTTGACGAGACTAGCATTTGAATTCATGATGGCAGCGCATTTTGAGTAGCTCTGCGTTTTGGCTCTGGCCTCCTTACGACAACCTGTCGAGATAATTTTGTGATTTCGGTGGCAAGTTTAACGAGAAGACAAGATATATATACGTTTAAAAAAGAAAGTTGAAAGAAGACAACAAGATAGTGACGTATACATACACTGTGCCGGTAGTGCTAGGCATCCCAAAAGCAAAGCAATGAGCAACATGTCCAGCACGCGTACCAGGTTGCCGCCGCCGCGGCCAGTGCCTCCCATATTTGATCGATTTACCGGATTGAACATGAGTGAGTGATGACCGTGGTTTGGGTGCACCTAGATTTATATGTAGACGGCAAAATCTTCCCTAACTGTATGCAATTCACGCAATCAAGTCCTGCCACGATAGAAACTCAATGTTATGGTGTAGTAATTTTACTTTGGCAAACTTTAAAAGTTCGTTTATTAAACAGTCATCATACCACTCAAAAAAACTGTACAGGAAACGTGTGGAGAGAGAGAGGCTAAAACTTCACGGCGCGTGCACAAGACTCCAGAGGGGGGGCTCCTGAGTCAGCAATATGCAACGAGAAGAAATGGAGAGGCGTTCAAGAGTCAAGAGGCGTCTAGGAAGTCGAACCGCCATTCCGCGCCTTTATTGGCCTTCCGTGATGTTCTCTTTTCTTGGGAAAATAATGCAGTGGTTTTGTAGCAGCAGCACCCCGCACTGATCGTTCAACTTCCCAAACGATAAGCCAGCAGTATATAAACACCACCTCGCGTGAGCGAATTCTAACCGGCGTGATCTCAACATCAACATGGGGTCCTCCTCGCAAGATCCAGCGCTGCCCACCGTCGGCGAGCACCTCCTCCGCCTCCTCGAGAGCAAGGAGGGAGCCGACGTCACGTTCCAGGTCGGCCAGCAGGCCGAGTTCGCCGCCCACACGCTCGTGCTCGCCGCGCGGTCGCCAGTCTTCCGCGCCATGTTCGCCGAGCAGCAAAAAGCAGCGCCTCCACCACCGCAGCGTGACGAGAGCGCGGTCAGGCGCCTCGTCGTGCGGATCGACGACACGGCGCGCGGCGTTCGCGTCGCTCCTCCACTTCGTCTACGCCGACGCGCTGCCGCCGGCGAGCGAAGAAGAAGAAGAAGAGGACGACGGGCTGGCGCTGGCGGCGGTGCGGGCGAAGGGCGAGCTGCTCGCCGCGGCGAACAGGTACGGCATGGAGCGGATGCGGGCGCTCTGCGAGGACGCGCTGCGCGAGGCCGTGGTCGACGCCGCCACCGCGTCGGCCGCGCTGGTGCTCGCCGACCGCCACGGCTGCGCGCGGCTCAAGGCCTTCTGCGTCGAGTACGTCGCCAAGCCGGAGGTGCTGAGGGAGGTGGTGCGCACGGAGGGGTACGCGGAGCTTAAGGCGAGCCGTCCCACGGTTGTCGCCGAGATCCTGGAGCAGGTGGCTGCCCGGCTCGCGAAGGAGGAGGAGCGCAAGCCTATATTGCGCAAGGCCGCTGCTGCTGCTGCAAGTAAAGGTAGCGTGTCCAGAAATTCATCGCCGTTATGCTCGGACTCGTATGAGTCTGACGAGACGGAGGACGAGTAGTACACCTCAGGTGGCAACCTGTTGCGCGGTGGTGCGCGACGCCAATGGTGCCCGGGACTCGAAGCTGGCAACCCCTTCCTTCTCTTGACAGGACGCCTCAACTCCCTGTGTTCTATTTTCCAAACCAGAAGTAGTAGTATGTTTTACGAAGAGAACCTTTACGGTGCACCTAAATCGACGTGAGTCGTCTATTTATTTTAATCCAACCGTTCAGATGTACTTATACTACTTTGAAGCCTCCACACTGGTATGGTAGTATTTTAAAGTGGTATAAGAAGATAAGGGATATCAATGGAAAAGAAAAGTAATGACAGCTTGGTGATTTCATCCGTCTAACATAACGAAATATTAGCAGATATTACGAATCGATTAAACTCCTATCATGTTCGTCCCCCGTCTCTCGTTTCATCGTCTCCCCGATCAGAGCACGCCGGCTGCCGCCATTTCCCCCAGCCCCCCAACCTTAGCCAGCACACCACCATTCCCTGGTGGCCTCCTCACGGCAGTGAGGCGCGGTGCAGGCTAGCAAGGGCGAGTCGCGATGCGGCGTCATCAGTGTTGGCAGTTACGGCGGCTATTGCGCCGCTGACCCAGCCTGCCGGTTGACAACGTCCCGCAGGGTGTCTTCGCCGACGGGCGAGTCGGGGCCGAGCATGCCGTGGGGAGCGCTCTGGTGGTGCGAATCCTAGAGCTCTGCTTCCACATCGCTCAGCCGGCATCGAATTCACGGCTGGTATTTTTGTTGCAGTGATTCGATTTGAGCATTAGGTGGCTGTGCTGGTGCGTTACTGTTAGGAGTGCTGTTTGCTTGTTATTAGGAGTATGTTGCGTCAGAGAAGCGCATTCAGAGGTGCTCACTCATCGGCGTGCTCGGCCCCAAGGCCTCAGATTCAGGCCGTCGAAGTCCGGCGATACTGAACTTTGAAAACTACTATCGACTGGTTCATCCATGTACAATTCTGACATTTAATGATCTAGAATTATTATGAGATTAAACAATATGTCAGAGACATAATGATCTACGAAAACGTATATTTGCTTAGTTCTAGGAAATTTAACAGTATGTAAGAAGACTCAGAACAAGCATGCAATCGACAAACGACGGATTAAATGGACTCTGCTGGCTCATGTCAATAATAAAGCAAAGTAGCAGCATAGAAACTGTCCATGTTTCTTTAACTAGATGACATTATGCATCTTAGTTACATTCAGGTTACTGAATAATGTGATACAACCAAATGTCATGGTCAGATGTCAAAAGAGCCTAAAGTAGCAGTGTTACAACCATGTAAGGACACGTTTGCTTGTCAGTAGAGATCCTGAAATACAAATATATGATTAAACCTGGGTCAGATTATACTGTAACAAGATGGTGATATTTCTGAAAGATGTGTTTAACACAATGCAATCCATCCAAATATTTCATCTGAAAGACAATCTCCTATGAACATATATAATGATTTCAATGTACTGTCTAAATGCAGTGTCCAACCAACATTTTGTGGAAGGAAATCTCTCTGTCTGTATAAAGCCAATGTAAATGAGATAGAATATCATTTAAGATTATTTGCACAATTAAATTGCTTGCCACCATCAATACACATCAGTGAATCCTGCCATGCTATGATTTGCTGGGAAGATGCTGAACTGCTGATGGTCTGCCGATGAACCGGGCACTCCAGTCAGGGGTCATGTCGCCACGATCTTCACCTGAAAATGAGGTGGCAGGGGCGGCGGGGGCCTCCTCTTCACATCTCCATTGGTGGAGGTGATCGGCACTGCTGAGCATTGGTGGAGGTGAGGCTTGGCGGCGGCCGTTCGTTGAAATGGATCGGGACTGCTGCTGGCCGTTGGCCTTAGCGGCGGCGGCGGCGGCTGGTCGGAAAAGTGGAATGGGTAGTGGAGGATGCGGTGGAAGACGGCCAGGTGATCTCGTCGTCGCTTGATCTTCGGCGGCGTGGCGTGCTGGCGGCGGCGGCCGTGCCTCTCCGTTTCCTTCAGTTCTTTTCTTTTCCCGTAACGATTCGATGTGAGGAGGCAATCTCGTAATAAGTTTCATTAACATAACAATTACGATAATACCCACAAGAATGGATGGTTAGATTAGACTTATACCACTTCCTTCCTCTAAGTGGTATGGTGCACCGTAAAGATTCTCTTTATGAAAGCTAGCCGAACTCATTTCATGAACTCGATCAGGAACCTCGCTCCCCGATTCCCGAAAACTTAATGAAAGAATATGTATGAATGTTGAGTGGTGCTAACAGTTTGGCTGGAGATCCTATGCATTACTTCCCTCTCCCTCAAGTCTGAGTTTCCTCATATGTTAGTCACTGTTAATGCAGCAGAAGTAATACAGAAGATACTCACCCGTTGATTACTAAGATACTAGCATTTACCTCAATTCGCATGGTTTTGGTGGCGGAAAAAGCAGGGAAGGCCCCCATTTGACATTAGGATCCTCGCCTGCAGAAACGCAATCTCCTGGAGAAAGAGGGAAGGCCCTCATAGATCAAAAGTGTTGATTTTATACTTTTTCAAATGACCAAAGGGTGATTTTCAATTTTCTACATCCATGAGAAAGAGGTGAGGCCTCAGCATAGTCGTTAAACACTCGTTCGGTGTGTCTCTTCGCTCATCACACTAATCACTAGATCTGTCGCCTGCAATGCAAATTAGGTTTTTCAACCACGACTTCGTCCTCTCATATGTCAATTTATGCTTGTAATTTAACAAATGTACGTATTGAAATTTCGCAAATAGTAAGGGCATATGCCCCTTACTCTACTACAGGCTCTCCGCTATCACAAGCCTCATTTTCTCTAAGCGCGGAACTGATAAAGAGGTGATGGGGCGTAGCTAGTGAGGGGCTTAGTAGAGAACCAGGACGGGTAGGACGGGTCAGGCTGACCAACTGATAGCCCTTGTATTCTCCTTGAGCATGCCAAGTATATATGATCGTGTCGACACAATTGTTAAAGCATCATATACAAGTGTCAAAAGTCCTTCAACTTATTCGTTCGAAGCAAAAGAGAACCCTTGCATTAAACAATAAACTAATAAAGGAGTAGGGTAAAACTTGCAAGCATGGATTAATACACAAACTAGCCTCTCTTTTTTTAACATCCCTTCTCTGCCTTGTTTCTATCGTTTCATAGGACTCGGTGTTCGTGCCAAGCAATTTATACCATACACTCCATCCAGAATATAAGTATTTATGTGTTTGGTTAAAGTTTTAATTTTGACTAACAATGTTTATAAATATAAATTATTCAAATAGAAAACGTTATATATCACTTTGTTCTTAAATTGTTGTCACCATTAACTCAAAAATCATCGACAACAACAATTTAAGAACGAAGGGAGTATGATAGTTGGTTTCGCAATGGATCTTGTAACATCATTGTTATGTTCCTATGCTTAATATTTGTTTTTGCAATTTACAACTAAAGTTGAAAGTCATTGATTTTGATCTGACCTGGAAATTCTTATATCTCTGGATAAATTGAGTTTAAGACCTATTTGTCCTACTTAGCCTCGTGCCAATTCAGCAAAATAAAAAAAATGCAAAGTTAGAACATAATTAATCCCATGATGTTGCCACTGCTTGCTAGTAGCCGTAATAAATCCACAAGAGAAGCTATTGTTAGCTGCATCTGATTAAAATATAGGAAAAATAGCAAAAACCCACTTACATTTGAGGGAGGTTTTCATATATCCACTTACAATAACGTTTGTGTCAGTCTCCGCCCTCAAGTGTTCACTTGTTTTCATAGTCCCCCCTAATAACTTTGACCGGATGACATAGCTCTTCTCTAGCCTCTACGATTACTTCTCAAGCTTCACTACAGTTCCACTATAGCTTAGTTATTATCTAATCATATGTTACACTTTCAAAAATTATCATGATTTCATAAATAACATTCAAACTTAGCCGCGATACTACGAACAAAATAGAGAAAATTAAACCTACATGCTTCGATGTCTATGTCGTTTACACAACGTTAAAGAGTAGAGAGGTATGATAGACCATCCGGAGCCGCACCGGAGAACGTACAAGAGCTATGTCGTCCGGTCAAAGCTATCAAGAGGGAATATGAAAACACATGGACACTTGCAGGGGGAGACTGACACAAAAGTTTTTGTAGGTGTGTATATGAAAACCCTCTTAAGTTGCAAGTGGGTTTTTGCAATTTTCCCTAAAATATAAGAGTTTGATCAAAGCCTTATATAAAAGGAGTAGTGTATTATTGCAATTGGTTTCACAATGAGTCTGCTAACATCATTATTATGTTCCACTCCTAATGATCTGTCACTATTAACAATCAAAGTTGATAAGTTTTGATTTTGACGAAACTCTGAAATGCTTACATTTCTGGAGAGAGAGAGAGAGAGAGAGAGAGAGAGAGAGAGAGAGAGAGAGAGAGAGTACACCCACAAAAGGAGACTATATTCAACAAATGTGAAATCTATTGCAGTATTGGCATATAAGGGAAGGCTGAACACTTGATTTTGCTTAATACATATCTGAACTTTTTCTCTGTATGTTACTAGTAATACATTGGAAGCAGTCATCCTGCTCCCCTTAAACACAGCACGAACTTGCTAGAATCAAAAACATCACAACATTTCCGGCCCGCATGGCACCAATCACTAATTCTTCCTGCAGTGATCTTGCTACACTGCACTTCACTTCTATTTTACAGTAGCACATTCAACAGAAGGCTACGTGCATGGCCAGTCCTCAAAAGGACAGAACAGGAGGACAGCATGATCTTCAAACTGGTTATCCACTACGAAACTTGCTGAGGACATTGTGAAAATCGGGGGCAGATGATCTGAACATGCTACTGTTATGACTGCGGGACGATTGTGCCAACGTAGCCAATACCAACTATGAAGAAAGCCATTGACTGAAAGAAGAAGTATACGAAGAAGTAGTCCCTCCCATATGCAAGATCATACCATCCGCATGAGAAGAGGAATGCTCCCACGCCAAGCTCCGGAACATGTAGCCTGAATCATATTGCTGAAAATCAGTTACAATCTTAAGGAAATACCGGGAATGTGACGACTTCATTTTTGCTACGTACCTATCCCATATCCTCATTAACTGTTTCATGAACTGTCTCTTGTTTGCTTTATTAGCCGATTTCATCTTCAGGGCGTTGCCAAGCTTCTCTGTTACAACCCATTCGTTTACCCGGCCAGCCTCTAACAAGCCGATCAATGTGGCTTTAGATCTGTGCAGCGACATGACGTTCTCAAAGACGACCCAGAAGAAAAGCAAGTGAAAAGACCTGCAAAAAACGACAGCTTAAAGTTAAGTAAAGCATGCCATCTGAGCACCACGAATCATCTTTAGCGACCATATCTGATTGACTTTGAGATGGATTTCAATAGATTTTCACCTGGGAGTTCCAACAGAATTGAGGAGGGTGATGCAGCATGGAATGTAGACATAGCCCCACTTTGGTACCCGGACTTCAGGGACAAAGATAGTTGCTGGGATAACTATGCAGTAGAAGGAAAAGGTGATGATATGTGCCACGATCTTGCGGATCAAGAAGAAGTTGTAGATGACATGGAATTTCTTCCAGATTGTCACTTTCTGCATAATGGTCAAAAGCATTTGAGTTAGAAACAAGTTCTGCCTCGGCGTAAATTTTCCAAACTTAATCGGCTGCACTGTGTTTGGAGTTAAACTTCTGAATCCAAGTCATGTTTAGAGAAACCTTATTTGTCACAATCTCCATCAGCATCTTCCTGAAGAGGTTTGCCGGCCCACACGACCACCTGTGCTGCTGAAACCGAAATGCCTTGAATGTGCTGGGCAGCTCACTCTTCACCTGAAAAACCGCACACATCATAATGCGTTAACTTCACTTTCCACTTGAACAATCTGGATGTACTATTGTCTCGGAAAGAAGACATGGCAGTGATCTGATGATAGCAAATCAGAAAGATGCATTGGATGCTAGCTGAAACCGATGGGTATGCCATGATTGGCATCAACTGTACCTGAACATCACCGACGTAGACAAACTTCCACCCCTTAAGGCTCGCCCGGACAGCCAGGTCCATGTCCTCCACCGTCGTCCGGTCCTTCCACCCTCCGGCCTCATTTATCGCAGCGATGCGCCACACGCCGGCGGTCCCTGGTTGCGGATAACGAATCAGATGCCTATGCAACGCAATAGAAGAAAATCTGTAACTGAAGGACATGGGTATGTGAGGATTGGTTACCGTTGAAGCCGAAGAAGGCGCAGACGGAGGAGCTCACTTCCTGCTCCACGGTGAAGTGGTAGTCCAGGGACATCTCCTGCATCCTCGTCATCAGGCACTCGTCCGCGTTCACTGGCAACACCATGCGAGTACAATCATCAGCACCATCATAACGATCGCAATCATCATCAGTATCGTGTACTAGGGTATTGAGTACCAAAACAAGTGGCGTGGCGACGATAACAAAGAAAGAAATCACAGGTAGCCACGTATACATACTTTTGTATACAGTAGTATCAGTTCGCTTGACCAGACGAATATTCTACTTGCTATCCAAGAATAATTTACTGCTGGGTCGGACCAGCGCTGCTGTACATTCATGTGCCTTGTTACTCTGAATTATTTTACTTGCGTTTTGTGCTGTCACTTCTGGCTTGGTCCGGGACCAAAATGGACCAGCAGACCAAGCTTTGTGGGCGGGGTTCAGCTAGAAAGGAAACTACTACCTGGTTCTTACAGTACCAAGTTAGGCATCTATCACATAGTGAAAGAAAAGTTACAGGGGAAAGGAGCAGCACAATGATAAAATAAGCTGCAAGGCCAAATGTTAAAGCTGAGGCAGGATTAGTGTCACTCGACGGTACTAATTTCGCTACATGTTGACCAACAAGTTTTCGACACTCGCTATGTGCAAACTCCCTCAAGCCGAAGCCACGAACTCCTTAGTTTGGTCCAAGCTACATACCCGTTTTTTGCTCACATAAATCCAGCATGGTCGCCTTGATCTGGATGCGGTTCCATATGGTATAGTAGGACACTAATTGCACCTTGATGACCGTGTTGTTTATACCCTGATGGAGAGGCCCAAAGCCTTGGGGGCTGGGGCACACCACGCCATGGCGTGCCTGCCCTGCACGAAAGCAGAGCAGAGACAGCGGAGCCCTTGGACATGGCCAATTACGCGCGCCCACGCCTGCGTCCCGGGATCACCGACGGCCGGGCCCGCGCTCCCTGACCTGATCCCATCCTCCGGCGGACCGCGCCACATGGTCGCAGAAAACCTGCCCGGCAACGAGCAAAGTGGGCCGGCCTACTACTACTACTACTACTGTCAGTGGGAGTGTGGAGCCCGGACACAGTTCGTGTAGGAGTTCCGGATAGGGACTGGAGCAAGGTGGAGGAGTGAGTGAAAGCATGGATGGTCGGAGGGAGTAGCTGCTGGTGAATCTCATAAAGGGAGGAAGGAAAAAATGAGGTGGAGTCAGTGAGTGAAAAAAACATTTGCTGTTTGAGACTAGTAGTGAGTACTACTACTCCATTCCGGAGATATTTTTGAGGCACGGCAGAAACCAACGTGACAATGCCTCTGGACTCGACAATATTCCATTCCAGTGCGGCAGAGACCGAGGGAGTAATTTTTATGGCACCAGCTGTGTCTAGTGGGTCGAATATGCTGATGCTCGTCCTCCTGACACGCCGAAATAGTAAACGGACGGGGGAGGGAAGGAGTAATCGCCAGCAGCAGCAGCCCAGATCGCAGAGCCAAACTGACGCACGAATAACTGCAGCGGATCACCGACGACGTACAACAGGTAGGACATCCTTGCCGACCGCGCACCCTGCCGACGTCCGGCACGATCGCCCGCGCCGACGGCGACGCTCGTTCACCTTCCCCGGCCAGGGCGGCCGACGGCAGCCACGTCGTTGCATTATCGAGACCGGCCGTGATTGCGTGCCGCACCTTGCGGTCCCCGGCGAAGAAGAATCAGAGCGAATGGAGGGAGGTGACGTGCGCAAGTCAGGAGATCCAGGTACCGCGTACACCGACGGCCGTATATCATCAGACGGGCGCACGAGGGGCAGATGCCGGTGTCAGAGGCACGACGGGGTCAGGGGCGACCCGGCTCGCGTCCAATCAACCGCCGGATCGCATTCCAACGGCGCAGATCGGTCAGACGACGGGGGGTTAGTTGTGCCAGGTGAGGGTGGAAGTGTCGGTTGGAGTAGTCGTCGGTGGCGTTTGGGGGGCTTGTAAAATTTAATCCAACGGCTCAAGGTGGTAAGCCCCTGCTGATGCTATTTTAAGTATGCAAACCTACTGCGCGCGCATTTTTGACATGTGCCAGAGGCCCCAAAGTCAAGCCCCGACCCCCCTTTTCGGCTAAGCACTTAGCTGGGCTAAGACGCATCCCAAGCAAGTAACACTATTGTATCAGCACGTCCTAAGCCACACGCAAAGTCAAAACAGTAACAAACTGCAACGTGAAGAATAATGAGGTTAATTCTGTTGAGAAGCAAGGAATCATCATGCCTACTTACCGAATCTCCATCGCGCCTGGACGAGTGCGATCTGCGGGTTGTGGACGAGGTACGGGATGGTGCGCTTCAGGAAGTCGGGCTCCGGCTGGAAGTCGGCGTCGAAGATGACCAAGTACTCGCACTCGCGCACGTACGCGTGCTTCATCCCGGCACGCAGCGCCCCGGCCTTGTACCCGCGCCGGTCGTCACGGATCTGGTACGTGATGTTGATGCCCTTCCGCGCCCAACGCTCGCACTCCACGCGAACCATTTCCTGACCAACATTTCAGAATTATTCATCAGCTCCACATGTACTGTAAAAAACAGAAATGTACTACTGCGATGATAATTGGAGTGCGAACAGTTGTACGAGCTATAATTGCCTCGATCGCCCAATGCGGAGTTGGCACAACGAAACCGATCAAGGAAGAAAAAAAATCTAGGTATAAAAGAATATGGATGGAGTCATGGAGAGCAGGGGAAGCCGGATCCAATGTTGGCCTAGCAAGTTGTTGTGGTTGCGGGCGGTCAACACTCGG
Organism: Eragrostis curvula; assembly: GCA_007726485.1. Classification (NCBI taxonomy): domain Eukaryota; kingdom Viridiplantae; phylum Streptophyta; class Magnoliopsida; order Poales; family Poaceae; genus Eragrostis; species Eragrostis curvula. Next base: position 52,007,190 of record CM017439.1, read on the forward strand.
CACGGCTTTAGCACGTGCCTACATCTTTCTTCTGTTCCGAGGATCAGGTACACTAGTAATAGCTCCCGTCTAAACACCACTACCATGCGTTACTTAATTAACACGCCATTAATGGCGGCTTTGCACGGCCCCGCCCAATTAATGATCTCCATCGGAATGGTGCCACGCCATGGGTCGCACGCGACGGAATGGTCATACTCCTCCCTACATGATGGTTCGATTCTGTTCTATCGGCCTGTTGATCCGGCGAATCCAGTGTGCCGTAAGATTCTTCTAAGAGTACGCTTTTTTGGTGTAATGAGATACAGTGATACTATAATATTGCATCTAAAAAGCCATTGCTTGTCTTTTTCTTTTTGTATAAACCTTGGCTCAGCTGGAAGCTTTTTCACTACGCTTAATTGCCTCTCACTATACAAAATTGCGATCAAATTCCAATAGATACTGACAAAAAGCATTTTTCCTACTCCAATGCTGTAAATTTCTTGTTATTCACGCGTGAATAGTAAAATTGGACCGAAATTCCGTCTTGCCATAACGGTCCTAGCAAAGCAATGGATACTAGCGAGCATACATGTGAACATTTCGCAAGCGGGCGGTAGCATGAAGCGGGTAAAAACGGGGTAGCCACAGCACGGCGGTAGCATTGAAGCCTGAGTAAAGAAGACAAGCGTGGTCGGGGCCAGGCCTGGCAGGATGCCCGCGCGTTACGGCCTCTTTTAATTGGTGGGGAGGGACAAAAAGGTAAAAAAGGCCAAGCTCTACACACTACTGTGGCTAACTCCTTTTTTTTTCCCTTTTTTTTTTTACCATCTACCCTCTCCAAGGCCGCATCAATGGCCAACCACCGACAGGAGAAACGAGGACGATACGCAAGCATTATTAGCGCTAATAATCTCAGGTATTAGTGGTAATCACCTTAATCACCGGGTCCGTGGAGTCGTCGAGCACCTGCACCACCAGCCGATCCGACGGCCATGACAGCCCGCACGCCGCCCCGATCGACAGCTGGTACACCTGCAACGCAAGCACAAACCAGGAGATTAATCCAAAGGAAAAAAAAAAAAAAGCCCAACCAAATCACCAAGGGATTCAGCCGCCGAAAGCGCGAGCTCGAAGCTCAGCAGCAATGGCGCGCGACGGAAATGCAGCAGCAGCAATGTCGCACCTCGCGCTCGTTGAACATGGGGATCTGGACGAGGACGATGGGGAAGGCGGTGGAGCCGAGCTCCGGGTCGTCCTCGGGGAGCGGGTCGCACTTGTACCGGCGCTCGGGGCGGCGGCCGAGGATGCGCACGCCGGCGATGACGACGGCCATGTACAGCCGCTCGAGGAAGAGCAGCACGGACATGGTGAGGCACACCGCCACCGCCAGCCGCAGCAGCGGCACGATCACCGGCGCGCGCACCTGCGACCACGCCTCCGGCAGCGCCGCCGCCGCTTCCATGGTCGTCGTCGTCGCCGGCCGGGGAGGTGCGGCGAGGGGCAATGCGGCTCGCTGCTCGCTCGCCGGCGCGGTGGCGAGGTGTCGGCGAGCTCTGAGGGGCCTTTGGGTGTGTTGGGGGGCGGGCGGGCTGCGGAGTGGGAGTGAGCGGAGTGAGGCGGGTTTATAGGGGCAAGGGCAGTCCGCGCACATGTGCGGCTGCATCAGGGGCGTAGGGTTTTGCATCCACTGCGCGGCGACCTTATTTTTCTCTCGCTTTTTTTCTTTACCTGACAAAAATAAACTTGCAAGGTGATCTGTTCATTTATGAGGCTAGATTTATAATTTAATATTTTTTAAATGTTGTTTGTTATGAATTGTAATCTGGACACCCTATGCGTCTATTTATCCATCTACAGCTATCTCTATATCTATCTTACAGATGGAAGTACTCCTCTTTTTTCTTCAAAAAAGAATAAAGTAATTCTAGTTTTGATAAAAAACAAACATCTCTATCTGTGACCATAAATAGTTAAATATCTTTTACATATTTTAATAAAATAATATATGTATCTTTATGTAGATTTATTATAAGAAATACAGAATTCACGTGTTGTTAAACTATAAAAATTATCACAAAATTAGTGGTCAAAGATATAGATGTTTGACTTTGATCAAATTCAGAACTATAATTTTTCTGAAATAGAGGTAAGAGTAGTATACTTTTTCTTTGAGATAATGGGAAACATGTCTCGTTCTTGATCTCAAAGAGGCACAATTTATTGTATGATGTACATGCTTTAGTACTTTAAAAAAATGAGGGTGGTGTTTTAGTATTTTTAGTGGTCAAAGATATTGTATGATGTACATGCTTTCAGAAAAATGAGGCACCTTTATTTTACACATTTTGGCCCCCTTTGGATTGCGGGATTTTTTCCTATTCCTGCGTTTTTCCTGTGAACAGTCAACTGATTCCTGTGAAATTACTGTACAATTCCTGTGAAAATCCTGCGTTCCAAAGGGGGCCTTTACCTTTGAAGCGTAGGGTTTTGCACCAACTGCTCGGCGACCTCGTTTTTCTTTTACTTTCTTTTGTATCAAAAGATTTTTTTTATAAAAAAAAGTGTTTGTAATCTTAATACAAGCATGAATAACTATGTGTATCATTCGTTGTCGTGTATCGCTTGTTTGTATATACTTTGTGGTTGAATTTTGCTGAGTCCCCTAGGAGGCTTAGCCCTGACCATGCAGTAACAACTTTTTTCTTCTTTTTAATGAAATACGTGATCGCCGTTCTAAAAAAAAAAATTTTGAGTCGTCTCTAGAAAATGGTAATGGCTGCTTTTGGCGCCAAAAATATGCAAGATGGCGGGAGCAGCACCCGCTCATCATTAACCACATCCACGACGCCCCTGTTTGTCAAACTCCTCGTTTTTTTTTTTTAATCCACGGACCAACGTGCATATCATGCTCTGATGAACTGTTGACCTGTCATATTGGGTCTGGAATCCAAAGGCTGATGCGCATCTCGTGTCACAGTAAAAAAATCGCATCATTGTGGAGAGAGCGCCTATTACGCCATCATTGTCACGGTGGGGGCAGACGGGGTCCAGGGGAATGTGTCGGTGGCCTGGGAGTGAGCTCCCTGTGCGTAACTTGTGTAACTGGAAACAGCACGGGTTCAGGTAAGAGCTCCCTGTGCGTAACTTGTGTAACTGGAAACAGCACGGGTTCAGGTAAGGTGAGCTCTTTGCCTTGTTGGTTACTGGTAGTGTTGATGAGGTTCTGATTGGTCGGATAAGGTTTTCCAGTTACCTGGTTACCGGTAGTAGTTTTTGTCTGTGATTGCACTTGCCGGGCAGCGTTTTCTTTTGCCTTGGGATTGGCTTTGTCTGAACAAAAGGAACGCAGAAAGGGAAAAGAGGAGATCACTGAATAAATGAGTCAAGTTCCTATGCAATGCCGGTAGGCCACAGCGGTTCCTGATTTTCCTATAGTGGAAGAGCTTTGCACGTACGATCTGACCGGTCGTTTGTATCTTAGTTTGGCAAAGCTTCGGAGGATATTCGGGGTGTTCGTTGTTTTAGCATTTAGCATTTAGACCTGTCATATCAAAGAGAATCTTATTATTTAAGAGTACTAAATAAAATTTAATGACAAAACCTTTTTACAGATAGGTACATCTTTACGAGACGAATCTAACGAGCCTAATTAATCTATATTTTGTTACAGTGATGCTACAGTAATGCTATAGTAACCAGCGTCTAATCACGGCTTACCTACTCTCGTTGGATTCGTCTCGCGATTTAGATCAGGGGTTCTGCAGTTAGTTTTGTAATTAAACTTTATTTAATACTCTTAAATGACAAGATTGTTCCCTCTAAATTTTAGACCCCATGCAACGAACACCCTCCTTGTATGATTCATCTTCAGACCTCCTGCAAGTTTGCGTGAAAAATGGAGGGTAAATCTGCATTCTTTGGCCTGCAAATTGCTAGGCACGCTGATAAAATCGTTGCTGCGGTAACATACGTACGTACGAGCCAATTCAGTCCAGCAATGGTCCAACGGCTACCTATCCCTTCTTCAGATCTCGTGACTCTCTTCACCCACTTTTGCTCAAAAACAAATTACGAACCGAACAAACAAGTGCAGATTTCTGTATCCGCGCTTCGTATTTGAAGTGAGACCTTCTCTTTATCATCAGTTTAACCCGCACACAGAATGACAGAAAAGCAAGCAAGCAAGCGAGCCGACGCCCCACTTGGGTTATCTTTAGGACGGGCGCATCGTCCGCAAGACAGGGCATTAACACGGGAGGTGTGTTTCCTCCGGCCGGGCCACATGCGCTGCTTAATTCCGGCCCTTGCCGCGCCACAACATGCGCAGCTTAATCAGCGACTCATCATTATTCAAACACGTCTTTTTTTCCTCCGAAAGTACGATCCTGTTCAACCAAAGACTACACTCACTCGCCGCTACCCACCGCAACCGACGGCGCCGGGGACCTTAGCTTTCCTGTGGGCTTCGGGCTATCTGAGCTTTAGGTTCAGCCCGGCCCGCCAGGCCCGACAATAACCCGGGCCGGGCCCGCGGGGCATCGCAGTGTCGGTCGGTCGACACATCCTCTCCGCCGCGAACACGAGCGTCTCTTGGCGCTTCGGTGTCGAGAACGAAGCACTTGTGCTCCACGTGCCATGGAGCTCGGATCCATGCCTGGCGGCCTGCAAGTGAGGATGGGCGAGCACGCGCGGAGGCGCTGGCTACCGGTTGGCACCCGATCGATCGACATTGATGCCGCCGGCATCGCAATTAGATGCGGAATGAGGTGGAGTACGTGCAGTGCAGAGGGAGAGGATCTCACTCACTCTGCAGACACTTCGTTGTCAGTACGTGCGTAATTCGCCAGTGATAAGCAGGCTGGACGCTGGAGCTCGCACCAGGTCAAAGTCAGAGAGATGGACAAGCTAGCTTAACCCATGTTTTGTTCTGACATAGAGAGATTAGCGCAGGCAAAGGCACCGAATACGCTTAGAGCAAGCCCAATGGGTGTCGGTAAGACAAGCAATATCAGCTTTTATCAGAATTTGCATGAAAAAACAAGAGAGAGAAGGCCTGCTTGTCGCCGCCTGCAGCGACGATCGCGTGACTGGTTTTTGCACCGTGTGGGGCTTGCCTTCCACCCAAGGCTGTGCACAGTGGGACCAGCAGAATATAAAAAAGCAATTGTAAGAGACTGGCACTCGTCTGCTGCGTTGGATAGCTTGTCTGATGAAAGAGTCTCGTGCGTATGTCGTTGGTCGCTTATTGGGCTTGCTCTTACAAGGACAGATCAGCAGCCAAAAGCACACAGCAATGCTTCTGACTGAGCAGCCGAAAGCAACCACGTGCCCCAGTTCACCTTACTCTAGTGCCTCGATCCTCTGCTTTGATCTTTCGCAAAAAAGATCCTACACTGCTTCCCTCTTTTCTGTCAGAACGAAGCTTTAGACAGGCTGCTGCGTGGTCCTCAACTGTAAAACCTGTATGGGCTGAAGAAACGGTTGTTTTGTTTCCGAGTTCAGCTTGAGGCAACGGCGGCAAATGGCGGCAGATCATGAAGAGGAGTGACCTCGCTGTCTCGCCTAAAACAGTTTTCTGCAACTGGTATGGTGGTGTTACGCGGCTGCAGACACCATGTTCCTCGCATTCTGTACCAGCATTTTCCTCAACAGGTCGGCTGGCCCACGGAGGCGCCATCTGTGTTGCTGATAGCGGTAAGCTTTGGAACGGCTTTGCTGCAGCTGATGAGTTTCTCGCCTGACAGTGACACGGGTCATCTCGAGTTCGCGACATTTTCGCAAAACGATCGTCGACGACCGATAGTACATGGATACTACGGAGTTGACGTGCTGTGTTCATCTGATATTCTGAAGAGTACAACTGCTGCTACAGCTAGCAGTAGCAGGGCATAGCAGTAGATTCTTGCTGGACGCACGCCCCTCTAAAATTTAGAAGGGTTTAAACTAAAAGAATCTAGTATTAATAAAGTCTACTGACAAAACTTTTTTACAGATTGTTATATCTTTACTAGACGAATCTAATGAGCTTAATTAAGCTATGTTTTGCTACAGTGATGTTACAGTAACCATCGTCTAATCACGGCTTACCTACCCTCATTAGATTCGTCTCGCGAATTAGAAGGGGTTCTGCAGTTAGTTTTATAATTAAATTTTATTTAAAACAAGATTCTTTTAATTTAGACCTCTCTAAATTTTAGAGGGGGTACGCCGAAGGCACCCTTGAACAGCATTTTGCCGGGCCGACGAAATGTCCAATAGGTTTCCCTTCCGTGACAAGTCACCGCGGTACCTGAAAAGGAGGACGTACGCCACGCTGCTTTAACCTGAAGCCTCCTCTCCTTTTGTTTATGCTCGGGCTCCCGAGTCCCGAACAGATGGCTTCGTCTCGATCTCAATCTGCCCCCCTCTTTTCTACTCACTCCACCGTGACGCGACGCGAGAGCGATCGCTTTCTTCCGGACATGTGATGACCTCTTTTGGGCGTTGGGAGGTAGCGACGTGAGGCCGGCGCCGCGCAGTGCGTCGTTCCGGCGGGCGGCACGACCGCTCGTTCGCCGGCGTGATTACCGGCCAAGTGATGATAAGTCCGGATATTGACAGTGACGGCCGTCGCACGATGGACCCGAGGACAAGTGTCCGTTCAACGTTGACGGTGGCGCCGATGCGGCTAATGGTTACACGTCGGCAAACCATAACCATTGGGAATTTCGGACGAGAAACCTGGGCCGGAGCAGTGTGCAAGAGGATGTTCATTGAAACGTTTGGGAAGAAACAAAGAGTTGACGAAAGCAAACCAAAGCCATGGAAATGGACTTATTGGGCTTGATTTCTAAAGACTCAAAGGCCTGCCACAAATTTGGGCCGCGCAAGCGTAATCTTGTACCAGCCCAACAAGTCCCACAAATTTGGGCTGCTGCGGCGACCAAGATTTTCCCTTGTTCCGCTGATGCTCTGCTGCTGCCGCCGGCCGCAGGTGATGAAAGTGAAACAGTTCAGATAACAGATAACCGATTTCTGACGCTACAACAACCACAGCGCCAAAACTTCTGCAGTGGCCGAGTGATACACAAGCAAACCAATTCCTTGGAGAAAACAAACACAGCGCTAATCGATTTTCATCTGGCATTCCATCCAACATATGCACACGGACATTTTTGAGGAATTTTTTAATTTTTTTTAGGAACATCAATCATGCTGCTGCTGCTGCGGCCAAGAGATTTTCCACCCTGTTCGTCTCGCTGCAGCTGCGGCTGTGGCTGCAGAAAAATAACTGCGAACACTGTAGCTGCTGCAGAAACCACTGTAGCTGCTGCTGAAGAAATAACTGCGAGACGAACACGCAAAGGTCCTTTCTTCCGCTGATGCTGCCGCCGCAGATGCTGAAACAGTTCAGATAACAGAGAACCGATTTCTGACGCTACAACAATCACAGCGCCAAAAACACTGCAGTGGCTGAGTGGTACACTACACAAGCAAACCAATTTCTCGGAGAAAACAAACACAGCGCTAATGGATTCTCATCTGGCATTCAATCCAACATACAGGCACCGACATTTTTGAGGAATATACAGACACGGGCATGGTTCGCGACGTTCAGAGGAACAACACAAACTCGTCCCGTTCACATCGAGCTACGACACTACGCTCGCATCGCAGGAGAACAGACACCCTCACGCGATTCTTATTTACTTATTAAATACTCATCACAAGTTCATCACAACTACACCGTCACTGAGAACGTCTGGAGCATCACCTCGGCGCTGCTGTTGGTGAAGGCGCCGCCCTCCTCGAGGTGGAGCACCGTGACGACGCCGTCGTCCGCGTGCAGCGCGTACCTGCGGGACCGCACGCCGAGGCCCATGGGCTTGTCGGAGAGGTCCATCTCCACGCCCAGCGCGCGGGTGAATTCCTGGTTGCCGTCGGACAGCATGAGCACCTCGTCGCCGATGCCCAGCGACTCCTTCCACGCGCGCATCACGAACGCGTCGTTCACCGACACGCACGCCACCGTGTCCACCCCTTTGGCCTTGAGGTCGCCGGCCTTCTCCACGTACCCCGGGAGGTGCTTCTGCGAGCACGTCGGCGTGAAGGCGCCCGGCACCCCGAAGAGCACCACCTTCTTGCCCGCCGTAAGCTCCTCCACCGTCACCGTCTTCAGCTCGCCGTCGGCCGGGTCGAGGTAGGACAGCGTCGCGTTCGGGAGCTTGTCGCCGACCGCGATGGTGGCCACCACGCGGGACGCCGAGGCCGCCCGCCGCCTCGTCGTCGTCGCCGGCCTCGCGGGGCGGAGGTGGAGGCCCGCCGGGGAGGTCGGGCGGCGGTAGGAGGAGAATGAGAGGGACGGGGAGCACGGGACGAAGCGCTTGCCGGCGGCGGTGGCCGCGGAGAGGGCGGAGAGAGACGCCGCGGTGGCCATTGTTGTAGATGAGGCGTTCGACGAAATGCTATCTGTTTCGGTGGTTAGCGGCTGCGGTGCCGTGGGGCGTAATATATAGCAAGCAGCGGGATTCGGTTGTTGATTTGTTTTGGGTTTTTTTTTTTTTTTTTGAACAAATTTGTTTTTGGTTTGTTGCGGGGTAACGGAGCAACGGGTGGATGGTCGACTTTTTTTCATCTTCTTCTTCTTTTTATTTGTTTTATTTTTTTGGTCGTCGGACGCATGGACACAATCTACATGTGCTGCTCGTGCTCGGGACAATTAAGTGGATGTCGACTTATTGGGCTGACATGCTGCTGGGCTGGTACTGGATGCCAAGGCCTATGTTTTCAGACAGGTGTACTAAAAGGCCATTTCGTTCCAAAAAACACAAAGGTTTATTTTCATAAAATACAAAGAGGTCCATTTTTGTTTTTGGAATTGTCCTTCAAAACAAGAGCGGGTCTGCGATTTCCTCATATATACTTCTACGTCATGGAGAACCGACGCGATGCAGATGAAGTAATTGTCTTTTTCTAGGTAGATAGACAGTGAGGCCGTCTTTCATACCTCTAAGCACCAGGAAGATTGCTGGGCGTGACACCATGAAAAAAAATTATCTCTTATATCTTCATTGTATGCTTTGCGTTTTGAATGATGATTTTATGTGAAGAGGTGGATAGTGAGGCTATCTTCATTTCGTGTTGCAACATTCCACAAGCTACTGAAATACGTATCCTTATATATTACTTGTTTCAGTTGTTTTGCTAAAATGCAAGAACGGTATTTAACGATTGAGTAGAACATATATAACCTTTTTGCTATATAGCAAAAGCGAATAAGTTGTGTGCTCAAGAACATATAGCTCATTGTTTGTGCAGTTTTGTGTTAGCTCTTGAGCAGTTTGTAATTTTGTGCATGTTTGTGGTTTCCCGTATCACATCCTTTACAAACTAGCATGTGTTAGGTCTTTTGTGTATGGTTACATTAAATTTTAATCACCCATAAATTGCAGATAAGGCCCCGAAAATCGTACGCCTTTTGAGTATGTTGTATCCGAGTTCATTTAGAATGGCATGCTTAACGATTGACTCCACGGTAATGTCGACAATACAAATGTTAAGGTGGAACCGTAGGGGCTTGTGCCCCTCATATTATTGGATGTGTCCCGCGAACTAAGATGGGCACATCCAATGTATAGAAGCATGATTAATTTTAAGAGGAATGTTAAATGTTAAATGTTGCGGTTCTAAACCTGGGAGGACCAAAAAGGAATGGATGACCCGCTTAAGTATTCCAACCCCTCACTATTCGTTTAGAGAGCTTATACCATCCCTTTCTCTTTTGCTTACGTGGAGAGCAATAATTTGAGCTTATTATCTGCGGCAGTTAAATTAGTTGTATCCCTACGTGTTTGACATAAATCACAATAGATGAGAAATAAGGATATCATATCTTCTTCTTCTTCTTCTTCTTCTTCGTCTTTTATTTTTTATTTTTTTGCCCGTCAGACGGGTGGACACAATCTACATGTGACGCTCGTGCTCGGGAAAATCAAATGGATGTCGACTTGTTGGGCTGACATGCTGCCATTATTGGGCTGGTACTGGATGCCAAGGACTATGTTTTCAGACCGATGTACTAAAAGGCCACTTCGTTCAAGAAAACACAAAGGTTTATTTTCATAAAATACAAAGAGGTCCATTTTTGTTTTTGGAATTATCCTTCAAAACAAGAGCGGGTTTGCAATTGCCCCATACTTCTACGTCACGGAGAACCAACGCGATGCAGGTGAAGCAATTTTCTTTTTCCAGGCAGATGGAAAGTGAGGCCGCCCTCCACAGTCCATACCTCTAAGCATGAGGAAGATTGCCATTACTCATAGAGGAAATTCCTTATTTAGTTTTAGAAAAATTCCTGGTTTCTTTCTTGGCCCAAACTGAAAAAAAGTTACTTACATGACCCAAGTTGCAACTTTCATTCCTTTCTTGGCCCTTCCGTTAGTTTTGAATGTTAACGGTGTTAAATGTGTGCTGAAATGACCATTGTGCCCCTGACTTGAATAAGAATGTAAAATTTATTTTTGAAATTATTTCATTGTCCGAAATTCCAGAATAACATAATTATTCAAGATTTCATATTGCACAAAATTTCGGCATTATTCTGAAATTTCGGACAATGAAATAATTTTGAAAATAAATTTTATATTTTTATTCAAGTGAGGGGCACAATGGTCATTTCAGCACACATTTAACACCGTTAACACTCAAAACTGACGGAAGGGCCAAGAAAAGAATGAAAGTTGCAACTTGGATCATATAGGTAACTTTTTTTTTCAGTTTGGGCTAAGAAAGAAACCAGGAACTTTTTTAGAGCCAAATAAAGAATTTTCTCTTAATCATAATCAAGAAACCATGTGTTACGTGTTATTTCTCTTCCCATTCCTCCCACACAGCATGTATATATGCACATCTAACCATTATGTTCTCTTGCAGGTGTTGGTGCGATGATGAAGGCTACCTGCACCCGGTCCTTGGTCGTGAGAAGGTAGACTGCTTCTTCTGATTTTCATTTTGAAGTCGCCAATGAAGGCTACCTGAAGCTGCACCCAGTCCTTGATGTTGAGAAGGCTGACTACTTCTTCTGGTTTTCTTTTCGAAGTCACCAACAATATAGGTTTGGTGATTAATCATTCTCCCTTTCATTTTCTCACATTTAGTCTAATTTTCTTCACCGTTTAGCAAATGAACTTCTTCAAACCTCACAAATCTGATGTCCTTCTTCGCATCTAGTGCATCTATCGTCACGGTAATTCCACAAGGAAAAGAGCTCAGATGCTTCATATCATCTTAGCTACGTGCTTGACAGCAAGCGAATTACTTCATGCCAGCTAAGAAAGCAGCTAAAATGGTATGGGCACCATGTTTATATGAAACAATCTGGTATATCAATGTGTATTTTGTACCGTGTATGCTTATAATTTTTTTCACATATTTTGTTTTTTAATTATTACTCAATGTTCCAATTTACATGTCTTACAGGAAACATATGGGGAGTGTTGAACATCTGTACTTCATTAGCACTATAGAATCAAAAGAAACATCGAGATGGATCCAATTTGCAACATGTATTTAACTATTGCCACCAGCTTTATTATGAAACTGGTGTATTTTTTTAACTATTGATTGAGTATCAAATAGCGGGCTATATAGAGTTTAATGGCACGCTTTTAGAAAAGTTATAGAAGCTATAGCGCAGCTATAGCGGCAGCTATTGCCAATAACGATTGGCAAAATAAAGCCTAACCAAAACATAAGTTAATTGTCAATTTCAGCCCACGCTTAAAAAATGTATGCCATTGTTCAAGCATATCATCGTCCTAGTATGTATTTGACATCTTTGTTTGGTGGAGAAACGGTTCACAAAATTAAGAAAGAAAGCATCATTTGAACTATGGACATGAAAATTCATCACATCACTATTTATGATTTATGAATCATAAAGCATGAACTATAAGTTCATAACTCAGTTATAGCAGAGTTAGCGGATGAATTTAGCGCGGCTATTTAATCTTAAAGCAAAATTAGCGGTATTAACGGTAATATTCACAATATCGTTGCGGCACCTGTCTTTAAAAGCTATAACGAAACTATAACGAGTTATTTACAACCTATTATATGACACATACAAATATCCTGCGGCAATGCGCAGGTATTCACCTAGTTCATCTTAATTCTGTAAACGAGCAGTCGATGTACACGAGCAGGAGAAATGCAGTCTGACACGGTCACTCCAGCGTAAGTTGACCGGGCCAACGACCGGTGCGTGAAGGAGAAGATGCATGATGTGGACACCACTGGACGGACCCTTCAATTTCCCCCATCGCAGCGAATAAACATTTGGCCGCGACGCCGACCGCGCCGTGTCACGGGGCCGACTCGTCCACCGGAGTAGCAAAAGCGAATAAGTTGTGTGCTCATGATTTTTGTTTCCTAGTTGTTCTTAATTATTTGGTAGCTCAGAATAATTCCATTGTACTATAGTAGTTCTCCATACTTGTTTGTGTAGTTTTGTGTTAGCTCTTGAGCAGTTTGTAATTTTGTGCATGTTTGTGGTTTCCCGTATCACATCCTTTACAAACTAGCATGTGTTAGGTCTTTTGTGTATGGTTACATTAAATTTTAATCACCCATAAATTGCAGATAAGGCCCTGAAAATCGTACGCCTTTTAAGTATGTTGTGTTCGAGTTCATTTAGAATGGCACGCTTAGCGATTGACTCCACGGTAATGTCGACAATACAAATGTTAAGGTGGACCCTTCAATTTCCCCCATCGCAGCGAATAAACATTTGGCCGCGACGCCGACCGCGCCGTGTCACGGGGTCGACTCGTCCACCGGACCACCCATGGGCCATGCATGGCCTCGTCGTCGTCTTTGACCGCTCTCGCCGGTGAACGTATCGTGCACGTCGCGATCTGCTCCGCCGAGCTGTGTCTGGTTCCGAGTTTTTAAACACGCCGTGATGTGGTTTGGTCAATGCGTGAACCAAGGAGACAGACGTAAGGGCAAATAATCGTCCACGGTTAGCGTTAGTTGATGGCTGCGTCTCCTCTGTCTTCCGACTTCCGTACCAGTCAGGCGATCAGTTAGCTCGGGATAAGCAGTTAATTAACCATCCACTGATGAAGTACTTAGCTCGAAAGGTTTGACTCCGCGTGCCGTGTTGACCTGCTCAGCTCCTGCTCCTTCCTGCCGGTGACCTCCGGCGGCGAGTGAGTCCAGTGTCCAACAACTGGATCCGCCTGTCGCCACGGGAAAGCAGAGAACGCCGGCAACAAAACTGCCTGGCCCCGGCAATCTTGACTCCGCGTCTCCGCCCACCGCCGCCGCCCCTCCTCCTCCTCCTCCTCACATCAAAGCCAAACCCACCGCGTTGTCCAGTCGATTCCAACCCAAAAAATGGCTCCGCCGCGGCACGCGGGGCTCCCCGCGGCGGCGGCGCTAGCGCTGGCTCTCCTCCTCCTCGCGTCCACGGCGCGGGCGCAGCAGGAGTACGAGGCGAACAAGCAGAACGCCTGCTACGCCACCAACTCCAGCTCCGTGCTCGGCTACGCCTGCAACGCCACCACCGCCTCCGCCCCGTCCTGCGACGCGTACCTCGTCTACCGCTCGGCGCCGCCGCTGTACGCCTCGCCGGTCTCCATCGCCTACCTCCTCAACGCCACCCCGGCCGCCGTCGCCGCCGCCAACTCCCTCGCCGCCGTCTCCCCGCTCGCCGCCACGCAGCTCGCCCTCGTCCCCGTCCCCTGCGCGTGCACGACGACGCCCGCCGCCGGCGGCGGCGGGTACTACCAGCACAACGCATCCTACACCTTGCTGTCCCAGGGCGGCGGCGGCGGCGGCGCGGGTGTGGAGCAGGAGACCTACTTCATCATCGCCAACATCACCTACCAGGGCCTCACCACCTGCCAGGCGCTCATCGCGCAGAACCCGCGTATCGACAGCCGCGGCCTCGTCCCGGGGGACAACCTCACCGTGCCGCTCCGATGCGCGTGCCCGTCGCCCGCGCAGGCCGCGGCCGGGGTGAGGCACCTCGTCTCCTACCTCGTCACGTGGGGCGACACGGTCTCCGCCATCGCCGCCAGGTTCCGCGTCGACGCGCAGGCGGTGCTCGACGCCAACAGCCTCGCCAGCGCCGACATCATCTACCCGTTCACCACGCTGTTGATTCCGCTCAAGACCCCGCCCACGGCTGACATGCTCGCGTCCCCGGCGCCGCCGCCCGCGCCGGCTCCGCCGCAGGCTGCTTCGCCGCCGTCCGGTGGGTCCGGTAGCGGGAAGTGGATCGGGGTCGGCGTCGGATGCGGCGTTCTGGCGCTGGCGGCGATTTTTGGTCTGCTTTGCTTACGCCGCCGACAGCTGCGGCGGCGTCAAAGCGGGGATGGGGAAAGCGGCCGTCCAGCGAAGGTGGCCACTGACTTTTCCTCCTCAGCAGAGTACGGCGCACTTGCATCAGGGAAACACACAACAACAACTACAACGACGTCCTCGTCCTCGTGGGGAACCAGGCCGCTGGCGGCCAGCGACGTGCGCGGCGCCGTGGAGTCGCTGACGGTGTACAAGTACTCGGAGCTGGAGAAGGCCACGTCGGGCTTCTCGGAGGAGCGCCGCGTCCCCGGCACGTCCGTCTACCGCGCCCTCATCAACGGCGACGCGGCGGCGGTGAAGCGCGTGGCCGGCGACGTGAGCGGCGAGGTCGGCATCCTGAAGCGCGTCAACCACTCCAGCCTCGTCCGCCTCTCGGGCCTCTGCGTCCACCGCGGCGACACCTACCTCGTCTTCGAGTACGCGGAGAACGGCGCGCTCAGCGACTGGCTCCACGTCGGCAACGGCGGCGACACGAACAACAACAACACGCTGCGGTGGCGGCAGCGCGTGCAGGTGGCGTTCGACGTCGCGGACGGGCTCAACTACCTGCACCACTACACAAACCCGCCGTGCGTGCACAAGAACCTCAAGAGCAGCAACGTCCTCCTCGACGCCGACCTCCGCGCCAAGGTCTCCAGCTTCGGCCTGGCGCGCGCCGTGCCCGAGGACGCGCAGCTCACGCGCCACGTCGTGGGCACCCAGGGCTACCTCGCGCCCGAGTACCTGGAGCACGGCCTCATCACGCCCAAGCTCGACGTCTTCGCCTTCGGCGTCGTCCTGCTCGAGCTGCTGTCCGGGAAGGAGGCCGACGCCGGCGAGGGCGAGGAGGAGAGGCTGCTGTGGGAGGCCTCGGAGGACGCGCTGGCCGGGGACGGCGGCGGCGGCGAGGAGGACGTCGCCGTCGAGCGGAGCAAGGTGCGCGCGTTCGTGGACCCAAGGCTGCACGGGGACTACCCGCTCGACCTCGCGCTCGCCGTGGCCGCGCTGGCGCTGCGGTGCGTGGCCAGGGAGCCCCGCGCGCGGCCGTCCATGGACGAGGTGTTCGTCTCGCTCTCCGCGGTGTACAACTCCACGCTGGATTGGGATCCCTCGGACTACGGCACCACTGGTGGATCGTCCATTGCCGGGAGGTAGAAGTAGCAGCAATTGGGCTGGCAACATCGATGAAACAGGATGCGGAGATCAATTGTGCAGACAAAAATCAATTGTGCTGTACTGAATCCAGGAATCTCAATTATGCAGAGGATGCTGTAAAGCAGTATTATCATACTAGTAAAACTTAGATTTGTATTCCATTGCCACAAAGAAGAGGAATTATTTGCGGAAGTTTGGGCTTGTGTACTATACAAACCATTGTCCCTTCAGTGACTCTGAATTGAACATCACTTTTCTGTCACGGGAATGAGCGAACAGAAGGACGGTTTTTTTTTTTTGCGAGAACAGAAGGACGGTTTACGCTCTAAACAAACAAACCCTGGTCTCAAAAAAAGAAAGAAAAAAGGCAGAACTACTGTAAAGCTTCACTGTTTCTTCTGACACTGAACTTTTGATTTGCGACGAGGAACGAAGGGATTCCTGAAATATTTCAGAGTGATTTGCTGTAAACAGGAGCGGATCAGTGCTCTCATTCAGCTGATCCTAGGTATGGACTAGTCGTGAAAACGGTTAGACTGTCTTTTTTAACTGGATTTTCATACCGTGATTAGTTCACTAACAGAAGGAAATCATGATCCAGTGAAAAAACAAAGGAAGAAAAATGAAGTAACTGCAACAAAATGACAGGTCCGAAAGCTTCAGGAAGAGAGATCCTTACGGCAGACACTGATACCGCGTTGTGTACTCTTTTCGCCAAGTTTATTTACACAACCACCGTGACATACATTCCTCAGATGAAGGACAGTGCTGAAAAATAAGCAATTATCGTGAATGATGCATCGATGCTTTAGAAACCCGTGGCTTTACTGAATCACAACTGATCAGATTGTTCTGCACTTCTCAAGAGTGGCATTGGTTGCCGTCAGAGTGGCAAGACAAAGCCTCCGACCATCTTTGCAGAGTGCCCTGTCTTCCCCAAAAGGGATGTATACATGAAATGACGAATACATATGAGTAAATGTACTCTTGTTTGTCACTCCTGTCTGTCAGGCCGCAAATCAGCGCGAACGCGGGCACAAGTATGTCCGTGCTCGGAAAATGGGAATGCAGTCCGCGGCTTCGAGCTCGGTTCGGCAGCAGAAGAACGTTCCGAGTCAGTTGTCTTCTCCAGGACCCAGATCACTCCTATAGAAGGGGGAAAAGTGCATTTGAGACCACACTGCGTTCGTGCTACTAGAAGGAGAAAAGGTGCATTCTCTTTTTCAGCTTTTGTGACTGTTGGTTGAAGCATTCTAGACTGTCTGTGCTCGGCATGCTCTCGATTTCTTGATCACAGGCGTGCGTGCATTTTCAGTGTTTGTCCGCGTCCCCAGCCGAGTCGATTGTTGTCATGAATGTTTCACAAAACTGGAAAGTGGATTTCAGAAGAGTTAGAGAACCACCATAGCCATGTAGGATTATTTATCGGCGTTTAGGACTTGAGAACAAAGCATGGATATTTTTCCCCCTTCGCTTAACGACCGTGATTAAGCTCCGATCACTTGCTTCCAAACGGTTTTTGACGAAAACTCCGTGTCCAGCGAGCTCCGTGGAATTCAAAGACAAATTTTTGTGCTTCAAATCCACTTTCTATGATTTAACGGCTTTGTGCTTTTAGCGGTAGGCGACGTGACCGTCGACAGCGGGGCGTAAGTGGTGACTTCGTCAATCTCGAGGATTTGCCGGCTCAGTCTTCGAAGATGCTCATAGGGGTAGGGTTTGCGTATGTGCGTTCATAGGGGTGAGTGTGCGTGCGTTGTGAGTGTCTGCGTTGTACTGTGTAATCACAAAAAAAAAAACTTATAGGCCGAGGAAAAAAAAGGACAAATTTCAATATGGTGCATGCCATTATTTTGTTTAGAGGGTGACTCTGACCAATTAAATTTTTCGAAGTAAAACAGATTTCCCCCCAAAAAAATAAAATTACATCCAAGTCCTCGCTAGAGATTGCCATCGCCGACAAGCAAGAGGAGACCAGCGCCACCGCGGCAACTCAAAAGTAGCCTACTCAACGAGAGCATCTCCATCCACAGAGGACCACGGAGCTTACAACTTGAAGCCAGCGTGCAACCACGCCTCCTGCTGAAAGCAGATTGACTCACCAATGGTTCGCCCAGGTGTCGCCTCATCATCCGCACATGTAGAAGAAGGTCTAGTTGTAGATCTGGATTATGCATCATTGGGGGCCAGACCACACGAACCATCTCTGGGACAAATTGAGGGTCCAAGAGAGAGATGGGTAGCGCCCGTCGAAGAACACCACTACAAAGAAGCATCGGTAGCGAAGCATCCATGAGAGGAGATCAGTGGCCGGGAGGTACTTTGCCAGCTTAACCTCGCCCTTTATTATGGCAGTGCTTGCGTTCATACATCGACAAATGTACATCTGATCTTATATTGTCAGGAAAACTCAGTTATGCAGAATGTAGAGCAAAGCCATAATTCTAGATAGTGGGGGCATATGTACCCATGAATATAAAAAAGATAGTGAATATTAGTATATTTTGATTCTATGCACCCAATCCTCTTAAATTCTGATTATGCATCCCAGACAACTAAATCATGTAGTACAGCCTACAGGATACCGACTATTTTTTGTTGTTGTTGTTGCTTGGCCCAGAATGCAGAGGATGCTGGTGACAGAATTATTTGAGCTGCAACATCTTCTTATCATACTACTAGTAAAAACTTAGATTTGTTAATCCATTTCTTGATTTGCAATACATTGCCCCATAGAAGAATTTCTGCCTTTTTGTACAATCCATTCCACATCAGTCGCTTTAAGATTCCTTGTTATGCCACTGCAACAATGACTGTAATCATAAGGTACAAAAAACAACATAACGCAAAAATAACTGTACAACTGTGAGAAAAGCAACTGTTGCAAGTCACGGAAATGGTGAGAACTGGTTTTACTGAGTTCAGGTGTCATTTACAGAATTTGCAGAATTCCCTGTGTTCCCCAAAAGGTAAAGACACGTAGTTCAAACTAATCGGCAGCATTTCATCTAAAAATAAAATTGCTAATCGCAGCAGGTCCCGCCTGTTAGTCATAATGATGCCGCGAATGCACTGCCACAAGTTTTCTCGGTTAGCGGCTTCAAGCCCGCCTCGGCAACAGAACGTTCAGAGTCATTGTCTCGCTCCACGACCCAGATCACACTGCGTGCGTGCTACTAGGAGGAGAAAAAGTGCATTCGCTTTTAGGCTTTCAGTGACTGTTGTTTGAAGCATTCTGGACTGTACTGTGTGCGGCATGCCCTCGGTTTTCCTTAATAATAAACCTTTTATCTTACCGCTTGCCTAGAGAATCACAAGCGCGTATGGATTCTCGGGGCTCTTGTCCGCGTCCCAAGCCGAGTCGTTCCATCGTTGTCAGGCACTCACATTCCTACGGAGAACGCCCGTTTGGTAGTAGAAAAATGGCAAGCGGATTGCAGAAGAACCAGAGCACCACCATCCACCATGGATCAATTTACCGGCGCTTTCTTTCACACTCATCATCTGCTATCTTAGGACTTAAGAGAAGGGATCGTAGAGTTTCATTTTTATCGACCATAATATAACTAATCGCTTGCATCCAAACTGGTCCCAACCAAATGAAATCGGCGTCCAGCGAGCTCCATGGTACTCTAGCTGAATCGCGCCATAAATCTCGGTCATATAGAGTCAAACAAACTTAAACTGAACGCCCATCTGGTGGGGGTGCAGTTTACTCACGAAGAGGACTAGCTAATTAGTGAATGACTTTGCACCGTTTGAGCTTCTTGTCGTTCTCGATTGCATCCTTTGACCGTGTAGAAATAGCAACATCCTCTCTGCTTCAAACATAGGTTCTATCCTGCTGGAACTTGGGAAGTAAGTAAAGCAAGCCGCATGGCACGCGGGACAGTGACTTTTACGGATCGACGTACTTGCCTTTCTTTGGTTCGGTAAAGCTGCTGACGAAGTTTGGGCAAGAATATTGACTGATCAGTGGAAATTGCCATGAACCTGCGATTTGCTGAACAGCTTGATTGCGATTGATTTGTTGAAACTGCCGTTGTTCTGCGGCGAAACAACCAGATACCAGAGTGCATTTCCGCCCCACTGTTCCTACTTCCTAGCGGAGCTCGCGACAGAAAAGGCTGGGGCAAACTAACACATCGCATACCCCTGAATAAGTTGCACTAACATCTAATCTGTGTATATGTACTGTGTACATGTGCTCGTCAATTGCGTGGTGGCCAGGGAGGTGCGGTTTCACTCTCTCGCCAAAGTGGGAATGCAAGCGCTAACTCCTTCGTCTGACGAACACTCCTTCAAGAAATGGTGGCGGCAAGCGTTAAGGAGAGTGCCAAAGGAAAGAGAGAGAGAGAGAGAGAGAGAGAGAGAGAGGCTTCAACACACTGGTCATGCTCTGCTCATGCTCGTGTCCTGGGCAATCTGGAAGCGGAGGAACCGCTGCGTTTTCCACGGCGAAAGGCCTCAGCCGTATGCTATAATCCGTGACATAGCATATGAGGCATCTCACTGGAGGATGGCAGGTGCTAGGAGGCTCGGGGAACTAATGTCCTAGAGTGTTCTGGAGATTGTAGGTTGCTTAACATGTACCCGGCGCGAATGTATGTACTAGGCTAATCCCTGGCCGAAAAGGGCTATATACTGTTATTTTTTCTCCTTAATCAAATGACACGCAACTCTCTTGGGTGAGTAAAACCTGCACGCAACTCTTCTAAATCTGCTACAACTGGAGAAATTCAAAAACCTGAGAAAGAAAATATAGATCACAGCTTAGCTACTGCTTCACACGACATCCTCTCGGATGATGCTCAGCGCCCGCTTCCGCCGCGACAGAGCATCGGCCGCCGCTAGCTTCTCATTTCTCCTAGCCGGGCTCATCATCGGCGACACCACACCGAACTGTCCAAGCGTCTGCTCGTTGAGCTTCTCGTTGACGAAGTCAACGCCCTCAGCGTCGTCGTCCACGCTCACCGGCATGACGCGCACCGTCTTCTTGTCCTGCTTGTCATTGCGGCCGCCGCGCCCGTGTCGCCGCCGCCGCGGCTTGCCGTCGGACGACGCGAGCGCGGCGCTCGCGCGCACGGCCAGCTCGGCCATCTCGGCGCTCGACAGTGGCCGCCCGAGCATGGCTGCCGGGAGCACGAAGTATATCTGCCCCGGCCGGAGAAGCTCGCCGGGGGCCAGCGCCGGCGGGCTCTCGTTGAAGTAGAGCGCGTCAGAGTTGCACACGAAGAAGGACGACGACGAAGACGCCGCGTCGTCGCCGCAGGCGAGCACGTCGGAGACGGTGGCGCCGCCGTGGGAGGCCGGGAGAACCTCCTGCAGTGAGCCGTCGGCGGCGATGACCCTGGCTGGCGCCGGTGATAAGCTGCCTTGCCGAGACAGCTGGCTGCTGCCTCGGCCGATACAAGAAAGCTTCAGTCCCATGGATCGGAAATTAACACTGGGGTTCTGGCAGGCCTGTGAACGAAAGGTTGAGAATAATTTTGTAGATCCTTGGAATTTTGATGTGAGGCGAAACGTATGCCCGGTGTATATAAAGAGCTGGAGCGAGAGAGAGAGACGTGTATTTTCACTCGGGCCTTTTCTTATTCACAAACTACAGGAGTATGCAGGTGCAGGTGCAAAACTCAATTCCTTTCGTCAACTACAGGACATTGCTCCTTGTTTTTAGCCTGCCCCCAAGCGTGTTGGCGACGAAGGTACTGTTCACACATGCACGACACATGTGTTCATACAGGATATACCACTTTTTTTAGGACTTTACATGTATTATTTATATCCGCGGATGATGATCGAGACGTGTAAAAACAGCGTGTAGCCAACATGTCTCGGTATTGGTTATTGCAAGTGGCATACGAGGCTACTTGTGCTTAAACTGGGCATCAGAAACTAGCGTACTGCTGGAAAAATAAAGCAGAACTGACAGAAGGCGACTAGTGAGTGTGACACATAGCTGAGTCAGCAGATACCGTCAGTGGCGGAGGGTGACAAAAATTGAAGGGGGGGGGGGGGGGGGGGGGGGGGGCAACCCAAAGGATCCTAGAGGATTTTCTCGAAAAAAAACAAAGGATCCTAGAGGAAGATCGAATTGAACCTGCAGGCTGCAGGTGAGCACCAGTTCGGGCGCTGCCAACGCAAGAAAGGATATCCTGCCGCCAATTTTTCTTTCTTCCACCAACTCAAGCGCCCGAGATGAGAAACAAGAAAGAGTGGCAGTGCATGAGATGTTTGTTTCTACTGCCTACAGGCTTGCATTTGCTTCTCGGATGGACTCGTCCCTTGCTGACATGAATTGGTCTTTGGCTAGGCTGCTAGAATCCTCATGTTTTTGTCACAGGCAAGGGGGGGCCGGAGCCCAGGATGGTCTCCACTGGGCTCCGCCCCTGGATACCGTTGACTCATGCATGCAGGGTCCCACCAGTGAGTGTCCCGAGAGGCCACTTCCCTTCCCTCCCCTTTCCCAAGTCCGGTGCGGCGCGTGATGTGACGCCGCGGCATCAGCGCGTACGCACGCACGCGGCCGATTTGCCGTTCGAGATCAGGCAGGAATCCTGCTGTTTCAGACAGTCGCTGATAATTAGTAACGAACTTACCAGCCAGCCAGGCACAATACAAGGAGCGCTAACATGATCGAGATCTCGGTTCGGCTCAGCTTTCACTCTCGCACGGTGTGAAATTTAAGTAAACTTCACAAGCTTATCTGGGGACCGATTGATTTTCGCAGAATGAATGACAGTACCGATCAGGCGATCATCTCCGTACAATTCACCACCCTGACCCTGTGATGTGTAAAGCCCCTATTGGCCTGGGTCGCCGTTTATGGCACACAAGCACGCAGTCCCGCACCAACATCCCGCAGGTACGAACATTATTTGAGAATTTTTCAACAGTCAGAAGCTGATCACATTTCAAAGAATGATACGTGCAATTCTTGTCCAGAGATCGGTTGCTTCATCCATGAGAAGCCACATTTTGTCTAGCTGAACCGTCTCGATTAAGCAGCGTCAAACAAAGCATATGCACAAAATGCATCCGGGGACGCAGTTTCCTACGGCCGACGACTGATCAGTACGAGCTCCTGATGAATACGACCTCTCGCATTTCTCATGGCTGCGTTGCTGCTACGTACTCGCAACTCGCCAGTTCGTCCTCGTCGTCGGTCGTACCCAACGTGCATATAACGTTGACATTTCTAGAGCACCCTGCGCAGGGCGGCGATGACATTTCTAAAGCACCCTGCGCAGGGCGTGTTCGTTTCGTTTAGGACTAAAATTTAGGGTAAAGTTCTTGTTATTTAAAGGTATTAAATAAAATGTAATTACAAAACTTTTTGCAGAAACCTAGGTTACTTTGCGAGACGAATCTAATGGGGGTAATTAAGCTATGATTAGATGATGGTTACTGTAGCACCACTGTAGCAAAACATAGCTTAATTAGGCTCGTTAGATTCGTCTCGTAAATTAGCACCCATCTGTAAAAAGGTTTTGTAATTAAACTTTATTTAATACCCTTAAATAACAAGTTTCTCTGGACTAAACTTTAAGACTAAAGGAAACGAACAGGCCCTAACTCAGTGATTAGCGGCTCGTATCCGGCGCGACATCAGCGCGTGCATACGCTTGCCCTAATTAACGCCGCCATGGGCGCCGATCGCGACGTGGTTTCGTCGTCGTCGATCTCCTGACGGGTAGGTAGGCAGATGAACTTGGAGCAGATAAAGCCTCAATTAACCATTGATTGCGTCAAACAACTTCGGGAGCGTATCTGGGGACTGATCATTCAGATTGCTTAACGGTGGGCAAGGGGAGATGTCATCGAGATTTCTCCATCCGTGGTCAGCAAGCCACATCTTTTTATCTAATAGCTGAACCGTCTCGATCGATCGCGCAGCGTCAAATTTTACAAAGCGTATAATTAAACAGAATGCATCTGGGGAAACAGTTTACTGCTGATGACTGATTAGCTTAATTGAATACTCTTCACTCGTCAGTTTACTGTTGATGACTGATTAGCTTGAATAGTTTGCTGCCGATGACTGATTGATTAGCTTCAATTGCTGGGCTGCTCAGCTGCTGCTTGCCCCTTAACTCGTCGTCACTGACTATTCGTACATGCCAGCGTCCTCTCTGCTTCTTAGCGGCGACTTTTCGCCACCTAAACGAGCCAATACATTTCTAGATCACCTTGAGCGGGGAGGTGACGACTTGGGAGTTGGGAACCGGAACCATTTTGTTGAACAGCTCAGCCTGTTGACTTTTCCTCGGGTTCTCCCCCTCATTTTATTTCCTTTTTCTGGCTTGGTTTGTTTTCCCTTGGGCCTGTCTACAGGGCACCCGGGTGTTTTAGGGGTGCCCCAGCACCCGAATTTGAAGCCGTCCGATCAATGCATCCAACGACTCACAGTCGTCTTCAACCTTCAGACAGCTGCCTTTTTCCCAGAGTTTCCTCGCCCTCGCCGCCGCCCCTGCGTGCCACCGCCCTGCCTCGGCGGGCTAGGGCGTCGCCGGAGCTCCGCGCGCGCCGCCGCGCGCCCGGAGCTCCGGCGAGGCCCTAGCCCGCCGAGGCAACCGCCCTCCGGCCACCTCCCGCCGCCGCCTCCCACCACCGCCGTTGTCTTCCTCGCCCCCGCCCTACCCTGGCCCAACTGCCATCTCCCGCCGCCCGCTCCGGCGGCGTCCCCGTCGCCTCCGCCTCCGCCGTCTCTCCCGCCACCGCCGCCAGGCCGGCCTGCCTCCCCCGGCCCCCTCCTCTATGTCCGGAGGACACCGGTGACCCCCAACCCTGGAACCCTAACCCCAATCCCCAACGCTAACCTCGCCGGAGAGGTCGCCGGAGTTGGGGAAGAAGCTTGGACGTCACGCCGGAGTTGAAGACGGTGGTTGCTGAGCTTCACAAAAATTCGGGTGCTCAGGATGTCTGAAACACCCGAGTTCCGTTTAGCTTTACCCTTTCCCTTTTATGGTACATACATAGAGTTCAACTGTTCAAGCAGGAACTATAACATGATCCTGTCGGCCATAACAGTCTTTAAAGTCAATTCCAGCTATTTTTTCTTGAACGAATTCAATTCAAGTTATGTAGGGCTAAATTTAAGATCACAAATGTGATCTACTGTATAAGAGTGAGGATGTGTTTGCGGTACTGAATCTGAGAGTGAGAAAAGATTCTAACATAATACACAGTTCATATTTTGGATTTTTTTTATATGATTCCTCTCAATTCATTACAAGTAATTTTGACTCACATATCCAATCTAGCAGATTAGCAGCATCAGTAAAAAAAAATTATATGATTTTTTTTCATTTTGATAACTGTTTTTTGTTTCAAGGATGATATAACACGTGCAATAATATTGTCTAATGAATATACGATGTTACAATCGGTCCCCCTCAACAAGCGAGAAGCAAGATATATTCTTTTTCATTCCAGTATAGTAGTTATTAACTCGTTATGATAAAGAAACATTTACCTCTCCAAATAAACTTTAAAGATGAAATTCACTCGTCAGTTTAATATTATTTCTGTTGACAATCTTAGATTAAGATTTATTCAGTTCACTGCAATTTTATTTGATTGCGGAATTGGTATCTACACTTCACACCAACCGGTTGGTCACCAGTGATTGCCTATTTATCCGATTTAACAAGTATTAACGTGAGATCATCATTGCACACACAAACGCAGAAAAATGAGGGTAAAAAGAATTAGGAAGAATATTATATCAAAATGGCATTAAGAAGGATTATACTGAGAAACAAAACCATGAATCACTTTGTTACTAATTTGTAAGTACTGGATTTTGTATAAATTAAAGGCAGGCCTTACATGCACATCCACCTTCGTTCCTAAATCACCTAAACCACTACAAGCTTTTCTAACGCTCACAAAAGAGGTATAATTTTTTTTTAAAAAAAAATGACGACAGCCGATTTCTTCACTCGTCGTCACTTGACTATTCGTACATGGCAGCGTCCTTTGGTCCTCTGCTTCTTAACGGTGACTTTTCTGCTAACTGCACTAGTCACCACCTGAACGGGCCAATACATTTCTAGATCACCTTTTTTGACGAAAATTTCTAGATCACCTTGGGCAGGGAGGTGACGACGGTTTGTTTTCTTTGATCAATGGGAACCGGAAACATTTTGATGAACAGTTCAGCCTGTTGACTTTTCCTGGGTTTTCCACCTGTTATTTCCCTTTTTTCTGGCTTGGTTTGCTTTTCCTTCTGGTAACATATAAAGAGTTCAAGCAGGAACAATAACATGAACCTGTCAGGCATAACAGCCTTCAAATTAAAATCCAGTTATTTAGGGCTAAACTTAATATCACAAACGTTATCCACTGTACAAGAGTGAGAATGTGTTTGCTGTACTGAATTTGAGAGTGCGAAGGGAGTCGTCTAACATAATACATACAATTCATATTTTTTGAGTTTTATATGCTTCCTCAATTCATTTTAAGTAATTTTGTGCTCACATATACCCATCTAGCAGATTAGCAGCATCAGTAAGAAAAATTATATGATTCTTTGCGTTTTGATATTTTTTTGTTTCAAGGATGTTATAACACATGTAATAGTATTGTCTAATTAATATACGATGTTATAATCGGGTCGACAAGCGAGAAGCAAGATATATTCTTCTTCATTCCAGTAAATTAATGGGACAAAATCCTAGTTAATTATCAACTCAGTATGATGAAGAAAGAAAAATTACCTCTCCTAACGAAACTCATCAGCTGTTTAATACTGTTCTCTTGACAGTCTTTAGATTAAGATTTATTTAGTTCACTGCAATTTTTATTTTTATTGTGGATGTGGTATATACACTTCACACCAACCGGTTGGTTGGTTGCCACTGATGGACTATTTATCCGATTCAGCAAGTACTTGACGTGAGATTCATCATTGCACAAGCAGTCGCAGGAAAATGGGTAAAAAACAGGAGGAGGAATATACATCAGAATGGCATTAACAGAAGGATTACACTGAGAAACAAAACCAATGAATCACTCTGTTACTAATTTGTAAAACTACTGGATTTTGTACAAATTAAAGGCAGGCATTACATGCACATCCACCTTCGTTCCTAAATCACCTAAACCACTGCAAGCTTTTCTAACGCTCACAAAATAGGCATAAATAAATAAATAATAAATAAAGACGACAGCCGATTTCTTCACTCGGCATCTTCTCGAATGATGCTGAGCGCTCGCCTGAGCCGGGATCGCGCCGCCGCGGCGGCGGTGACCTTCTTGTCGCTCCTCGCCGGTTTCAGCGACAATCCGAACTCCCCAAGCGTCTGCTCGTTGAGCTTCTCGTTGAAAAAGACGTCCTCGCCGCCGTTTGCTGCTCCTCGCGCACCGGCATGACGCGCACCTTCTTCTTGCCGCCGCTTCTTCCATGGCGCTGCCCGCGCCGCCGCGCCTTGATGCTCGACGCGATCGCGGCGCTCGCGCGCACGGCGAGCTCGGCCATCTCGGCGCTCGACAGCGGCCGCCCGAGCATGGCCGCTGGAAGCACGAAGTAAATCTGCCCCGGCCGGAGCATCTCGCCGGGGGCCAGCGCCGGCGGGCTCTCGTTGAAGTAGAGCGCGTCGGAGTTGCACACGAAGAAGGGCAAGGCCGCCGCGTCGCCGCCAAGGCCGAGCACGTCGGAGACGGCGACTATGGAGCGCGCTGGGAACTCCTTCAGCGAGCCGTCGGAGGCGATGACCCTGACCGGCGCCGGCAAGCTCACCTGACGCGAGAGGTTGCCTCGGTGGATGCAAGAAAGCTTCAATCCCATGGAATCTGGTGTTTTGATGGTTGTGGATGTGGAAGAGCTGAGATTTGTTTTTCCAATGCTTTGGAATTTTGGATGTGGAGATTAAAGGATGGGTGGTGTATATATAGAGCAAGCGGCGAGGAGGGAAACGATGGGGCCATGGGAGACAAGATTCCTCATTCCAACCCCTTTCTTTTTTGCTTATTTATGCACATGATCATCTTTTTTTTTCTTTTTGCTTATTTATGCACATGATCATCTAAGTCTTGGTCGCGAGACAAATTAATCATTGGTCTTGCTGCAGTTCGATTAGAGTATTGGTGACGAAAAAATATGCACACATGTACATACACTTGTGTGCTCATAACAAAGACATGTGAAACATAGTGCCAATTTGTATTTTTCGCTATTGGAAATAAGAAATACTTCTGTATAGATGCGTATCTAGGGGAGTATACTTTATAACTTTACATAGAGGAAGTTTTCTTGGAAGATAACCTTTTAATCTTCTGCTTACCTAATTGCTTAACACCAATCAATTCTCTTGAAATTTCAGGCCACCGTAGCAGCATTTATCATACTTTATTCGTTATGTGTGTAAATCCATTTTCCGCTCATTGTTCACAAGGTAGAAGGCATGGCTTGATTTCTAATATCTTTTTTTTTTATGTTTCATAAGCAGAAATATTATTTGTTTTCTTAATCCATTATTGGTCAACAGTCTACACCAATCATATAAACACATTGCTCGTACAAATAATATTGCCACTAAAAATATGGCATTGACCTTGAAACACTAAAACAAATCAAAGATAGCAAAACCCACCAATGCATTCAGTAGGGCAGCAATCTCCACGAGTTTTGTCTCGATTTTAGTTGCTGATACCGTTACGTAAAATACCAGTTTGTCAGGGGTAAGATTATATAATGACACGGACGGCAACAAACATCTGAGAATTGTGTGAGCGATGACGACATATGTCACTATATTCAGCACATGTAGAAACGGAGCTCCGAATATAGTTCCGTACCAGAAGCCGCTGAGTCGAGTCAACCGCCAATGACTCCCTGTGGGCCCGCCTGTCATTGGCACTGCAGGTGCAACCTCCTCTCGGCTTCCTCGGCGCCTTTCCCTGTCGGGCCCGGTGACGCGACGCTGTCTTGCATCAGCGCGTACGCACGCGCCATCGACGGGTCCCGGCCCAGCCTTGCACCGCACTGCAAAGCTGATGGCGACGGACACGGCTGAATTTCCGGCGGAGCCCAGCCCGCGCGTCGACGTCAAGCGCCCATCTCGAATCTCTTGAACTCCGGCGGCGGCCCACTCCCACGCGTGTTCTGGGGCGCCCGGCGGCGGCAGCGCCGCAGTAAGAGAGAGATCAGAGAATGAGAGAATGTTCCCAGGTGATCGGCACGCTAGTTATCTACTCCAGAAATACGTACGCACACGTCGGCAAACAAGTATTTCTCCTGAGGAATTACTGCCGGATGCAAATGGGAGAAGGAGCGATACTATTCTTGATCACCCCTGTCGTCCTTCACCGTGCTGATCGATTGCTGATTTTTTTCTAAAAAATAGTAACATATTTGAGGGAAAACAAACTTATCCGTTCTTCAGTCTTCATGCGTGTGCATGCTTGGTCGACGCTTGATAGAGATCACTCCGAACTGCCTATTCAAGCAGCTGAAGCATGCGTTTCTTGGCCACGAAGCAGATGACTTTTTCCTTACTTCCCGGCCCGCACTTTCCAGGCGTCATCGATCGCCTTCTTGACAGTGAAATCAACATACTACAGTATATCAACTTCTCTGAATCTGACGTGGCTATTAGCCTATTACGTCCTCTCTGCCAAATACTAAGCTTCTGCGGTTCTTCTATATGACAGTATGCTTGCAACATAAACGTTTCGATAGCAGCTGTATAAACTCTTGCAGGATCAAATTCGCGGTAATCAAGACGGTCTACCAAAATCCCTCCTGTTTCTTTTGCAAATGAGCAACTAAAAATACTCCTACATAGCTTGCATATGGAATGAAGATAGAGATGTAGGATTAGGAGGCAGATGGAGCAACCTGGTGCTCAGAAGAATGAAGATGCATACATAGGAAGCAGATGACGTTTTGGCGGTGGAGAACGATATCTATTGCGTACATGGACTTTGAGCTGATTTCTCGAGAGATGTATACAAGTGCGTGAAACGGCGCGATAAGATGATTTGAAATTTTTCTTTCAAAACGACAGGGAAAAAACGAAATAATTTTGGAAGAACCTGGAGTGTGAATCCAATCAAGCACGAGTACACTTCAGGTTCTCCAAAATTGTTTCAATTTTTCCCTACTCCTCTTTTGAAACAAAAATTTCAAAAAAAAAAAAATCTTCTGCCATTTTACATACACATTTGCACGTTCATCAGAAGAGTTGAAGGACATGCAGCGAAGAGTAAACTATGCATCCTTTCTTGCTATGTAAATTATTTGTGAAAGCATGAGGATTGAAATAAATTGAAAACAAATGTGAAGATGGTGTTTGATGTATGCAACAACTGATCAAAACCTATTAGCTCCAAGAAGGTAAGTAAAATTCATGAAACACGATCTTCAAAGTTTCACTTTTGTTTTAAAATATATTTTGAAAATATGGATTTGGTGTTGATTAATTTCTCTATAGATGTATACATGTATGTGAAATGGCAGGTGACGGTAAAAGATTTTAATTTTAAATCGACAGGGGGGGATGGAATAATTGTGGAAGAACCTGAAGTGTGAACTAAGCTAAGCATGCGTACAGACTTCAGGTGCTTCATTCAAGATTGTTTCCATTTCTTCCCACTCCCATATTGAAACAAAAATTTCAAATATTTTTGGTCTTCTTCCATTTTACATACAAATTTAGAAACAAATGTGAAGATAAACTTTGATATATGAGACAACTCATCAAACCTATTAGCTTCAACAAGGTAAGTAAAAAAAATCATCAAATGCTACCTTAAGACTTTCTTTTCAAATCATTCTTTCATTCTATCTGATCCTTGGTACAAATATATGTAGGTAAAATACTTCATATATACCAGAATGCATAAATGAAACAATTAGAAAGGCAACAATTATATATCTTATTCAAAAGTACTGGATGAAATGATTGAGAAAATACAGCACAATTAATTATGGGCACAATGCCAAGAAGGTATCTTAATTCAAAAGTGACAAAACTATCATCTCGCACGCATGATGCACCACACGGCATGCAGGCTGCATAACCAAGAGCAATAGCACAAAGCGGCAGACTGCTTCATGCATATGAGCTGCACACGCTCTGTAATGACGGGGCCCTTCCTCTAATGATGTCTGGGGGAGGAAGAAGAATCACTTGCCGGCATGTCCGCCGGTGGCTCGGAAGGGGTGGCGCTGGTCCCGGAGGCGCCATCTTCCACTCTCCCAGACCCTGATCCCGCTGCCCAGAAGCCGCTTAGCGGGGCGGGATAACACCTCTTCACCAGATTTCATGCGATCGTTCGATGACTCGGTATCGACATCCTCGGGCACACCGAATGAAATGTCGAGGTCATCTTTCATGCATTCAAGCTAGCAACAAAAAAAAGAGCAAGATTAGAGGCATTATCAGAAATTATATAGTGAACCAGCAAATATACTGGCGGCCGTCAATTGCTTGTTCACCACATAATTTCTGACAATGCGTCTAATCTTGCTTCTTTTGTTGCTAGCTTGAATGCATGAAAGATGACCTCCGAATTTCATTTGCTGTGACCAAGGATGACACCGAGTCATCGGAAGATGGCACAAAATCTGGTGAAGAGGTTTTATCCCGCCCCACCAAGCAGCTTCGGGGCAGCGGATCAGGGTCCGGGAGAGCGGAAGATGGCGCTGCCGGGACCAGCGCCGCCCCTTCCGAGCCACCGGCGGACATGCCGGCAAGTGATTCTTCCTCCCCCAGACATCATTAGAGGAAGGGACCTCTCATTACCGAGCTTGTGCAGCTCTTATGAAACAGTCTGTCACTTGTGCACTTGCTCTTAGTCATGCAGCCCCCACGCCGTGGTGTATTTGAAATAATTCAGGAAATATTTGAAAAGAAACTCTTAAGGTAGCGTTTGATGATTTTTTACTTACCTTGTTGGAGCTAGTAGGATTAATGAGTTGCCTCATATATGAAACATTATGTTGACATTAGTTACCAAATTTGTATATAAAATGGCAGAAGACAACAACAATTTGAAAATTTTGGTTTCAAAATTGGAGTGGAGAGACTTGGAAAACAATTCTGGAGAATCTGAAGTCTGACGCGTGCATGGCTGGCGTTTCACTTTCCCCCTCCATGCGCCTATAAAAAAATGGTCCAAATCCCCTCATCCTCCCATTTTACATGCAAATTTGGATGCGTATCAATCTGTTCTTGTTTCAGGCTTAAAACTCATTCAAAGTGGAAACAAAAGAAATATCCAATCTCCAACTCATCCTCCGTGACATGGATCACATGAACATGCAACAATAACAAAAAAAATGGCAGTCATTCCACTAGTGAACATGTGTTTTCCTTTGCGCTAGCTAGTATGATGTAGATTAATGATATTATATGCAGACGCCAGACGATGTATTAGTTCATCGTGGTTGCCGTGCATCGTTGGACAGACTAAAGTCGGTGAGTTTTTTGGACATAGTATTAGCAAACACTTGACAAAATCTCAATTCCAAAGGTATATATAAAATTCTCAAGGTTAATCGCACTTTGCTAGGGGACTAAAGTAATAGGTAACAATATGCATACCTAGCAATACACCTGCGAGGACAAATTTTTATCATAGATTATGAGATCTAAGATTCTAAGCATCTCTAGAGACTAGAGATCACAATACATATATGTAGCAAGATAGAGCGAGAACAAATTGCCTACTCGATCTAGATTATGAAATCTAAGAGTCTATTTATCTAGAGACTAAAGACGTGTGGCTACATACATACCTAGTAATACACAAGCCATGAGGAACTCGCATATTAGTGGTTATTGGTGGTGTCAGGATGACAAAGTGGAGCACTAGGACGAAGGTTTGGGGCCAAGTAGCTAGAACATATCTCTCTGGCGATCCAAATTCTTGATGGATGTCTTCTTGTCTCTTTCTGTCCGTGGGTTGCCAAACCTTTATAGAGAGGGTGTTCGACATAGGGGGGGGGGGGGGGGGGATGGCGGCGGCGGCGTGCAAACACGAAGGGAGACTAGCTAGGATCTAGCGCTTGGACAATTAACCTAGGGTTTTGTGCGAATCTCAAAGTGACTGGGTTGAGGCGGCGGGCCACGATCACGACGTTGGCGTTTATATACTCTTGGAAGTTATTGAACTGGGCCGTCTTGTGTATAATGGCTAGCAGAAGGTCAAGGCTTCTTTCGTGACATGCCTCGTGCTGCTCGTGGGCCTTGGGTGATAGTCGCAGCAAGGCACACCTATGCGTTGTGCCAGCACATGCCCATGTTCCTATCGGCCATGTCATGCTTAGGGATGGCAACGGGGCGGGTTCGGGTCGGGTGGAGCAATCACCCACCCGCGAAGAAAAAGGCTTCGGGTGCAAAATGGCACCCACACCCGCGCCCGCGGGTGGAAATTGGCACCCGCTCCCGCGCCCGTCGGGTCTCGGGTGGGTGTCGGGTGCCCGTCGGGTCAAAACTTTAACTTCCCTTCTTTTAAAAAATTCAAAAGATCGATTTAAAAAATTTCAAAAACCATGAAAATTTTATGGATTAGAGAATAAATGATGGACAATCCATTTGAACAACAAAACTTGAAAAGATAAAGAGCGTTTTAAAATAAAATTATTCAAAATGCATGTCAAAATCATCTCTAAACTCTATGAATCAAAAAAATTAAGTTAAATTTCGGGTGTGCGGGTGCACCCGCGGGTGGGAAATGAAACCCGCGCCCACGCCCGAATCATCGCGGGTCGGGTGCGGGTGTGACCCACGGGTGCAAAGTCACACCCACGCCCACTCCCGTCGGGTGTAAAACCCGCGGGCACCCGAACCCGCGGGTGGGATTGCCATCCCTAGTCATGCTCGTGCCGGGCTGAAACGACCGGGCCTCGTGCTAGTCCATTTGCACCGGCACGGATGCCCCGAAAAACCTATACGTAGCCCGCCCTACAAAAACCATTTGATAGGTCACTTTGAGATTGGTGCGGAGATGAATCGAACGGCTGACTGAGCGACACGTGTCGCGTTCTGGTTGAGGCGGGTGGGAAGTGAGAGAAAAAGAAATGGATTTCAAACTTTAAACGCATTTTTCTCTTAACCGTAAGTCCGTTTTCGAATCCGTTTGAACCTACGTGTTTCTTACAATTAATTCTACAAAATGAGATTCAATATGAATTTTTTGAATCTTTTAAATTTAATTTTTTGACAACATTTTGAATGTACTGCGTCAACATCTTTTTGCTATGTGTCAACATTTTTTTTGTTACTAACATTTTCTTAAAAAATGTTGATTTTATTTTTAAAATGTTGAAATAGAACTGCAAAAATGTTGACTCTTCTGTTTCAAAATATTGACGCTCTGACTTGGGCTGGGCTGCTTAGATTTGATGGGCTATTGAGCCGTTCTATCATATGTTAACCAAGTGCCCCGCTATATCGCAATAGTCCAATCCGGATAGTGCGCAAACCTTATATACTACCGTGCACCGCACACGGCTTAGGCCAATTACAACCTCAGTTTCAGCTCAGTTCCGGCCAATTTCAACAACGTCGTCTCTGCTCCCTTGCGCCGCCCTACTCGATGAGTGTGCTCGGCGCCCCTCGCACGTCGCCCTGCGCTGCCGTGTGAAGCAGTTGTTCGTGCAATTAGAAGCCATTGTTCCGGCCACAAGGACGAATTGTTCCGGCCGCTAGAACTATTTGTTCCAGACACAAGGACCAATTGTTCTGGCAGCAAAGAAATTTGTCTCGGCGACAACGAACAATTGTTCCAGCTTCGGTGGGATGGGAGCGCATGAAGCAATTACTCACCGAGTCACCGAGGCCAGGAAGGAGGTGCTCCAGGGCGCGGCGGTGCAGCGTGAGAGGTGCGTGACAGGCGTCGGTGAGCTCGCCGGCGTCGCGCGCCCCCATGAGGCACCGGCGTTGGTAGGACCTGACGAGCGCTCGCCTCGCCGCAGAGTCTGCTCCAGCTCCTGCACTAGGGAGGGACCCCGTCTCCAGCCACTGCATTATGTTCGCCTCGAGGAGGTGGAGCTGCCGGAGCAGGCCGCGGACCATCTCGATGACCTGCCTCACGCAGGTGGCCCGTGCACGCAGCGTCGGCGATCATGCTGATAAGCACGCTCGCCGTCCGTCGACGTCCAATCACACGTAGATTTTATGTTAGCGTCTTCGGTTCTCCTCTGCCGGCGGCGTGTCCAGGGGCCGCGCTGCCATGGCCCACCGGCCGGCAGCGGCAATTCCGCAAACACTTGTGAGGTCGGCTCTGGCGAGGAAGACGCCTCCCGCGAGCAAGGTTTGCATTACCGTTAGAACCGTTCCAACCGACGGCCACCGGTTTCACCGGTTACCGCGGTAACCGGTCGAAAACCGGATAAAAATTCAAAAATTAAAATTTGAATTCAAAACGTCGGTTACCGATCGGTTTTCTCTGAAAACCGAACGGTTTTATCGGTTTTATCGGTATGACTGGAAATTGCGAAAATAGGCTTAAAAAGTAGGAAATTTTTGCATGACCTTTGCTGAAATATTCTAATAATGGTTAACCGGACATTGACAACATAGAATTCATAAAATATTGCACCAATCAACCTCATACAACATACTACAATTCATACAAAGTCCAATATAAATTGTCCGATACATAGTTCTTGACGAAATTTAACATACAACATAGTTTTGAACATAATACACGTAGTTTTATGCACATCAACATACAACAATGGATACAAGCATACATCTCAAGACCATATGACGTCGGATTGTCCTAAATTGCCTAAATTTTGCAACATGTTCTACTTTTACATACACTCAAATTACCTAAATTTTCTAAAATGCCTCTACATTGTCCTAAATTGCCTAAATTTTGCTACAATGCCTCTACATTGCCCTAAATTGCCGCTACGAACACCATTCACTATATTACAGTTGCATATCATTCAAATGGAAAACGGAGAAAGTTGAAAAACCAACGAACTCACCTCCTACCGGTGTCGCGTGGAGAGCAAACCGGTCGGTTTGCGCCGGTTACCGCGGTATCCGAAGCAGAAACCGATCGGTTTCTTCGATATCTCGACGGCGACCGACCCTGAAATGTTTCCGCAATTATTTGACCAATCAAACGATCGATTTTTTGTTAACGGTTTCCACCAATGTGCTGCAAATTCCTTCTAGTTTATTTACATATTTTTTGTTTCAAAATTTTTCAAATTTTCAAAAAATTTCAAATTTCGAACTTCAAAACCGGCGTACCGGACTAACCGGACCGGACCGGTTAGTCCGGTAATCGCGGTTACCGGCCGGTAACCATCGGTTTTGCAAACCTTGCCCGCGAGACGACGAATCTGGGCCGCACAGGTTCAATCGATCGGCCTTTAGGTACCCAGGGGTGGTCGCTATTCGAAATAGCGACCGCTCCTGGGGTCAAAAGAAACTCCGGCTCCGCGGCGCGCCGCGGCTCGCCTGAGCGGCGCCGGTTTTTCTCTCACGCGTCCCTTCCTCAGCTCCGAGAAGCCTCTCCGCCGACAGAAACTACGTCGATGGAGGGTGGTCGGAGTGTGAAACAACGGCCAACCTGGAGTGGCGAGGCGAGAGGCCTCCTCTGCTTCTTGCCGTGGCTCGCCTGTCGATCGCCAGAGTGCCGCCGGCCGTATGCTGCCAGCCGTGCGCTGCGCTCGTCTCCTTCGTCTTCCTATCGACATTGAAGACGCACCTTCCTTTGACTCGTGAACAGCTGGAGGAGCGGAAGAAACAGCTGCGGGGCATGGCGAACGCCACAAGGCCAAGCTTAGTCCGGCATTGTGAAGCTCGGATCCTTCCTTTTCCTTGGCATCAAGGTCTTGACGACCACTAACTGAGAACATTGTCGCAGAGTTTAGTACGTAGCTGCAGGAAAATGACCGATTAATACCGTGTCTACAAATGAGTATATACCAGGACAAGTCGACTCTTCATTCAGAACCTGGTCGATTTCCAGGCTGATGAATCCCAGGCCCGGTTTATCTAGCTAGCATGGCGCATTGTCGGAGCAGCTCGAGGAACGAGCTGCGTCCTTGAAGCGGGGCTCGCTGTGTCAGCGCATCTTTGGCTTTGAAAGAGGGAGTAGAGTAGCGGAGCAACCATGGGACTAGCTAGTGGCTTGGTGCTGCCATCGACATGATGAGGATGCCCAACGGCTGCATCCAGAAATTTTCAAAAATGCAATTCGGTCGGGAGCTCTCGCAGTTGCCACGCAAGGCCAACCCTCCCTCAGCTACTTTCGCACATCTTTCGAATATGTGGCTTTTGTGCGGATTTCTGGAGAGATGCATATACATGTACGTGAAATGGCAGGAGACGGTGAAAGATTTCGCTTTCAAAAAATGGCAGAGGAAAATCGAAATAATGTTGGAAGAACGTCAAGTGTGGAACCCAGCCATGCACGCGTCCAGAGTTCAGATTCCCCAGAATTGTTTACCAAGTCTCTCCACTGTGGTATTTTGCCATTTTAAATACAAATTCGGTAACAAATGCAAAGATAATGTTTTGATACCGAATTTGTACCTAATTTTTAAATACAAACAAGTCTCTCCACTGTGGTCTTCTGCCATTTTGATACAAATTAGGAGTAACGAGCGGCGCCATCTTCCGCTCTCCCGGACCCTGATCAGCTGCCTCGACGCCGCTTGGTGGACCAGGATAAGGCCTCTTCCCCAGATTTCATGCCATTCGATGACTTGGTGTCATCCTTGGGCACAGCAAATGAAATTCGGAGGTCATCCTTCATGCATTTTTTCTAGCAACAAAAGAAGCAAGATTACAGGCATTGTCAGAATTATATGGTGAAAGCAAATACACTGAAAGTCCTAACATTGGATTGTGTATCACAATTGTCTTTCTAGCTAAAAGTATGTGACTCAATGAATGAAGTTCTAAAAATTGATTGGAATCCTTAAAAAATTTGCTTGGAATGATCGATGAAAGCAACATGATCAACAAACTAAAAAGGAAATCCCCCGAAATGCCTGCTCAGGTGCCATTGTTTTGTTTGCATTCCGGGTGGTGTGGTGAGTGCCAAAGTGTAAAGGCCTATGTTCATTGTATTCTCGAAAAGGAAAGGTATACAGTTTCACAAGTGAACATCGCAGATCTTGCTGGTTACATTTCTCTTAACAAGAAACTCATTGTGCGCTACAACATCTATCTAACCATTCACTTAATCCCCAAGAAAGATAAAACCATATATTTATGATAGATGTTGGTTGAAAAAATACAAGGAACATTGCTAAATAAGAAATCAAAATACGGTGTCTCTGACAAAACTGCAATGAACAAAGCGAAAATGTAACAACTTTTTGGGCACACAAATCAAATCCGCCTGTCTACCCGTACGTGCTCGAAATCTATGCCATGAGCAGTTGCATAACGAACCATACCATACATAGCTTGGAGTATAAAAGATGAGAGCAGAGAAATGGCACGTAGTACCTTGCATCCAAGGGAGCAAAAGCGGTAGTCCTTCTGGATCAGAGCCCTGTCGCAGTCCGTATCCATACATCTATACTCCCCGGCCTTCCTCTTCTTCCCGTCCAGCCTCTTGTCCAGGAATACCACCTGTTCGTCGTTGTGAAGGTACGGTTGCACCTCCCCGGTGCCCAGTAGGGAATCTATGCCCTTTAATTTAACGCAATTATATCCGGACGTCTTCCTCACCTGCACCGAACAGATTAGTAGCTGCTAGGTTAATCATCATCGCCTCTCTTAACAAATTAATAAAGTCCTCAAGATCTCGCCACTACATACGGCCACGTACCTGGATAATTGTGTGTCCATCGTGCTCGCCGGCGGCGACACAGCCAGAGCAGAGAGACCGCTCGGTGCATGTGGTGCAAAACAGGTTGCACCCACCGCTGCGACTGCGCGTGGCCCCGCTGGTGTCCGGATGCACGGGGCATTCTTGGAAGAAGATAGCGGCCAGAAGGAGCTCCATCCATGCCGGAGGGGCGCGCAAAGCCTCGGCGCGAGCCATGGCCCTGACGCTCCCCATCTGCGTCGACGTCGACCTGTCTTTCTGCAAGGAACAAGCAAGATCGATGAACCAGTCTGTAGAAAGAAAGGTACATGCACGAACTCGAGGCAGAGAGAAATGCAGGACACAGAAGGATGTGTATTGCTACGTACCTGCACAGATTGACGGATGTGAAAGAAGATGATTTGGAGATGGATACTTGGAGCCTCCAGAGATTCATATATATAGGCGTTGAAACAAAACACAAACGAATTGTTGGGCGCCCTAATTTGCATGTGAACTGGACGAGATTTTGCAAAGGAGATTTGAAAATTTTGGGGCCGGAGGGAAAGAGCAAAACATGGAATGTAACCGTGAAGCGGCCAGAACGAAGAAGTTTGTACACGCTTCTAGCAGGGTTCACACACGAGGTGGGTTGGCGATTTGTTCTGTATAGATCGCCATATCTGGCTCCAAATTAATGTGGTCATTCAATTCATGGTTTCCTTCAAATTTGAGCCATATCTTTGAGATATCCAGAAAAAATCGCAAACCCATCTCGTTTGTGAATGCATCAAGTCGCTTCACAAACTGTACTCTCCATGTTTCAGTTTTGCCCTCCGTGCTCCTATCAACAAAATGTTCAAATCCCCTCATCCTCCCATTTTACATGCAAATTTGGATGTGTATCAATCTGTTCTTGTTTCAGGCACATACATAAATCTCCAAAAGCTTAAAACCCGTTTGATTTTTGGAAACAAAAAAAAAAAGGATCGAAGCTCCAACTCGTCCTCCGTCACATGCATCACATGAACGTGCAACAATAACAACAAAATTGGCAGTCGTTTTGCACTAGAGAACGACATTGTGTTTTCCTATGCGCTAGTATATATGATGCAACTTGATATTATGTGGACCGTATATTAGTTCCTCGTGGTTGCTGTGCATTTGCCAAAAACTTGATTTCACAAATAGAAAAATCTCAATGCAATAGGTAACAATATGCATACCTAGCAATACACATGCGAGGACGAATTGCTTATAGTAAATTATGAAATCTAAGATCCTACACGTCTAGAGACTACAGTCACATATACATACCCAGCAAGACACAGGTGATGACGAATCACCTATTATAAATTACAAGACCCAATATTTTACGCATCTAAAGACTAGAGAAGACTATAAACATACCTAGCAATGCACAAGCTAGGTTGTCATGCATCATGGTTGCCCTGCTTTTGCTATCGTTGGGCAGACTAAAGTCGGTGAGCCTGATGGACATAGTATGAGCAAACACTTGACAAAATCTCGATTTCATAGATATAAAAAACTCAAGGTTAATAGCATTTTGCTAGGGACTAAAGTACTATGTAACAATATGCATACCTAATACACATGCGAGGACAAATTGTGAGATCTAAGATTCTACTCATCCAGAAATTGGAGATCACAATACACATATGTAGCAAGACAGAGGCGAGGATGAATTGCATACTCGATCCAGATTATGACATCTAAGATACTACGCCTCTAGATATAGACATGACTACATACCTAGCGATACACATTCGAGGACGTAAACCTTTCAGGCGTCTGCTCATCACGCAGCGGATGAAGCCGAGCGACAGGAGAACAATGACAAAGGGCATAAGGAGCACTATGGCAATGGTTTGGGAGCCAAGTAGAACAGAGAGGTTTCAATGACAGAATAGGCAGAAGGCAACAACGTATCCGGTACAATGGCGATCAGAATTCTTGATGGATGTCTTCCGGTCTCTATGGGTTGCCAATCCTTTTATAGAGAGGGTGTTGGGTATAGGGGTGGGAGGGCGGGGGGGGGGGGGGGGGGGGGGGGGCGATGGGGAATTGGTTTGGCGGCGGCGACGGGCAAAGCGAAGGGAGATTAGTTAGGGTATGGACCTTGGACAGATATCCTAGGGTTTTGCACAAATCTCAAAGTGATTCGGCGTCAAGAAATCGTTGTGTGTTTTCTTGCTAATATATAGTCATTTGATTTTTTTTTCCTTTATGTAACCACTAGAAAAGGTGTAATTATTGTGGTTTGTTAAATTTTGCACAATAGCCCTATAAAATGTATAATTTTAATTTACACAAAGCATCAATATTTTTAATTTGAAATAATTTCTTATATGCCATTGCAAATTTGCGTAATCCCGAATATGCCATTGTCAGTGACACAGGTGGATCCCACCTGTGACTGTGATGCCAATAGCATATATGGGATTACAATTTTTTGCAACTTTTAATTTACATCAAAGCATCAATCATGTACTCCTTTACAGATGTTAGTCGCGAGATATATCGCTAACCTGCACAGAGGTGTTGTCTTGTTGATTGATGTGTTATTTATATTTAAAGGTATAGGGAAAATCCATTCTACTCCCGGGTGTAGTTACTCCCACATTCAAAAAACCACCTTAGGTATGTGTACATACCCATTTATTATTTTAAGTATGCACACATACAAAAAATAAGATTTTTCAAAGTAATAACCATGAAAATTTTTGAGTGGAACTCATATTTTTTTGCACCTTGTTATATATCGCGTTTTCTGTATAGAAAAAGGAGTATGTCTATATACTCGATGTATCCCCATATAAAAAAAAAGAATATGTTCACATACCATTTTTAAAAATAAAGTATGTGTACATACTTTTTTTAGAAACCTCAAGTATGCACAAATACCTCCTAGATTGTGAGATACAAATGTGGGAGTAACTACACCCGGGAGTAGGAAAGAGGCTTCCTAAAGGTATATATACATATATCCACTATTTGTGCTCGTTTTATTCCATGACACATATTTTCTTGCATAAGGAAGTAGAAGTACTTATGCGAATCCTTTCCAGTCACCACCATATACAATAGAGATCACATTGGTGCATTGAAACAATTGTCGTTGTTTCTGGCCTCCGAGCAAAATAATCCACTTCCAACACAACTGCATATCCCTTGGTACTTGTAAATTTTTGTAAAACTATCAAGATGCCATGAAAAGAATAGAATTTCACATTATAGTTAGTGTTATTCTACAGTTTGAAATATGTTACATGACTTCTTTGAGGTATTACAAATATATTAGGCTAAATTTTTATGTGCCATTGCAAATGTCCCTAATCAGGGATCTGCCATGGGGGCCATCGCGAATTATAGCTGGGCATAGGACGACACAACACAACACATCACGACACGAGCCTGGCTGTGCATGTGCCCATGCTTGCCCATAGCAAGCGCACGACCGAGACGAAACCATGCCGTATCGGCGGCCCCAAAGCCCGAGAGCATGGCTTCCTGGGAAGCTCGTCATGCACGCAAGCATGTCTGTCGAGGTGGCGAAGGCGAATCTGCGGCAGATGAGAGGAAGAATAGAGAGGATGGGTGAGCAAGCCGACGGTGAGTCATCGAGAGATGAGAGGCGGCGAGTGAGATTAGGGTTGAGGTGGCAGGCCACGAGCACAGGGTTAATGGATTGGGTCGTCTCATGCCTAGAGGGCCGACAAAAGGCCGAGGCTTCTTTCTCGTGCCGTGCCCCGTGCCGCTCGTGGGACTTTAGGTGACGGCCGATGCACGGACCACACGCTATAACTTTCCCCAACCTCAACACCCTAAGAGGAGCTCCCACTTCCACAATCTGCATCATGGATGTTCCTCCTTGGCATTCTTCTTTCGGTGTCTCTCGTCCATGTCCAGATTCAAATCTTCCACTGGAATCTGCTGGCCTCTCCCCCTTCCCACCACGGCCTCATCCTCCTCCACTGAATCGTCGCCGGCCTTTTCCTCCCCTTCCGTTCCAAGATGGTAAACCTCAAAGGCGTCGACGGCGGTCATCAAACACAATCAAGAATGGTAAGTTTCATCTCCTACTAACTTTTTGTGTAGAAATATGGGGTTTATATCTTGAAAGATTCTTTATCTTTCATCGGCACATGATCTATTTGTCAAGATTGAGCACAACATAGGTAGAAACCTTAGCATTTTCAGCTCTTATCACACTACCGCTTTGGATTTGCAATTTGCATGATGGTTATCGCAGATCTAGAAGTCTAGAAATACGGGATTAATGTCTAAGGAATCAGTTGTTTTTATTATTATATTTTTCTCTATTTCTATATAGATTTATACCTATTTGTTTAGCAATATATACTATACTGTTTTTTTTTCCCTGGGGGAATGATTTTGTGTTTGCTAGCCCATAAGGCCTCAGCTTCGGCCCCCGCCAATGCGGCCTGCTTGTCTGGCCCGTCTCCTCTTCCGGAAGTCCTCCTCCAACGGAGGAGCAACGCCGATCGCGTCAAGAGGACCAAACCAGTAACGGCGCAGCAGCAGGCAGCAGAGGTGTGCAGGGAAGCGACCGAGTTCGGCGACCGAATCGCCGCGGGAGCAGCGCTGCCCATCACTTTGCCACGCTCGGTCCATTGGAGCGGGGAGTCACCGGGACGCGGGTTGTTTCCTTCTCTCGTTGGTGAGCAAACCCTACCTTTCTTAGTTGGATGAATTTCCTTGTTTTGTGTTCACAGTCAGACCAGATTTTTTCGTCTTTATGATCCGTTTATCTTGTTCTTCGTGGATTCAAGTGCTATGTGT
Source organism: Eragrostis curvula (assembly GCA_007726485.1). Classification (NCBI taxonomy): domain Eukaryota; kingdom Viridiplantae; phylum Streptophyta; class Magnoliopsida; order Poales; family Poaceae; genus Eragrostis; species Eragrostis curvula. The sequence continues at coordinate 52,050,219 of CM017439.1, forward strand.
ATGCGGTGACTTTTCTTATTCAAATACATCCATGGTCCTAATCTATTAGGACGAATCATCTTGGTAGGCAACACGCACTCAGGGTCGGATAGGCCCTGCTCTCACTGTTTCAGGGTCGGATAGGCCCTGCTCTCACTGTTTTTGTCTTTCGACGTATACTTAAGGTCGGGACAAATTGGTGGCAATCCATCTCGTTGGAAGGCGTAATTCCGCGTACGCGTCAGCGCGTTGAAGCGCTAAGCGTAACCTCAGGGGGTAGGCGGGCGTTACGCTTTGGAAACGCCTCTGCGGAGAAAAGCGCCGCGCAGTTGAGGCGAAGAAAAGCGACGCTGAGGCGACGCGAGGCGGCCGAGGTCGCTCAGCGGAAGATCGATTTGGGGCCTGGCGGGAGATGGATTTGGGGCCGGCGGGAGCTTGATTTCACAGCGGCAGCCAAATAAAAGGAAGGCCCCGTGCCCAGGGTTATCCCCATCTGAAGTTGCCGCTGAATATCGGGCCGCGCCGCTGCTGCCGCCGCCGGACCTGAGGTCGAGCTCATCCATCCCCTGCTTCGCGCGGCTCCTGCGTGTCTGCACCTACGAGCTGCTCGTCGTCTTCCTGCATCCCAGGCGTCTCCCCGCTTCCCGTCCGGCAAGCAGGGTGAGATCCTCTCTCCTTTCTTCTCCAATCCTTCTCCTCACTTCTCTGATTCGTGAACTGTATCGACCGTAGTACCAAAGATGTGAGTTGTGGCCTCCGTCGCCACTTATATTACATTATTTGTTAATTGCCTAGTCTGCTATTGGAGAAGCAGTGGATGATCAATTTCAGCTGCGTCAAATTGCAAGAATGAGATACATATATGTGGAAGAGGAATTCGAGTCCGAACAAGAGGATTTTGAGGAAGATCAAGACGTTATGGAAGATTGAAGGGGCTGGACACCTGGACAGAATTGTACTTTCTTTACGTATCTTCTAATTCTGAACTAAGCAAATCAAGTACTTATACTTTAGGAATGTTTCATGGAAATAGTAATGCATGAACTTCTATATTTTTACAATTATTAGAAAAATCTGCGCTACAGTACAAAACGCCTAGGCAACGCCTAGAAGCGCTTAAGCACGCCTAGGCTCTAGGCGGAGGGTCACCGCCCGCCTAGCGCCTAGCGCCTAGCAAAATCAGGGTGGCAATAGCAGAATGAACAGTTTGGACATACCTAATAGGACAGTGCCCTCTTGTTTATTTTTGATTTCATCATCCTAAACAAAATTGATAACCAGTTACTCCGTACTCCAGTTACGAGATGGAACAGATTGGAAATACTTTCGATTAGCAAAACAGTTGTGAAAATTCTATGCTCCTGAATCTCATTCATATCATTACTATGTGACCAAGCTCATCTGGTTGTTCAAGTGAACCTGTACAATCTTAAATTAGATGATTTGCCTTGCTATGCATGCACACTGAACTTCACTTAGTTAGACAGCGTACATGTCCTTGTTCTAGATATTGACTGTGTGACATCAAGCATACTCAGCTTCTTGTAAACCTGTAATATGTCTTATGCAATGTACTTGACTGCATTTGTTTCAGTATTACCATTATTAGTTGCTGATATGTCTGTACTATTCTAGATAGACTAGAACCAACTAGGATATAAGATATGATTTGGCTAAGGTCTGAAATGGCCTAGCATTTCAGACCATGATTTTACTTGTTAAAAATTGCTTGCTGCTGAAAGGTGAAAGCAAAGCTAGCTTGGATGTATTTATTTTAGATATTATCCAGCTAGACATTATTGTTAGTCCTTGGTATGGCAACAATTCAGAGCTAGCTAGGATGTTGCCATTTTTCTCCTTGGTGCTCAGTTGATCAGTTGTTTGGATTGGGATGAAGAGTAGATCGATTAATAATGAAGGATTGGTGGTATGAAATTTTGGGTCTGGTTCTTGTTATTGATGACCAGTTACTTTTATGTTGGTTATGTTAGACTGACTCCAACCCATCAGACCTAAATGGAACATCCAAACGCATGAAAGGGTAGTGATCAGTCTGAAAGGGCGTCACCGACAAACGAACATCTCCAACCGGGAGTCCAAAAATTGACATTCACCATCGCTGTCGACGCCCTCCTCCGTCGCGCTCCGCCCCTGGCTCTGCCGCCGGCTCCCCGCCCCCAGCCCCGCCTCCGCAAGCCGCCGTCGCCGCGCCCGCTAGGACTCCCTCCGCCGTCGCAGCGCCCTGCCTCTGCAAGCCGTCGCGCCGTCGCCGTGCAGTCCTCCGCGTCGCGCTCCGCTTCCTGCTCCGCAACGGGCAGCATCTGCCGAGTGCCGAGGAAGACGCCCCCCGCTGCCCTCGCCCGCGCCCCCTCTGCGCCGCCGCGGTCCTCGCCCCTCGCCGCGGAGGGAGGCCGACACCAAGCCGCGGGATGCCGAGTCGCCGCGGAACGCCAAGGCCGCAGGGCACACCGCGGCGCTGTGCACGTCGGCCAAATCACGGCCATGGAGGGCGGTGGGGGAGGAGGCGCACCTCACCCGACGAGCCCGAGTTTGGCTCCACCCCTTCTTCCTCCTCGTCCTCCCCTCCTCCTCCGCCGCCCGGGCTCCAGCCCCGCCACTGCTCGCCGGGGCTGCAGCCCCTCCGCGGCCAGGCGCGCCGCCGTGTGCCGGGGAATCGCGCTGCCGCCCGCCGCGCCCCGCCCCACGCTAGATGCCGGACGCCGCGCCCTGCGCGAGCACCGCCGCGCGCGAGCCGCGTTCCGCGGAGAAGACGACCACCACCGCGGAGGAGCGAGGGGGAGGGGCTGCGCGCGGGTGGGTCGAGGCGTGTGCGCTGCCCCATTCATGGGTCGCGGCGTGTGCTGCTCCTAAAATGGGCCAGACCTTTAGGTAACCGGTTGGAGACTTCTTTTTACACCTTTACAACCTATTTTGAGTATAAGTCACCTTTTGAGTCATGGGTTGGAGTCAGTCTTAGCACAATTTCTTTTTGATACTGCAGTTCAATATTAATGTTTGTGCTCTTGTTCTCTACGCCGCAGTTATAAGTGTGCAGTTCAATATTAAGTCCAGATACCATTTTTTTTTTCACATGAGTTGCATATGATCTTGCTGCTTCAGGGATTATTTACTTTGGCTAAAGTCTGAAACTGCTCGCGTGTGTCTTGATAAACTAAACAAGTTACTGAACAGGGATCCAATTTTAGTTTCACATGCTTGTATAGGAATTTTTGATGCCACGTCTGAAGCTAGTTTTTTCAGGGAGACGATGGAGCTCTTCCTCACCAAGTTACCGCAGTCAGTAGAGATGTCATCTTTAGCCTAGCGGGTGTTGCAGTCGCTGCTTCTTAGCCTTTGGATGATATTTGTCTCTCTAGATCTTGTAGTCCCTGTCGTTGGTAGTTCTGTCAGCTGGTTATGCTGTAAATCAGTTTTTAGTGCCTTTCTTCCTAAAATCTCATCGCAAATCAAGCATCAATGTGCTTGTAAGAAATGCAATCTTATTGAGCTGCTTGTGTAATTTCCAGTGTCACAGAATTGCTGTTGTGTAAACTGAATATTGGGTTCTTGAAGCTGCCTGGCTGTAGTGTAAACTGAACACTGCAAAGCCATATCCAGCAAGTAAATGTCAGATATTCTTTTGTGCCTATTAGCAACTAGCATCTGGCTTGAATCCTTGCCCGAATGCAACTTTTTGTGCAATGTTTTGATTCCTGGCCGGTATCAAGTGATGGCCAGGTTTGAGTGAGAGGCAAGGATTCACTAGATCCTGGCCAGTATGCAAAACGTCCCAGTTTTGAAAACTGGGCTGCCGAACAAAGCCTCAGTAGGAACCAGGCAGGATTCGAAGCAAATCATTTTCTCCTCCTTATGCAATTGTTGTCGGTGCTGTTTTAACTTGGCTGGTTTACTGATGCAAGAACTAGAGGGATGGCTTATCTCTGACATATCATGTACTAGTACTGTTGTAGTAGTAGTGTTGGGTTCCAAACATCAAACTATCAAATGCTGATAAATCCTATTTAATCATCTATACCGTTATCTCATATTATTGCATTAATGAATCTGCTCATTGAATTGTGTTTTACAGGTGAGGCCTTGCCTGGGAGAGTGCAACACCCAAGAGGTATGGACGACTACACCCCAAAGGCGCATACGAAGAAGGTTGTGTATCGGCCGCTGCCTACAGGCCAGCTCAAAGGTGAACCCGAGCTGTTGCGGAAGGAGCCACATTCGTCAGGCAAGATGGAAAAGCCACCTAAAAGAAGCTCCAAGAGTGAGCATCGCCTTCCCACGCCCCAATCCGACAGAGGAACTCCTGATTCCTTGCCAGATTCTGGACCTACTGATGAGTATCGTGCGTTGCGGAGGCAGTACCTGATGCTGGAGGAAGAGAATTTCGCGCTTGACAGCGAGTTGAGCATGGAAGATGAGGAAATCAAGGCTCTTGAGGCGGAAAAGTCTGCTCTGCTTGATCAGCTTGTTGTCTTGGAAGGCCTTGTGGACCCTTCCGAGATGCAGCCACAGCGTAGGCTGTGAAGTGCTTTGCTTTAATGTGTGGTTGCTGTCTGTTCACAGCATAGGCTGCTTGATTCAGTAACCAGTAGTAGCATGTACTATCTAGTATATATTGATGTAAACATCGCAGTCAAACAGGAGAATCATGTGTCAGGTGTTAAGTTTGAAAACTTGCATGTTGTCCCTTGCAGGTTCAGAAACTTGTTAAGACTATGTGTAAGGTCAAGTTATGGGAAAAATTAGTTGAAGCTTTGGATTAAGTTGATATCATATGGATCAGGAATGATGTGATTGTCTAAATAATCTCTCTGGGTGATGAGTGCAGGGAAATGAATTTGGTAAGCGTATCATGTTTTTTTTTGTTATATTTAGTAAGCGGAATTGTTAGGCGATGGATGGGATTATTTCCAGTATCAATGATTGAATGAGATCATCAGGGAGGGCATGGGGAGTTTTTTTTTTTTCCCCTCTCTCATAGTCTCATTGACTATCGGCTACAATACTAAAAACACAAAATCGACCCAGAGAGGCATTGCTTGTTTAGCTATATAGATCTGTATAAATGCAGATGGTAATGGTACGTTATGTAAATTCCATGGTAGTTCTAAACAAATGATCCAATGAATGTTTCAGTGCAGTGAGAAAATTGTGCATATTTTTTCTTTGAGAGAGAAAATTATGCAGATAAATTTGAGACTTGTGCTGTGCAGAACTGGTAGCCTTCGGTGATGCGACTCCCTAAGTTTCTCTCACAACATTGTGGTACCTTCCTTCGCAAAAAAAAAAAAAACATTGTGGTACCTTGATAATTTTGTAGTAATCTTACTTTTATTTTGAGAAAAGAGTAATCTTCCTTCGAAGGTCAGACTACGTTGCAGATGCAATGCGAATTCGTGTCCCATGGGTGATGGGTTTAATTTACAAATATGCTGAACTACAATGGGCTGTTATGGGCACAAACCAGCCCAAGAAGGCCACAGAGCCAATGGCCCAAACTGAAACCCAAACTTTCCTCGAACTCTGTCCTTTTAAAACATGACCCACAGGCGCCGCTCCTCAGCTCAACGGTCGAATCCGTCGATTTCGAATCCTCCCCACTTCCCCACGGTCTGAGCGGCGATACCCATGGCGGCGGCGGCGACAGCAACGACGAAGGTGGCGGCGGAAGATCTGGCGATTCTAGACGAGGAGACGCTGGCGTTACTGGGCGGCGGCGGCGCTGTGGCGGCGCCGGCCTGTGTGGGCGCCGAGTGGGAGGCGTTCAAGGAGAACGTGCGGCCGCTGAAGCGCGGGCGCGACGTGTCCCTCCTCAACCGCGCCCTCAAGGCGTACGCCGACCCAGCCCAGCGCGCCGCCCTTCTCGATACCCGGAGGTATGACGCTACCCCCTTCCGCTCACCCCGATTTGGCCCGTGCTCCCTGCCCTGATATCTAGGGAGGGCAGTTGGGGAAAAGTTGAAATCTTTCTTGAGTGTTCATCGCCGTTTGATGGGTTTGGCTGATCCAGGAGGATGATCGAGGCTATCGAGGAATACCGAGGCGAAGATCCGCTCCAACCATGGCTGGAGTAAGCATCCTTCGATCCCCTTCCCTCACCTCTCTCAACTTAGTTCGTAGTAGCTGCCGAGCCGAAAGATTGCATCTTTTTTTTTTTTTTTACTTTTACAAGCTGCTCATCTCTGTTTCATCCGCGCGCAGCTGCATCAAGTGGGTTCAGGAGTCGTTCCCGGCCGGCGGTGAGTGCTCGGGGCTGGTGGTGATGTACGAGCAGTGCGTGCGGGCCTTCTGGCACGACGAGCGATACAAGGACGACCTGCGCTACCTCAAAGTGTGGATGGAATATGTGAGTCCCAGAAGTCAGTTTGATCGGCATGGAGTTTGGTTGTGGAGTGTCGAGGTCTCACATATCTGTTTGGCTGACGGTCCATTCTTTTTTTCAGGCTGCGAATTGTACCGATGCCGAGGTGATATACAGGTTCCTGGAGGCCAACCAGATTGGGCAGAGCCATGCCATTTACTATATGTCTTACGCATCCCTGATGGAGGCGAAGAACAAGCTGAGAAAATCTGATGAAATCTTTAATGTTGGTATCGCTAGGTAAGATCCTGTGAGAAATCATCACTTTTTGTCCATTAGATTTTGTTTTGCTGTATCAAGACTAAATCCATTTTAGTTGCATTACTATGCGCATCTGGATGTTTCCAGTTTAGTTGCATTTTAGATGAAATCTTTGATTATTAATGAATTGGTTATGTTTATTGCATTTTGTCTCTTTCCAATCAGAAAAGCAAAGCCCGTGGAGAAGTTGGAAGGTGTATACAGGGCATTTCTTCGACGATCAACCAAGAAGAGGGAACACTCTGAGGTGTGCTGTTCAAATGATAGCTAGATCTGTTTTCGGCCAACCTCTCTGTTCAACAGGTTCATGTTCTTTTCTTGTAACAGGATGATACAGCGAATGATGATCCGCCAATCCGCAGCTTTGGGGCTGACTTAAAACGTGGTGAAACCAGTAAGCTTGTTACTCCGGTCTTGATTTAGGATGAATTTTAAGTGATTACTAATACTAAAATCTATGTGTCAGGAGCTCCACATGCAGAGAACTTCCGCCTGGGAAAGCCGAAGGCACTGCAAAGGTTAGCATCATTACAATGTAACATTGTAAAAGATCTAGTTGAACCGGGATGGGTATTTAGGTAGTAATCTTTCCTTTGCCCACTTGCAGAATCGATGTTAACAGGCCCCTTTCAGTTTACAAAGATGAGAACTCGGTACAGGGACCTGACAAAATAAGGAATAACAAAGAAAATAACATGAGCTGGCGCACCCTTGGAACACAAGTAGATAGGAACAAAGAAAATAACATGATTCCTGCTAAATGGACGTCGCACAAGGTATTCTCTTTCTGAAGCCACTTGGTTCTTTAAATATGGTCCATGTCACATTTATCTCAAGGATAGCTGTTGATTAATTGACATATGATGATATCGCTATTGTTGTACAGGTTCCGCAAAAAATAGGAGCGAGAGCTGCAGTTCAGTCAACTCGAGCCAGTTCCATTGAGGTCTTCGTGGATGATGAATGTGCACAGTACGTCATTTGACATCCTAATGTTAAAGATTCTGAAATTCTGAAGCATTATTCAAAGTTGTCACTACACATACTCCTATATAATAAACCTTTTCAATAAGTTTTTCTTTCCATCGTTTCAGGGAACCAGCTCGGCAAGTGCCAAAGAGCCCGAATCCTTCTGTTCTGAAGCTCAGGCAAGCAACAAGCAAAAACCTTAAGAAGTAAGTGTAGCTTAGCCTTGCATAAGCTGTTTCTTAACCTTCGTTTCACTTGTCAGTGCCCTAATCTGTCTTATTTTCTCTGAGCAGGGAAACTGAACTTCTTAAGGAGAATCCACTGCGCCACTTCCCTCTAAGCAAACTTAGATAATCAGCATGTAGCTGATGCTGTGCAATATTTCTATTTATTGAGTTTGCTGTGTGGTTGTGCTTTACGCCAAAATAAGTTGATTGTTGTGCGGGTGAGCTTTATGCCAAAATAAGCTTTAGCCTCTAAAGCTTAGAGAAGCATCAAGCCCGTGAGCTTATCTTTGAGTGTTGTAATCTATTATTGTTCTACACTAAGTTGATTGATTATCCTCGTGAGGATTGATATACCTGCAGATCTCTGAGTGCCTATGTAAATCTGCTACCTTCATTCAGCAATTTTTATACTACAAACACTAGTCGATACTATCTGTTTTCCCCCTGTTATGAATACCCAGAGTTATGCTAGGACTAAGTCGGCCGCTTGTATGTGCCTCTTTTTGCTCAATTATTTTCTTGCATATAAAGAATCGTCAAGCATTTGATTCTCCTAATGATTTGCAATGTAGAAATCAACAAGGTCATAAGCAAGAACACGTGCCTGAATTTGTGATGCAAGTGGATGCATGACACATTGGATCAGGCACTTTAGTCGGGACACAACTTGCAAAAATGTTTTCCAATTTTCCTGACACGTCAATATAAACATGTTTGGTATGGAGTTTAGTCAGAAAAATTCCCAGGTCCTGACATGGCCTCATGGCCACCACGGGGTGCAGCACGATGAGATCAGGGATCATTGCCATTTCAACCTCAGTTCCATAAGGATCTTGACGCAGCAGAGGGAGAGATCAGACAGTGTAGTTGTTGAGAAACTCAGAAGTGCATCATAATCTAACAAAACAAACCATATCGGTAGAAAGTTCATTTGCTTTTGCTCTTAAGAAACCATATGGGTTCTACATTTTGTCGAATTAACGAACTCGCTAAACAGTGGAGAGCACACTGATTCAGATCGATGGACGACCTCAACTATATTAGCTGAATGTTCCGGTGGAGCACATACTCTATATAGCTGTAGTACACCACAGGGCATTTTCCATTTCCATTATAACTAAATAAAAAGAAGCACCACAGGTAAGCCGTCGCAGCAATGGTAGAGTAGTTGGAGCCAAGAGAAATCCATTCTACACATCATGAAAATGACAAATAGTTTATTGTTTTCTTAGGCCACACTGACAAGTAGTTTCACCAGGTGATAATGTATTAAAACAGTGGCTGGCTGCCCTGGCCCACATACTTTGTACCTTTGCATTACATCATGGCTTTAGTAAGTGACATGGCCGGGTTAGTCGGACCCAGCAGTGACACACTGCTATATAAGACATCACGCATCCTCAGAATGCACCTGCTCCATTCAGGCTTCAGGCTGCAGGTTTTCTCCATTCAAGCGACGATGATCCGTCAGGCGAGCAGCGGCCGGCGAGGCCACCGGGTGCGCCACGTCCGTCTCGGCTCGCTGCTCCGACTGCGTGTGCGGCTGTTCAGCGTCGCCGGCCTGCTTGCCCGGTGCTTGGAGGAGCTCAACTGCTGTCCAAGGAGGTGGTCGCCGGCGAGGGCGCACAAAGTGATCGGCGACGCAAGCCGGTGCCAGCGGCCTGCAACGGCAGAGAGGGAGAGCTCCTTCCATGCACAGGCCATTGCTGATTGCTTGGAGTTCATCAAGAGATCCTCCTACTCGCCTGATGGTCATCACAAGGCTGCTTGCTAGGCACCCCTACTTGGGTGACCCCCACTCGTGTGGGCCGCGTCTCATGAAATTCCTGCATCCCAAGCAAGGCCAGAATGTTTCACGGTTGTAGTTTGTGTACACATTTTTGCTAGTCCCTTGTTTGTTGTGTATCAAGATTTCATCATAGATGAGTTGCTGTTTGTCACTGTTCTATGGCCACAGAAAGTTGAAAGGTCATTTTCTTGTCAAAAATACGTTATACTGGTGTTGGTGCTTTCATGGGCGGTGATTTTCAACGAGGGATTAGGTGACCTTGAGATTTGGATGGTGACTCTGAAGTATTCAGGCTTTGTTTTCCGGAGCAGTTGACCTGGCCCTGCGTAGTACAAACAAATTTGAGGATGAAGGCTTCTTGTGCGATAGACTTATCACAACTGCCGCCTTCTTAACAACCTTTCGGGAAAGCTCATTCTGACTTTTCTTTTTCCTGTTGATGCATGCAGCTAGTTTCGAAACCTGACTAGTAGTACATGATGCAAGGAAATGTCACCAGTCACCGTCCTGTTGGCACTTTGACATGAGAAATCAGCTGAGTAATTCGGAAGGATCGGTCGCTTAGGGCATGAACTCAATGCGTCACGCGAGTCATAACGATGACGCACCACCATTTCTTAACACATAATAATATAAATCTGCACTAAAACCATGAAAACGGTTGACCGTTTGTACATTAGTACTTTGATAACGGTAGCAATGAATCATCTCACTTTGTAATTAATCGATTTCTGTTGAGAATAATAAGTATATTTTCTTTAGTTTACACGACAGCCGAAAGGTTAGGGGAAAGAGGTAACTCGACATAAAGCCTCTCTTTAATTACTATATATCCTTCGGTTCAAAAGAGAACACTGTACAGGTAGTAAGCAAGACGAAACACCAAAATTGTGTGCTTAAAATGTCTCGGTGGTAGCAAACCACTCCTTGCATAATTGTTTAAGCTGTTGGTACAAGACACAGAAATTAGGAACTCTTGATCCAATGTTCTGCTGCCTTCAACATGTCGATAATCAGGCATCTAACTGAAATGAATGTTAGAAAAATGGCAAATGCGCCTCAAAAGCCCTTCTTCAGGCATCTGGGTCGATGTTACATGTAGCTGCACAAGTATGACACAAATAGATTAATCATCTATTTTTATTCAAGTTAACACGTAGTTGCAAAGAACAAGAAAGAGAATTAACCTTCAGCACCAGAATTCCGAAGGGCAGTTCTCAACCATGATCATTTACAAGACTGTAAAGTTGTACCCTTTCATATACCATTTTCTGACCACTAGTGAGCTACCTTGCCAAGATGGAGTAACAAAATTGTACAAATGGTGAATGATATACTACGCTGATATTATGGGGCCTATTGATGATTGGAATATACCATACAGTGCAAGCTGAACTTCTCTAGAGCTATGCTCACAGCGAATAAGATTAGCTAATAATGGGAAAAAGAGGGGCAAGTTTCTCCTAAAGCAATTCTTCTCTAGACCGCCCAATAACTGCATTACATGAAGGACCAGTGAAGTTCTGGCCTCCAGTTCCTCCTTTTTAGCAGTACCCAAAGGCATCTGGTGTAAGGCTGGATCTCTAACAGAAGCATCAGTAGATGGTTCATGTCCTGCACAGGTCAGATACATTCGCAATATGTTCTCACAGACAAGCATAATTTGTGACTCAACGTTCATGTTTTCTGATAAGGACGGGTTGTCATGAAGCAGAGCTTGCAGAAGTTTGAGGTAGCTCTGGTAGGATTCATTCTCGAAATGGATGACTGCTGGCTCAGATACATCCAAAAGGGAACATGCTTTATGCAATTTTATGAGCAAGTTCGATTCAGAGTTCACTTGACATGCGTGTGATGCAACGGCAGATAGCATTTCCAACATTATGCCTATATGCTCAGCACAAAGAGAGCTCCTGTGTGCCTCATACAGTTTAATGATGCCCTGCAAGGAAGCCAGGAGAAGGTGAGTATTATAACTTTCAGCACAAAGACAATGCATCCAGACTTCTTTTTCTATTAATTAATTAATTAATTATGATTCCAATTTTAACTGGATGTGCTAAGGAAATCGTAGCATCAAACTGAATTTATGTCACATGGCTACCACCCAAGGACTACTACGAACAGATTTAACTAACAAGAAGCCATATGATTCTGGCTTAAGTACCTGAACAATTAATAGTTGCAGAGATATGTGATTCCTCATTCTGACAATAGCATAAGACGCTGTTTCCATATTAGCTTCCTCTTCATCATCATTGTATATGTCATGATCTGAATATTGCTCAGCTTCAGAGAAAGATTCATTTCTATCTGGAATTTCGATATTTTGCATCATCCTAACTATTTTGTCGAACACAACAAATGTATGTGCTGCAGATCTTTGAAACACAATAAGACCTTCTCCCACTCGTCCTTGGAGAGCTGCTTGCAAGTCCTTCCGTTAACAGCTGAAAAACTGATAACCCTGTGCTAGCTGATTGTTTGTAAGGACTTCTAATAAAATTTGTAACAACAGAAGTGACTCTAGAAAGTTCTGGCCGCATCACTTCAAAAAAAGTAATATACAAATCTGCTAAACATTTTAAGGCCACCATCTTGGTTTCAAAATTCCAAGAATCATCCTCAGTACTATTTACAGTTGAATTATGGCCATTCGGTATAAAGCTTTCACTGCCAAATAGAGGATAAATAACTGATTCGAAGATATTAGCCCAGAAAGGCTGAGAAAAGAGGTGCCCGTGATCTTTCAAAATGTCAAAGAGTACTTCCACAGCACCTTTCCTGATAGTAGGTCTTGAGTCAGCTGTCAATCTAGCTAGACCTGAAAAGGCAAATGCAAAAATTCAAACAAGAATTATGGTACAAATGCGTTGCATTTCCAAATTGCTCCAGCAAAGCCATTTAAGTTATGAAGAAAAGAGAAATATACCAGCAAGCAAAGGGACCCAGAAGTAAACATGATCATCCTTATGCACTGCAGTAATCCCATCTGAAGGGTCTACACTATTGGGTTGCTGGTCAGTATCCTTATCTTGACAGCCAAATCCTTCCTCGGCGAGTTTAACCGCACAGAACCGAAGAAATGCAATGGCATTTAGACTGGCATCACTGCTAAATTTACTGCTTGTGAACGTAATAAGGCATTTAACGCAGTCTGTAAACGTTGTGGTTTCGGTTTCAGTTATGTGTGGGAAATAGTCCCGAACAATCTTTTCCATGGTTTCAAACGCCAACAGAACAATACTTTTTCGATCATCAGCAGCAGCTGCAGTAAAAACCTGCACGTAGATAAAATGTTTCATTATTATTAAACAACCCATGTAGGAATGTACTGAAGCTACTTCCCAAGAACAGCTAAGTGGTACAATAGAACATCACACTTACCGTAAAAACACTTTTCCATCCAGATTTTATATTGTTGACACGACTCAAAACCATTTGGGAGACACACCGAACTATAAGTTCCCGTACTTCTGGGGCATTGCTCTTCTGCATAACAACCGCAAAAGGTTGCAGGAATTCATTCTGGAAATTGTAGTTTGCTAGTTCCTCTCTTTCCAGAAACTTCATGGCTAGCTGCCTCAAAGAGTCCATAACAAATATTGCAACCGAAAGGTTCTCTGACAATCCAACAGAAACAAAAAAGTCCGATAAAACTTTCCAAATGCGGGTCCATACTAAACGTATGCGGTTCATATTGTAATGCCTGCACAAGGAAGTTTTGAGTTAGATAGGTTATGAATATATTCATGTAGCTGAGCATAGGATCTTAGACTACTTTACAAATGTTCTTACGCAATCTCCACGATCTTTGTTAGGCAGAAGATACGAGGATCTGTAGGAGACTGCAATTCCGTCATTGACACTTTGCAAAGAGCTTTTACAAAAGCAACAATGGCATCACTATTTAATCTTTGGCTATGAGCAAATATATGATTTAACTCAAAAATGCCAATCTGGTCCAACAAATTTATGTTTGATATAAAGTTATTAATCTGCTCAGTTGTAACCAACGGCGACGCATTATTTTTTGCAGTTGTGCTGTCATAAGAACCCCCTCTAACAGCAGCCATTACAGCTGGATTCTGAAGTGCATTAGTTCTCTTTGAAGGCGTAGAGTTAGTTAACTTCTGTGTTTTTTCTTCAGACTCAACCAATGGTACTGTGAGAAATGAAGCATCAGTGGGTGCCCCCTCTCCAAGAAGATGTAAATGCTCAAACCGTGAAAGACATGTTAGTACATGCTCCCAGGCTTCCTGCAAATAATCACCATCTTCGATTGCAATGGATATTATAGCCTGTCCAAAATAAAAAGTAAAAGATCATTACTCATTATCATACTCGTAACTACCAGATGCATTCAAGCGCAAATTAATATCTTGATGAGTGATGACAATTACAAAATGGACAACTAGATATAGAAAAACTACCAGGCATATTCAAATATTAGTCATGTGCTGATGATAAATGATAAGTAAAGAACTATAATCCAATAAGTACTTAGGAAGGACTACGGTTCTCCGCACTTTTGAAATCATGTAGGGATTTACTCAAAAGAAGTGCAATATAGAAGGTACAACGCATGAAAAACGAGTAAACTACAGAGACAAAAAACTCGAGAATTTGATGTGCCCAACATGATAAAGTCTTTAATCATAAGATGCGTTAACTGTAATTTGAACAAAAAAAGAAATGTGTTCTCGTTTGGCCTTCCAAACCTTCACAGCATCCACATTCTTTTGTTTCATGTCAGCAGCACAATGGAGATATGTGAATTTGGCTACAGAAGTCACAAAGGCATCTCTCTGTGTCTGCATGCACATAACAGAGGTAACATGCACAGCAGATCTGAATCCCTGCAAACACTGCGATGTGGCGGCCTTATCATCACTCTGGTCAAGTGTCACACTGAATGCAGCCATCATTGGGGCCCAACAAACCTCCATCATGAATCTTAAAATTGTTGTATCAGTGATAACCGAAAACACTGACCTGCATAATGCACAGGTTTGACTTTACTATACAGCATTAACAGACAACAAACTATCATGTGCTTTTAGTTATGGTGGTCTTACTCTGACTTTCCACTCTTTGCTTTAAACTTCTCTTGTATGTTCTTGATGAGCAAGTCATTTGCTCCAAGTGCCCTGTCCTCAGCCTGTTTCCAGTTAACAAAGCTGATAATATTGTCCAAACCTAATAGCTTCATTACACTGCTAGGTTGCTTGTTCTGTGGAACTGATGAATCAGCACTCATTTTGATCTCATTTTTGACAATTTGATCATACAGTGTACTCAGATAAGCTTCAGGCAAGTCCTTCCCATCATCTATTCCTCGGTTATTGCGAATGAAGTCAGACTTAGACATCTGCATAGGGAAAATCCTGTAAATGAACAAACATTGGATGAAAGATATGTATAACCATCTGGCTTACCTTATCCTTGACCATCGTATTGTGAGCGTCAGTATTGAGCATGATTACAGAATAAGCAAGAACATATGCAGTATCTGCACTAGTAAAGGAGTTTGGATTGCATTTGCAGTATCGCTCAGCAAACTTTTCCATGATCCGATCAATTTTCTGTGCTTCCCCAGGCAACCTGAAGCCTTGCAAGTAATACCTTATGGCTTCACCAAAGTCCATGCCTTCAAAGTTCAGTGCATCAACATATGCATGCATAACTTTGATAGGGAATTCATCTCTTTCACCTAAATAGTCGCCGATCATTGTTGCATTTAAACCAGTAGTGTTTCTCAAGAAAGAGGCAACATCTTCTGGGGAATGGCCTATCTTCTTGCTTTTAATGAGAAAATCGATACCCTTAGAAGGCTTTCTGTTAAATAAGGAAATTCCTTTCTGGAGAAAGAAACATATACTTTATTAATACAAAAAAATGTGAAATCCTATGAAAACAGTAACAATGAGAAGAATTTGAAGTTCTAAACCAAGCATGAAATAATTTATACCTGAAGTTCTATTTTGAAAGCACGACGTTGCTCAAGAGAGGGAGCACCAGATATGTCTGGACTACCAGACTCAGACTGCAGTTCATAATCAATTCCGCTCCCATCTTCTCCAGTGAGGATGCTAGGATTATCTATCGAATTTAAAGAAGCTTCAGAAACTTTTGGTGAAAATTCACCGATTCTCAGTTGTTGGTCCATCCATGAACCCATTGATTTGATTATGGTTGCAAGGCACTTGACTGACTCAATCCGAAATGTTTGGTCTTGAGCTGTAGTTAGTGTTGTTGTCGATCCTGGAGGAACACCTAAAGCTGTCTTTAGAAGTCCATTGACAATCCTGTAAAGATCTGCTAGAATTAGAAGTGCTTCAATATAATCGACTTAGGTGCCTCTGCAGAATTACAAAGCAGAAGCTAATGTTTTGCTTATTTTACAACAAAATTGAAGGTATCATCTGTCCAGAATCCAGTTACATACCTTTCAAAAATATTTGGTGCATCAACATCACAATCATAGTTCACAAACATATCGATAAGAACCTGAGATTCTTTACAGATCTTCTCCAACAAATTTAGGACTGTCATTTTTTGCAGAAAGCTAGGTTGATGGACATTCTCAAGAACCCTTAGGACAAGCATGGGAAAGAATATTCCAATTTCCTCTTTCAGCCCAGATCTAAACCTTGACAGCAAGCCTACAAATATAGAGCATAACAGCTGGAAAATACTCATTGCTGATAACGCACTGTTCTTCAACAAGGACAAGCAAAGATACTGCTTGATGGCTCCAAGGTACCTGGATTATAAAAAAAATCAGACTTCGAGTTTTATTTACTTTTGTTTATAAGATCATAGTAAATTTCATTCAACATTTCTTTCTCTAAAGCAATATATAGAACATTTCATAGAGGCTAATAGATGTACAAGCAGAGTTGTAAGATATTTGCCGAACAATGGCATATTTTCACAATTACAATTTCTTCAGTTCCAAAGTAGAACACAATTATAATCACTCCTATAAGTCATGTGTAAAATGGCATTTATGTAGCCTCCCTTCTGGGACACATTGTAATAATGCAGTAATAACACCACATTGTTTTTCCTTCTAAATGCAGACTATCATTAGGATACCATTCAAACAACTCTAGCAGGTTCCTCTGTATCTGATCATGGCACACAGCTAATCAAGACTTTAGCACGATGAACAGCCCACCTGAGAGCCCTTTTTAAATTCTAGTGCTGAAATCCATTATTGCCATTGCTTTTGCTTAATTCCTTGTCATCTCCATATTGCTCATTCATGATATAGAATAAATATATTTTTGAAGCCCAAAAATTGTTAGGTTATACATTTTAAGTACGACGTAATGTCATGCAAACATATGAGCCACCATGTATCATATTTCATAAAACATTCCTTATCTAACTTGTTGGATGCTATAAATAGCCAGCAATAATCAATAATTTCTGAGCCACTATTAGTGTATGCTTATTGGAACATTTTGTAGCAAGCATGATGTTTCCATAACATTTCAATATAATGGATGCAACTATTCCCTACACTGTGCATTCCTCCTCGTAATCATTTCTATATTTCGGAACAAGAATTTTTATATGGATAGCCAATGTGGCAAGTAAAAAAAATGAACATATAACTGAAAAGTAACTGCAGATATGAGATCATACTTTTCATTTGTTCTCCAGAATGGTCCGGCATTGTCGACAACCATCTTCAGCAATTCAAGTGACAACATCTTACCCCGCAGCAACATCTGATCCTCAGGGTTATCTGGCGTTGAGAACTTCATTGAGAGTCTGCACAGGTTCTTGAACAGCGTTAGACCATCCTCCCTGATCTTGCTCATCCCAACATCGTCCGTCCCATCCACTTCCGTCGGCGCCACTGGTGTTCCTGGCTCTGGGACATCGCTCCCCTCCATAGCCTCATTTATAAACCCTTGTGCCACCTGAACAATGTTGGAGTCGTTCAGGCTGCGATCAGACACGTCCATCATGTCTGTGATTGACACCGTCCTCACGCGGACATCCATGGAATCCACCTCCACGCGCGCAAACACAATCACTAACACCTGCGCGAGCGCCAGCTTCGCACAGAGCTGATTGGCGCCGCTGCTGCTACTGAGGTATATGTTGTAGCAGGTCTTGAGCACCTGGCCGAGGCCCTCCCCCCGGATGGCAACGGTCGGACACCGCGCGGCGGCGACGAGGACACGGAGGGTAGCGAGCTCCATTGCGTCGTCAGAGAGAGCGCCGCACGCAAGGACGGCGGCGAGGAGCCTGGAGGCGGGGGAGGACGCGTCGTTGCCGGAGCCGCCGAGGTCGCCGAGGAGAAGACGGTGGTAGAGGAGCTTGGCGACGCAGTCCAGCGCGGGGTCGGCGACCTTCGGGGAGGCGGACTCGAGAGCGAGGAGCAGCGCGTGGAGCGCCGCGTCGGCAGCGGACGGCGGCAGGCCGAGCAGCGGCGAGGGGTGCGGCGAGGTGGGGTCCGGCGCCGAGTAGGAAGATGATGAGAGGAGGTCGAGTGCCGCCTTGGCCGCGGCCACGAGCGCCGAATGCTTCCGCCACGCGGCGTTCTTGATGATCCGGTCCAGCGCCGGGCCGAGCACGCGGCCCGACGGGGACGCGCCGCCGAGCGGCGCCGTGGGAGACGCCATGGAACGTATTTCGGGTGCGGGCGGCTACGCGGTGGTCGTCGCCGTCGTGGTGATCGTCACGTCATTGAAGGCGGGGAGATCTGAGAGAGAGGTGGAAGAAATGGGAATGGGAGGGAGGTGGAAGTGGAACGGAAGAGGAGGAGACAGGGGTAGGACTGGGATTTTGACTTTTTGGTTGAGGCGCTTCAAACGAGGATGGAATCGAAAATTTTGATATTCGGTTTGACTTTCATTTTTTTAGCTGTAACTTACTCTTAGGCCATACAGTTTAATTTTTTTTTAAAAAAACTAAATACTTTAATTTTATAAACTTGATAGACATTTGAATGGAATAAATCTTGTTGCTTCGAACTACAGTATTGCCAAACTTGAAGTCTTTTTATTGTTTTAGAGGCTCTAGTTAATACATCTTTTTTCTTAATCATGATTTTGCTTGTTTGCCTTCTAAAAGTCATAGTTTCATATTATCGTGATTTAGAAACTTCAACATCCAAATACATTTTTTACACATCTAGAGTAGCATTTAAACTAAAATATAAAGATACATGGAGTTAATATTGGTTTTGTTTATAAAAATCTATATGACATTCATTATATGTTTTAATTTTGAGTCCATCTATGTCTCCATATATAGAGTTCCTCTCTTTACTTTCCTTTATCTCAATCATACAGGTGTCCATGTTTGAACAAATATATTTAACGCTCACGTCGTATCCCCTCCGCGCGTCTCCCATGGCAACGGGAGTGTTGGAGCATAAAGGCCCATGTATAGAAGCCCATATAGAGGCCCATGTATAGGAGTATGTGACTACCCTTCTAGGGTTTGGATGAAAACAATTGACCTAATCTAACATGGTATCACAGCTAGGCTTCTCTCTCCCTCCCTCCCTCCTCTCCTAGCCGCCGCCGCCGCCGCCAGGCCCATGGCCGGCCGCCGGCCGCCGGCGCCCTTCTCCACCTCCTCCTTCCCCCCTCTGCCTACCTCCTATGCGGCGGCGCTCGTCGCGGGCTCGTCATTTCCCGCCGCCGCCGTCGTCAATCCGGCCGCCGCCGCGCTCAATCCCGCCGCCGTTGCGCTCCATCCCGCCGCCGCCGTCGGCTCGGACCCGCCTCCCGCTGCCGCAGCCTCCGATTCCGCCCCCGCCGTCGCCGATCCGCGCGTCGCGCGGGCCACCGCGGGTGCGGGCGCCGCGGGCGTGGGGGAGGCTGCGCCTGGCGCCGCCGCCGCCCTGCTGCCGCCGCAGGCTCTGCCCGCCGACGCCACGGCCGCCGCGGCTGCGCGGGCTGCCGCCGCCCCGCTGCCGCTGCAGGGGCAGGCCGCCTCTGGTGTGACCACCACGGCGCCCCCCAGCAGGCCGCGGCCCACCAGGGACTGCAGGACGCAGCCGCGGCCCACTTGGGCCTGCAGGCTGCCTCTGGGCTGGCTGGCCTGGCTGGGGCGCAGCAGCAGGCCACACTGCCCCCGGTGGGCCTCCCCACGGCGGCCCAGCTGCTGGCAGGCCACCAGCCGCCGGCTACTGCAGGCCCCACGCCCTCCTCGGCCTTCGCCCGGATGGGTGTCCCGCCGGGCTTCACGTACACCGGCTTGGGCATGTCCCCGGAGCTCGTCCCCGCCGCTACGCCGCCTCCCTCCGCGGACACCGCCCTTGCTACGGCCCTCGCCGCGGCGAAGATCGAGGCTTTGGCGGCCCAGGAGCGGGTACACGCGGCCGCCCTCGCCTGGGAGCGTGAGCGTGCGGCGGCTGACGCCCTGACACGTCAGGTCGCTGAGGCGGAGCACTACATGCTCCTCTCCGCCGGGCAGCAGCCCCCGGTTCCCTTCGTCGACACCGCCGCCTCGTCCTCCCGCCAGGCTCCGTCCGCTGATCCCCGTCCCCGCCTCGACCGCAGCGATCCGCTGGTCGCCCAGCTCCACCTCCAGGCCGTTGCTGTCCAGAACATCCGCGCCATGGTCTCCGTCGTCCTCGACCATTCGTTCACCTTCTACGGCCGTTGGCGCGATCAGATCCTCCTCACCCTCCGCCGCTACGCCCTCGACGACCACGTCCTCACCGACACTCCCGTTGCGGCGCGGGATGGGTTCTGGCTCCACCTCGACAGCATTGTCGTCTCGTGGATCTTCGGCACCGTCTCCCCCGACCTCCAGGACCTCATCCGGACCCCTGGTGACACTGCTCGCCAGGCCTGGCTTGCTCTTGAGGGCCAGTTCCTCGACAACCGCGAGGCCCGCGTCCTTCGCCTCGACGCCCAGCTCCGCACCTTCGAGCAGGGGGACCTCTCCGTCACTGACTACTGCCGGAAGATGAAGGGCATGGCGGATGCCCTCCACGACCTCGGCTGCGGGGTCACCGAGCGGGTCCTCGTCCTCCACATCTTGAGGGGTCTCAACAGCAACTATGACCTCCTCAAGACCTGGCTCCCTCGCCAGCGGCCCTTCCCCGACTACCAGCAGGTCAAGGATGAGCTCAGGTTCGATGAGATCACTCGGGGCCTCGCGCCAGCCGAGTCCTCCGCCGCCTCCACCGCTCTCGTGACGGCTCCACCACCTCCCGCTGCTCCGCCTGCCACCTCACTCCTTACCACCCCCCCTCCCGAGCCAAGCGGGGGTGGGGGTGGGCGCTCCGGCCGTCGTCGCCGCAGCGGGCGCCGGGGGGGTTCCGGTGGGGGTCGCGGGGGTGGCCGTGGCACTCCCGCCGCGACTGCTGCTCCTGGGGGTACTCCCTGGCCATCCTTCACCAACCCATGGTCAGGGCGTATCTCGATGTGGCCGTTCCAGCATACAGGAGGCGGGGCTCGTCCTCAACACCAGCCCGCGGCCATGTTCGCTGGCCCCGCTTCCCTGGTGCCCTGGACGCCTCCCGCTCCGGCTAGCCAGCCTCCGTACTGGCCGGGGGGGGGGGGGGTGGACTCCTCCTGCTCAGCCTCCTGCTCAGCAGTGGCCGGTGGGGTGGGACCAGACGGCGCTGGCCCAGTCCTTTAGCACCATGCAGCTGACACCGCCGGTGGAGTGGATCGCAGATTCGGGTGCCTCATACCACACCACACCGGATGCCGGTATCCTTTCTTCCGCCTACCCTCCCCATCCTTCCTGTCCTTCTGCCATTATGGTTGGCAATGGCTCGTGTCTTCCTGTCACCTCTGTGGGCAATGTTTCTGGTTCTTTTCGCCTTTCTGATGTTCTTGTTGCTCCACAGATGGTTCACAATCTTCTTTCCATTCGCAAATTTACTGCTGACAACTCCTGTTCTGTTGAGTTTGACCCCTTTGGTCTTTCTGTGAAGGATTTGGCTACCCGGCGACCACTGCTCCGATGTGATAGCCAGGGACCCCTTTACACTCTTCGTCTTCCTGCTTCCGCTACCTCTTCGTCGGCTTCTTCTTCTTCATCAGCCGCTTTTGCCACTACATCCTCTTCCACGACTTGGCACCGCCGGCTTGGACATCCCGGCCGCGACGTTTTGGCTCGCCTCTGCCGCAGTGCAGATCTGTCTTGTACTAGGACATCTGATGAGCACCTTTGTCATGCGTGCCAGTTAGGTCGTCATGTTAGACTTCCTTTTTCTGTTTCTTCCTCGCATACGAGCCATGTTTTTGATCTCGTTCACTGTGATTTGTGGACATCTCCTGTACTCAGCATTTCTGGCTATAAGTACTATTTGGTGATTGTTGATGATTTCTCTCATTACTCTTGGACCTTTCCGCTGCGTGCGAAGTCTGATACGTTCCCTACCCTTTTTCACTTCTTTGCCTGGGTTTCCACTCAGTTCGGCGTCAGTGTCAAGGCCGTCCAGTGTGACAACGGCCGCGAGTTTGATAACCACACCTCCCGTGCCTTCTTCCTCTCCCACGGTGTTCAGCTGCGCATGTCGTGCCCGTACACCTCCCATCAGAATGGCAAGGCTGAGCGGATGATCCGTACCACAAACGATGTCGTGCGCACCCTCCTCCTACAGGCTTCCCTTCCTGCCCGCTTCTGGGCAGAAGGTCTCCACACTGCTACCTACCTTCTTAACCGCCTCCCTTCCACTGCCTCTCCAGCTCCTACCCCACACCATGCCCTTTTCGGCACTCCTCCTCGGTATGACCACCTTCGTGTCTTCGGGTGCGCTTGCTACCCTAACACCTCTGCCACCGCTCCTCACAAGTTGGCGCCCCGTTCGACTCGTTGTGTTTTCCTTGGCTACTCCCCTGATCATAAGGGGTATCGCTGCTTCGACCTTGCCTCTCGCCGTATCCTTATCTCTCGGCACGTCGTGTTCGATGAGTCTGACTTTCCCTACTCTACCTCCACTACTCCCTCTCTTGATCCCGAGCTGGCGTCCGTGTTTCCGACTGACCCGGTGGCCCCGTCACCTGTATCTATATACCCTCTGCCTGCAGGTTTTCCGGCACCGTCTCCCGCGCCACGCGCGGCCCCGGAGCACCCTCCCGCGCCACGCGCGGCCCCGGCGCCCCCTCCCGCGCCACGTGCGGCCCCGGCGCCCCCTCCCGCGCCACGCGCGGCCCCGGAGCCCTCTCCCGCGCCACGCGCGGCCCCGGAGCCCCCTCCCGCGCCATGCGCGGCCCCGGCGCCCTCTCCCGCGCCACGCGCGGCCCCGGAGCCTCCTCCCGCGCCACGCGCGGCCCCCGCGCTACGCCGAGCCCGCGATCGTCTACCAGCGCCGGACGGTACCGGCCCCGGAGCCGCCGCCGGCCCACCCTCGGGCCCTCGCCCGTCTTGACCCGGTGGTGTACCACCCGCCTGTCCTCCATCGGGATCCCGACCATACTCATCCCATGGTGACACGGCGGGCGGCGGGTGTCCTTCGCCCTTCGGCTCTCTCCGCCACCACGGGAGAGCCGGAGATCTCTCCGGTTCCCTCCTCTGTCCGTGGCGCCCTGGCCGATCCTCACTGGCGCCGGGCAATGGAGGAGGAGTACGCGGCCCTACTTGCCAACCAGACGTTGGACCTCGTGCCGCGTCCCTCTGGCGGCAATGTGGTCACAGGGAAGTGGATCTGGACGCATAAGCGTCGTGCTGACGGCTCACTGGATCGCTACAAGGCTCGCTGGGTTCTCAGGGGCTTTACCCAGCGGCCTGGAGTGGACTATGATGAGACTTTCAGCCCAGTGGTCAAGCCTGCTACAGTCCGCTCGGTTCTGTCGCTGGCTCTCTCTCGCTCTTGGCCTGTGCATCAGCTGGATGTGAAGAATGCTTTCTTGCATGGCACTCTCTCAGAGACAGTATACTGCATCCAGCCAGCGGGGTTCGTGGATCCCAGTCGTCCTGATATGGTTTGTCGCCTCAACAAGTCACTCTATGGTCTGAAGCAGGCTCCTCGGGCTTGGTACTCTCGGTTTGCCTCGTTCCTGGTCTCTTTGGGGTTCACTGAGTGCAAGTCGGATACCTCACTGTTCGTCTACCGCCATGGCACTGACACTGCCTATCTGCTGCTCTATGTTGATGACATTATACTCACTGCTTCCAGTCAGGCCTTGCTCCAGCGCATTATCCAGTCTTTGCAGCAGGAGTTTGCTATGAAGGATCTGGGGGTCCTTCATCACTTCTTGGGAGTCACTGTTGAGCACCGTCCTTCTGGCCTGTTCCTCCACCAGCGGCAGTATGCTATTGATATTCTGGAGCGTGCAGGGATGACTGATTGCAAGCTGTGCTCCACCCCTGTTGACACTCAAGCCAAGTTGTCTGCTGATTTGGGTGATCCAGTTGCTGACCCGACTGCCTACAGGAGTCTTGTCGGTGCCTTGCAGTATCTTACCTTCACCAGGCCAGACATCACTTATGCCATCCAGCAGGTCTGCCTTCATATGCATGATCCTCGCGAGTCACACCTTGCTGCTCTGAAGCGCCTCCTCCGCTACGTTCGTGGCACGGTTGACTACGGCCTGACTCTTCACCGGTCTCCTTCTGCTGAGCTCATTGTCTACACGGATGCTGACTGGGCTGGCTGTCCAGACACTCGCCGCTCCACCTCCGGCTACGCAGTCTTCCTCGGCGGCAACCTTGTCTCTTGGTCATCCAAGCGACAGCCCGTGGTTTCCCGCTCCAGTGCAGAGGCGGAGTACCGGGCTGTGGCCAACGGTGTGGCTGAGGCGTCGTGGCTCCGACAGCTCTTGGCGGAGCTCCACAGTCCGCTCGCCAAGAGCACGCTTGTCTACTGCGACAACGTCAGCGCGGTGTACCTCTCTACCAACCCGGTTCAGCATCAGCGGACGAAGCATGTTGAGATCGATCTCCACTTCGTTCGGGACCGAGTCGCCATTGGGCAAGTGCGGGTTCTCCATGTCCCCACTACCTCCCAGTTCGCGGACATCTTCACCAAGGGTCTCCCCTCCTCGACCTTCTCAGAGTTTCGATCCAGTCTCAACGTAACCAGTGGCTAGTTGTGACTGTAGGGGGGGGGGGGTGAGTTCTTCTTTCTTGTGTCCAGTCTTGAACTCCGCTGCGCCGGTAAGTTCAGACTGCGGGGGGGGGGGGGGGGGGGGGGGGTGTTAGAGTATAAAGGCCCATGTATAGAGGCCCATATAGAGGCCCATGTATAGGAGTATGTAACTACCCTTCTAGGGTTTGGATGAAAACAATTGACCTAATCTAACAGGGAGGGATGAACCCGACACCAGCCCCAAAACATACCACAACCGAGCTCCCCAGGCGGCATGTGGTCGTTAAGTTGGAGTGATGTGTCGGATGACTAGCCTGCGGGATGACGGTGAGGGTGCTTTGGTCGTCGGCGTCTTGGTGCGACACCGGTTATGACATATGGTCGTACGTACATGATGTATTTTTTATCTCTATAATTTTTTTGTTATTGTTGCGACATGATCGTATAAACTGAATCAAAGTAACTCAGTTGAAATGTTTCACTTTCGCACCCTTCGACACAGATTCTGCAGATTCATGAACGTTTGAGACCCTAGCCCTAAAAAAAAAAGAACGTTTGAGACCCTAAAATAAAGAATTTGGGCTCTGAAGACTGAAGCCCAAACCAGTTTACGCCACGCACCCAGCCTCTTCGCCTCAACGCCGCCGCCGGCCGGTCTCAGCTGTCACCTCCTTCCCTCTCCTCATCCCGCTACTCGCTCCGCTCTTCCCGTCGGTCTAGTGCAGCGGACTTGTGAACCACCCGCGCGGAGAGTGCTTCGCCCTTCTGTTGGTATGCAAACCCTAGCTTCATTGTTTGGATTTTACAAAAATTCGATGAGTTAACCGAAGCACCCCCATGTCTCGCATAGGATCGCCACTGGGAGAGTTGGATCCGGGTTTCCCCGTTTCTTTCTTGCGTTCAACATCAAGCAATCGTAGGCGGATGGAGTGCGTGGTGCAGGGAATCATTGAGACCCAGGTACCGCGCCATCTTTTTCTATGTTGTTGTATGCGCAAGGGCTTTCCATGTCCTGATGATAAGAATTCAAGTGAACGTTCGTTACTAATGAAAAAGGAGTGTACGTGAGTTCATGTGAAAATTGAAAATGCTCCTCGGTGCATTGAAACCTTTGAAGCATGGGAAAATTTACCTGATTGTCAGTGTAGTCCCTTTTCTCATGCACCTAGGTTGTTGATCTGATATATACTTCTGCTCGCTGATTGTGTTTATATTTGATTAAAATTTTCGTGCAATTTGGTATCTGTGCAACCTGGTATATAGAATTACAGTGTACATTTGAACCGACAAGAAATCGACTTGCTGCTTGCGTTTGGTCTCCTTGCCAACTGCCTTGATGCTTGCGCTTTCAAGCTTTTGCTTTGCCAGACCAAGTGAGAATTCTATCTCTGGTGCTGGCAAGGCTAGGCTCACTCAGCAGGACAAGGCAAACAAGCCGAGCTAGCAAACCAAATGCTCCCTCAATACTTTTTGGACTGTCTGAATTTAGGACACTTGTTTTGAAACTGAATTTAGGACCCTCAACTATCTATCAGTTGATTTAGGATTTGAAACTGAACATTTCAGCATAACTAATTACTCCCTCCGTTTCAGTTTAAGTGTCATTGTAGCAGCACACAATTTTTCCAAATAAGTGTCATTCTTGCTTCCCAATGCAGCTTTCTCGCTATCTCTCTCCTCCTTCTCTGCCGATCGTTTTCAGCACACTCTCGACTTTTCCATCTCTCCTTAGTTCCCGTGCCCGGGGCTAGAATGACACTTATTTTGAAACAGAGGGAGTATATGCTAGCATGTTGCAAATGGATTCCTAAACTTCTTATTGCCACAGCACGTTGAGCCACCATTGTTTGGAATGCTTGTGCCACACCATCAACCCTGTTGGCCTTCCCCATTTTCTTTGATATTCGAGAGATTAGATTGCCAGAAAAGATGCCATCCCCTTTTCTTTCTCCTTCTATTTCTTAGTCAACTTTGGACTTGGATTTTCTCTTGACTTGCCAGCTTAGAGGGACATCCAGTGTGCTGAGTCTTGGAACCTTCCTCAATCAAATAAGCCAGTAAATTGTTCACTTCAGAATAGCAGTCATATAGTTCGGGCTCAGTTGAGAGTTGATCCGGGCCAGCATTGTGCAGCAAACGTCATTCTAACCGGCACTGCAGCTACTGTCACACCAACACCACAATGATCGTGTTATGCTGCACCATCGTTTCTCACCGCATTGTCTGGCCTAACAAAACTGGGACAGGCATAGTCACTTAACAATGATGAAGATGATGGGCTGGAGCACAGCATGGTCTTCTGCAGCCTCATTCTTGATGGAATTATGGCGACTGTGTAAATGAGGAAAACCAAGAAGATGTGGTGTCAATTAGGGAAATTGAGAGGATGAGGAGGGGATGGAACATGGAAGGCATCCATTGAAAGTAATTTGTGAATGAGAAGAGGATATCTTGAGGGACAACAATAAACTTTTGTGAACTGATTCGTTTGTTCAGGAGTTCTCTTTTTCTGTTCTTTTTGTTGGATATTTTCATGAAAATAGAATCTGTTGGAGTTTGATTGGAAATTATTTTTGGCTGGTTTTCGATCGTTGAGTTTATGAGCAGGAGTGCAGGACCACCCTCAGTATTTACATTTCTCAGAGAATAGGAGGCAGAAGAATGTACCTTCCATAAATATGACTATCCTTGGGCACTAGTTCATCAGTTACTCCCCCCCATTTTTATTTTGTTGTGGTTAGAACAACAAAATTTGTACAAATTTGAACTAGCTTTATTGTCGTAACAACAACCAAATAAAAGCGGAGGGAGTACTTTCTAATAAAGAGAACTTGCGATAAACCTTTTAAAGAATAGCATGTATTTTAGACTTGTCTCACAGTTTGGTAGTCCAGCCTGTGTTGGACTACCCATCGAAGTCCATCAACTGGAAAGCTTTGAGCTCCAGTGACTCTCTATAGTCTGTGCTTAAGAATTGAATCACACAATAACTTTTAGTTTCTTTGGCAAGTATGAAGTGGCACCTGAACTCTATGTTCACAAATAATTATAATTGATGATGGAGCTTATTATTGGTTCATGGTATCCATGACCAGTTTGTTGTCACATTTTTGTTTGCTCTCAGTACAGAACAGCACAATGGATATGGAAAAGATTTTTTTTATATATTTTCCATAAATGATGGATAGATCATGTGGAACACTAATAATCATTTCCCCCATTTGAGGCACTTCTTCTAACTCCTCTGGTTCCATTTGTTTTGTATGCTCAACATGTTCGCAGAACAATAATTTTTAACTACTCCCTTCGTTCAACAATACATGTCATTCTAGCCTTACCCACTTTTCTCAAATTACATGTCATTCTCACTTCCCAATGCACCTTTCCCTCTTCCCGATACAATATTCCCTCCTTCCATTACACCTCTATCTCTATCTCTCTCCTCCTCGTTTTGAGTGCACCCACCTTTTTCACTTCTCCTTAATTCCCGTGTCCAACTCCAAAACGACATCTAATAACGAACGGAGGGAGTATACAGTTGGCAACCACATACCGTTGTTTGTGCTTTTACAGTAAACGATATTGAATTTGTATATTCTTGCTCATATGTGGTGCTTAGAATGTCACCTTGCCTTCTTTTAGTTCCTATACTGTTCTGCGGTTGCTGTAACCTTTAATTGGACTTTTCATTTTGCAGCATGTTGAAGCTCTTGAGGTTCTTCTCCAGGGTCTCTCTGGTGTTCCAAAAGAGCGTGTTAGGGTGCATGAGCTCTGTCTGAAAAGTGGACCCAATCTAGGTTAGCTTGTGATTTTTCACTCTGTTCGTATGCAACTGCTATGTTCGCTTATGTCTTTAATCATACAGGAGTTGTTCCATCAGAGGTTCGTTTGCTGTGTGACTTAGCTCAGTCAACTCCATCCTGGTAACTAATTGTGTTAAGCTGATGAAATTGATAGTGTAATGATTGACATTTGATCGAGTTATATCCTGTAGGACTATAAGACATGTTGGTGGTGCCATGAGAGGTGCTGGTGCAGAGCAAATCTCAGTTCTGGTTCGTACCATTGTGGAGAGCAAAGCTAGCAAGAACGTCTTGCACTACTTCTACACTATAGGGTACAAGCTGGACCATGAACTTTTGAAGATCGGTTTTGCATTCCGTTTCCAGAGAGGTGCCCAGATCACCGTCACTGTTACATCCACTAACAAGATGTCAAAGCTCCATGCAACCGATGAAGCTGTGCCGGTTACTCCAGGCATACAGCTAGTGGAAATCACAGCTCCTGCTGCTGCTGACAATTACAACGATGTTGTTTCAGCTGTCACTGCCTTCTGCGAATATCTTGCACCGTAAGTACATCTTAGCTCTCGCTCTGGGAAATGCATGTGAATGAATCTTTACTCACAAGAGACTACAAATGTGCCGCAGGCTGCTGCATCTGTCAAAACCAGGAAACACAACTGGAATCGTCCCAACCGCTGGCTCTGCTGCTGCCTCGCTCATGTCAAGTGGTGGTGTCAAAACCTTGTAATGTTAGTGCGGCTGTGGAGGCGGTCTTCTTTGAGCGAGGTGATTAGTTGGTATGGCTCCTGAGTGGCCTTCTTTGGGCTAAATGTTTACTTTTGCCATGCTGCCGGTGGTGTCCATGGCCGACAGCGTTGTGCCCGTCACTTTCGGTCCACTTCTCGCATCCATTCCTAATGGGCACGTCGTGCATCGTAGCTACACAATCCGTGAGACCCACCACTAGTGTATATGTATTTTTTTAATAATCTTTATAATTGACCAAATTATTCAGCTGGAGTTGTGATCTGACATGGGTGCATTTTCTACAATGCTTCATGTATGTGATGGTATTTTGGGATCTTATGGTGATACGTGGACCTGTTTCTTTTCCCCATCTATCATCGCAAAATTAAGTTGTGTGTTCACACGACGAATAAATTGGAGCAACACTGAATAATACGCCAGATAAAGCTGGTTGCGTCCCATCGTCACAGTTCAGTTTTCTTTTGGCATGCCGCACGCACCACGTCTTGGATCGGAGTTACAGCACGACGCACCAGGAGCTCTACTAAAATATTGTGTGGTGAAAAAATATCTGCATCTAAATTTCCAGAATAAAAAGCGGAGGCTAAGACGTAACACGAAATATTGAAATGTTCTTGCTTCAGCATCTGTGGTGACCCATTTAGCTGATGGGTGCGTTCGTTGCATTAGACTTTAGACCCATCACATCAAAGAGAATCTTATTATTTAAGAGTATTAAATAAAGTTTAATGATAAAACCTTTTTACAGGTAGGTACATCTTTATGAAACGAATCTAACGAGCCTAATTAATCTATGTTTAATACAGTGATGCTACAGTAATGCTACAGTAACCATCATCTAATCATGGCTTAATTATCCTCATTAGATTCGTCTCGCGAATTAGACCAGGGTTCTGTAATTAGTTTTGTAATTAAATTTATTTAATATAGCTTATCTAAACTTAGACCCCTCTAAAGTTTAGATCTCATGCAACGAACACCCCCGGATCTCTCTCATCGTAGTACCAGCTCTTTTATCTTCAGGGTCCCACCTGACAGCAGTGCTATCAATAGATACCCAACAATTCTACCACTGTTAAACCAAGTTACCAAGTTAACATGGGTGCTGAGAAAAGAGCGAAAAAGGATTCACAACAAGGGTTACATACAGTCATCCCAAGTTCCGACATATTAATCAAACGACTCAGAGAAGTTTGCAAGATGACAGGCGACCTAGCAAGCAGCTGTTGCATGCCACAGCAACCAAGGGAACTTCATCCTTGCCCTCCTTCCCTTGCAGCGTCTCCCATGGCGAATGAGTTCCGAAGTTCCAGGAGCATCAGCATTTGCTGTCATTCCGGTCATCTTCACAGAGTTTGCTGTCCTTCTGATCATCTTTATCCCGTTTGTTACCATTCTGGCCAACTTTACAGGGTCTCTTTCGGGACCGCTTTGAACCACCAGACTTCTGTTGGGCACCCCAGGCATCAGAAATAGGCACACGATGCTCACTAGCCAAAGCAGGGAAACCAGCGGCGGGGTTTCTGCATACAAGAAATGGTTGCATTAGAGGTAATAGTATCATTATCATAGAAGAACCTCCTGCAAAAGTCCTTGTATACAAGGGAAAAAAAGGAATATCATAACAAGGCCATAGTGTCATCTCAGCGAGCACCAGAAATCCAAAGGGTATTGCTATTTCATCTCCACTTTGAACATGTGGAACTGAATAGCCGATTCACTATCATGGTCTTAATGCTGCAAGTGATTCACAACATACCCAAAAAAAGGCCTAAAATAACAGGGTTTTAATTCAAGGACTACCCAAGACCAACTAGCAGATGATGCAACATTCATAGTTCATCCTGACTATCCAAAGAATGATGAAATATGTTAAAAGCTTATCCCACCTACAACTAACGTAGGTGAAGGTGAAACCAAAGTAAATATGCTGGTATATCTTACCCGTGAGTACGGCAGACTCCTGCATGGCTGTGGAAGCACCAGCTGGCCTATCCTTCAGAAAACATTGGCGAAGCGCCATGTTCTCCGCAGCGTAGCACTGGAGGGCAAAGCTTAGGCGACAGCACTCTGCCTCCAGATACTTGCTTTTCATCTCCAGGTCTTTTACATACAATTTCTTCCTCTCCCTCGATTTCATGGCGGAATCCTTGTTCCTAACTTGTCTAGTGAAACAAAACATAACGAAGCACTGATATTATATATTGCTATACTAAGTTGCAAGCAAATGTATATGTATCAATGGTTCCCCAGTGCTTTCAAGATGGGAAGACGATACTTGGGGTTCTTTCTTAAGATGCCACAGTAAACAGACAAAAATAAGTGGACTGGTGAATGTGTCATACAAACCAACAAGGCATACATATTAAGCAAGTAATAAGTTGACATGAAGCTCATCAACTAATCAGATTAATAACAACTTAAGGTAGTTACCAGTTTCAATTTTCAAACAAGCCCAATCAACAAATGCATCTGAAACAAGGGATAATGAAGGCCCATGAAGAAAGGAGCCCCAAGTCTATATCTATTGCAGGTTTCCTGACTGGCATTTAGACATTTCCCCTACAAATGACCATCTTACAGCCATTTGTTGTAAAAATGACACTATGTTACTCTATCACCATTTGACATGCACAGGCATATATTCAACAGCATAACCTAAGAACAACCAGAAATTAGAAGCTCCTTTCCAAACAAATTGGCGCCCAACAATACATTGGATTCATTCAATTAAGACATAATTCAACTTTGATAAAAATATTTTCTAGCTAGATGAGGATATGTTATATGATGTTAAATGGTTTTTCCTTCTACAAATTTCGGCAAAAAGATCAGTACCGCATCTTCTTCTTGCTGTCAGGATCGTCGTCGGCATCCACACCTACCCCCTCCTCATCCTCCCTCGCAGACGCTCCCACGCTCCCGCCTCCAGTAGGGTTGGGGACCCCGTCGCTCTCGCCGTCGCCGACAAGGATAGCGTCCAAGAACTCATCATCCCCAACCTCAGTCTCGTCCACCGCCGCCTCATCCATGCCATCCATAAGGAACCTTTCGATCTCACCCAGCCGCTCCCGTGACGTCATCGCCTCCGTCTCCGCCGGCGGGACGAAGATAGCGGCGGCAGGGTCCCCGGAGAAGGAGGCGAGCAGGGCGTCCACTTCCTCGGTGGGGAGGTCGTGTTCCCCTCCCCCAACCACCGACGAAGCCGCCGCCGCCGCCGCCGGCGGCGCTGACATGGCGAAGTGGGCCCTGGTTAGTGCTCCGCCATTTTTTCGTAGAGCTTCGCTTCTGAGAAGAGACGGTGGCTTGCTTGTGGTCACCCTCCCCGCACGCAGGGTCACCGTGGGCCCACAAATGTTGATGCCCTGGCGGCGTGGCGTGGCCAATAGGGAGGCTGGTAACTGCCACGTCACATTGGCTTGCAGCGTGGGCTGGCCCATGGTTGTGTTGAATCTACCATGGGCTGAGTTTTAAGGGCAAAGCGGCCCAAAACGATACACCATTGACGCAGTTTGAAAATTGAAGGAGAATATAATTTTGAATTTAACATTTTAACATCAGATTTGGTTGGGGTGCGCCTGGCCCAGGCTGTAGTGCAACTCCTGGGCGACACTTGAGAGCCTCAATGGCAAGCCATTGTGGTAGACTCTCCCCCACAAAAAATAAATTTAATATCAAAGTGGGCACATGGCTCACATATCAGATATTAAACTGATAAGAACAGATACTACACTTGATCTTAGCCAAAAGGCCGAGAAAGGTATGAGTTGTATTGTGCCGGGACATCACGTCTTATTGCTTCCTTCTATTATCCCTCTCACAAACCCAGCGGTGTGGTGCTAATCAACAAGGTTTGCTTTGGTCGGCTAATTAATATTTGGGCTCCTTAGACCACACCTACTTATTGGAGGCCCAACTCTGAGGCCCAAAACATACAGACCCGACGGCTCCTCTAGACACAACCCAATTCCACCACGCTTCCGCCGTTCCGCGGTCCGTTCTCTCCCCTTCCACCTCCGATGTCCGCAACCACGACGGCGACGATGACGTCGCCGGCGGTCACCGCCGGCTTCGGATCAACAAATTCCCTCCCTGCTCCCGCTGCGAAATCTTCTCCTTCGCCACTCTCCACTGCGGGCGCCGTCAAGTCGGAGGCCCCTTCCACCCCGACATCCACCGGTTCCACCGCCGCCGCCGGAGCGGAGGATCCATCTTACATCATCACGGTCCCGAGCTACTCAGGTAACCAAAATCCCCAACTCCCGCACGGCCGCACCCAGGCACCCCACAGCACTGCGGCGCAATTCTTCTGGTGAAGCTAAATCCTAGAACCCTAACCGTGGATTCCCCTCGCAGCGTGGTTCTCGTACGACTCAATCCACGACACGGAGCGCCGCCTGCTGCCGGAGTTCTTCGAGGGGGAGGCCGCAGAGGCGTCTGGGTGTCGGGGCCCCGACGCGTACAAGTACTACCGCAACACTCTGGTGAGGAGGTTCCGGTCGCGACCGGGGCGGCGGCTCACGCTCACCGAGGCCAGGCGGGGCCTCGTCGGCGATGTCGGCTCCGTCCGCCGTGTCTTCGATTTTCTTGAGGAGTGGGGGCTCATCAACTACGGTGCTTTGCCATCGGGGTCGAAGCAGGCTAAAGAGAAGAGGGAGGAAGCAGCACCACAGTCATCGTTGTCTGCTGGGGCAACAGCACCCAGGAAGCTTTGCACTAGGTGCCGCACCGTGTGTGGGCTTGCCTACTTCGCCTGCGAGAAGGTGAGTCTTGATTTGTGCACTTGATATATATGAGCCGTTTTGTAAACTTTACGTTACATGTATAGATTTGGTAATATGCACTGTGCCTTTTGATCCGAGTAGAATTACCTATGCTCATTTATTTGATTACCAACGGTTTGCGCGAATTAATATGGTTGCTATGTGGAAGCACTTTAGTTTCTTGTGAACCTTGTTATTAAGGCGCCGCCTAGTTGTAGGCCACAAGGTGCACCAGGGTTGCCACATGGGCTTAGGTTTGCCTTGTCGCCTAGGCCGCAAGGCCCACTCAGGCTTCGCCTGGACGCCTCACCAGTGTCACCACCTTAAAAGCTATGCTTGTGATTTGTGAAGAAATTAAGAATTGTGTGCATGGCTCAGTACACCTGTTTCCAGAATAATGTTACCTGCAGCTAGTTAGCCTAGTTAAACATTTATGGCGATTCCAGTGCTCATTGCTTAATTCAGACAATTTGGGGTCCATTTCTGAGTTCGGGTAAGTCCTTATCGCTGCAGTATCGAGCTTGTTTCTCATGTGGGAACATAACAATTACTCCATTGGTTCATCACTTCTTTTGGAGTGTTTGTGCATGTCATCAGTTTATCAGGATCATTTTTAGAATGACGTTTGAACTGCGTACTCCATACAATGTTTTACAATCAAAATTAAAAAAGATATGCCATGAAGATCATAAATAATATAAATGTAGTGCATGCCCTTGAAGTGAGCGATGAAGGCCATTGCTTTTCCATTGGGAAACCTTATGGACTATATTGACCTGTCCATATGCATTTTCTATTTGTACAACATGCCTACATAAGTTTAAACTACTGCCATTGTATATTATTCTTTGGGTGCAATTTTTCATTGAATCATTAGATATTTTAAGTTACTTAGCTGTTCATTTGAACCATGTTGGAAGAGTACTAAGCTGTTTGCCTTTACCTTTCCATATGAGCAGGCAGATATAAGTCTATGTGCTAGATGCTTCGTAAGTAATAACTACCGGCCAGGTTTGACTGCAGCAGATTTCAAGAGAGTTGAAATGACTGAAGATGCAAAATCAGATTGGACGGACAAAGAAACCCTTCATTTGCTTGAGGCTGTCTTGCATTATGGTGAAAACTGGAAAAAAGTGTCTGAACATGTTGGTAGTCGATCAGAGAAAGACTGCATTGCCAGATTCATCCGTTTACCCTTTGGAGAACAGTTCATGGGACATAAGGAGGATAAATTGGGGATGTCATTTGCAAATGATGATGATGTTACTGATGAGCCTGGAGCAGATGTCTCGAAACGACCACGTCTCACTCCGCTGGCAGATGCAAGTAATCCCATTATGGCTCAGGTCTGTACCATTGACTTACCCTTGTGTGGTAGTGCAAATAAAATTATATTGATAACTTCTGTGTTGCTTCAAGAATGTCACCTGGAATACTACATTCGATACGATGTTCCTATTAATGGATGAACATCACTTGTACCGACAGCCTCCATTTTCTCATATGTAACACATTACATTACGATAACATTAAATAAATGCCCCCTGGTATAACTTTTTAAAACTGATTCGTGACTTTGGTGTGCACAAGTGCTGCACTTCTCTCTCAAGTTACACTGGTCTGTTATACACATCCATGTGGGCTTCATATTGTTGTTTACGAGGGTGTGTTTTGTTGGGGGTAATTGATGGAAGGCATGAGAGTTTAATATGTTGATTGTTTCCTGGGAAAGGGAGTTTGGTGGAATGAAGAATGGGCGTTTGTGGATTAAGTTGCGCCAATATATTCCTGGGGAT
Source organism: Eragrostis curvula (assembly GCA_007726485.1). Taxonomy (NCBI): domain Eukaryota; kingdom Viridiplantae; phylum Streptophyta; class Magnoliopsida; order Poales; family Poaceae; genus Eragrostis; species Eragrostis curvula. The sequence continues at coordinate 52,085,957 of CM017439.1, forward strand.
GGTTCAATCTTGTGGGAGTTGGATGATTAGTAAAAAAATATCGCATCCCCTCTGTTCATAACTTATCCCAACTCCCCACTCGTAAGCCCGCGTAACAAAATGTGGAATAGCATCCCCCTATTGGGTTCCATCTTTCAGTTCCCATAACAAGCCAATCAAGGGACAAGACTATAAGTCCCAACTCCCATCTAACCATCTCCTCCAACTCCCTTCCCATTATTTGTCAGAAATTCTGTAAGTGCAGAGAACACGCAGAGGAAACTGAGTAACTGATGTTTTTCCAGGTTGCCTTTTTATCGGCCATTGTGGGTTCAGATGCTGCCTCAGCTGCAGCTCAGGCAGCTATTTCTGCACAGTCCCGGGTTGACCTAAATGATGGAGAGATTGATTCTTCAATGAACAGCACCAGGGATGAAGGTATCGACTCTGTTCTCTGAAACATGTGTTTGACTTGGCTCATTTGCAACTTCTGCCATGTGAATGTGTTATCTGTATAAGCATACTGTCTTGCTCATCATAGTGCATGGTACAACCAACATCGACAATAATGGTTGGTGAATGCGGTATCAGTAGCTTCAGTGTGTAAATAACATCAACAGGGAGCTGTAAGGTCAAACATGCATGTTCAGTATTATAAATTGTGGCATGTGCAATGACTAGTAGACTTGTCTCCGAGTTATTGATGTGCGATTGGATACAAATTTGATGAACCTTCATTACAAAGTTTGCATAGACACATTTAGTATAGACATTGTTGAATTTCGAAATCATTGCTGAACGCGTGCTATAACTGTTAGCTGCTAACGCTATGTCTTATTCAGAATCGTCTTGCATAAATGGGCTTTCAGTGAATGATTTACTCAAAGAGGCAGCTGCTAATGCACGAGAGCAGCTCGAGAAGGAACGGAACAGCATAGAGCAATCTTTGTCTGACATAGTAGATGTCCAGGTACTTGCACAAGAAATGTGAGATATAACTACTTAAATATTGATTTGTATACTGACTTCTTTTCTCTATCATCTCTTGCTGTAAAACCTTTTCAGATGAAGGAAATCCAAGATAAAATATGCCGTTTCGAACAGAAGGAGATGCTGATGGAGAAAGAGCGACAGCAGCTCCATTGTTTGAGGAATTTGCTTTTCGCAGATCAGCTGGTAGTGTCGCAACATCAGCGCAGGCTCCCAGCTGTAGTCTCGGAGAGCAAAGATGACGAGAAGCCTAAACCCGTGATGATTAACATAAGTTGATTCAATCAGAGCCTCGTCATAGCGTGGTGTTCCTCTGTATCTGCCGTTGTGCAAGAACTGGATATGGGTCTGCACTATTAGCTAACCTTTTCTTTTTTCACATTTTGATGGTGCTAGCGTTGTATATTCAGTTATTCAGTTTGTATGTGGTTGCCTGACTCGGTTGTTGTACCAACGACGTGTAACTGATTTCTTTACAGTCTAGCTAATGAGAATGATGATCATCTTCAAATTGCGTCCATTTCGTTTCACTTCTTTGTTTAACAAGGAAGGCCGAATGTGCCTAAAAAAAGCAACGAGGCTCCATGCCGCATTGTATGTGTGCACGAGTTTAAGGCGGTGTTCGTTGCATAGGGTTTAAATTTAGAGAGAACAATCTTGTCATTAAAATATTAAATAAGTTTAATTACAAAACTAACTACAGAATTTCTGGTCTAATTCGCGAGACGAATCTAATGAGGGTAAGTAAGCCGTGACTAGACGATGGTTACTGTAGCAAAACATATATTAATTAGGCTCGTTAGATTCGTCTCGTAAAGATGTACCTATCTGTAAAAAGGCTTTGTCATTAAACTTTATTTAGTACTTTTAAATAATAAGATTTTCTTTGATGTGACAGATCTAAAATTTAGAGGAGGATGCAACGAACGCACTCTAAGACTGCATTATGACGAAAATTATTGACTATCCGTTGCCTGTGCACGAGTTTTAGGCCTTGTTTGTTTACCCTTGGATTATATAATCCACAGCTTTTTTTTTTTGCGAGGATATAATCCACAGCTTAAATAATCTTTAATCCCAAACAAACAGCTCCTTCATATTATCATAATCCCATAATCCTTTTGAGAAGGGATTATTCAGCTTATAATCTGTCTTTTTACCAAGTGTCCATGCAAGTTGAGGGTTATTTACCCGCTATTGCCATTACACAAGCCGAATCGTTTTTTTCTTTTTTCTTCACGCGAACACCTCTCAGAGTCGTCACCCACCTCCCGACTTCCGTTCCTGCGGCGAGATCCCCTCAAATCCGGCCAGATCCGGCGCTCCTCCGACGAAAAGGGAAGTTATCAAGGTGGAAGATGCAGGGGAAAAGCAATCTTTAATAAACGGAGGACCACCATCTTAAGCGAGTTCTGCCGTTTCGCCGACGCCCAGACCGTGCACCGCCGTCGAACTCACCTCCAGCCCGAAGCACAGCGGCCACCTCCGAAGGCTCCTCGCTCGTGGCTGAAGCACAACACTGCATTGACGTGGAGTGGAGATCCTCACTGCCTCGAGATTGCTGGTACGGAACCCTAACTTGCTTGTATGGATCCGTGCTTCGTTCGTGGAGATCTTGGGGAAATTATCTATCAGCTGCTCTTTTGGTTCGGTTGGGAGGGCTAGGTTTTCTCCAGTGCACGCGAGCTTGAGCTCAGTTGATGCCACACGAGTTGCAGTCCAGTGCGCGGATGCTCTTTTGGATCCTCGCATTATGTGTGCTGCTGTATCCAGTGAGTGATCTAGGGTTCATCGCGGTGTATGTCCCTGTGATGATGGGACTGAAATGGATCATCATTGGTACAACTGAAATATTGTATGTGTGGTTGCGAGCGATGGGTGCTAGATTGCTATCTGTTATCAGGGACACCAGGGGAAAATGGTTTGGTGCTTGTGGTCTCCCTGTTTGTTATATATATATTGACGTTATAAGGATCTTAGGAGATCGATAAACATAATTTGCAAATTGCCACAAAGATTAAGTGTGCTACATTTTCGGGATTCAATCTCTTTAGTCTTTACTCATATGTGCACTATGAATGTAGTAATGTAGTTTATCAGAGAAACAAATTTAGCTAGGTAGCAAGAAATTTAGGAAACAAATGTGGCCACATATGCGTTTCCTTGGTACAAGTTCACAAATCTGAATGCTCAAACAGAAAAGAATTGATGATGGTGTGGCTAAGCAATAGGAAGATCGGGACACAACCTCACCGGGTTATAAGAGTTTTTTTTTTCCCCTAGCATATGATTGGAAATGTGAAAAAAAAAAACCACAGCGTGGTGTTATGGTTCTTTTGTCAATGAACCTTTAAGTGTGTTGTATATCCCTAAAAAGGTTGTGAAACTGCCTAATCAGTTAGACGTTATAGTAAATGTAACAAGTAATTTCTCGAATCTAATCAGGCTCTAAATTGGCATTGTTTTAATTGTATCTATGATTAACAAGGTTTTCTTTCTATATTTTCATAATTTGTCGTGAATAATGAATATCAGTGCCCGCCAATGATAATTTACAATTGCATGGGAAGGATGCTTAATTTGGTACCCATTTAGATTGCTGTTCAAAGTTACAAAATCTTGAACATTAACCGTCCAAGTTGTCCATTTTGGCAACTAAAGTCTAATTGTCAGAAAACCTTCTCTCTTTTTTATTGAGGAAGATTACAAAACCCTGACAAATGTTATTTTAGGAACACATTAATATGGCTGTGTTCTTGTAGGCAGTAGTTTGCTTGATGCAGAATGAGATGTAGTGATGTATATACCTGTACCTTTGAATGATTGAATGATCTGTTCTCTGATTGCTATTTTATTCTTTTTTCTCCATTCAGCCAACATGGCAGCTATGAATAGTGATTTGGGAGGCCTAGGCGGTAGGCCCATGAACCCACAAGCAAATCCTTTTGGAAATGCCTTCAATGGTGCTGCACCAGGACTGATCCGTACTGGATTAGGAGTGTATGGGGAAAATTTTTTGAATTCAAGTTCCGAGTTCATGCAGAGCAATGTAAGTTTGTGCACACACTTCTTATTTGGGGATTGGTGTGACTCAAATTTCAGAAGCTAAACTACATTCTGCCATGTCAGATTACCCAATATTTGTCCGACCCTCAGTACTACTTTCAAGTCAACAGCCAGTATGTGAGGAACAAACTGAAGGTCATCTTGTTCCCTTTCTTGCACAGGGTAAGAGCTGGCGATATTTTATTTATCTCTGCGTATTTTTCATACCATTATTTCTTGGAGTCGCATAGCATGTGTAAATCCCTTTTATCGTCTCTTAAAGGGCCATTGGACAAGGATAACTGAACCAGTAGGAGGAAGGTTGTCGTACAAACCTCCAGTCCAGGATATCAATGCACCAGACCTGTACATCCCTTTGATGGCATTTGGCACTTACATTGTAGTTGCTGGATATGCCTTGGGGGCTCTTGGAAGGTAAATATACCGCACAGTGAATGATTTTGAAACATCTGACCACTGTATTTTACATGGTTGGTTCATTGATGCGAATTGCTTGGTGATGCAGGTTTACCCCTGAGGCATTGACCCTACAGTTCTCTAAAGGTTTGCTTGGCTGGTTTCTTCAAGTCATCCTCATCAAAGGTCTACTGTACTCTCTGGGCAGCGGTGAGGCACCGTTGCTGGACATTGTGGCATACGCTGGCTATGGTTTCGCTGGTACTTCCCTTGCGATGCTGGCCCGCATCTTCTGGAGCTACCTGTACTATTTCATCATGCCATGGTTCTGCCTCTGCACGGGAGTTTTCCTCGTGAAGACAATGAAGAGGGTTCTTCTTGGTGGACCGAGGAGCTACGAGAGACACCCCAGCCGGAACCACTACTTTCTGCTCTTCCTGGCTGTTGTGCAGTTCCCTATGCTGTTCTGGCTTGGCAACATCAGCGGTTGATCTTTGGTTTTATCATTGAGCTACGCAAATGTTTCCGAGAGGTTGCTGTGCACCTTGCTGATGAACTTCGTACCTAATGCTTACTCCACCGCTAAGATGTTATAAAAACCGTAGTTATGTGGATAAATGGGTTAAAGCATTGTCCCCTCTTCTCTCTTATGGAGGTGAAACATGACAAGTAGTTATTGGAACTTGAACAGAGACGAACGACTTGATGCATGTATGCTCTTCGATACGTACCAAATGACGCTGTCATATTTGGCATTCCTTTGTTTTCTGTGTATGATCATATCGGTACTTATTGTAGCATAGTAGTTTTGTTTTGTTTTTTTCGGTAAACTGCAAATGTGGAATATGTGTTGTTGACCTAATAAAGTTGTTGCACTTTTTTTTTTTCTGGGTGTGTGTGTGTGTGTGTCAGGATTGGTGTGATGGTTTCTTGACGTCACACAAAGTTAGAAATTTGCATTTGAATTAAGTACTACACGAGCCGTATGTACATTCATGTTAGGTTTGGCTGGGATATGAGTGTATCTAATGCGCGTTTGTTACAAGTTCCTTAATCAAATGACTCTTACGGGTAGGGGTGGCCAAGAGAATCAAATAATGTACTCTTGCTCTTACAGATGCAACACAAACGGATCACCACAGTGTAACTGAATATGTAAAATGCGAACAAGGAGATACAAATAAGCCAAAAAATAGAAGTGTAACATTGATTGAAGTTTATCACAAACACAAAACAAACTAATAACGATAATATAGCTGGCAAATAAGTTGAAATACCGTGATCATTTGGCACGATATTATTGTTGAATGTAAAAGTGGAATGACAATGACACTGTAAAGGATGTTCTTTATTGCACTGTACATTGTATATTTATACACAGGAGATGAAGTAGTGGCCAAGCCACGTTCTGCCCAAAGAGTCAGAACCGTTCGCCCAAAGGGCGCCTGAACACTTCGTTGGAAGTGGGAACTGAATGTTCCCTCCAACTGGTCACTTTGTATCGTAACACTCCCCCTTGATCAGTTGATCATCATACAGTGCGTCTCCTCGAAAAACCCTATGGGAAAAATATGAGGAGATATGTGGTTTGGTATGCTTTGAAAAATTCCTTAAAACCCAGTGGGAAAATAAGGAGAAATTGATTACAACATATATGATTACTTCCTCATCGAAACTCAAGAAAAACCTTTGTGAAGGAAAACTCTGAGTTTGGAGAATAGTATATGTCTTTGATATCACCTCAGAAAAACCCCTGTGGGGAAAAGATAGGTAATATGACATGTAGCTTGTAAAAATATTGCCTCATTAAAACCTATTATGAGAAAATTCGTCGAGCAAAACTCATATAGGGAAAAGAGTACAATATGATGTTTTGACAAGGTTATCTCAGGAAGATACTCCCCCTGATTCTTGCAAATTTTTAAGTCTTCGCATATCAATGCCTCGAACACATTTATTAAATGAGTGAGCTGGTAGAGACTTAGTGAATAAATCAGCGAGGTTATCACATGATTGTGTTTGCAAGATGTTTATCTCACCGCGTTGTTGAAGCTCATGAGGATAAAACAATTTAGGAGTAAGGTGCTTTGTGAGATTACTCTTAATATAACCTTGTTGCATCTGAGCAATACAAGCAGCATTATCTTCGTAGATAATGGTCGGTCCTCCAATGGGACCAACTCCACATGACTGTTGTATGTGGTTTATCATTCTGCGAAGCCATACACATTCACGTGATGCTTCATATAATGCAATGATTTCAGAATGATTGGTGGAAGTAGATACCAGAGTCTGTTTAGAAGACTTCCATGATATTGATGTACCACCATGAAGAAACACAAAGCCTGTTTGTGATCTGGCATTATGAGGATCTGAAAGATAGCCAGCATCAGTGTATCCAATCAGATTGGAGTCTCGGTTTTTTCTGAAGATAAAGACCAAGATCTTTGGTGCCATTAAGATATCTGAGGATAGTCTTGACTCCTACCCAGTGACGCTTGGTAGGTGCAGCACTATGTCTGGCTAATAGATTCACTGCAAATGCAATGTCAGGCCTTGTGCTATTTGCCAAGTACATAAGTGCTCCAATGGCACTAAGATACGGGACTTCAAGTCCTAGTATCTCTTCCCCATCCTCCCTTGGTCGGAACTGATCTTTATCAAGTTCAAGAGTTCTAACAACCATAGGGGTTTTGACAGGATGAGCTTTGTCCATATAGAATTTCTCCAATACTTTCTGGACATAGGCAGATTGATGAACTAGAATTCCTGTGGGGAGGTGTTCAAGCTGTAGGCCCAAACAGAATTTAGTTTTACCCAAATCCTTCATCTCGAATTCTGCCTTTAGATGAGAGCATGCTTCTTCAATATCTTTTGTATTGCCAATAATATTGAGATCATCGACGTATACAGAGATAATGCAAAAACCGTTAGGAGATTGCTTGATGAATATGCATGGACAATCATCATTGTTAGAATATCCCTTTTTCAAAAGATACTCCTTCAGTCGGTTGTACCACATCCGTCCTGATTGCTTTAAGCCATATAATGACTTTTGAAGCTTTACGCAATACATGTTGCGATTTGCATCCTTATTCGGAATTGGAACTCCATCAGGAACTCTCATGTATATATCCGAATCTAGTGACCCATAGAGGTATGCGGTCACGACATCCATCAACTGCATAGATAGATGATTTTGTACTGCCAATGATATAAGGTATCGGAACGAAATTCCACTCATAACTGGAGAATATGTTTCATTGAAATCAATGTCGGGTCTCTGCGTGAACCCTTGTGCGACAAGCCTTGCCTTGTATCTCACAACCTCATTGTTTTCATTCCGTTTCCGGACGAAAACCCACTTGAATCCCACAGGATAGATTCTAGGAGGTGTAGGTATTACTGAAGTAAATACCTCTCTTTTCTTGAGTGAGGCTAATTCTGCTTCGATTGCATCTTTCCATTGATTCCAGTCCAAGCGCCGTTGACACTCTGCCATGGATTTAGGATCTGGATCATTCAGAAGATTATCTGCAATCGTGGCTGAAAAGTAGGCGTCGACAATCGTAGTTTTACGATCATATGATTTTCCAGTATCTGAATAATGAATGGAAATTTTTTGAACTCCTTGTGACTCCTCATGATTTCCCAATACGAGTGTGTCAGGGTGTTCCGATGTCCCAACTCTAGGATTGTGCACATCCGAGCTAGGTTGTGGATCATGTGGATCCACTGAGTGTATACTACTCTGTTGGTGTCCGTCAACATGGGGTTGACTTGCATTTACGATTGTGGAGGAAAACGTCCGTCGATGAGTGCTAGGAGCTATGTCCTGCTCTTTATTCCTCTCTTTCCTTGGACGCTTAGTGGAAGCATCAGCACCCTGCTTTGAGACGGTCGTACTTCTCCCCCTCTTTATCGGAGAAGGGAGTTGAGTGGTTTTGTTTGGTACCTCCACTCTTTCCGGCGCATTCCTTGCAGGGTTCAAGGATTTTGTGACACCTCTGTGGTCAGTAAATGCATCTGGCAGATTGTTTGCAATGTGTTGCAAATCAATTATTTTCTGAACTTGAAGTTCAGTTTCTGGAGTACGTGGATCTGCATGAGTGATGCCCTTAGCATCCCAATCAATTTCCTGGCATTCATTGTGGTACTTGAAATCTCCCCCTAATGCCGGAAAATGATTCTCATTGAATATGCACTCAGCATGCCGGGAAGTAAATAGATCCCCTGTAAGGGGTTCAAGATATTTAATTATCGACGGAGATTTAAATCCCACGTAGATCCCCAATTTCCTGTGGGGGCCCATGGCAGTACGCTGCGGTGGTGAAATCGGCGTATGCAGCGCAACCGAATTTTCGCAGATGGGAAATACTTGGTGCATTTCCACGTACCAATTGCAAGGGAGATGTGGTATGATATGCAGTTGGACGCAATTGAATTAAATCAGCAGCATGAAGTACTGCGTGACCCCAACATGAGGTTGAGAGGTTGCAATTCTGCAACATTGGTCTTGCTATAAGCTTGATTCTCTTTATAAGAGATTCTGCCAAACCATTTTGTGTGTGGACATATGGGACAGAGTGCTGAACTTCAATACCTTGGGCCATACAATAATCATTGAAAGATCGCGAGGAAAATTCTGCAGCATTGTCCAATCGGATTGATTTAATCCGTTGTTCAGGGAAATTTGCTTTCAATCTGAAGATTTGAGCAATTATCTTGGCAAATGCATGGTTTCGTGTCGATAAAAGACACACATGAGACCATCGTGTAGATGCATCTATCAAAACCATGAAATACCTGAACGGTCCAGAGTATGGTTGTATTGGGCCACATATGTCTCCTTGAATGCGTTCAAGGAAGTCAATAGGCTCATGTTGAATTTTAAGGTATGATGGCCTTAAAATCAACTTTCCCGTGGCACATGCGGTGCACATAAAATCCGAAGATTGCGGGAATTTGGCATGTTTTAAATCATGACCAATGGAATTGCCGATAATTTTCCTCATCATCCCTACACCGGGATGGCCAAGGCGATCATGCCAAGTTTGGAATGTGTCAACATTCTGGAAAATTACCTTATATGCAACATGTGGTACTGGTTTGATGTATGTGTAGTACAATCCAGACGGTAAGGAAGGAATTCTCTCCAGAACTTCTTTGCCATATCCGTTATCTTTTGTAATAAGGAGAAATTCCTCATTATTCTCTTCATGGGTTTCAACATGTAACCCATTTTTACGGATATCTCTATAACTTAGCAGGGTACGAGTTGAATCAGGATATAATAATGCATCCTCGATTGTTACTTGTGTACCCATGGGAAGCGTGATAGTGGCTCGGCCAGAACCAACTATCGTCGCATCGCGTCCAACGATTGTCAAAACATTTCCTTGTCTCTTAGTAAGAGTTTGGAAATATTTAGTTTCCCTAAGTATAGTATTTGTGGTACAACTGTCCACAAGGCACATTTCTTCCTCCATCGAATTGACTCCCGTAGATCTATATAGACGAAAATTAAACAAAATTCCATCAGATATATAGATTACATGTAGTACACAACTTTATTTATTAATGTATCAAAGTGCTGATACTTATTACAACACCATTCAGTACCATCTACTTATTACAACTTTTTATTACTAGGACATAGATAACTAAACATCTGGGAGATGTTGGATCCTAAACAAGGTCTCCATACACGTCGTTCGAGTTGAATTCGACGAGCGTGTTCTCCGTGTCCATGTAGTCTTCGACGGACAATGGGGGCTCCGGGTTGCATGCTAATGGAGCAGGTAGTAAACCCTCCGCCTCATTGCTTGTCTTGGATTGCTGATTGAAGTGTGCTTCATAGCTTGATCCTTGTGCCTTGCTGCCCTGGGATTTCTGGTATAGATCACACAAGTGTTTTGGGGTGCGGCATTTCTTAGTAGCATGGTTGTAACATCCACACTTCTGACAAATTTTCTTGTCATTCTTAGGCTTGGAAATGCCTTTCCCCTTTGCCTGGCCATTGGACTTGTTGCCTCTCTTCTTGTTGCGGCGCTTGGATTTACCTTTCTTTTGATTGCTTGTGGAAGCATCAAAATTATTCTTGTTCTGAGCATTATAATTCACTTCAGGAAGAGGAGCAGCCCCAACTGGGCGTTGGTGATGATTCTTCATAGTAAGTTTATCATGCTTCTCAGCCTCAAGTAAATCATTGATGAGTTCAGAAAAGTTTTGGTAATTCCTAGCACGGTATTGATGTTTCAATACTCTCTCAGATGGGAGCATAGTAGTGAGAGTTTTCTCAATCTTCTCCTGTTCTGAGATTTCTTTCTCACAAAACCGCAACTTGGCACAGATTCTGTGAACAGCATGGTTGTAGTCTCCAATGGATTTGAAGTCCTGGAGACGAAGATGGGCCCACTCATGGTTGGCCTCAGGCAGTAAGCATGCCTTTTGCTGTTCATATCTGTTTTTCAGAGAGTTAAACAAAGTACTTGGCTCTTCCTCCAAAACATATTCAGAGATCTGCATGGAGGTGCAACCTGATGAGTTGCAAGGCAATGAACTTGTATTGATCTGTAAAACCTGCAGGTCTCTCAGCTGGTGGTGAGAGAGCTACAAGTATCCCACGGGCTGCCAAGCTTATCTTGACGTCCGTCGCCCATGTTGGGTAATTGTGTCCATCCTTAGCGAGTTCAGTGAACTCAGGGGCCATGGTACCTACATGGGTACAACCAGAGACTTAATTAAAAATCATCATGGTGTAGTTGTAATATTCATGCAAATTTGTGTAGATCTCGATACAATATTTGAGAATTGTGTTCCTCAAAATATTATAGAGATTAACACTATGAGATTACATGAAAATTTGCAAGAGATAGAATCTCAATTGCAAAATATATGGTACTAGCAAGAGAAATTAATCTCAATTGCTGGTATGTAAACTGTGATGCAAGAAAATTATATTCTCGATTGCATATTGTGATATGCAAGAAAATTTTAATTCTCAATTGCATGGTAGATGTTGTAAAACATATTATGCATATCAATTAATGAGAATTAATTGTGGCTTATAAGATCTCAATTATAAGCCAAAATATTGTTAAGGTTGTTGTGTTTAACATAACTTTTCCTCAATTAAGCGTTAGCAAAAATGAGGATAAGTTAATGGTGTTAATTTTCCCTCGAATTAAGCATTAGCAAAATGAGGTAAAATTAAGTATGACAATTTGTCCTCGAATTAAGCGCAAGCAAAATGAGGTCAAATTAATATGTGATCTTGCAAGATAATGTAATTTTCAGTTACAAGAAATTTGGATTAATTTGTTCTCGAATTATGCGTTAGCAGAATGAGATCAAATTAATTGTGTTGATTTTCCCTCGAATTAAGCGTTAGCAAAATGAGGAAAGATTAATTGCGACAATTTGTCCTCGAATTAAACGTTAGCAAAATGAGGTCAAATTGATCGTATTCTTGTAAGAAAATATAATAATCAATTGCAAGAAATTTGATTAAACACATGAATATGTCTGTGGACATAGTCTTTACACATCAGTACATGTACTGGAAAGTAAGTTTGCAACCTAATACAATACTACGCACAAATTCAGTAAAGTACAGGGACTAAACTGGAATGTTAAGCAATCATCTAAATCAGAAATTAAACTAAGGCTGCAATTCATTGGAAGCCTGAGGACTTGAGTGAAAAACGGCCTGGATACAGCCTGCCCGCATGGGCTAAGCAAACCTGGGCTGCGGCCCAGGAGGCCTTTCGGCCCAAGAGGGAGCGCGCAGGGGCAGTTGCCGGCCGAGAAGGCCCAGGGGCGAGCGGTTAAAAGAGGGCGGCGGTTGCCGGCTAGGGTTTCAAACCCTAACCGCTCCCTGCCGCACCGCAACCGCCGCCGCCACAGCTCTCCGGCGGCGCCGCCGCCCGGACGCGCCTCTCCCCCTCGCCGCCGGTGTGCTCCTCAGCGCCGGTGAGCCTCCCCCCCATCTGAGGATGAGGAGAGGTCGTCGTAATCGTCGATCTGGCCGTTCATGTGGACGCACGTGTCGCCGTCGACGTCCATGCGCCGCGCGGCGGCGTGCCGGCGAGGTGGGTGAATCGGCGGAGAAGGGGGCCTCCGTTCGGCGTGTGCGGCGAGTACGTCGCCGCAGTGGAGGAGGGGCCCGCCGCCATGGATGTAGCCGGTTCTGCCCCGATGAGGACGGTGAAGTCCGGCGAGCGGGGCGGCGTTGACGGCTCCGTCGGCCCCTGTCGCGGCGCCAGTTGGCCGGTGGTTGGCCTCTCTTGAGCAGAAGGCACCATCGACGGCCGAGAGGGCGACGGCATCGAGGCGACGCGTGGAGGAGTTGGTGGCGGCGCCGATGATGATGACGGCGTCAAGTCGGCGAGGGCGTCGATCATCGGCTCCCCCTCTTCCTCCAAGCCCGCCGCCTCGTCCTCAACATTAACGCGAGCGGGATGCGCTGCGGTGGTGGTGGTGGGCAGCGGGGCCACGACGGGTGCCGTGGTGGACGGCATGGCGGCCGGAGGATGTGGCCGCCGCGGTGAACGACGACACGGCGGCGGCGGCGGTGCTTGTTCCTGCGCCCGGGCCGAAGAGGGGCGCGCGAGCAGCCGGGACTGGAATCCCGAACACAAGTCGGGTCTTGACATCCGGCGTCGGCGTCGGCAAGCGGGGAGACGGCGGTGCGTCATCGACGATGGGGCTCCAAGTGTGACGCGTCAGGCCATGGACGGGGCACCATCGTTCCTCGCTCAGCCTGGCGTTGCAGTTGCTCGGCCCTGCCCCTGGATTGCCACCAGGAACGCGGAAGGCACCGAGATCCAGACGGCCGCCATGGTTCTGGTGGCGGTTGCCACGACCATGGTGGCGGTTGTTCCAGCGCCCACGGCTTCCAGCGAACGACAGGCCACCACGACGGCCATTGAAGACGGCGCGGCGGCGGCGAGTGTTGCGACGTCGTGGGTGGAAGAACGGGCAGCGGAAGGGGCCGCGGAAGTGCAGTCCGTGGCGGCCGCGGAAGATGCGGCGGCGACGGAATGTCCGGCGACGCGGCCGAAGGGCGCGCAGGACGAACGCAAGGAAGGTGAAGGTAAGCGGATCCATGATCGGCCTGGTGCTTACCAGTCTCGATCTCGACGAGTTCTGGAACTCGACGAGTTCCTTCTTCTTCCAAACTTCTCGGCGAGTTTCTGTTTTCGACGAGTAGTTTTCGCTCTGGTGGTAGGCGTGCGTGCGGATAACGTGTTGAATGTAAAAGTGGAATGACAATGACAAAGGATGTTCTTTATTGCACTGTACATTGTATATTTATACACAGGAGATGAAGTAGTGGCCAAGCCACGTTCTGCCCAAAGAGTCAGAACCGTTCGCCCAAAGGGCGCCTGAACACTTCGTTGGAAGTGGGAACTGAATATTCCCTCCAACTGGTCACTTTGTATGTAACAATTATCACGGCACAATAATTCCGGCCCCTGTGCCAGCATCGAAAAACAGTTAAAATTCTGACCTGGAAAAGGAGAAAATACTGCAGAGCAAACATCGAAATTGTTTTACCGAAGATAGATGCTATCCCTCTACTTGGGCCAATAACAGAGTGCTGTGTCCTCGAGAGTTGCGCAGTCGAAGACGCAGACAGGGAGCTCGACATAGCAGTAGCCCTTGACCCCTGAGCGTCATTTCGAGCACGCGGAGGCCATGGCGCACCCACGTGAGCGGGTGCTCGATGTCGTCCCGATGCGTGGGCAGAACGTGTGCAGGTTCTTGTCAAATCGTGGTGGTTGCCCTCAGCTGAACCTCGACCGCGCCCCGACGTCGCCATGCTCGTCATCGCTTCCTACCTCCTAGCCCTCGCCGTGTCGTGAGTCGGTGGGTACCCGGCGTCGCCGGACAGCTGGCACTCGCTGGTCCGGTTGTCAACGGCGACGACGTCGCGCCGGCGCGCTCTATTTGGATTTGCGGCGGTCGCTACATGCCGGTGGCGGCGCGCCTGGTCTGGCCTAGCACGAATCCGTGAGCGAAGCCGCCGCCTCCGCGTTTAGAGGGCACCCTGATCTCCTCGCCGCGACCAGGGAGTGGTCGCTATTCGAAATAGCGACCGCCCCTGGGTACCTAAGAGCAACTTCAGCAATAGACCTTAAAATTAAGCTTTTACTTTTATTTTTCAAGTCAACATGCAAAAATGAGGGCTCAAAATTTAACTTCAACTCCAGCAATAAGTGGTTCAAGCCCCTATTTTGTGAAAGAAAAACGGTGAGACCCACAAATGAGAGGGAGAATTGGAGGACCCTAGGAATGAAGGCTTGAAGATAGAATTTGAGAGGGCATGCAAAATGAGGACCCAAGTAGGGTCCCTGCTGGAGTTTGTTTTTTTGCTCAAGCCCCTAAATAATAGAGTAGGGTCCCAAGTAAAAACTTTGCTGGAGTTGCTCTAAGAACCTTACAATGGATATCTGACGGTCCAGATGAAGCCAAGGACACCCCATAAACGGCGCGGCGCGTTGGGGAACGAACCCCCACGCCCAATCCCGCGATGCCGCCGCGCTGCTTCGCCGGTCTCCGGCTTCAACGATCTTCTGAATCTTTCGCGAGCTCCAGTTCATCCGCCGTCCGCGGCGCCTCGTCCGATCAGACTATTGTTTCGGCCCGTGACCTCCGTATCGTCTGGTCTGGTCGTAGAGAACAGAGGAGAGCAAAGACATGAGACTAGTAAGAGCCAGGCACCCACCCTGAAAGCTTGGCGGCATCGGCTCGTCGAGCGGCAATGGGCGCATGGCGGTTCTGTCATGAAGAGTCTTCGCGTGCCGGTCCCGGTGCGCGCTATTCCGAAGGGCCGAGAAGCCGTAGTGCCTGTTGCAAGGCGCGGTAGCGGCGATTTGGAAGGGCTCGCCTCGTCGTGTAGGCAGTGCGCTTCTCTCTCGCCTGCCTCGTCCCGTGGCAGGATAAGACGCCTCCGGAGTCCAGGAATTGAAGAACGACGAAGACGAACACGGGACAAGGCTGACACCGAAGATTACACTTGCTTTCAACTAAAGCGGATTGTGGCGCTGGGCAATCTGTCATCGTGCAGGCAGTGAGCTTCTCTCACAAGTCTGCTCTCTCAACTCGTTCTTGCTCACGTTGGACGGCTATTGCTAGCGGCAACGAATGGTGACATATACAACAACCGCTCGCCGTGACAGGAACTGGACGCATATACTCCATCCGTTTTTAATTATATGACGCCGTTGATTTTTTTGTTGAACTTTGACCAATAATATATATGAAAATAATTAGTTGTTTAACATGAAATGTATATTGTTGGATCTAGCGTCAAAAGTACTTTAAGATTAACTTATACATTTAACTATTTACACAAATATTTTTGAATAAGACGAATGGTCAAAGTAACGAAAAAAGTCAACGGCGTCGTATAATTAAAAATGGAGGGAGTACAAGATATGGATTCACAGGACAATATAACAATGTACGACTGCTTAAGGTTCCTTATACAACCATAAACTACAATTAACAATCATCAACCTAGCAACTCGTGAACATCATAATATACTTAGTAAAATGACAAAAATAACCAGTTTCAAACTAGCTTTCCAAAACACTTAGCTATTGTGGCATAAGAGCGGCAGCACGAACACAACTGTGCAAATCTGCTTTAGAAGAATAGCACCATCATAACGCAGAGTAAATGCCACTCATGTACATGTTCTAAAATCTAAACCACACAATCACCGTCTCTTTAGGTCTTGTCTTCTCCTTCGACAATTTTCGCATTTTGTTGAATTCTTGAATGTCATCATCGATGTCTTCCGAAACTCGGATCCGAAGTGTCTCAAGGTCTCTGTTCAGAACAGATACCAACATCGGTGTGTTGCTAGGTTTCTTGCCGACGAAAATCTCATCGAAAGTGTCCATTTCAGTCAGCTGCGGAAGCGGGAAAATATTTTCACAAGTTATCTAGCCCTTCTCACTACAAGTAAACATGGACGTGGAAGATATGCAAGAGCTTACCTCCTTCTGGTCCAGGGTAAGAGTGGCCAAACTGGGAGCACGCTTAAGGAAATAAGCAAATGGTTGGTGAAAATCATGTAGCGCCCATTCTCCAACATAAAGGCTCTTCAATTTGCTGAAAAGGAGGCCTTCAATAGCTGAAGATTCCATTATACTCTTGCACTGTCACGCAAAACAATCAACTCAAAGTTAGGTAAGAAACTTCAGTTCTAAAAACAGTATTGAAGTGAATAGAGAATGTACCTGAAGAAACCTACTAAATCTGAATAGCCCAAGATGCGGAAGGAGATTGTATCCAACCCCAGCAAGGTGTTTGACTGTGTCATCAGAAAAATACACCCAGGCACGCACCAGAGATGGCATGCCATCAAGCTGAACTTTCCCTGAAACAGTCAACCTCATGGAGCAAGCGTTAGGAGCAGAAACCTGAATTTCACTGTATTCGCAGTTCGTAATAGACAGAGCCTTCACATTGTCAAACGATATCTTGAACAAACCAAGAGAGCAGCACTTGGATAGGCTCATGTCTTCAAGCGTTGGACATCCAGAATTGAGCTTCTCTGCTGCTGATGGATCAAACTTCTCGAATGGAAGGTGCAGCTTCTTCAGTTGCGGAAGATGAACAGACTTGGGCGCAATAACCTCCCTTTGTCCAACGGACGATATGTCCAACTCCTGGAGTGTTGCACAGTTGAAGAGGCTTTCGGGGAGCTCGAAGGGACAGCAGCTGCGGAGCGTGAGCTTAAGCACACGGAGGTCATGGCTCAGGGCGTACCTGTAGAGAGATAGAATTGGGGGAAACACCACACACCCAACGTGGGGGGGTGACCTCTCATATATATAGCCAATGTGGCTTGGAGTACAAGTACACAATCTCCTAAAGTAGGAAAGGTATATCCTATACAAGGAAGTGTATATCCTATACAAGGAAGACTATAACTAGCCAGGCTATGTACGGCTGTACTAGACATATATGTCTAACACCCGCCCGCAGTCGCAGCGGGAGAGTCTCGGACGCAAAGACTGGATTTGAACTCGTTGAAGAGCTGCACAGGCAAGCCTTTGGTCATGATGTCCGCGAACTGATGGGAAGACGGGACATGAAGCACACGCACTTGTCCCATGGCAACCTTCTCGCGGACGAAGTGAATGTCGATCTCGATATGCTTGGTGCGGCGGTGATGAACGGGATTGGCTGCCATGTAGACAGCACTCACGTTGTCGCAGTAGACGATCGTCGCAGAAGCAATCGAGACGTGAAGCTCCTCAAGAAGCTGCCGCAACCAGCAACATTCAGCAACAGCGTGGGCCACGGCCCGGTACTCAGCCTCCGCGCTGGACCGAGAGACCGTGGTCTGTCTCTTGGAGGACCAAGAGATGAGGTTGTCGCCGAGGTAGACGCAGTAGCCCGAAGTGGAGCGCCGAGAGTCGGGACAGCCAGCCCAATCCGCATCCGAGTATGCGGTGAGAGACTGAACGGGGCCGACGCCCAGATGAAGACCGGAGGAGAGCGTGCCCTTCAAGTAGCGCAAGATCCGCTTGAGCAAGGCCAGATGGGGCTCGCGCGGGTCATGCATGAAGAGGCACACCTGCTGAACCGCGTATGCCAGATCAGGGCGGGTCAGCGTGATGTACTGGAGGGCACCGGCGATGCTCCTGTACATGGAGGGGTCGGCGACTGGATCACCATCGGTCGCGGAGATCTTGGCGTGAGTGTCAACAGGAGTCGATGTGGAGTGACACTCAGCCATGCCTGCACGCTGAAGAAGCTCGACGGCATACTGTCGCTGAGACAGGAAGATCCCAGTGGAGGAGCGCTCAACGGAGATGTTGAGGAAGTGGTGGAGGTCCCCAAGATCTGTCATGGCGAACTCGGAGTGGAGCCGGTCGATGATGTGCTGGAGAAGAGCTGGCGAAGAGGCAGTGAGGATGATGTCGTCGACGTACAGCAGCAAGTAGGCCATGTCCCCACCCTCTTTGTACACAAAGAGTGAGACGTCGGAGACGGAGGCAGCGAACCCGAGCTGGCGAATGTACGAGGCGAACCGCTGGTACCAAGCTCGCGGTGCCTGCTTCAGGCCGTAGAGAGAGCGCTGAAGAAGGCAAACATGGTCAGGAGCCGCTGGATCGACAAAGCCAGGCGGCTGCTGACAGTAGACTGTCTCCTCAAGATGACCATGAAGAAAGGCATTCTTCACGTCCAGCTGTCGAATCGGCCAAGAACGGGAAGCGGCGATGCTCAGAACAGCCCGAATAGTCGGCGGTTTGACCACCGGGCTGAAGGTCTCGTCGTAGTCGATGCCGTGTTGCTGGGAGAAGCCGCGGACCACCCAGCGCGCCTTATGGCGAGCAAGAGTACCATCGGAGTGGTACTTATGCTTGAAGATCCACTTTCCGGAGACGACGTTGGCGCCTGGTGGCCGCGGGACAAGGCGCCAGGTGCCGTTGTCGATCAGCGCCTTATACTCGTCAGCCATAGCTGCCCGCCAATTGGGGTTCGCCAACCCACTGCGGTAATTCGCCGGGACCGGCGAAGGAGTCGTAGCAGACAGGTTCCTGTACGACACACGCTGGATCGTCCCAGTCTGTGTGCGTGTCGCAGGACGGGACGGTGCTGGTGCAGGAGCCGTAGTAGGAGCTGCTGAAGGTGCTGGCGCAGGTGGGGGCCCAGCAGGAGACTGGGGCGCTGGAGGCGGCCGTCGCCTGCTGTAGACGATGGGAAAGGGCTGGACGGACCCAGAGGCGACGGCTGGACTGGGCGCCGGTGTCGATGGCGAAGCCCCCGAGCCAGAGCTGCCCGTAGCAGCAGCCCCTATGTCATCGAGAGATCCTGACGGGGGCACGAGACCACACCCGCCCGGAGTAGGAGCATCCGCCGTGCTGGATGGGGGTACGGAACCACACCCACCAGAGGAGAAGATGCCGGGTAGGGGCACAGGGCCACGCCCACCAGGCGGGGAGACGTCGAGGCTTGGTGGGGGCACAGGACCACGCCCACCAAGTGAAGGCCGCGGGTGCTCACCTAGAGCATCCGCGGAAGAGGAGCCACCAGCTGCATGATCAGTAAAACAAGGTGCAATATCCAAGTCGCGACCAAGAAGAAAATCAAAGGAGCTGGCGGGAGTAGGAGAGTCACGTGCAAACGGAAAACTAAGCTCATCAAAGACAACATGACGAGAAATAATAATCCGGCGCGTGGAGAGGTCCAGGCAGCGATACCCCTTGTGATTAGAGGGGTACCCTAAGAAGACACAGGCGGCAGAACGTGGCGCAAGCTTATGCGGAGACGTGGCCTGTAGGTTAGGGTAACAGAGACATCCGAAGACGCGCAAGTGCTCATAGGAAGGGGGGGTTTTGTACAAACGGGTGTACGGAACCTCATTGCGGATGGAGGAGGAGGGTCGGCGGTTAAGCAAGTATGTAGCAGCTGCGAGGGCCTCAACCCAATACTTGGGCGGCATGGACGCATGAAGGAGCAATGTGCGCATAGAGTTGTTGAGGGTACGAAGAACACGTTCAGCCTTACCATTCTGTGGTGAAGTGTAGGGACAAGAGAGATGAAAAACGATGCCGTGTGCAGCAAGAAGATCGTCCATGGCATGGTTAACAAATTCTGTCCCATTGTCAGCCTGGAAGCATTTAATGGTAGAACTGAACTGTGTGCGAACGTAGGGAAGAAAATCAGCAATGTGCTGACGAACTTCAGACTTGTGCTTAAGGGGAAACGTCCAGCAAAAATGAGTAAAATCATCTAGCAAAACCAAGTAATAGGAGCAGCCAGAAATACTAGTAACCGGGGATGTCCAGACATCACAATGAACTATCTCAAAAGGGGAAACAGTGTGGGAAGTAGATGAACTAAAGGGTAGACGAGCATGTTTGCCTAGCTGACAGGCATGACAAAGAGTGCGGTCTACTTTATTACAGGAAATTAAATTGTTTCTCTTGAGACTAGCTAAGACTGCTGGACCGGGATGACCAAGGCGACGATGCCACACGGAGGAGGAGGCTGCAAGGAGGGCGCTGATAGTTGACTGGGCGGCTGGTGAGAGAGTGTAGAGGTCGCCCGAACTATTGCAGCGAAGAATCACGCGCCCCGTCCTGGGTTCCTTGACAGAGAAACCAAAAGCGTCAAATTCGATAGAACCACCATTATCGCGGGTAAACTGACGAACAGATAGTAAATTACGAACAATGGAAGGAGCGACAAGGATGTTGTTCAAGATGAATCTAGCGGAATTGGTGTCTAGGATTGAGGAGCCGCGGGTCGTGACAGGGATACGTGCACCATTGCCTACTATGATCGAAGAATCAGCAACTGGAAGGCGAGAGTGAAGTATACCTTCAGAGGAGTGCATATGTGTAGAGGCACCAGTGTCCATCACCCATGCGTCGCCTTGCAGCGACATCTGCTGCAGTGCCGCCATGAGGCCCGCCGTGTCGAAGTACTGGGGGCCGCCAGGCTGCTGGTCGCTCACCGCGGTGTGGGCCTGCGGGGTGGACCCGAGAAGGCCCGGACCACCGCGCTGCTGGCCACCACCTCCACCGCGCCATGCCTGTCCACCTCCACCAGAGCTGCTGTTGCCGCTGGCCTGTCCCTGCTGCTGGCCCCACGGATTAATGCAAATCCATGGGCCAGTAGGGTTGGGCACACGGGGCTGCTGCTGCTGCTGATAGCCACCGCCGCCGCCCTTGCGGAAGTAGGTCTTCTTGCGTTTCTGCTGGCCGCCGCCGCCCTGCTGCTTCCCCTGCTGCTGTTGCTGCACCAGGAACTGCTGAGGAGACGACGTGTAGGAGCGGCAGGAGGATCCACAGCCGGAGGACGACGAGGAGGATGTGGAGGAGGCGTGCAGGGCAGTGGAGTTCACCATCTTGGTCTCCTCAGCCAGCCGCAGTTCCTTGAGTGCAAGCAGATCAAGGGCGCCGGCGAAGTCCATGGTGGCGTCACCGGCGATGATGTCGCAGGTGGTGCTGAAGCGGGGATTGGCGCCGCGAAGGAGGTTGAGCACCATGGTGGAGTCGTCAACAGGCTTGCCGACATCACGAAGGCGATCAGCGGCCTTCTTCATCTCCTGGCCGTAGGCCTCGACGGACAGATCGCCCTGAGACAAGGTCATGAAGGCCTGACTCAGGAAGATGGCGCGCGGCGCCTTGTTGGCCTCGAAGCGGGCGGTGATGGTAGCCCAATGCTTGCGTGCCGTCGGGTCGGGCGTCATGATGAAGTCGTGGACGGCGTCGGAGACGGTGCCGTAGATCCAGGAACGGACACAGCAGTCCTCCTGAAGCCAAGCCGGCGTGAGGGTAGTGGGAGCCGCCGTCCCGTCGATGTGGGACAGCAGCCCGAAGGTGCCACACAGGGCCTCGAAGCAGGCCTTCCACTTGGAGAAGTTGTCCGCGCGAAGGTCAAGCTTCATGGGGACGTAGGACTGCACAGAGATCGTGGCATAGGGGAGCGCCATGGAGAGATCGATCTGTGCAGCAGGGACGACGTCGTCGAACAGGAGAGAAAATCCGACGGAGCAATCGGAGTCGCTGTCGCCGGCAGAGGAGTCCACGTGGGTGATCGTGGACATGCAAGGGTCCTGCGCAACCAGAGGAGAGGCGGCGCTGGTTGATGCCGCGCCCTAGATCAGGCGGCGGCGTTTGGTGGGTGGAGAGGCAGCGGAAGGGTCAGGGATACCCTGGACTCGTGATACCATGTAGAGAGATAGAATTGGGGGAAACACCACACACCCAACGTGGGGGGGTGACCTCTCATATATATAGCCAATGTGGCTTGGAGTACAAGTACACAATCTCCTAAAGTAGGAAAGGTATATCCTATACAAGGAAGTGTATATCCTATACAAGGAAGACTATAACTAGCCAGGCTATGTACGGCTGTACTAGACATATATGTCTAACAGTACCGCAGCCACATGCGCTGGTGCTCGACATGCTTGCTCTCCAAGCAAAAGCAACTATCATTCTCATTAAGTGCTAGCGCTTGATAGAATTATCATCTATAATTTGATGAATTATTATAAGATTCAAATGGCACCAAAATAATTCTTAAAGGATTCCTATTCAGGATGAAAGCCATTTTTTTGTTACCTTCATATGCGCAAACGGCAAACTAATCCATAGCACGAAACATGATTTATGTTGATTCTGAAGTTCTTTGTAATGTGTATCTTAAGTTTCCATCTGAATTTTTGGTAGGCATCAACAGCCTACAGTAATCAAATTATATTTCTGCTATCCTCCTCGTTCATTTTGCTGCCTAGGTGGGGTGTTATGGATCTGAAACGCCGCTGCAGCGGCGGCGGCTGGGGCATGGAGCCAAAACGCCGCCGGCTAGTGAATGATTGTGTCATGGAGAAGAAACGAAGCGCGGGAAGCATCGGTGGCGTGAAGCCCAAACGCCTCCGCCTGATGGAGGGGAAAGAATGTTTTCATATTCCAATTGGAATTGAGGACGATCTTGACACTTTCTCCCCAGATGAATACATTCATTTGTACAAGTACGCTCTCATTTCCCCCTTGCAATGATCATGTTTCGCTATTTTTCTCAAAAAAAAATTCTTCTGTGTGTTTGCAGGACAATTGGTAACATGTCGGCAAACAAGCCATCACAAGGATTCAGTGAACATGTGGAATATCAGTTTACCGCTCTTTTGCGAAAGGGTTCGGTTTCAGTTTTCCCCCGTCGGAGTTGAGGATGACGGTGGTGGATGGTGAGATGGCCGTGTTCTTTCAGATCGGAGTTTTCGTCCGTGGCATATCTATCTGGGATGATGGTACTAGATGGTGGAATTTATGGCTCTTTCAAGGTTTCTTGTCTCCCATCAATGGAGTTGGTGTTGATTGGGATGCCATTGTAATCAGGGGATGTAATATGCTTCAATATTAATGAAATTCCCTTTTCGCAAAAAAAAAAAGGATTCAGTGAATCTGTTGATGTATACAGTTCCTACAGGAAGGATTCATTTCTCCTTTATATAATAGATTCATGATGATCGAGAGGATGTTCCTATCGATAGCACTGTGGTAAAGAGTGTTATTGATATTTATGTCGAAGTGAAACTTGGGCAAAGGGATTTTTATGAAGCTCACTTTGAGAAGGCATTGTTGGCGGCTACCTCCCAATATTATTGCAAGAAGGCCCATGCCTGGATCCTGGATTATTCATGCCAGCAATATATGGCAAAGGTAACAAGCCATTAGGACCCATAACCAGCCATACCCCTATAGGATTAGGTTAGTAAGGTTAGAGTCCTTATCTCTAAGGATTAATTACTTAAGCGTCAAGTCAAGCCAGCTATATATAGATGGGAATGTATCATGGTTCATTAAGCAATAAAGAAGAAGATTATTAGGAGTATCTCTCCTCTGCCTCCTGGCGCTTGGATTTGGGCAGCGGCGGCATTGTCGGCGGTGCCCGACCTCAAGCGACCGGTTTGGCAGTGGCGTAAGGCCATCTTTGACAATTTGGTCCGTCTATGACAATTCTCTGTTCCATAGGTTGAGGTAAGCCTGGAGGAAGAGAAGCAACGTGCCGCGCGCTATATGCCCTCTTCATCGAAACCGAAAATTTTGCAGGTTGATTTAATTATCTGCACAAGTTGTATGCTAGTGTATATATATGTACTGACTTATATTGGTCCTTGTGCTCGCAGGCAGTACAAGTAGAAATGATGCAGATTTTTGTGGATAAAATTCTGAAAGATGATACTTCAGGATTCCAGGCATTGCTATGCGATAAAAAGGTTCTATTAAGAAATACATGCTTTGCTATGCCTTGAGAACTTGGTGAATTAATTATTGATAATGTAATATCTTGCTACAGGATGATGACTTGTCAAGGATGTTCGTGCTCTTCGCTGCTGCTGATGGTGGTCTTATTCAACTATCAAAAATATTCAAAGAGGTTTGTGTTATTTAATATTGTGCTTGTGTGGACTTCACTGCTGTGCATGTTAGGCCTTTTTTACATTTTTTTAATTATCTGCAGCACATTCTCAAAGAAGTTGCTTCCTTGAAGAAAGAAGCTGCATGTTCTTCTTGTCGAATAAATGTAAGTATCACACGCCACCATACTTTTATTACTCAGTTTTTCACTCTACTATATTGATTTGCACTATGTTTTGTTATGTTTTTGGTTATGTTCACTTGTAAAACTAGTTCATATGTCGAGCAAAAATACCAAATTCTTTGGTATCTTAGAAATCAGAACATCCATGTCCATTTGACTTGCTTGATATGCATTTTCTATCTTACAAATGTTGGATTTGCACCTGATATTGTTTGTTCTTTTTAGACCATTAAAATACGCGTTCTAGTGTGGAAGAAACTTGATTATGTAATTTTCTCTGCTACTGAACACACTATACAAGTTTGTTGGATGATGCTTCTACCTGTCTCGACAAGTAGTGTGCTGTATAGTTGTTTTGTTTTTAGTAATTATATTCATGTATATGTCTGTTTCAATCGAGGTCCAGTTTCTAATTGGTTACTTTTTAATTTTAGGAGTTTGTGTACAAAGTCATTAAGCTGCATGATAAATACACAGAATATATTGACAAGTGCTTCAACGGCCACCCAATGTTTAAAAAGGTGGGTTCAGTATCGTTGAATATGTGCATCATCATCTTTGTTATATATCTCTTGGCTCACTTAATTAATGTTGTCTATGCTCAGGCACTTAAGGAAGCATTTGAATGTGTTTGCAATGAAGATGTTGCTGATAGGAGCATTGCTGATGTATTTTCAACATATTGTGTTGATGTATTAACAAAGACAGAAGAAGAGATGAGAATAATTGGACCTACAGAGGAGATAGTTGAAAAGGTACCTTAGCTGAAATAGTGTTTTTTTTCTTTTTGTGCACAAACTAGTTTTGATAAATGATCTTTGTTGAATGGTTTTAACTGAATATTCACATTTGCCAGATTGTGAACCTGTTGACATATATGAGTAGCAAGGACATATTTCTTCAACTATATAGGTTTGTATTTTCATTGGCTTGAGTGTTTCTAGGGAGGCTATCATGAAGCTTGAGATCTTATCTTTTTTGTTTCCATGGTATTATAAAATGGCAGAAAGAAGCTTGAAATGCGGTCGTCAATTGATGGAAAAATTGAGATTGCCTTTCTTCTGAAGTTGAAGCCATGGTTTGGTGTGCAGTACTCTTCCTCCATTGATGATATTGTCAAATATCTCACTGTGCAAATGTCAGCAGATAAAGTGAAGTTACTTGGTGGTATGAACTGTGGGCCGGTGCAGTCTGATGATATCCACTATCAAGTTTTGGATGAATATCTCAACAGTGCGAGAGTGGTTTCGATTGATGCAAGGACAAGATTGGCATTCAACCAACTAGTTCTGGAATATATTACACCCTTCAGTTCTGGGTTCAAAAGGAATGCGAAGTATACATTAGAGGGATACTCAATATTTGGTGGGCTTGTATCTCATGTCACAAATGGCCATGCTGTAAATAAAAGCTGGAATGGTAAGATAACATCGAAGATGTTCTTTGTGATACAAGGACAAATCCACATGTTTTCATGGGCGTGGGCCTTGGGAAAGACATTTTTTGTTTTTAGATAATGGAAACTGTTCAAAGTTCCCGGCCTCTGCACAGCACGCAGCCTGGGTTTTGTTTCTTTTTTCTACTTATTACAAGTAAAGTGTCGATCTTCAGATTGACAAGAAGAGTTTAACACAAAAATAAAGCAAACTATGAAGGGCCGACTCTATTATTAAATCTCCACCCGTGAGAGGCATAAAGCTCCAATGCAGCAACCTCCAATGCTGCGCTCACCCCACGAACATGTTCTCGGACCTCCTCAGGCTGCAGCAGCGCCCAATAGCGCAACCAATAAGCTCCTCTGAAAAGTGCCTGCATATACGATGTATATTTAACATTATCAAAACAAATCTCATTCCTACATCGCCATATCGCCCAGCACATGGCAGCCACACCTACTAGGATAATTTTACGCTTGTCCGAGTTAAAAAGAGCAAGCCAATCTCTAGCAATATGATTTAAAGATCTAGGCGGGCTAATCCCCGTAGCTGTTTGAACTACACTCCAAATGGTTTTAGCATGATAACAGTCAAAGAATAAGTGTTGGATTGATTCATCAAGATTACAGAAACAACACTTTTTGCTCCCCGACCAGTTACGTTTAGCTAGGTTGTCTTTAGTTAAAATGACTCCCTTCACTATAAACCAAAGGAAAATTTTTATCTTTAAGGGTAGCTTCAACTTCCAAATTAGCTTGTGATGAAAAGGAGTGTCTTGATTCATTAGGAAGGTATACATAGACCGTGTTGAAAATTGCCCAGATCTATGTAGTTTCCAGGACACTGTGTCTTGTTCATCAGTTAAGCTAATAGTTGAAATTTTAGCTATAAGGTCATTATACTCAGTGAGTTTAATCCCAATCAAGGTACGCCTAAAGGATAAGTTATAAGGCGCATCACTCATAACTCGAGCAACTGTATCATTGTGGTTATAGGAAACATGATACAGATTAGGATATAATTCACTGAACGGCCGTGTTCCAAGCCATGTATCTTCCCAAAATCTAACTTGGGTGCCATCTTTAACATTGAAAGATACACATGATAAGAACTCATCTTTGACCTTTAGAAGGCCCCTCCAAAAATGAGAGTCGCCTTGTTTGATCCGTACATGTGACAAAGTCTTGGAACCTAAATATTTATTCCGTATTAATGATTGCCACATGCCATCCTCATTAAGCAACTTGAATAACCACTTGCTTAATAAGCATTTGTTCTGGATCTCTAGATCAATGATGCCTAGGCCTCCTTGGTCCTTAGGACGACATAGGAGATCCCATCTAGCTAGGCGGTATTTATTAGTATTTTTACCACCTTGCCAGTAGAATCTTGACCTATAACAATTAAGTTTGGCGAGGACCGCTTTCGGGATTTCAAAGAAAGACATCATGAACATTGGAAGACTACTGAGAACTGAGTTCAACAGAGTTAAACGTCCTCCATAAGAAAGGTGTTTTGCTTTCCAGCAACTTAATTTCCTTTCGAACCTTTCCTCTATCATTTTCCAATCACTATTGGAGAGTTTTCTATGGTGCATTGGGATACCCAGATATCGAAATGGGAATTCCCCCACATTGCAACCAAATAACTCCATATAGTAATTTTCAAATGAGGCGGCCTCGCCATAACAGAATAGCTCACTCTTGTGAAAGTTTATTTTCAGACCCGATAACTGTTCAAAGGCGGTGAGTAATAATTTCATATTCTTTGGCTTTTCTAGGTCATGATCCATAAACAAGATGGTGTCGTCCGCGTATTGTAAAATTGATAAACCATCATCCACAAGGTGGGGTATTATGCCACTAATTTGTCCATCATCTTTTGCCCTTTTAATGAGCACCGCCAGCATGTCGGCGACAATGTTGAACAAGATAGGTGACATTGGGTCTCCCTGACGGAGGCCTTTTTTCGTTTGGAAGTAGCGGCCGATATCATCATTAACTTTGATACCGACACTCCCTCCTTCAACAAATTTCTCTACCCATCGGCACCATTTTGGAGAGAACCCTTTCATACGAAGGACTTGCTGAAGAAAGGACCATTTGACTTTGTCATATGCCTTTTCAAAGTCAATTTTAAACAAGACTCCATTCAGCTTTTTTGTATGAAGTTCATGAATAGTCTCGTGCAAGACTACCACTCCCTCCATAATGTTTCTCCCCGGAATAAATGCCGTTTGTGATGGTTGAACGACCGATCCTGCCACTGCGTTAATTCTGTTTGTGCCAACCTTGGTAAAAATCTTAAAGCTGACATTCAGAACGCAAATGGGGCGGTATTGTTGTATTTGCTTCGCATCATTTGTTTTTGGTAATAGAGTAATTATACCAAAGTTTAAACTGTAGAGCGGAAGCTTTTCTTCATGAAAGTCTTTAAAGAGGGCGAGTAAGTCCCCTTTGATGGCTTCCCAAAAAACCTGGTAAAACTCTGCTGGAAATCCATCCGGCCCAGGAGACTTATTATGTTCCATTTGGAACACAGCCTCCTTAACCTCCTTCTCAGTAAAAGGGGCCGTAAGGATCTCATTTTCAAGCGTTGTTACCTGGTTAATATCTTGCACTTGGTCTTCCCTGAGGGCTATATTGCTCACCTCTGGTGGTCCAAACAAGCTTTTGTAATAGCTTGTTATGTACGATTTCAGTTCCTCATCACCGACAATAACACCATTTTCTTGTTCTAACTTGAAAATGTGTTGTTTGCGGTGCTTGCCATTGGCCACTAGATGGAAAAATTTAGTGTTGTTATCACCTTCCAATAAAGTAGTTACCTTAGCACGTTCGTACCATTTGATCTCTTCTTCCCTCAGTAAAGTGGCTAATCTTTCCCTGAGGTACATTTTAAGATTGATCTCGTTGTCATTTAGAGGAGAAATTTCAGCCTTTTTATCGAGCGTGTCGATTAAAGCAATTAATTTCTTTTTCTCCTTCTTGTAATGACCCGCTGTATTTTTCGCCCAACCTCGGAGATGTTTTCGAACAGCTCTAATCTTGTTCTGCCATCTCTGAAGGCTTGTATTTCCTTGATTGGTCGATTGCCACACATTGGCCACCATATCAAAGAAACCGTCTCGCAGTAACCAGCCTCTTTCGAATTTAAATAAAGGCGGGTTGGAGGCATGCGTAGACACTCCCGTGTTAAGTATAAGAGGAGTGTGGTCCGACTGACCCCCTATTTCTTGACTCCACGGTACATAATGGGAACTTTTCTTCCCAATCCGTGCTTACGAGTACTCTGTCTAGCTTTTCATGTGTTGGGTCATCACCATAACCGACCCATGTATATTGGTTGCCTGACATTTCGATCTCTTTAAGGTCCAAGACCTCTATGACCTGATTAAAAAGATTAGGCCATTTGGGATCGAAATTATCTTTACTCTTGTCTTGAGGACGTCTCATAATATTGAAATCTCCGCCAATTAAATAAGGCAGTGTTTCATGAGAACAAGAGTTTGCCAATTCGGTAAGAAAAGCCTCCTTGTTTTCATTTTGGGCCGGTCCATAGACCACATAAAGAACCCATTTGAAACCATCATCCTTATTCCGAAGAGTGAACTTAACATAAAAGTCACCCTCGGAAATGGATCCAATGTCAAAAATTGAAAGGTCTACTCCCAGTAGAACCCCCCCTGATCTTCCATGCGGAGCCATGCTATGCCAAATATAATCGCGGCCCGCACAAAAGTTTTTTAAGGTTGAATCTGGGAATTCATCCCGACCTGTTTCCATGAGGGCTATGATATTAATTTGCTCCTCACGGACCATCTCCGCCAAATATCTGTGTTTAGCCAAGTCAGCAAGACCTCTGCTATTCCAGAAAACTCCTTTCATTGGAGACACAATTTAGACGGCGTTTTCGGTTTTGTAGGGGGTCTAACCTTTCTTTGTTTTTTACCAGAGTTGGACTTTTTCTTTCGAGAGGCTACATTTAGATCACTGCAAATGTGATCAAGCCCTTCTTCATAAGCATTCTCATTTAATGGACCACATGCGTGGTTGAGAATTGCATCGAAATTGTCCTCCTCCTCATCCCCATACATGTTAGAGACTACATTTGGTTTAGAAACTTCTTTCCTAGCAACAGTAAGTCTATCTATTTCTATGTTTTTTAGAGAGACAACTGAAGAATAAATTTCACTATCATCTCTACCCAAAGAAATGCCTAAGTTGCTAGTTTTGGTCTCTACTTGCGAAATTGAAAAAGAGGTAAAGGATTTGTTACCTGTATTTTCCAGGTTCCTTTTTGCTGCCATGCGCTCGGTTTTTGCAAGCGTATGCTCGTCAGTGACCGAGGACCTTGTGCTCCTCCTCAATTTCTTCTCATCCCCCTTCTGTGGCAGGGTCGGAATCTCCACCCCAACCCCATCCCTCGCAGGCGCGCCACTAGAAGGGAGAGGGGATGACCCCGGGAGTGGTGAAGTAGACCGGGTCATCCCCTCGGGCAGCTGGGAGCCCGTCCCTTCGAGTCCCTCAACTTGTAGCATGTTCTCGCCGATATTTGGGGTCGGCGATCCTCTCACAATCTCACTGTAAGAGGACCGCGAACCCTGGCCGCTCAGAGAGAGAACAGTGCATGTCACATCAGCTGGTTTTGTTGGAGAAGCGTAAGTGGTAGTGGCGAGTCCCACCTCGGACTCAGCCACCACAACCCTAACGCCCATCCCCGTCTGGTCGACCATATGAGCTAGCACCCCCGCATCAGCCACGGTCAGAGACAAGGATAGTACCTCAGTCTCGGCCATAGCCTGGGGTGCCACCTCACCCTCTGTGGATCCATCAGCAGGAACCGCCATCCCAATAGCAAGACCGGAATTAACATCAAGGTCTGCCTGGGGCGGTACCTCCTGTACAGCAAGCACGGGCTGTGGCCCGACCCGTCCCCAGCCAGGTCAGAGCCGACCTCAGCCATAGGGGTGGGTGCGTGATCATCTCCTGCAAAAACAGCCAGACCTTCCCCCAAGAAATCAGCCTCCTCCGCCATGACCTTGTTAGCACACTCAACAAGAAGCTCCTCCACTGCGATATCAATGGCCTTATTAATAATCCGAGCCTCCTCTTCAGTTGGCTTTGTGCCACTAGGTCCAGGCGCCGTGGTGGTGAGCTGCCCCGTGTTTGTTGTATCATCGGAGCCATGACCCAAGTTATCGGCCTCTTCCATGACATGGTCTTCACCCTTTTCCTCATTGCCGTGCTGATCCCCCTCATCATCATCTAAATCATCCTCTTCATCATCGTTGTTATCATCTCCCATAGGCATCACATAATCAACATTGAAGAAGATTTCATAGAGGGAGTCATCCACAATAATATCAGCGGTATCAGGGATATGGTCAACATCGAGTACAGCCACCTGGATGCGCACAACCCCTGCTTTCCTAGTGTACTTCATATCCACACAGGTAGTAGCACCAATAATAGTACCAACAGCCCATAGAGGTAAAAAAGAACGGATCTCATATGGAACACCATAGACATGAAGCCACACCTTCTGTAGTTTCTTGGCTGGTTTTATCTCCTGACTCCATTCCTCAAAAGCCATGACACCCTCATTGTTGTCGGTTGGAATCCTCTTTATGGCTACCATGCGCTGCAACTCAACTTGGCACGGGAACGTCACAAGATACTTGTTGTTACCATGAGGACGGACTACCCAATCCCATTTGGCCGGGATGAGTCTAGCAAGCTCAGCACGTACTAATTCAGCAGAGACTTCACCTTCCACAATAGTAACCAAAGCTGTAGCTGTAACCTTCTTCGGAATAGGAGCCGCCTTGTCATACGGAATTTGGAAGAAGACCTCGCCCTTGCCCCCAAAACCACAGCAAATTGCCGAAGGTTTAGGACCGAGTAACAGCCCACACTTAGAAGTATGATGCTCTTCCAAACAGATGGTGCATTGGAGCTGGAATTTCTTCTTCTTCTTTGCATTCTCCACAGCCTGCTCTGGACCGCGATGTTTGCCCGCTAGCTGTGGCCTGTCCTGTTCCATGCGCCCATCATGATCATCAGACCGAGGGTGGACATCACGCTCGGATCCCCTTCCTCTTCCATTGTTGGTTCCCGGGTTGCCGTCCCGGTTACCCCTTCCTCCGCCGCGCCCATTGTTGGGGCCACGACCACCTCTGCCACCTACATCAGACCCGTGACCTCCCCGGCCAGCAGGTTCGCCATCCCGGCCAGGCGGCGACGAGGATCTGCCACGACCCCGGCCGGCTTTGAAGCGGTTGCCCCGGAACCCTTGGTTCCCGTAGTTTCTTCGCTTGTCTCCTCCCCCATCGCCTCCAGCAGCACCTCCCACTGCGCCCTTGACACCACCGCCCGCCATCGCAGCTTGCAGGTACGACGGCCGCCGGCTTCTGGGACGAGGGTTCCATGATTGCGATCGAGTTGGAGCGGAGACAGGTTTCGGTGGCACCGTAACCTGTTGGCGAGCCTCCAAGGCTGGGCCAGGCCGAGGCCCAGATGGCCCACTGCGCCGTGATCGATTCGAATTTTGAATGCGCTGCACAAAATTCGGATCGGACTGATCCTTGCTCCGGTGAGCCTCCGGCGATAAACTTCCGGTGGATCGCAGCTTCAATGCAGGCAGGATCGCATCCCCGAGAGTCTTCCTCGGAGAATCACGTGGCCTTGGGAGAGGACCTCTCCAAGGTTTCTGTACCTTGCGCCATGGCCTAGTAAAACCCGATGGACAATGTTGATCCTCCTTCCTCCGGCGAGTCTTCTTCCTCACCGTCTGCCATTCAGTCTCTGCCCCACGAATCGCCAGAGAAGAAAGCTTCGTGGTCTGCTCCTGCACTGGCACAGGATCGACGACACCCAAGTCCTCCACATCGCTTTCAGAATCAGAAGCTTCTGACCAAAACTTCCCTCCGGGCTCCGCCGGCGACTGTGCCGACCCTGCCATAACGCAAGATCAGCTCATGGATGATCCTCGCACCTCCGCTGTGCAGGAGCTACGGCCTCCTTGGGAAAGACATGCACTGAAGACTCATGTCACAACGACTTAATTGCAACAATGGTGTTGGTTCTGGAATCTTCTAAATTGATAACTCCAAATAGGGTGCTTATTCCTCAAAATTTGTCTGCTTTGGGGGCTAACTTGAAGAAAGTTAAGCGAGGTTTTGTTCTTGGTCCGAAGCTTAGAACTTATGTTAGATGTAATGCTGCATTTGCATCACACTCACAGAAGAGTTGTTTCTGCTGGCACATCCGTCGATTTGAGGCTTCTAAAAATTGATTCATTCAAGGACAAATCAGAACTGCACTTGAGGCCCAGACAAGCATTGCGGACTGGCGCAAGGATGTTATTAATAACCCTTTGTTTGAGGCTACGTTTGATGAAGCTAAGAAGAGGAATGCATCGTATGCAACTGGGCCTCGTGAACTATGCAGATTTCTACGTGATTGGCACACACATTGCCATCAGAATCTTACCGTAAGTGTATGCCATTGGTTGATATTATTTGTTTTCGCAGTTGCACTGCTTCATCTATCATTGGGGAAATCCTTCATCTCAGATTTGTATGCGTTGACAGGAGGCTATGAAGATCAAGTATTCCTTTGAAATTCTTGAGGAAGTAGCAGAGGCTTATTTTGGTGCTTACTTGTCGGATATCCTGTTCAGTCTCCTTATGGCTGGCTACGATATTGATGCTTGGCTTAGCAGTCTAATGCCTGCTCTCCCTATGCAGAAAGAGATAAGCAAAGGTATAATTTCCATGGCCTTTAATACTTGACGAGCAAAAAAGTACAAGTTAACGTATATCTCATTACCTCAACTTTGCTTGAGGTGGTTGATTGCCATGGCTTTATAACTTAAATTTTGATTCAGGTGGTTGATTGGACTCAGTTCTATGGAGTGTTGGGAGGCCCCTGGATGCATGTCTTGCAGAACATACCTGCATTTTCTTTACCTCCCTTCTGGCATGTGTAAATGTAATACAAATGTTCCAGTTTGTGCCATTTTGTAGCTGAACCCTCTAAAGACCAATTGTACGTTGTTTCAGCTCATGCTGTTTTGTAGCAAAATCCAACTTCTTTTTGGCTGAATGTTCATGCGAGTTGTTATTTCGCTTTTCTTTTTATTCTGTGATAATAAGAATATTAAGCGTCCCTTTCCCGTCTCCTGGTTATGCTTGTATGAAATCGCAAGAGCGTAATACCAGCCACCCCGGCACTCATTCTAGATAGCAAGAACAACTGTATTCTGTAAACGGCTGTATTCTTGTCTGAGTCTGTTAGCTTGTGTTTAAATTTTCTTAAGTTCATCTGACCGAGGCATGCACATCTTATATTGATATATAGCTTGCTGGTCTTCCTGCTTGATCGAAGAACCCAGCTACTGTCTCGATGCATGATTTCTTTGTAAATCTGACGATACCTACTAATTTCTTCTCACTTTTGTGTTGACTACTGTCTGAAGATTTTTTATAGCTCTCTAGGGTACCTTGCGAGCCTTAATTTTATCTTTCTAAAATATTTGGAGGAATTCAATGGGAACATAAGGATTTGTTAAACAAGATATGCTGGTGCTGGGATGGGTTTATTCAATGGGATGCTTCGGTCAGAACAGCAGAAATGGGAATGCTGTAATTCGGATGTGAGGAGCAAGTTGATCGGGAATTTAATGTTGCATTTGGGGAGCCTCCATTGATTCTTAGTTCTTCCTCAGTTCTGCATTGCTGCCTCATTTTCACGGCCAGGATGACGGGCCAAATGCTTACATCATTCTCATATTCATGACAGCATGACAGTAGAATCGGGTTGAATGCTTCCCTGCCACTGGAGGATAATTGTTACAATCTCATATTCCTCATTTGTTAGTGTTTGTGATTGTAAAAAATCGATTATTTGTTATAAAAAAAAGGAGATGAGATAGTGGTATTGTGGTTGTGAACCTTGTGGTAGGCAGCGAGTTGCAGGACGATTCAGTCTGCTGATGATTCTCCTTCCGGCCATGCAACATATGAATTGCATAAAACACTAGATTTTGTGATCATACTTTCACTCCACACCAAGTTGTATATCTTTTTTCACAAAACACTAGGTTTTAGCTCAAGATTTTTCAGTTTACACTACCTTTTACTCTTCTCACTTAGGCCCACTTGTCAATGTAACAAGCAAATTGATGATCTTGCCATATATGCATCTGATTTTTATTTTGGCAGGAGTAAAAATAGAAAGTTTCAAAAAAATTATTGTTTATAAGGGATTTACAGAACTAATGACCAAATCCACAATTTCAAAACAAATACCTTGCCGTATGTTCAATGTGCAAAATGGAATACTAAAAACACTAGAAATTGAATAATTAACATTAAAAAACATATTTTCGTACTTTGAGCATATGAAATATTGAATTTTCGCACATCAAAATACTGTAGGGTGAGCCTAAGAGTGAAAGAAGTAAAAGGTAGTTTAAATATCAGCATAGTTTGTGAAATTTTTCATATTAGGATATTATTTTTATAAATTG
Source organism: Eragrostis curvula (assembly GCA_007726485.1). Taxonomy (NCBI): domain Eukaryota; kingdom Viridiplantae; phylum Streptophyta; class Magnoliopsida; order Poales; family Poaceae; genus Eragrostis; species Eragrostis curvula. Next base: position 52,121,444 of record CM017439.1, read on the forward strand.
AATAAACTAGCATTATTTTATAAAAAATCACTTTTTCCTCCTATGATAAGATAATTAACATGCATGTTAGGTTGACAGGTGGGTCTAAAGATTAAAGTAGTAAAATGTAGTGTAAAATGAGAAAGATTGTTATAAAACCTAGTGTTTTGTGGAAAGAAGGCTATAACCTAGTGTGAAGTGAGAGTATGGTCACAAAACTTAGTATTTTATGCAATTCACTCATAGGTTTTGATTTGACAGTTTTGTGAAAATATGGCAAATGATTACGAGTCCTATTCCGTACATGCAGCATTAATCGAATCGGATTCTCCTTAGGAAAGAGAGTCTCGCAACCACAGTATATATATCTATGTACAGATAAAAAGAACATCTATGCAACACGAAACCCGTAACTTCGTATTCCGAGTCTTCCGACTAGGCGATTTGGTAACGGAACGTCGGAGCCTACTCGGAAACCTACTCTTTCCGATCTTCCTTCCCGTGCCACCCACAAATCTCACGGTCGCCAGCCATCTCGAAACCAGGGCGCTCCTCTCACTTTCCCCTTCCCCAGAAGGAACCACCAAGAAATCAGATCTCGCCGCCACCATGGAGAATCTGGCGGCCGGATCAGCCGGGGCGCCTCGCCTCCCCGGTCTGACTTGGCAGAAGAAGCCCGCCGTTGCCTCCGTCGCCGGCTTCCAGGGTTGGGCGTTGCTGGATCCGTCGATTCTCGAGGAAGACCCGGCCGCCAACTCTACGGGGCTCGCCGTCGGCACCGCGAGCGACAACCGAGCTGTCCGCGTGTCGCTCCGTCTCACTGAGCCGCCGGCTTCCTCCTACGTCCAGTTGCATACGGATGCCGACCTGCACGTCGAGCCGACGCTGCTGTCCGCCGACGGCCATCTGCTTCTCGTCCACATGGTCGTCGCCGTCGTTCGTGACCCTCCTTTTACTTCCTTCGAAGACAACTTCTTCGTTTACAAGCCCCACCCGAACCCATCCATGGGGTGGCTGCGGCTTCTCCCCCAGTTTGCGGACCGTGTTGCATCAGTCCGGCACACTGGCATCGCCTGCCGCGGCCAGGACTATGTCGTGGCGGGCTTTCTGAATATGGTTGTCGGTGACGAAGCCGCGACGTGGGGTGAAAATCAGTTAAAGGAGGTGGGCACGCTCTCACGATTCTCGTCCTCAACAGGTCGATGGGACATTCTGGAGTTACCGATCCCCTTTGACACAGAAAAGGGCCTCCACAAGTTTGTATGGGAGTCGGATAATAAGTTTGCCCTTGGCGGATACATGTTCTGGGTAGACTATCATCGGGGCATGCTCTATTGTGATGTTTTTGCGGAGTCACCATCGCTCCAGTTCATTGAGCTTCCTGGGATTCACATCTGGGGTGAGGATCATGACTACTCCCAGGGACGCCAGTTACCTGAGGCTCATAGGATAGTCGGCGTAAGCAGAGGTCAAGTGAAATTTGTTGACATTGATAATGGACTCTTTGGGACTCAAAAGACCTCTGGATTCACAATAACCACTTGGTCGTTGAGCATGAATGATTTGCAGTGGGTCAAGGACGCTGTGGTTGAGGTCGATGATCTATGGTTGCTCCCTGAATTTCTTGACTCTCCTCTTCCGCGATGGGTTCCGGAGTACCCCATTTTGAACAAGCATGATAGTAACATCCTCCACCTCATTCTTCGGGGGCCTCAATCTAATGCAAAAGCCTGGGTAATTACTCTTGACATGAGAGAGAAGGCGCTGAAGTCATACAGGCCCTTCATCAATGAACGGAAACTGGACTATGAAGGATATGATCTGGACACAAGGAACATGTTTTGTGATACTACATTTGTCTGCTGTGATTTTGGTTGCCTAGACACAGGTAATCCAACACACTGTGTTCCTGATGGCTTTTTTATGCAATTTAATTGCCCCTTTAGTAAACTGTGACTCCTTTATATTACTTTCCCTTTAATCTCCCACACCCTGTCTGGACTGTACTGTACAACTGAATACTATCATGTTGTTTACATGCCTTTCACTTTAGTAGTTTAGTGAACATAGTTAATGCTCTTGTTTGGAGAACAATAGATATAGAGGAATTATTAGTGCGCATAATCGTATTGGTGGACATGTGTACGAACTCATTCTCATCCCTTAATTTAATGTGTGAACAGTCTATGTTGAAGGTAGAAGTTTCAAAATCCCTTCTTGTCAAAGCTGGCCCATGTGGGATGAGATTGAGTTTGTGCAAATGGACAATATGGTCATGTGCACCAGATATTTCCACTTAGGTGGATGCTTTTCCTTGATATACTCTATTCTGTACAAAGCATGCAGTATATGATTTGAATATTTATAGGTTACATCTATTTGTTTCCGTCAAGTAATTTTTTGTTGTGATATTTTCTAACTTTGGATTTACATCTCTATCTAGAAAGCCATGGTAATAAGGTTGAAAGAAAATCGGAAAGTGCACTTGTCTCTGCCTCTGGAATCAAGAAACGAAAAGGTTTTTCATCTACGATGGACTTTCTTGAGCTCAGTGATACATCAGCAAGTACTGATGATATCAATGATGTGAATTTTTCTGATTCTAAAATCAGAAACTTCTTGTGTACTGTTAGGGCCTAAGGCAGCCCATGAGATGAGAGAACTCTAGCTTCCTATCTTCACTATAGGCTTTCAAGGGATGATATCGAGTTTGTGCAAGTGTTCACCGATATGGTCATATGTACTTGGATATTTTCCTCTTGGATGTATGCTATTTCTTAATACAGTCAGTGTTCAGTACGGAGAATGATGTTTGTGCTTTGAACTAATTGTGCAGTCACCTATTTTTCTTTCTTTCATCTTTTTTATTTGTAATATTTATCTATCTTATCTAGAAAGTCATGATGGTAATGTTGAAATGAAATGGGAGAACTCAAACGAAAGCTACATCGTATCTTGAGCTTCGTTATACATCAATGTCGTTGCTTTGTCCCTAGGTCGTTTTCTTTTTCTCCTTTCGTAGTTTGTTCTTTTTTATTGCTCAGTTAATGATCTCCTGTATAAACACATCTCCTTAAGGAAAAGCGTGCTCCAGAGTTTTGACACATTGGAGCTGAGACCATGTTCCGGTTGCGCGTAGCTGTGAGAAAATTCTTCTATATCCATAAAAGATGTCTCATTTGCTATCTCAGGAATTGCTTATTGTATCCAAAAAATTCTGCGCTGGTTTTGAAAACCGTTAGGTAACCGCGTTTTTTTGACAAAACCGCTCGGTTTTTGACAAAACCCAACCTTAGTTACTGTAGCAAAAATGAAAACCGTTTGATTTCTTCGGTTTACCTATTGGTTTTGAAAACTGCTATTTTAGTGGTATTTTGATCCCTCCTCAACAAGAAGGAAAACATCAAAGTTTGTTCACTAAACACCAATTGTGTAGCATGTTCAGTATTTTAAAAAGTATTTTAAAAAGCAGAGAAAACTAAGCGGGCGGTTGAGCACACCCTGGTGCCTAGGCGATGCTTAAGCGGTCCTAGCGATCCTAGACACTTGTACTTTTAGCAAATAAACATAAAAAAGATAAAAAATTAGTGAAAACCATGCATATTAACACATATATTTGTCGAAGAATAGAAAAATACGCTTTATTAACAACTTAGTTGAAAGCGAAGCGGTGAAGGTCACCTAGTGCCTAGTAACGCTTAAGCTGTCTAGACGGCCGCTTTTCTAACAGTGAGCATGTTACAGAAAGCTAAAAAGTGAGGAAGACATCAACAATACATTATCTATATGATGTTTAGGATTGAGATTTGCTCTAAAATAAATGAAAACTTATTGTTCTAAACGTCATATATAAATTGAAACGAAGGTAGTATACATAGCAATGACTTCTATTTTGTAAAACGGTAAACTTCTTGTCCTAAACGTCATATAAATTTAAACAACAGTAGCATACATGTAAAAGTTTGAGCTCATGTCCAACAAAAGTTTGCATTTACTTTTTATGAAAAAGAAAATAAGAGAAAAGATGTCTGTAGTGTTTACTCAGATAAGCACGGATGACAGCAGACGTCTTCAACCACGAGCGATCAACAAGGCAGTGGCTTAGCTAGTTGTACGGATAGGCTCCGGCCCACCCTAAGTTTTCTATTCCCAAGTATATGTAGGGAAAATTATGTACTTTACATTTTTATAGTTTATATACATAGTAAAAATAGAAATACAGAGTACAAATTCAACTATTACGTGTTTAAACTTCTTTACGATAAATTTCTTGCCCATGAGCTGGGCAAGGGCATATTCCACACATCAAAAGAAAAAAAAAAGAAGAGAGATGTATGCGTTGATTCATAAAGAAAGTTCATCAACGTGCTCTTCTGCTCATTGACTGTCATAACCCGTTTTCAGAGGCTCATTGACTGTCATACTCCGTTTTCAGAGGTACTTGAATCCACCGTATCAGTCCCTGGATCAGACGCTGATACGAACATTCTCACAGAATGGCATTTCAGAGTTACACCTTTATTTATTACCAAAGCTCATTACAAGCCTTTTAATTTACATAAAAGGTCTTTGATATGGCCAGAGGCCTTACAACACCACACATCACACCACAGTGGCCATCGCTGGGAAGCAACAATGCCACACTTTATTCTACGCAACGGACGGCGGAAGCAGATCCACTCCACTGGCAAACTTGCGCGTGACGACCCTAGTCTTCTTCGCCATCGGCTTGAAAGTCATACTCTGCTTCTTCCTCTGAATGATTGATTAAGATGGGGAGTGAGTATATAAGGTACTCAACAAGTCCTAACACAAGGGTGACTCATATGCAAGGATGTTGCCAAGGAATAGGCTGGGGTTTTCATCGATCGGCCGAAAAGCCAATTTTTTTTTTTATGCAGGGGTTTGTTTTGCAAACCAAAACATTTTGTAAAACTCTAAGTCATCATTGATAAGATCTTAGTGGGGTTGAGTGGCCCTGGGGGAGAATAAATCCTTCCCACCAGTTCCCAAGTTTTAACGCTGGCAGGCAACCAGCACACGGCTCCAAACCGGCGTTATTCCGAAAACACACACGCCAAGGATAACTCACACAGAAATCTAATCATTGTGTGGCCATTGCTTTCGCTTTGTCCAATGCCGTGGAACACGGCTATCCGGATAGATTCTTACGCTCTGCAGAGGTAGTACACTTTACCCACGAGGCATGTCAGACCTTTCCACCGTCGTGGGTCGGAAGGACATGCTAATGGTTCCGTACCTGCCTAATGTCACCACGGTACCACCTCGGAAAATCAGCGACCAGGGGCTTCACATAGGCATGGCATAGCCAATAACTTTCACTTGCCAGATCCGACGCCAACCTCGTCAAGATCCTCTCCTGGCTTCCGATTGCAACTCCCTGCCTCCTGGTGGTACCGGGCGATCACTAGTAGGGTGTGGTTCCAAACCCTGCCCATCCAGGGGCTCGTGGTTGCACTCAAGTGCTAGGCAAGGCGGCACATGAACCGGTCCTTATACGACCGAAGCAAGCATCTTCAATAGCTACTCTCCAACGAGAAGTAGCGTCCCAGAGATAGCCTCCCCACTGAGGACTACCTCGCTTGCTCCCGTCTAAAACATAACCCCCACTATGGGTTTCACTTACTAAGCCCATCCCTTTTATTTCACACACACATCACCAAGTCACACTCACACATTTTCACACAAAAACATATGAAGCAATATTATTAATTAACACAGTGTGATAGAACCTAAGCGGCAATATTTTTCCAACAAATCATTAAAGATTAATGTTGTTGGAACCTAGGGTTAACAATGGATTAAGGATAGCAATAAACAAGGCATGGCTTTCAGCAAGATTGGTTACTCTAACATTTAAATCATTTTTAAAAGACTATGCATGTTTAATTTGCACACAGGCTCTATATAGGGTATTTTGTAGGAATTAATTAGGTTAAACATGATCAAGGTGGTTAGGACTTGCCTTCACCAAAATCTTCCTCCTCTAAGCCTTCTTCGTAGTCGGGGTCCTCGTGTTCCTCCTCGAAGACTTGATCACCTATCGATTTAAATAAAAGAAAAGCTAAATCTACCTCTTAACACTCAATTAAACAATCATTAAAATAAAATAAATAAATAAAATAAAATACTCCACTAAATATGGTTTTGATGAAATATGGTAGAGGATGATTTTAGATGAAGAATGGTGCAAGAATCATGGAATTCGGGGCTAATACGACAAAGATATGAATATTTGAATTTAGGGGAAAGGGATTAAATTAGGGGTAGATTAACTTTAATTAAGTATAATCTCCACCCTAATTTTCCAGAGGTGCACAAAGGTTGGAAAAGGGTTAGAATTGATTTTGGGGATTTTTGAATATTTTTGGGAATTTTTCTGATATTAGAAATGTGCCCGAAATTTACTTCTGTGTACACTCTCGGGTGTACCCAGCATTTTTGTGCGCGTAGCAGAGGCTGACATGTGGGCCAGCTGGGGCCGGGGGCCCCGGGTGCTACTGTTCTGTGGACTCGGTCCACATAGGCGTGGACCGAGCCGACGCGCGCGTGTGGTGCACGTGGGCCGCGTGCACCACGTGTGCGCACGACGCGGCGGGATGTGCCGACGCGGCGCCGACGTGGCCACCACGCGGACGCCACGCGGCTCGACGCGGTGCAGTGGCTCCGGCGCGGCGGAGGCGGGGGAAAAAGTTCCCGCCTCGCCGGAAAGCTCGCCGTCGTACGCTACGGTGGTCGGAGAGGGGTACGGAATGGGGGTTCGTGCGCTGCTTGCGACGGCGGACCGTGTGGGGGAGCACGTTGACGTGGACGACGGCCGGAGTGGCGGTGCGACGCTGCCGGAGGGTGGCGGCGTGTCGGTGCGTGTGGTGAGGTACGCGCGCGAGCGCGCAAGCACGAGTTTGTGAAGGGGAGAGGGTGCGCGTTCGTGCGGTGAAGGTGTGGGGGTGCTCGGCGATGTCAGGGAGTGCCCCACGGCGGCCGGCGTTGGAGAGGAAAAGGAGGCGGCGGTGGCGCACGGTGAGAGCGACGCGTGCGCTGCGTGGGAGAGAGGAGAGGGAGCACGGCGGCAGGGCAGTAACGCCCGTGCTTCGCGCCGGCCGGTCGGGCGGCGGCGGCGGCGCGAGGTCGACGAAGACCCCGGGCCCGCTCGTCAGCGACTCGCGGCGGCGGACGGGCCGGGCGGAGCTGGGCCGCGGCGCGCGGACGGCCCAAAGGCCGGGCGCGGGAGAAAAGAGAGGAGAGGAAGATGGGCCGGGCGCGGGGAAAAGGGAAGAAGCGGCCCATCAAGCAGGAAAAGGCTTAACCATTTCTGGTTTTGGAATTTTGGAAGAATTTCAAAGGGATTTGAATTCAAATTCGAATTTGGACTACAACACTCACTCAAACAATTAAATAAAGACAATAAAAGGGCAAATATGCACATGAGTGTTTCATGCATGGTTTTAATTTCGAGAAAATTTTTATTTGGGCCCTATTTTGATCTAGTTCATTTTTATTATTTGAAAGTTTTTGAAAAGGCCCAATTTTAGGGTTTGTCGAAATGATCAAAATTTACGGGTGCTACAGACCTACCCCACTTAAACAGAATCTCGTCCTCGAGATTCCGACTCGCTATCGAACAGGTACGGAAACTCTCTCCTAAGGTCATCTTCTCGTTCCCAAGTGGCCTCTGCCTCTGTGTGATTGCTCCATTGCACTCGGCAAAATTTTATGGCATTCCTTCTTGTTAGCCGGGTGGCAACATCCAATATCTTTATAGGTCTTTCCTGATATCGGAGATCGGGCTGAAGGTCCATTACTTCAGGGGGTATTACTTCTTCTGGAACCCTCAGACATTTCTTTAGTTGTGATACATGGAAGACGTTGTGTACGTCGGACATCTCCTCAGGGAGTTCAAGACGGTATGCCACTTTTCCGATCCTCTCAAGTATCTTGAATGGTCCGATGTACCTTGGGGCTAACTTTCCCTTAATTTGAAATCTTCGTGTACCTCGAATTGGCGATACCTTGAGATATACATAATCTCCTTTTTCGAAGCTCAACTCTGTACGCCTTGTGTCTGCGTAACTCTTCTGCCTGCTCTGGGCTGCTTTCAAGTTTTCTCTGATTAGTGCCACCTTTTCTTCGGCATCCCTGATAATGGCAGGTCCAAAAAGCGATCTTTCTCCTACTTCTGACCACATTAGAGGTGTTCTGCATTTCCTACCATACAATGCCTCAAATGGTGACATTTGCAGGCTTGTTTGGTAGCTATTGTTGTATGAAAACTCTGCGAAGGCCAAACTCTTTTCCCAATCCTTTCCATAGACTAGGACGCATGCTCTCAACATATCCTCCAAAATTTGATTTACTCTTTCTGTCTGTCCATCAGTTTGAGGATGATAGGCAGAGCTATAATCCAACTTGGTTTTTAGTAAACCATGTAAGCTCTTCCAAAATCTTGAGGTGAACTGTGAGCCTCTGTCGGATACTATTCTGCTCGGAACTCCATGTAGTTTAAGGATGTTATCTACATAGAGCTGAGCATACCTGTCTCCTCTGCAGGCCGTCTTTACTGGTATGAAATGGGCAACCTTGGTCAAACGGTCTACTATGACCCATATTGAGTCATTTCCCTTCTGGGTCCTGGGCAGTCCCACGATAAAGTTCATGCTGATTTCATCCCACTTCCATACTGGAACATGCAGTGGTTGTAATAGTCCTGCAGGTCTCTGGTGTTCTGCCTTCACTCTCTGACATATGTCACATCTGGCTATAAATTCTGCGATATCTTTCTTCATGCCAGTCCACCAATATTTCTGTTTCAAATCCAAGTACATCTTGGTACTTCCAGGATGGATGGAGTAGGCAGAGTTATGTGCTTCATCCAGGATGAGCTGTCGATATCCACCCATACTTGGTACGCAGATTCGATCCTTGTACCACAGGGTTCCCTGGTTATCTACTCGAAATCCGGGGGCTTTGTCTTCTCCTGTCTTTTTCTTAAGCTCCTGTATTTCCTTATCTGTCTCTTGAGCTGTGCGTATCTGGCTTTCCAGTGTTGGTTCTACACACAGTGCATTCAACTGACCAGGTTGGGCGATATGTAGGTTTAACTTTTCCATCTCTGCTTGTAACTCAGGCATCCGTTTGGAAGTTCTAACGCGATGACGGGGCACCTTGCGACTCAGCGCATCTGCCACCACATTGGCTTTTCCTGGATGGTAATGTATCTCCAGGTTGTAATCTTTGATTAATTCCAGCCATCTTCGTTGCCTGAGGTTTAGGTCTGACTGGGTGAAGATATACTTTAGGCTTTTGTGATCCGTGTATATCTCACACTTATTTCCAATTAGGTAGTGTCTCCAGATCTTGAGCGCATGGACGACAGCTGCTAACTCCAAGTCATGAGTAGGGTAGTTCTGCTCATGTGTCTTCAATTGTCTTGAGGCATATGCTACCACTCGTCCATCTTGCATTAGGACACATCCTAATCCCTGCCGTGACGCATAGCAATACACGACGAAGTCACGGTGGATGTCTGGCAAGGTCAGCACAGGGGCGGTTGTCAACCTTTTCTTTAGTTCTTGAAAACTTCGTTCGCAAACATCTGTCCACTTAAATTCCTTGCCTTTCTGAGTCAAGGCTGTCATAGGCCTGGCTATCTTGGAAAATCCTTCGATGAACCGGCGGTAATAACCTGCCAAGCCAAGGAAGCTTCTGACTTCTGTCACATTGGTTGGTTGCTTCCAATTGGTGACTGCTTCAACCTTGGATGGGTCGACTGACACTCCTTCTTCAGTCAGGATATGTCCAAGGAAAGCCACTCTATTTAGCCAAAATTCACATTTACTGAATTTGGCGTACAGTTGATGTGCTCTCAACCTTTCCAGCACTATTCTCAAATGTTCCTCGTGCTCTTCGGCACTCTTAGAGTAGATCAGAATGTCGTCAATAAAGACAACGACAAATCGATCTAACTCTTCCATAAATACTTTGTTCATCAGATTCATGAAGTATGCAGGTGCATTTGTGAGTCCGAATGGCATCACGGTGAACTCATACTGTCCATATCTGGTAACAAAGGCTGTCTTAAGGATGTCTCCTTCTCTAATCTTCAATTGATAGTACCCAGATCTCAAGTCAATCTTGGAGAAATACTTGACTCCTTTCAATTGATCAAATAAATCGTCGATCCTGGGCAAGGGATACTTATTCTTAATGGTGACTTCATTAAGAGATCGGTAGTCTATGCACAATCTAAGACTGCCATCCTTCTTTTTGACAAAGAGGACTGGTGATCCCCATGGTGACGAGCTTGGCCTAATAAAGCCCTTCTTCTGCAACTCTGCTATTTGTGCCTTCAATTCTGCTAACTCATTAGCTGCCATTCGATATGGTCTCTTTGCTATTGGAGAGGTTCCGGGGATTAGGTCGATGATGAATTCTATATCTCTGTCAGGTGGCATGCCTGGTAGCTCTTCTGGAAACACATCTGGGTATTCACAGACCACTGGCACCTCATCCAATGACTTTGCTTCCATATGGTGAACCATTGGTGTATCTTTTGGCCTTTTTGGTTCACATACCACTTTAATTCCTTTGTGGTTTACTAGAGTAACCTTTCGGGTGTCACAAGCTATGTTGCCTCGGTGCTTGCTTAACCAGTCCATTCCGAGGATGACATCTATCCCTTGAGATTCTAGGACTACTAAGTTCGCTAGGAACTCTACCCCACTTATAAGGATCTTAACCCGTGGGCATCCCAAATAACTTTTGGTCTCGGCCCCGGGAGTCCGGATTATTAGGGGTTGTTTTAGCATAACGGTTGGCAAGCCATTTGTAGCAACAAACTTCGATGAAACAAATGAGTGCGAAGCTCCAGAATCAAACAGAACGGTTGCAAGAGTTGAGTTGACGAGGTACTCACCAAGTACAACGTCTGGAGTATCCTCAACCTCATCTGCATTAATGTGGTTGACCTTGCCCCGGCCGAAGGTTTGGTTGTTCCTTCGCGGTTGTCCCGAGGGTTGCTGTCCACCACGTCCATTTCCTGATGCTGCAGTTCTGGCGCTATTTGATTGATGCTGCTGAGTTGGAGCATTGCTTGGGTTCCGATAAGGGCACCTTGCAATCATATGGCCTGGCTCGCGGCAGTGGAAACAGGTTCTCTTGTCGTTGTTGTTGGGCTGGGCGACACTGGAACCGCTCTTCTGCTGGCTGCCAGAATTCTGATTGCGGTATGATGGTGCTGAGCCTTGCTGATTGGACGCGGAGGTCCTGTATTGCATTGTTGGCTGGTACTTTGGTTTCTGAAAATTATTATTGATTCTTGGCTTCTGATTCCTCTCCTGCTGCTTGAGCTTCTGTGCAGTGAATTTGCGCTTCCTGTCATGCTCAATGTGGGAACGTGCATCTTCTAGAAGAAGTGCATGATTCATAAGAGTGTTGAAATCTGGATATATGTGTGTGACCAACTGCACTCTTAATCCAGGATTAAGTCCCTTTCGGAAACGATCTTGCTTCTTCTTGTCGGTATTGACATCGTCAGGAGCATAACGAGCCAATTTCATGAACTTCCTGATATATTGATTGACTGTCATTGCTCCCTGCTTAAGTGAGCGGAATTCATCAGCCTTCATCTCAATCACACCCTCCGGGATGTGATACCTCCTGAACTCCTCCTGGAATTCCTCCCAGGTAGTAGCATCTGCATTTTCTGCACCTTCTCTGTAGTTATCCCACCATTCACTTGCTGCACCTTTCAGCTGGTGAGATGCTAACAGCACTTTCTCTCTATCATCCGCATTCACCAAGTGCAGCTTCTTGGTGATGTCTCTCAGCCAATCATCGGCTGCTAGAGGATCCTCCTCAGTACCCTCAAATGTCGGGGGCCTGAGCCTCATAAATTCGGACATCTTGCTCTGGGGACCTGGAGTACGGTCTAGCAGTCCTTGGGCTATTACCTCCATCAGACGGGTCTGATTATCCATTACTTCCACTAAATTGGTGACAGGTGGTCCTGGTAGTCTACCACCTCGTCCACCACCTCTTCCACCTCTACCACGGTTTTGATTTCCCCCACCTCTGTTTTGATTGTTATTTTCAACCTCATCATAGCCTTCCTGATTCTGACTCGCTTCATCCTCCTGTTGCTCTTGGTTGTTATCATTCTCAACTCTACCTCCACCTCTACCTCTACCTCCACCTCTACCACGCGGGGCAGTATTCCTGCCTCTTCCTCGTCCACCTCCCTGATTCTGGACGTTGTCCTCTTCGTCGTGTTCTTCACGTTCACGGCGTTGTTGTAGCCTGACAGATCTTTTTGGGAGGCATCTGTTTAACGGGTTTAGCAGAAAGGTGAGATGGGACACTCACGGAATCTGCGAACTACGAGGCACGACAAAACAAGATCAATGGAAAAGAAATTCCAGAAATCTTGCACACACGCAAACAGAAAGATCCAGCATCATTACATCAACACAGCACTGCATTCATAATAACAAGGTTCGATCACACATACCAAAGTCCTTTCTTATTTATATACATAAAAGGACTCGACGCAGCCTAGACTACAACAGGACTCGACCACAAGGGGAGTTCTAGACCACGACTCTCACCACACAAGACTCCACTAGAGGCAACCCTAACTCTAGACTCTCGACACTACTCGAGACAGCGCCTAGCACTAGCGACTAGACACTATCGAAGCTCCTGCGCTACTCCTATCTAGCGCTCCTCATGCTCGAAAGCCCTGAGCCTGCTGCCACTCCTCGAAGAGGTCGAACGGGTCCTGGACTAGCTCGTCCGTGCTGAGCAGGCGGTAGTACTCCTCCAGTGCTGGGTCCGCTGGGTCCGCTGGGGTCGGCGTAGGAAGTCTCTCTGGCAGCTCCAGTGCTGGTGGGGTGTCGTACAGTGCTGGCTGCTCCTGCTCTGCTGGTACGTCCGTCTGGGCAGGCTGCTCCTCGCCCATAACCTCGTCGTCGTCTCCCGGAAGGTCCACGAAGTTCTCCGCCACTGACTCCTCAGTGGGGGCAACTCCGTAACAGTCCTCCTCAGTGGACTCCTCTCTCATGAGTGCGGCCTCTAGCTCAGCGGCCCACTCCATAAGACCCTCAGAGTCCTCTGAGTCAGTGTGTCCCTGGCTGTCAGAACCTAACCCTGAGTCGCCTCCAGACGGGTCCGAACCTCCAGAAGACCAGGAGTCTCCAATCGGCTCAGTGTCGGGGTCGGAGTCCGTCGGGCAAGCGTAGTGAAGGTGACGTGCTGGTCCTCCGATCCTCGGGGTCATCCTGCGGCGAGGTCCTGCTCCAACCTCGTGAAGCCTCACGTAGCAGCGGTCCACCTCTCTGATGAGGTACAGGGCGTCCTCCTCCCAAAGTCTCCTCACAAACTCAAGTCTGGAGGTCAAACGTGCAACCTCGTCCTGGGACGCAGTGAGCTATGCCTGAACCTCTGCAAGCTGGGCCTGGGTCTCGCGAAGCCTGCGAACGTCCTCGTCCCACATCTGGGCGGTGTCCTCGAGAACGCGGGCAGTCTGAGCACGACACTCCTCCAGCTGGGCTAGCTCTGCACGAAGGTCCTCAATCTACCTACACACAAATTTTGAAAAGAGGTGAGTACTGGAGAAAAGAATTTTATAAATAAAGCATAGGTAGAGAAGTAGAATTTTATAGATAGTTTGTATAAAATACTACTCCTCTCTCGCACGTTTCCAAGCTAAGGGTCATCCTACGGGCAAGTATGGCTCTGATACCACTCTGTCATACCCCGTTTTCAGAGGTACTTGAATCCACCGTATCAGTCCCTGGATCAGACGCTGATACGGACATTCTCACAGAATGGCATTTCAGAGTCACACCTTTATTTATTACCAAAGCTCATTACAAGCCTTTTAATTTACATAAAAGGTCTTTGATATGGCCAGAGGCCTTAAAACACCACACATCACACCACAGTGGCCATCGCTGGGAAGCAGCAATGCCACACTTTATTCTACGCAACGGACGGCGGAAGCAGATCCACTCCACTGGCAAACTTGCGCGTGACGACCCTGGTCTTCTTCGCCATCGGCTTGAAAGTCATACTCTGCTTCTTCCTCTGAATGATTGATTAAGATGGGGAGTGAGTACATAAGGTACTCAACAAGTCCTAACACAAGGGTGACTCATATGCAAGGATGTTGCCAAGGAATAGGCTGGGGTTTTCATCGATCGGCCGAAAAGCCAATTTTTTTTTATGCAGGGGTTTGTTTTGCAAACCAAAACATTTTGTAAAACTCTAAGTCATCATTGATAAGATCTTAGTGGGGTTGAGTGGCCCTGGGGGAGAATAAATCCTTCCCGCCAGTTCCCAAGTTTTAACGCTGGCAGGCAACCAGCACACGGCTCCAAACCGGCGTTATTCCGAAAACACACACGCCAAGGATAACTCACACAGAAATCTAATCATTGTGTGGCCATTGCTTTCGCTTTGTCCAATGCCGTGGAACACGGCTATCCGGATAGATTCTTACGCTCTGCAGAGATAGTACACTTTACCCACGAGGCATGTCAGACCTTTCCACCGTCGTGGGTCGGAAGGACATGCTAATGGTTTCGTACCTGCCTAATGTCACCACGGTACCACCTCGGAAAATCAGCGACCAGGGGCTTCACATAGGCATGGCATAGCCAATAACTTTCACTTGCAAGATCCGACGCCAACCTCGTCAAGATCCTCTCCTGGCTTCCGATTGCAACTCCCTGCCTCCTGGTGGTACCGGGCGATCACTAGTAGGGTGTGGTTCCAAACCCTGCCCATCCAGGGGCTCGTGGTTGCACTCAAGTGCTAGGCAAGGCGGCACATGAACCGGTCCTTATACGACCGAAGCAAGCATCTTCAATAGCTACTCTCCAACGAGAAGTAGCATCCCAGAGATAGCCTCCCCACTGAGGACTACCTCGCTTGCTCCCGTCTAAAACATAACCCCCACTATGGGTTTCACTTACTAAGCCCATCCCTTTTATTTCACACACACATCACCAAGTCACACTCACACATTTTCACACAAAAACATATGAAGCAATATTATTAATTAACACAGTGTGATAGAACCTAAGCGGCAATATTTTTCCAACAAATCATTAAAGATTAATGTTGTTGGAACCTAGGGTTAACAATGGGTTAAGGATAGCAATAAACAAGGCATGGCTTTCAGCAAGATTGGTTACTCTAACATTTAAATCATTTTTAAAGGACTATGCATGTTTAATTTGCACACAGGCTCTATATAGGGTATTTTGTTGGAATTAATTAGGTTAAACATGATCAAGGTGGTTAGGACTTGCCTTCACCAAAATCTTCCTCCTCTAAGCCTTCTTTGTAGTCGGGGTCCTCGTGTTCCTCCTCGAAGACTTGATCACCTATCGATTTAAATAAAAGAAAAGCTAAATCTACCGCTTAACACTCAATTAAACAATCATTAAAATAAAATACTCCACTAAAGATGGTTTTGATGAAATATGGTAGAGGATGATTTTAGATGAAGAATGGTGCAAGAATCATGGAATTCGGGGCTAATACGACAAAGATATGAATATTTGAATTTAGGGGAAAGGGATTAAATTAGGGGTAGATTAACTTTAATTAAGTATAATCTCCACCCTAATTTTCCAGAGGTGCACAAAGGTTGGAAAAGGGTTAGAATTGATTTTGGGGATTTTTGAATATTTTTGGGAATTTTTCTGATATTAGAAATGTGCCCGAAATTTACTTCTGTGTACACTCTCGGGTGTACCCAGCATTTTTGTGCGCGTAGCAGAGGCTGACATGTGGGCCAGCTGGGGCCGGGGGGCCCGGGTGCTACTGTTCTGTGGACTCGGTCCACAGAGGCGTGGACCGAGCCGACGCGCGCGTGTGGTGCACGTGGGCCGCGTGCACCACGTGTGCGCACGACGCGGCGGGATGTGCCGACGCGGCGCCGACGTGGCCGCCACGCGGACGCCACGCGGCTCGACGCGGTGCGGTGGCTCCGGCGCGGCGGAGGCGGGGGAAAAAGTTCCCGCCTCGCCGGAAAGCTCGCCGTCGTACGCTACGGTGGTCGGAGAGGGGTACGGAATGGGGGTTCGTGCGCTGCTTGCGACGGCGGACCGTGTGGGGGAGCACGTTGACGTGGACGACGGCCGGAGCGGCGGTGCGACGCTGCCGGAGGGTGGCGGCGTGTCGGTGCGTGTGGTGAGGTACGCGCGCGAGCGCGCGAGCACGAGTTTGTGAAGGGGAGAGGGTGCGCGTTCGTGCGGTGAAGGTGTGGGGGTGCTCGGCGATGTCAGGGAGTGCCCCACGGCGGCCGGCGTTGGAGAGGAAAAGGAGGCGGCGGTGGCGCACGGTGAGAGCTAGGCTGCAGTGCGCGAGGAGGGAGAAGGAGGGGTGCCAGAGGTACGGGGAAGAGTGCGGAAGCTCACCTTGAGCTCGGAGAGGAGTGGGGAGCGTTGGGAGGCGGCGGGATTGCTCGTCGGAGTTGGAGAAGAGAGAGAGAAAGCCTGAGCTGGATTGGCTGGTGCGCGAGAGGGAAGGGTGAGTGTGAGGAGAAGGAGAAGAAGATGGCCGGTGCGCCGCTTTTATAATCGCTCAAAGGCGGTGGGAGGGCCGGGAAATATCCCGCGGCGGCCGGGATATTTCGCCGGAGCTCCGTGGCGCGCGGCGCGAGATGTGGGGGACGGGGTGAGCTGGCGGCCACGCGGCGCGGAGGAGTGAGGGGGCCCCGGACGCGGCGTGAAGAGGGCGGCGCGTTGCCTCGACGCCACCGCGGCGTGGAGCTCGAGCTCGACGGTTTTAATGGCGGGGGCTAGGGTTTCGTTTAGGTCGGCGGAACGGAGAAGGGGGCCCGGACAGGGGAGAAGAGTGAGCGACGCGTGCGCTGCGTGGGAGAGAGGAGAGGGAGCACGGCGGCGGGGCAGTAACGCCCGTGCTTCGCGCCGGCCGGTCGGGCGGCGGCGGCGGCGCGAGGTCGACGAAGACCCCGGGCCCGCTCGTCAGCGACTCGCGGCGGCGGACGGGCCGGGCGGAGCTGGGCCGCGGCGCGCGGACGGCCCAAAGGCCGGGCGCGGGAGAAAAGAGAGGAGAGGAAGATGGGCCGGGCGCGGGGAAAAGGGAAGAAGCGGCCCATCAAGCAGGAAAAGGCTTAACCATTTCTGGTTTTGGAATTTTGGAAGAATTTCAAAGGGATTTGAATTCAAATTCGAATTTGGACTACAACACTCACTCAAACAATTAAATAAAGACAATAAAAGGGCAAATATGCACATGAGTGTTTCATGCATGGTTTTAATTTCGAGAAAAATTTTATTTGGGCCCTATTTTGATCTAGTTCATTTTTATTATTTGAAAGTTTTTGAAAAGGCCCAATTTTAGGGTTTGTCGAAATGATCAAAATTTACGGGTGCTACATTGACGCCGCAGATTAACTATCTGGGTGTAGCGAGCGACGGAGGGTACAAAATTTGCCGTCTGACAGCGCCTTGCTCTTGTTATTGGACCGCCAAAATGAAGACTACTTTTGTTCAATAATTAACAACGGAGATGACAAATGAGAAAAGCAGCATAAGTCAAAAGATTCAAGCGGCCTTGTTCTTGCAGTAGTTCTCTAGCCACTCCATGGTGACACTCTTGGGCCTTTCAAGTGGCAGGCCAAGGGCACGGTCCCAGATGAGCTGTCATATACAGATAGTATCAGTGCTTGCAGTTGCATATAAAAGAACCAACAGATACGCATCTAAAAGTGCAAGGGAGAAGACAGACCGGAGAACCTATCCCGATGCTCCTTGAAACACCGAACAAGACAGTGTAATACCTACATATTTAGACAAGGTGTTCCGGGCATAAGTACTGAACTACTGATCATTCTGGACTAGATTCGCTGTTAAATCATGGATCATATGTTCAGATTTAATTGGAATTTAAATGCCAAGATGTGTAAGCATACCGTGCTTCGGACAATCCAAAGTGATTCAGCAAAACTCCACTGTGAGCATCAACATTTGGCCATGGGTTTTTGACCTGAGTACAATAGCAGAGAATAGTGTTAATAAGAAAAGTAAGCAAAAAATAATGGAAGCAGAAACCATGATCAATCCCAGTGGCACCATATACCTTGCCCAGTTCAGTGAGGATCGAAGGCACAACTTCATACAACTTGGATACTTGTACGGAAGTATAATATTTAAGACTGTTGAGCTGAAGGAATACCATTTAAGTAATCAGATTAAGGTTCTAGACTCACCAATTTGAAAAGTGGATCCTCAGGTAAATGCTTCAAGGCAAACTCCCTTTGACATGTGTAACGTGGATCCGTCTGACGCAGAACTCCATGGCCATAGCCAGGAACAACCTGACATCAAATGACACAAATTATAAGTTATTAGTATGTTCTCTTTTTCTTCTTTACGCATGCTTAACCCACATCACAGATATATATGCATAACATTTTACAAGTTCAAGTGAACGAATCCAACAATGGGCAACTATACCTTAGACCTACTTCATTGCATTCTCAAAGTTTGCAACACAACGACCCATGCAGGAAAAACTAAGGCTCAAACATGACCTTAAACACTACAATTTCGCAAAATGAATTGATATAATCTGAGATAACCTACATTTCCACTCTTTAGTGTCTTCCAGACATATTCTTTGAGCTGATCTGTTGTAACGTCACTCCCAGTTTCCTCAATTACAGATTTGATCCATAGCAGCACTTCCTGCACAACCAGTTCACACACATTATAACAAGTACATCAACCAATATAAACAAAATAAAGAAACATGGGTTTCTTCATTCAGCAAACATGTGCACTATTTATCAGGCAAGTGATCTACTAGTAATTAGTACAATGAGGGGGGCAGGAGGATGGCAATTCATTTCGGGAGATCTTTTTGGCGATCACTAGTAAAACAAAGCACAAGGTAAGATAAAATACCTGATTAGCCAGGCCATGAAGGGGCCCAGCCAAACCGTTCAAAGCCGCTGCGAAGGAAAGATACGGATCTGACAGTGCACTTCCAACCTGCAATTGGATTATCATGAGTGAAGGACAACGAGCTCACATCATATGACAATGAAGGAGGATATGTAAAAAAGGATAATGGACAGTGCAATCACAGGGCGTGACATTGGCAGATTCGAACAGGGAAATGTGTCTCCCTGTAAACATATAGGGGAGTTTCTACGTTCAAGTTGGGCTGCCCAATTAGTTCGCTACAATTAAGAATCTACCATAATACTGCACTTCTACAATGATATGTAACAGGTTCACCACCCCTCTTCCAAGTTGACATTTTATGTTCCTTCATCAAGATTTATACACATGGCTCTCTAAATTAAAAGCAGCTCACAGCTCATCCAGAAGAAGTAAATATATAGATGCTCTAAAACCAACTACTGTTGGAACTGTCAACTGTAATCAGCACTATTTTGCCCCCCCCCCCCCCCCCCCCACCACAAAAAAAAGTACTATGCATTTCAATGGTCTTCAAAACTGTGTTTTCTTCAACAATGGCGCACTAGATTCTTAATAATCGCATTGAATAAAACTAAAAGCAAAGTGCACGTCTTCTACAAAAATAAAGTATTTTACAGCAGCCAGCTGTCATCCTTTTAGCATAACACTAATAAGAAAATAAATATTACCAGATGACCCGTGTGAGCACTAACATTCCCGCCTTCGTGGTCACTACAAGAAGCCAGGTGGCAGTAAGAGGGGGAAATCAAGACAAGTCCTCCATAAACATATACACACATCAAGACAAGGGTGGATGAAACATACGCATGAATCATTACATATAGCCTCATTAGCTCCAGCATTTTTGGATCGTCAAAACCAAGCATGTGTGAAAAATTTGCCGCATAGTCCAAAGTGGTATCAGCTGCTATTCTTTTCCCGTCCTTGAAAACCCTTTGTTAAAGGAAACAAGATGATTGATATAAATTTTAAAATTTAAGTCTATCGTAAATTCGCTATATGAAGCGGGTAATGGAACAAAAGCTACCTCCGGTAAACATAAGAAGCAACAGGTGGAAGCCGAGCAATCATATTTAAGCAATCTTCATAAGTAGCTTCCCAGAACCTATACAGATAAATCAATACTCACCATGAAAAGCAACATTTAAACACATAACGCAAATAGGTTACAGTATGAATCCTAGACATACTTTGATTTTGGCATTCCTTTCTCGTAAGCTTTTTGAAATTCACTATCAACCTGAAATGGAGCTCAAATATGAAAAATTCAAGTGACTGAAAATTCAAGGCTCTAAAAGCATTCCTTTCTCGTAAGCTTTTTGAAATTCACTATCAACCTGAAATGGAGCTCAAATATGAAAAATTCAAGTGACTGAAAATTCAAGGCTCTAAAAGAATCAAAGAACCATCAGGACACTGTGTATTTAATAAAACTAATTTATTTCAAGAAAATGTGATTTTTTATCTTTTTATTTCAGAACTGGTACTTTCTTCTTCTTAGTGATGGATAAAAACATTTCATGTGGTAGAATGATCGATAAGGAAATGTGATTTTGTAATTCAAAAGACCGATATTCTGCGATAGCAATGAATTAGCTGGAACTGAAATGGCTGACCTGAAGGGCCATTACTCCAGTAGTAAATTGTGTCATAGGATGTGCAGATGGAGGGAGAGCATCTATCGCCGTATAGACATGATCTGCATCCACATCAGATGTCAGTCACTACAGAGCAAATTGGCAAGGTAGAGTATACAAAGCCTTACAAGATCATGCCAACAGGGGCATAAAGATCTCTCTATTAATCTGTGACAAGCCTTTGAATTTCAGATCAGTAGAAATTAGCATCAATTCATCGAGATAGTTCGTGCATTCGTTGACCAAATAATAACACATATAGCCAGCAGAGACAGTAAGGTACCTGGGACTTCGGAACGGCTAAGCAAGTCCTTCGATAGAGCATCAACTTGCTCTTTGGTTGGAACCTGAAACAAGAAAAATTGGCACACATTACAGGTATCAAAACAAAAAGACCACTAAGATACTTTTGTCCGCTTCTGAATCAATAGCAGTGTATTCCTCCTATTTTTAGAGGAACATCTTTGGCGCACTTCTGAACTAGAAATTGATAAGTTGTATAAGTAGGCACCTTTCCTGTCAAAAGAAGCCAAAGGAGACCCTCAGGCAAAGGTTCACCATCCTGAACTGCTGTTGGCAGTACTTTCTGGCACTCTGGAATCGAGAGGCCCCTAAAGCGAATACCCTGGATATGAAAAAAGGTGATTAGTAATGGGATTCGTTCCTCCACACTGAGTTTTATTTCAATATAGTAACAGAGTTAGGTGAATAAACCTTTAACAACATAAAAATTTTCTTTGACACAAAGCATTTGCCACATCTTTCAATGACTTGAGGCTTCTCTACAGAAACCGGAACTTCCGGTTTGTCAAACCGGAACATCCGGTTTTGACTGGTCAGCACACATTTTCCTTTCTTAGGACATGAGGCAATCTTGTGTCCTTCTTCCTTGCAACCAAAACACTTCCTCTGAGATAATCTTCTTTGTCTTCTAGAAAGTGAGGTTTGATCAATTTTCTTTGAAGGACATTTGGATGCAAAGTGTCCTATTGATGAGCACTCTAAATACATGATTTGAGCTTTCTTCTTGAACATTTGCTTGTCACTCTTGTCATGAATTTTCTTGAGCTTGTTGCTGGGGCTCTTTGTACATGTGACGGTTGATCCCTTCTCAAGCTTCTTCACCATGTCATCACGGTTATCTTGAGATGGTTGCACATGACCTTTACCCCTTAACACTCTCAATTCATTCTTGAGCTTCTCAACTTCTCTCACAAGATTATCATTTTCACTTGCAATGAAATCATCACAAGTTTCTACAATGATATGCTCATCACATGATGGCTTTTCTTGAGAGCAACAAATGTTAGCACAAGGTAAATCAATAGACGTTTGTGTACTTGTGCAATTGCATGTGTGAGGTTAATAGGATTTTACCATAGTCAATACAACCTCATAAGATATTTCTAGTAAGGCATGTGCCTCAACAAGATTCTCATGTGAGCACAAAAGCTCTTCATGGCTCTTTTGCAAAGTCACTTGCTTGCTAGTGAGCACACCAAGTTGAGCCTTGAGATTGCAATTTTCTTGCTGCAATGAAGCTACACATAGAGAAGAGTTAGTGGCACATGCATAATCCTTTTTCAAGTTATCATAATTATTAGTTAAGGATATATGCAAGTTGTGGAGTTTCTCATGATTTTCACTTAGAGCTTCAAGCTCTTCCATTTTCCCAATGAGAAACTCTTCTTGCTTCTCTAGCTGCAACTCTTGCTCCTCAATCTTCTTCATGAGCTTCATAATCTTGTACATGTCTTTCTTGCTTAACTTGTCAAATTCAAGGTCATCATCTTCACTCTCACTTTCATCCTTCTTGATTGGCTTCTTCTTGCCCTTAGCCATGAGACACATAAAGTGTTCACCTTCTGAGTCACTTGAAGAGACAGACTCTTCACTTGGTCTAAAGCGGCGCCAATCATTTTCTTCATTTCGAGTTGAGCTTGTTTCTTTCCTGCCACAACCGGAACTTCCGGTTTGGGAAACCGGAACTTCCGGTTTTCCTAGACTGACAGACTGAACATTCTTTGCTTCACAACTCGATTGCTTCACTTCTTGTACATTGAAGCTTGTTGAGGATGTTGATATTTCAGGCTCAGATTCTGAGGATAATAGTATGTCTTCCGTTTAGCCATATGTTTCTTTAAGTGCCATCCAAAGAAGATGGGCACTTTCAAGAAATCCAACTTTCTTGAATATCACATCCTCCACACCTGCGCTCAAAGCACTAGATAAAGCATTATATGCATGAGCTTCGAGATATAAGCATTTCTCTTGCCCTTTTGTAAGATGATAGTAATCCAAGGCATGAGAAAAGCCTATATCTACGATCCACCAAATTTGTGGGCTCATTTGACGAAAATATGAAATCATTCGGTCTTTCCAATGAGCATAATTTGAGCCACAAAAATAAGGAATATCACAAGCAGGTCTAGATATAGAAGGAAGCAAGTAACTATGACAACCATAATCATTTTGATCCATTTCGCCTAAAGACATCGATCTTTCCTCCAAGCGGTTAAGCCTATAAGGAGGTTGGGCTCTGATACTAATTGAAATCCCTTGATGTCGCCTAGAGGGGGGGGTGAATAGGCGATATACGAAATTATGCAATTAAAACTTGCAGCGGAAACTGAAACTGTCAAAACCGGAACTTCCGGTTTTCTCGGGACAGAAAAACAGAAGTTCAGGTCTTTCGATCCCCGGTTCCCTCTAGGTGAAAGAAAAGCTACTAGGGTATGTAAAAGAGCTCTAGTATCAATATCCACAGAGAATAAAAGCTCAACTACACAAGCAACCTAGTAGATCAAGATTTGCATATAAATGATAAGAATGTGTAAAGCAAATGCAAACCGAGTGAAGCACGCAAGGAGTTGTTTCCTGAAGTTCAGCAGCTTGCTCTCCAAGCTGCCTACGTCTCCGTTGAGGAAGCTCTACTCAAGAGCCGGGTCTCTTTCAACCACTTTCCTCCTTTCCACTATTTGTTTCTTTCCTTGCGGAGGCGAAACGGGCCTTGCACAAACTTTCCCAAGGCTCACCACAAGCTTAGGAGCTCTAGGGACGGCACCTAGCCGTCTAGGAGGCTTCACCTCCAAGAGTAACAAATGCTTCACGGATTCAAGGCGAAGTGCTCAAATGCTCAAGTATGAGGATCCTCTCTTGTGCTCTCTAAATCAAATTCTCTCAACCCAATTCAAAGGATTTAGCTATAATCTCACAAATCTCACAAAGAGAGGTTGGGGAGAGCTCTAGGACACCTTGGCTATGAATGTATTCGTGGATGTGGTCAGCACCTTCAAAGAGAGGGTGTGGTGGGGTATTTATACTCATTCCCCCGAAACTAGCCGTTGGAACCTAGCCAGTACAAACCGGAACTTCCGGTTTTACAAACCGGAACTTCCGGTTTTCCAGAACTAGCCGTTAAGATTCAAATCTGCTAAAACCGGAACTTCCGGTTTGGCAAACCGGAACTTCCGGTTTTGCCAGGCTCACAGGCAGAGTGTAAATTGTTGGCTATAGTGTTTCACTCTTCTCACTTAGGTTTTTCTTGAGCACTGAGACTTGCTAGCTATCCATGTAGCATCCCTCTTGATAGAGGGGCATGCCTATACTCAAGATCAAATATAAAACAACTTTTTACAACTTGAGCATATTAGAAACTTGATATTGCCACTTCTCTTCAAATTTGTTCCATGAGGGCAGCCACATAAACTTCTCTTGAGCATCACTATCTTGAGCTTGTGATTCAACAATAATTGATACTTAGCAATATATACTCCATATAGCTTGAACGGTCCATCGAAATCGACTCCACTTGTCCTTCACCATACATTAGGTGCCTCGGCGCCAAGACTCCTGCTTGCCCGTCTCCTAACTATGGTTCATCGCGACCAAGTCATGTCAACCCTTCACCTTCTTGCTATTTAAGCCATACATTGCTTTGCATCATCCTTAAGCATCCAATTTTGTGTTGATGATTGATTTATTGATTGATCAAGTTGCTTCCAAACATATTGCCACAAATGACATATAGCACTTGATCATTCTTCATCTTGACCATGAGAAAGCATCTAGATATAGAATCTTGTATTTGAAATAATTCATTTCTTTACATCATACATTGGTCACATGGTCTTCATTTGCTTCAAACAATTGTACATACAAGAGTGTATACATGAGAAACATTGTACGTATATTGCTTGCAACCTGTCCATATACTCACAAAGAATATTAGACCTTTAATCATGTTGTCATACAATACACCAAAACCCACTAGGGGTGCACATGCACTTTCATGTAGCCGGTTCCGCCCCGGTGAGGACGGTGAAGTCCGGCGAGCGGGGCGGCGTCGACGGCTCCGTCGGCCTTTGTCGCGGCGCCAGTTGGCCGGTGGTTGGCCTCTCTTGAGCATAAGGCACCATCGACGGCTGAGAGGGCGACGGCATTGAGGCGACGCGTGGAGGAGTTGGTGGCGGCGCCGATGATGATGATGGCGTCAAGTCGGCGAGGGCGTCGATCATCGGCTCCCCCTCTTCCTCCAAGCCCGCCGCCTCGTCCTCAACATCAACGCGAGCGGGATGCGCTGCGGTGGTGGTGGTGGGCAGCGGGGCCACGACAGGTGCCGTGGTGGACGGCATGGTGGCGGAGGATGTGGCCGCCGCGGTGAACGACGACACGGCGGCGGCGGCGGTGCTTGTTCCTGCGCCCGGGCCGAAGAGGGGCGCGCGAGCAGCCGGGACTGGAGTCCCGAACACAAGTCGGGTCTCGACATCCGGCGTCGGCGTCGGCAAGCGGGGAGACGGCGGTGCGTCATCGACGATGGGGCTCCAAGTGTGGCGCGTCAGGCCATGGACGGGGAACCATCGTTCCTCGCTCGCCCTGGCGTTGCAGTTGCTCGGCCCTGCCCCTGGATCGCCACCAGGAACGCGGAAGGCACAGAGATCCAGACGGCCGCCATGGTTCTGGTGGCGGTTGCCACGGCCATGGCGGCGGTTGTTCCAGCGCCCACGGCGTCCAGCGAACGACAGGCCACCACGACGGCCATTGAAGACGGCGCGGCGGCGGCGAGTGTTGCGACGTCGTGGGTGGAAGAACGAGCGGCGGAAGGGGCCGCGGAAGTGCAGTCCGTGGCGGCCGCGGAAGATGCGGCGGCGACGGAATGTCCGGCGACGCGGCCGAAGGGCGCGCAGGACGAACGCAAGGAAGGTGAAGGTAAGCGGATCCATGATCGGCATGGTGCTTACCAGTCTCGATCTCGACGAGTTCTGGAACTCGACGAGTTCCTTCTTCTTCCAAACTTCTCGGCGAGTTTCTGTTTTCGACGAGTAGTTTTCGCTCTGGTGGTAGGCGTGCGTGCGGATAACGTGTTGAATGTAAAAGTGGAATGACAATGACACTATAAAGGATGTTCTTTATTGCGCTGTACATTGTATATTTATACACAGGAGATGAAGTAGTGGCCAAGCCACGTTTTGCCCAAAGAGTCAGAACCGTTCGCCCAAAGGGCGCCTGAACACTTCGTTGGAAGTGGGAACTGAATGTTCCCTCCAACTGGTCATTTTGTATCGTAACAATTATCACGGCACAATAATTCCGGCCCCTGTGCCAGCATCGAAAAACAGTTAAGATTCTGACCTGGAAAAGGAGAACATACTGCAGAGCAAATACCGACTCAAAAAGAAATTGTTTTACCGAAGATAGATGCTATCCCTCTCCTTGGGCCAATAACAGAGTGCTGTGTCCTCGAGAGTTGCGCAGTCGAAGACGCAGACAGGGAGCTCGACATAGCAGTGGCCCTTGACCCTGAGCGTCATTTCGAGCACGCGGAGGCCATGGCGCACCCACGTGAGCGGGTGCTCGATGTCGTCCCGATGCGTGGGCAGAACGTGTGCAGGTTCTTGTCGAATCGTGGTGGTTGCCCTCAGCTGAACCTCGACCGCGCCCCGACGTCGCCATGCTCGTCATCGCTTCCTACCTCCTAGCCCTCGCCGTGTCGTGAGTCGGTGGGTACCCGGCGTCGCCGGACAGCTGGCACTCGCTGGTCCGGTTGTCAACGGCGACGACGTCGCTCCGGCGCGCTCTATTTGGATTTGCGGCGATCGCTACATGCCGGTGGCGGCGCGCCTGGTCTGGCCTAGCACGAATCCGTGAGCGAAGCCGCCGCCTCCGCGTTTAGAGGGCACCCTAATCTCCTCGCCGCGACCAGGGAGTGGTCGCGCTATTCGAAATAGCGACCGCTCCTGGGTACCTAAGAACCGTACAATGGATATCTGACGGTCCAGATGAAGCCAAGGACACCCCATAAACGGCGCGGCGCGTTGGGGAACGAACCCCCACGCCCAATCCCGCGATGCCGCCGCGCTGCTTCGCCGGTCTCCGGCTTCAACGATCTTCTGAATCTTTCGCGAGCTCCAGTTCATCCGCCGTCCGCGGCGCCTCGTCCGATCAGACTATTGTTTCGGCCCGTGACCTCCGTATCGTCTGGTCTGGTCGTAGAGAACAGAGGAGAGCAAAGACATGAGACTAGTAAGAGCCAGGCACCCACCCTGAAAGCTTGGCGGCATCGGCTCGTCGAGCGGCAATGGGCGCGTGGCGGTTCTGTCATGAAGAGTCTTCGCGTGCCGGTCCCGGTGCGCGCTATTCCGAAGGGCCGAGAAGCCGTAGTGCCTGTTGCAAGGCGCGGTAGCGGCGATTTGGAAGGGCTCGCCTCGTCGTGTAGGCAGTGCGCTTCTCTCTCGCCACCCTCGTCCCGTGGCAGGATAAGACGCCTCCGGAGTCCAGGAATTGAAGAACGAAGACGAACAGGGGACAAGGCTGACACCAGAGATTACACTTGCTTTCAACAAAAGCGGATTGTGGCGCTGGGCAATCTGTCATCGTGTAGGCAGTGAGCTTCTCTCACAAGTCTGCTCTCTCAACTCGTTCTTGCTCACGTCGGACGGCTATTGCTAGCGGCAACGAATGGTGACATATACAACAACCGCTCGCCGTGACAGGAACTGGACGCATATACTCCATCCGTTTTTAATTATATGACGCCGTTGATTTTTTTGTTGAACTTTGACCAACAATATATATGAAAATAATTAGTTGTTTAACATGAAATGTATATTGTTGGATCTAGCATCAAAAGTACTTTAAGATTAACTTATACATTTAACTATTTGCACAAATATTTTTGAATAAGACGAATGGTCAAAGTAACGAAAAAAGTCAACGGCGTCATATAATTAAAAATAGAGGGAGTACAAGATATGGATTCACAGGACAATATAACAATGTACGACTGCTTAAGGTTCCTTATACAACCATAAACTACAATTAACAATCATCAACCTGGCAACTCGTGAACATCATAATATACTTAGTAAAATGACAAAAATAACCAGTTTCAAACTAGCTTTCCAAAACACTTAGCTATTGTGGCATAAGAGCGGCAGCACGAACACAACTGTGCAAATCTGCTTTAGAAGAATAGCACCATCATAACGCAGAGTAAATGCCACTCATGTACATGTTCTAAAATCTAAACCACACAATCACCGTCTCTTTAGGTCTTGTCTTCTCCTTCGACAATTTTCGCATTTTGTTGAATTCTTGAATGTCATCATCGATGTCTTCCGAAACTCGGATCCGAAGTGTCTCAAGGTCTCTGTTCAGAACAGATACCAACATCGGTGTGTTGCTAGGTTTCTTGCCGACGAAAATCTCATCGAAAGTGTCCATTTCAGTCAGCTGCGGAAGCGGGAAAATATTTTCACAAGTTATCTAGCCCTTCTCACTACAAGTAAACATGGACGTGGAAGATATGCAAGAGCTTACCTCCTTCTGGTCCAGGGTAAGAGTGGCCAAACTGGGAGCACGCTTAAGGAAATAAGCAAATGGTTGGTGAAAATCATGTAGCGCCCATTCTCCAACATAAAGGCTCTTCAATTTGCTGAAAAGGAGGCCTTCAATAGCTGAAGATTCCATTATACTCTTGCACTGTCACGCAAAACAATCAACTCAAAGTTAGGTAAGAAACTTCAGTTCTAAAAACAGTATTGAAGTGAATAGAGAATGTACCTGAAGAAACCTACTAAATCTGAATAGCTCAAGATGCGGAAGGAGATTGTATCCAACCCCAGCAAGGTGTTTGACTGTGTCATCAGAAAAATACACCCAGGCACGCACCAGAGATGGCATGCCATCAAGCTGAACTTTCCCTGAAACAGTCAACCTCATGGAGCAAGCGTTAGGAGCAGAAACCTGAATTTCACTGTATTCGCAGTTCGTAATAGACAGAGCCTTCACATTGTCAAACGATATCTTGAACAAACCAAGAGAGCAGCACTTGGATAGGCTCATGTCTTCAAGCGTTGGACATCCAGAATTGAGCTTCTCTGCTGCTGATGGATCAAACTTCTCGAATGGAAGGTGCAGCTTCTTCAGTTGCGGAAGATGAACAGACTTGGGCGCAATAACCTCCCTTTGTCCAACGGACGATATGTCCAACTCCTGGAGTGTTGCACAGTTGAAGAGGCTTTCGGGGAGCTCGAAGGGACAGCAGCTGCGGAGCGTGAGCTTAAGCACACGGAGGTCATGGCTCAGGGCGTACCGCAGCCACATGCGCTGGTGCTCGACATGCTTGCTCTCCAAGCAAAAGCAACTATCATTCTCATTAAGTGCTAGCGCTTGATAGAATTATCATCTATAATTTGATGAATTATTATAAGATTCAAATGGCACCAAAATAATTCTTAAAGGATTCCTATTCAGGATGAAAGCCATTTTTTTGTTACCTTCATATGCGCAAACGGCAAACTAATCCATAGCACGAAACATGATTTATGTTGATTCTGAAGTTCTTTGTAATGTGTATCTTAAGTTTCCATCTGAATTTTTGGTAGGCATCAACAGCCTACAGTAATCAAATTATATTTCTGCTATCCTCCTCGTTCATTTTGCTGCCTAGGTGGGGTGTTATGGATCTGAAACGCCGCTGCAGCGGCGGCGGCTGGGGCATGGAGCCAAAACGCCGCCGGCTAGTGAATGATTGTGTCATGGAGAAGAAACGAAGCGCGGGAAGCATCGGTGGCGTGAAGCCCAAACGCCTCCGCCTGATGGAGGGGAAAGAATGTTTTCATATTCCAATTGGAATTGAGGACGATCTTGACACTTTCTCCCCAGATGAATACATTCATTTGTACAAGTACGCTCTCATTTCCCCCTTGCAATGATCATGTTTCGCTATTTTTCTCAAAAAAAAATTCTTCTGTGTGTTTGCAGGACAATTGGTAACATGTCGGCAAACAAGCCATCACAAGGATTCAGTGAACATGTGGAATATCAGTTTACCGCTCTTTTGCGAAAGGGTTCGGTTTCAGTTTTCCCCCGTCGGAGTTGAGGATGACGGTGGTGGATGGTGAGATGGCCGTGTTCTTTCAGATCGGAGTTTTCGTCCGTGGCATATCTATCTGGGATGATGATACTAGATGGTGAAATTTATGGCTCTTTCAAGGTTTCTTGTCTCCCATCAATGGAGTTGGTGTTGATTGGGATGCCATTGTAATCAGGGGATGTAATATGCTTCAATATTAATGAAATTCCCTTTTCGCAAAAAAAAAAAAGGATTCAGTGAATCTGTTGATGTATACAGTTCCTACAGGAAGGATTCATTTCTCCTTTATATAATAGATTCATGATGATCGAGAGGATGTTCCTATCGATAGCACTGTGGTAAAGAGTGTTATTGATATTTATGTCGAAGTGAAACTTGGGCAAAGGGATTTTTATGAAGCTCACTTTGAGAAGGCATTGTTGGCGGCTACCTCCCAATATTATTGCAAGAAGGCCCATGCCTGGATCCTGGATTATTCATGCCAGCAATATATGGCAAAGGTAACAAGCCATTAGGACCCATAACCAGCCATACCCCTATAGGATTAGGTTAGTAAGGTTAGAGTCCTTATCTCTAAGGATTAATTACTTAAGCGTCAAGTCAAGCCAGCTATATATAGATGGGAATGTATCATGGTTCATTAAGCAATAAAGAAGAAGATTATTAGGAGTATCTCTCCTCTGCCTCCGGGCGCTTGGAGTTGGGCAGCGGCGGCATTGTCGGCGGTGCCCGACCTCAAGCGACCGGTTTGGCAGTGGCGTAAGGCCATCTTTGACAATTTGGTCCGTCTATGACAATTCTCTGTTCCATAGGTTGAGGTAAGCCTGGAGGAAGAGAAGCAACGTGCCGCGCGCTATATGCCCTCTTCATCGAAACCGAAAATTTTGCAGGTTGATTTAATTATCTGCACAAGTTGTATGCTAGTGTATATATATGTACTGACTTATATTGGTCCTTGTGCTCGCAGGCAGTACAAGTAGAAATGATGCAGATTTTTGTGGATAAAATTCTGAAAGATGATACTTCAGGATTCCAGGCATTGCTATGCGATAAAAAGGTTCTATTAAGAAATACATGCTTTGCTATGCCTTGAGAACTTGGTGAATTAATTATTGATAATGTAATATCTTGCTACAGGATGATGACTTGTCAAGGATGTTCGTGCTCTTCGCTGCTGCTGATGGTGGTCTTATTCAACTATCAAAAATATTCAAAGAGGTTTGTGTTATTTAATATTGTGCTTGTGTGGACTTCACTGCTGTGCATGTTAGGCCTTTTTTACATTTTTTTAATTATCTGCAGCACATTCTCAAAGAAGTTGCTTCCTTGAAGAAAGAAGCTGCATGTTCTTCTTGTCGAATAAATGTAAGTATCACACGCCACCATACTTTTATTACTCAGTTTTTCACTCTACTATATTGATTTGCACTATGTTTTGTTATGTTTTTGGTTATGTTCACTTGTAAAACTAGTTCATATGTCGAGCAAAAATACCAAATTCTTTGGTATCTTAGAAATCAGAACATCCATGTCCATTTGACTTGCTTGATATGCATTTTCTATCTTACAAATGTTGGATTTGCACCTGATATTGTTTGTTCTTTTTAGACCATTAAAATACGCGTTCTAGTGTGGAAGAAACTTGATTATGTAATTTTCTCTGCTACTGAACACACTATACAAGTTTGTTGGATGATGCTTCTACCTGTCTCGACAAGTAGTGTGCTGTATAGTTGTTTTGTTTTTAGTAATTATATTCATGTATATGTCTGTTTCAATCGAGGTCCAGTTTCTAATTGGTTACTTTTTAATTTTAGGAGTTTGTGTACAAAGTCATTAAGCTGCATGATAAATACACAGAATATATTGACAAGTGCTTCAACGGCCACCCAATGTTTAAAAAGGTGGGTTCAGTATCGTTGAATATGTGCATCATCATCTTTGTTATATATCTCTTGGCTCACTTAATTAATGTTGTCTATGCTCAGGCACTTAAGGAAGCATTTGAATGTGTTTGCAATGAAGATGTTGCTGATAGGAGCATTGCTGATGTATTTTCAACATATTGTGTTGATGTATTAACAAAGACAGAAGAAGAGATGAGAATAATTGGACCTACAGAGGAGATAGTTGAAAAGGTACCTTAGCTGAAATAGTGTTTTTTTTCTTTTTGTGCACAAACTAGTTTTGATAAATGATCTTTGTTGAATGGTTTTAACTGAATATTCACATTTGCCAGATTGTGAACCTGTTGACATATATGAGTAGCAAGGACATATTTCTTCAACTATATAGGTTTGTATTTTCATTGGCTTGAGTGTTTCTAGGGAGGCTATCATGAAGCTTGAGATCTTATCTTTTTTGTTTCCATGGTATTATAAAAACAGTATTGAAGTGAATAGAGAATGTACCTGAAGTTAGGTAAGAAACTTCAGTTCTAAAAACAGTATTGAAGTGAATAGAGAATGTACCTGAAGAAACCTACTAAATCTGAATAGCTCAAGATGCGGAAGGAGATTGTATCCAACCCCAGCAAGGTGTTTGACTGTGTCATCAGAAAAATACACCCAGGCACGCACCAGAGATGGCATGCCATCAAGCTGAACTTTCCCTGAAACAGTCAACCTCATGGAGCAAGCGTTAGGAGCAGAAACCTGAATTTCACTGTATTCGCAGTTCGTAATAGACAGAGCCTTCACATTGTCAAACGATATCTTGAACAAACCAAGAGAGCAGCACTTGGATAGGCTCATGTCTTCAAGCGTTGGACATCCAGAATTGAGCTTCTCTGCTGCTGATGGATCAAACTTCTCGAATGGAAGGTGCAGCTTCTTCAGTTGCGGAAGATGAACAGACTTGGGCGCAATAACCTCCCTTTGTCCAACGGACGATATGTCCAACTCCTGGAGTGTTGCACAGTTGAAGAGGCTTTCGGGGAGCTCGAAGGGACAGCAGCTGCGGAGCGTGAGCTTAAGCACACGGAGGTCATGGCTCAGGGCGTACCGCAGCCACATGCGCTGGTGCTCGACATGCTTGCTCTCCAAGCAGAAAGTGTGAAGCGCTGCCGCGCGGTCCCGGAACAGCAGCAGCAGGTTCCCGAACCTCTCCGAGTGGCCGGCGCCGGCGTCGAACAGGGTGACGTAGGGCGAGGACGCCCACACGCGCCGCCACCGGCGCGACAGGAGACTGAGACTGCCCACGGGCTGCCGCGCGTCCAGGTGGCGCAGGATGCGGTGCAGGACGTCGTCAGGAAGCGAGCTCAGACGGTCGCGCTTGGCGGCCGGCGACATGGCTTTGGAACGGCTCAGGTGGCGCGCGCCGTGCGCCTCGGTCGCCGTCACCTGCGATGCCACAGAGGCATTACATCAAATAGCTTAAGATCATTGAGATGGCCAAGAAACAGAATTGAGAAAGGGTTACAAGACCGATCGGAAACTCGCGCGCCACGATCGCATCTCTGATCAACGCAGCGCGGTAGGAGATATCAAATACAATGCGCGCGAGGAGATTAGTTTGCACGCGCGAAGACGTTGGCCTACCGTGATGAGATCGAGAGACCCCGCCGCTGTGCCGCGCGGCGCGTCGTCCTCCGCTGCAGGGGCGGAGCCAGGTTCAGCCCAACCTGGGCTCCGGCCCCTCCTTGCTTTGCTTAATCTTTGAGCATTTGAAGCTATGGTGTAGGAAACCAACAGGAAAATTAGTTTAACTCTTCAGTTTGGCCCTCCCTTGCCTGCAAGTCTGGCTCCGCCACTGCTCCGCTGCTTCGGAAGGCGAAACACTGGAGATGAGCAGGGTTCACAAAACCGCGGTAAACCGGACCGGTTACCGCGAAAACCGGAAAAACCGGTCCGGTCCGGTTTACCCGGTTCTCCGGTTTCCGAATTCAAAATTCAAAAAAATTTGAAAATTTGAAAAAATTTAAAACAAAAATATGTAAAAAAACTAGATGAAATTTGCAGCGCAATGGTGGAAACTAAACACGAAGATTCGATCGTTTGATGGGTCGAAAAAATCACGCAACTTTTCTGTGTACAAAAATTCAAACTAGCAACTTTCTTCGATTTTTTTGACAAACCAAACGATCGAATATACATGTTCCGTTTTCACCATTGGATTGCAAAAATTATCTAGTTTTTTAACATATTTTTGGTTTTAATTTTTTCAAATTTTCAACTTTTTGCATTTTTTCAATTTTCCTCTTTAAACCGGTTTAGCAAAATTCTTGTCCGGTTTATCGGCAATTTCGTCCGGTTTACCGGTAAACCGGACCGGTTTACCGAAAATCTCGACATTTTTCGTTCAAATTTTGTCAAACAGATTTCGGACCGGTTTTCGACCGGTTTTTCTGGTTTTCTGATAAACCGGACTTACCGGTGCCATCCGGTTTTACCGAGTAAAACGAAATTGAGAACCTTAGAGATGAGACCGAGGCCGCCGCGGTGGCGGCTGATATAAAACAGAGACAAGAAGGGAAACGGTGCGCGAATGCCGGCGCGAATCTGCCGGCGCGCTTGAATTGGGGACGACTTCCTTCCGGTAACCGCAACTTCAGCAAGTTCCGGTCGCCCTCAGACTGACCGCAACAATAACCTCTATTTTTCATCCTTTAAAAGAATATTCTACATCTACTCTAAAAGATTCCGGCCTCCAAAATCCAATTCGTTGCAACAGTGTCCCGTATCCGGTCCTCCATCCCCTGCCCGCCGCCGCCTCCCGCGCACCCCTGCTCGGCGCGCGCGACGGCCGAGGCGCCCCCGTCCTCCTCCCCAGCCG
Source organism: Eragrostis curvula (assembly GCA_007726485.1). Lineage (NCBI taxonomy): Eukaryota > Viridiplantae > Streptophyta > Magnoliopsida > Poales > Poaceae > Eragrostis > Eragrostis curvula. The sequence continues at coordinate 52,156,210 of CM017439.1, forward strand.
CGCATCCGGGTGGCCGCCGCGGGGCTCCAGCTCGCCATGGGCGCCGACGGCCTCGCCTACCTCCCCATCTGCCGTCGCTCCGTCGTCCTGCATCATGCGGCGACGGCTTGACGGGGACGGGGGCCGCTCTGCCACCGCCTCGGCGTGGACAGGTCCAGGCGCTGGTGGAGAGCAGAGCGCGGGCCTCCGCCGCGTCACTCCAGAGCTGCTTGAGCACCCAGGCTTCGGCGAGGCTGGCGGCGAACAAAGTTCAGGTGCTGTCCAGGTACCACCGCCGTGCAACGTCTCTTGTCCCGTTGGCATGCAGCATTGGCGTTTTTTGATTCTTGAAAATGACCTGCAACTCTGCAAGAAGTAGAGTACTTGCGCCGTGTGCATGATTTGTCCAAATTAATTGGGAGCAGAAATCGCATGCAAGTATACTACCAGAACTTAGAAGTACAGAAAATGCCTAAGCAGAGGATTGGAAAGCTTACAGAAACAGCAGTGTCTGAATGTAAATGCAACCATAAGTCCACGTTCCTGATATGAACATGAATGTTCGGTGTAACAGGTACTGTGTATATCATATCATAACAGATATGTGAGTGATACTTTGTTTTTGGTTCATCCCATACAAGCATTTGCACAGCACAGGACTAAGCAATCATAAATTCATAAGTTAAGCTGAAAACAGCCGTCCTCTGATGGCTTGAAAGAATAGTCATTGCACACTACCAGAATTTCATTGCAGTAAGAGGGTGCTATGCAATTTCGTTGCACTTTGGAGTCAGAATAAAAGATTGAAGAACTTCATTGCAGAATTTGCTTGCAGGGCACCAATCTTGTGACAGCACAACTGGATGCAATATGGCATTTGCGAAGCATTTGTGGCAGCACATCACAAGTTGCGTGACCAAGCTCTCCATATCCAGCTTCAAAAGGACCTCATCGAGCACAACTGGATGCGATATGGTTCAATCTAGATGTCATGGTCAATGTGTGTAATGCCTTTGTAGTAGAAAGATAATTGTTGATCATTGTCTGTAAACAGTCTGTTTTATCATGGTCAATGGATGTTCAGTATTTTTATTGTAAATCTGGGTCCATTTTCATTTGTTCGAGAATTTTGTATGCTGTTTTTTTATTTGAGATATTTCTATACTATGACAAATGCTATTTGAAACATGACTGTTGTAGCCAGCAGTAGCAGGCAAGTGACCATTATTCTGCCATAAACATCTGTAAGTGAATGCATGTTGGTCACTAAACCTTTCCAAGTTAACATTTGCTGAAGAATTACTTGAGGCAACTTTGGCTGAAGTGGAAAAATCAGAGAAGGCAATTCTGCACCTAACAGTGAATTTAAATTCTGCACCTAAGGCGACTTTAGGATGCTTGTATCTTCTGTCATGCTAGCATTTCAGTTTGAGACATAATTTATTCACATGAAAATAATTTATTCAGTCGTCTTCTCCTTTTGCTGCTGGCTCGGACCTTAAGGCACGCCTCGTCGAACAGGCGGTGGGTGCTTGTCCCGTTCCTCGCCTTGCCGTCAGGCCCGTCACTTGCGGAACCGCAGACGCATTACGTCGAACAGCTTAATGCGCCCGTTTTCCTCTGTAAACCGTTTAGGACACTATGTTCTATAACAGCAGTCTTTGCATCTAGTCTAGCTGGTTTAGGGTTCTTTAAAAATAAATGCCATTCTCCGCGACGATTTGTTGCGAAGAAAATGGGATCCCAGACAGGGATGGAAACAAATTCAGATTGTTAGAGTTCAGCTAAAAAGACACCACCATCATTCATGATCTGAAAAGAGAAGCATGATCGAGTCCAGTTGATCCAACACCCAAGACAAGGAAACAGAGAAACCAGGCATGCCAAACAGTCCACCACGCCATAAGCCATTACTCTGCCGTAACAACTGTTAAGCTTCTGAACCCCAGCCTACCAGCTCCATGCTGGCCTGGTGTGGTGACTGGGGCTCTCAGTGTGAATGTATTTCCTCACTTGAGTGATTATGGAGAACAGATATCCAAACATGCCTTCAGTTGAAGACAGTTTACACGACAATAAACTGAAGTCAATAATTTGTAGTGACCAAACTGTCATTCAGCATGCTAATTAACTTAAACATCACAGTACTACCTTACAGTAACAGAGCTCCAACGTTTCGCAAAACACTATTATGAAACTAGAATGGCAGCAGGGAGACAACTGCACAACCTAAGTTGGAAGAGAGAAAAACAGTAGCGTCATAGTACTGCAAGAGAGAGTGATCACTCAAAAGTCTAAAACCATACTATCACTGTCTCCTTAGGTTTTGTCTTCTCCTTCAACAAGCGTCTCATTTTGCGAAATTCTTCAATATCATCAGCTTTCCAGAGTCTGATCCAGAGCATCTCAAGGTCTCTGGTTACAACAGATACCAGATTCAGATCAACAATGGGTTTCTTTCTCAAGGTGACCTGATTGGGTACATTACCATTCTGTATTTCATATAACTGCAGAAGCCGAGAAATTTCATTGTATTTGTAGGTCCTTTGGTCATTCTCTTTAAAGTTGTGTATGCAGAGAAGATACAATACAAGTTTATAGGAGTTTACCTTAAACTGATCCAGAGTAAGAATGGCCAAATTAGGAGCACACTGAAGGAAACAATTCAACGGGCCACAGAAGTCATTGACCAGCCATTCCCCAATGTATAGGTTCTTCAATTTGCAAAATGATAGACCTTCACGAGCTGAATTTCCCATCATGTCCTTTAAATAACATAAACAACATAACACTCAGTGAAGCTTTAGTTACAAAAAGTAGCAATCAAATAACGCGAAGATGAATTTTCACCTGAAGAAACATGTTAAATCTGAAGAGCTCAAGTTGCTGGGCATTGCAAAGTGCTGCAGCAAGATCATATCCACCCCGAGCAAGGTGCTTGGCTCCATCATCACAAACATATACCCATGCGCTCACCAGAAATGGCATGTCATCGAGCTGAACTTTCCCTGAAACAGTTAGCCTCAGGGAGCCAACATGAGGAGCAGAAACATGAAGTTTCTTGTAAGAGCAGTCAGTAATGGACAGAATTTTCAGGGTGTCAGACGATATCTTGAATGAACCAAGTGAGGACCGGGATAAACTCAAGTCTTCAAGTGCTGGGCAACCAGATCTGAGCTTCTTCGCCACGGATGGATCAGAGAACTTCACAAAGTCAAGGCGCAGCTTCTTCAGGCAAGGGAGACAGACGGATCTTGGAGCAAGAACCTCCCTGGTTGTGATGGCTGACAGGTTGAACTCCTCAAGAGTTGCGCAGTTGAAGACACATTCTGGCAGATTGAAATAGGAATCTTTGGATGCAAGATTTATTTGAAGCACAAAGAGACCACGGCTCAGGGCATGGCGCAGCCACCTGCGCTCGTGGTCGAAGTACTTCTGGCGCCGACTGTGCAAGCAGAACGTGCGCAGCGGCACCGAGCCGTCACGGAGGAGCAACAATAAGTTCCCAAACTTCTCAGAGTGCTTGTGGCTGGACCGCAGGCTGACGAAGGGCATGGTCGTCCACAAGTACCGCCACCGGCGCGACAGAAGGCTGAGCTCTACAACTTGTTCCGCATCCAGGAAGCGCAGGATGCGGTGCAGGATGTCGTCAGGCAGCTCGCTGAGCCGGTCGTGCGTGGCATCCTCTGGTGCCGACATGGCCCCTACAAGCGAATTACGTCGAACACCTTACAATCACTGAAACAAAGGGACGTTGCCAACATTAATATCTCGCGTATTGCGTCAAATCAAAGAGAAATAGGGATTGAGACGAGGTGTTTGGACTTCGGGAAACTTGATCGGTGCGCCCGCATCACCGATTGAGAAACGTACACACAATGCTGGCAAAGTGGCAAGTGCGTGAATCACTTCACTTTTCTAGCCATTGCAGTAGCTCGCCCTCGTCGTCGCCCCGCTCCCGCCTCCACTCCACCCTTCCTAACCAGTGCACTAGTTCACCACCGTCGACGCCACCCCTCGCCGCCGTCCTACCTTCCCGCGGCCGGCAACCGGCGTCGGTACATCGGCTATAGCCGCCGCCAGCGTCCTCCCTCTAGGCCCGCTGACCACCCAACCACGAACCCAAACTCGAAGAGAAACGTACCGTGAGGGCTCCTCGCCGGTCGCCGCAGCGCCACGCCTCGCTGTTCACCCTGCTGATTCGAACTTCGAAACCCGGGGAAGGACTGGCATTGACCCAACGGGGCGGTCCAAAGCTCGCTAAACCAAGTGGAGTGCCAGGAAGGGGGGTTAGCCAGTCTGGGCGTTTGCCTGCATTTTTCCTCGCAAAATATTGCATATTAACCCCCTACCTAGGAAGAAGTTCATTTTACTACCCTCAAGTATATATGTAGTTCATTAACCCTTTAAACTAAGTTTTGGTCTATTTTACTCCCTCCAACTATTTAGATTGGTTCAATTCATTCTCTCATGAAATTTTTCTTTTTTTATCTTTAGCTACACATCATGTTTAAGCGTAAACTTTTGTGGCAGTATAGGTTATAACATACCTTATGTTAGAAAAATGTTTAAAGAATTTTTTTTCAAAATTTTTGTATGTGGAAAGTGTGCAATACAAATTCAACATATAAGATAGAATAATGTAAGAAAATATTTCTGAAAAAATTCAGAATAATTTTTCTAGCATAGACGATGATGTCATCTACCATCCTACAAAATTTAAGCTTCAAATGTAACCCATACAAAGAGAAACAAAAAAGAAAAAATCTATGAGGGGGTGAATTGAACCAATCTAGATAGTTCGGGGTAGTAAATCAGACTAAAAGTTAGTTTAGAGGGTTAAGTGAACTACATGAATACTTGAGGGTAGTAAAATGAACTTCTTCCTATGTAAAAAAAAAAAGCATTTTTCCTATCAATGTGATTCGTATATATAAAACCGCATTTCCCATGACTCTTTATTGTAAAGAAAAAACATCAATCGATTTTCGCACTCTCTTTTCGCACTCTCGAGAAAATGGGACCCAACTCCCGAGACGGATGAAGTTACAGATTTGTTTTTTATTTTTTTTGAGATGAAGTTACAGATTTGTTGGATTGTAGACGTGTGCCCCCACACCCCCACCCCCCCCCCCCCCCCCCCCAAAAAAAAAAAGCAGTAGTCATACCCTCAAGAAAATTAGGGCACTCAATCAATATCAATCAAACCAATGCCGAGCATAATTCAGAAAGAAAATCAACACTGGACAGGGACCTTCCTTTCCTTCGATCGAGCATAAGAGTGTTGGTGTCGTCAGCTTGTTCGTCTCGCTGCTTTGCAGCAGCTGCGAAGCAGCAACTACTGTTCCAGTTATTTCTTCAGCAGCATCCGCTACAGTAAAACAACTGCAAAACAGCCTGCCGAACAAGCTCCAAACCAATGCCAGTATTGCACATTCAAATTACAGATATTAAAAAAATATCGTCTTTGAAGGAAGGAAACTGTAAAGGCTACGCTGCAATAAAACAGCTGGTGACAAATTTGAGAGCACAAGTTAAAAAAAAAAATGGTATGGTTGATTTATAAAGAGGCAAAATCAACGTGCCCCAAACTCTTCTGCCCACTGATGCCGCAGACTAATTATCTGGGTGTCCCTAGTGACGGGCTGACGGGGGATACAAAATTCGCGGTCTGAGAGCACCTATCTCGCTCTGGTTACTGGACCACCAAAACGAAAACTATTCTGTTTCTGTAATTCTGTTATTAACAACAAAGATAACCAGGTGTGTAGAAAAGCAGCATTCGTCAAAAGCTTCAAGCAGCCTTGTTCTTGCAGTAGTTCTCCAGCCACTCCATGGTGACACTCTTCGGTCTTTCAAGTGGCAGGCCAAGGGCACGGTCCCAGATGAGCTGTGCCATAAGCAGATAGTTTGTCAGTGTTTGCAGACACAAGAACCAACAGATATGTATCTGAAAGTGCAAGGGAAAAGACAAACCTGAGAACCTATCCCGATGCTCCTTGAAACACCGAACAAGACGGTGTAATACCTACATATTAAAACAAGGTGTTCCGGCCATAAGTACTGATCATTGTGAACTAGATTGGGTGTTACATCATGGATCATTCGTTCAGATTTAAATGCCAAGATGTACAAGCATACCGTGCTTCAGACAATCCAAAATGGTTCAGCAAAACTCCACTGTGAGCATCAACATTTGGCCATGGGTTTTTGACCTGAGTACAATAGCAGAGAATAGTGTTCATAAAAAGTAAGCTGAAAATAATGGAAGCAGAAATCATGATCAATCCCGGTGGCACCATATACCTTGCCCAGCTCAGTGAGGATCGGAGGCACAACTTCATACAACTTGGATACCTGTAAAGGAGGTATGGTATTTAAGACTGTTGAGCTGAAGGAAGACCATTCAATTAATTAGATAAAGGCTCTAGACTCACCAATTTGAAAAGTGGATCCTCAGGTAAATGCTTCAAGGCAAACTCCCTTTGACATGTGTAACGTGGATCTGTCTGACGTAGAACTCCATGGCCATAGCCAGGAACAACCTAACATCAAATGAAACAAATTATTAGTTTGTTCTTTTTTTTCTTCCTAGAGCTTGCTTAACCCACATAGAGAATGTGTATATGGATCATTACGGATACGCATGACATTTTACAAGTCCAGGAGAACGAATCCAACAATGGGCAACTATACCTTAGGCCTATTGCGTTCCATTCAAAAGTTTATGGTTTAGCAATAGAACGACCCATGGGGGAAAAGCTTGGGTGCAAACATGACCTTAAACACTAGAATTTTGCTAAATGAATTGATATAATCTGAGATGAGCTACCTTTCCGCTCTTTAGTGTCTTCCAGACATATTCTTTGAGTTGATCTGTGGTAATGTCACTCCCAGTTTCCTCAATTACAGATTTGATCCATAGCAGCACTTCCTGCAATGTACAGACAGTTCACACACATTATAACAGCAAGTACATCAATCAATACAAAAAAAAATTAAGAAACATGAGTTTCTTCATTCAGAAAACATGTGCACTGTTTATCAGGCAAGTGAGCTACTAGTAATTAGTACTATGAGGGGGTCAGGAGGATGGCAATTCATTTCGGGAGATCTTTTTGGCGATCACTAGTGACACACAGCACAAGGCAAGATAACATTGCAGGCAGTGTTTTTCTAGACACGCGTCTAATGCGTCTAGATGACGTCTAGACGCAAGACTTGAGGTTAACGTTGAGTGATTGAGTCTAGGCCCTAGTCACCACTCTAGACACAAAACGCGTCTAAAACCGTCTAGATGGTCTTTGACCGTGTAGATGTGGCCTCTAAACACACCCTATACATGTTTATCTTAATGTGCGTCCGGACGATCGTCTAGACCAACAAGACGTGATCCATATGGATTACGAGAAGGGGCAAATGAAAGATATTGATGGTTAATCGATGAATTTAATTAATTAATTATGAATTGGCTATTTATTTAACATTTAGCATGCTTATTATGTTCATACTTGTGAGAATTGAGAACTAGTAAGTGATATCTCAGTCTAAATTTGATATTTGTCATTTGCAATGCTATATTTTTGAGTTTTTCTACAAAAGTAAAGCTATATATTTGGATTTTTTGCTGTTATAGTGTAAAAAAGTATAATACGTCTAATGCGTCTAGACGTCGTCTAGTCCGTCTAGACGCTAGTCGCCAGCCCAACGTCTGTTTTCGTCTAGCGTCTAGAAAAACATTGATTGCAAGGCACATTAAGATTGCTAAACTAAACATACCTGATTAGCAAGGCCATGAAGCGGCCCAGCCAAACCATTCAGAGCTGCTGCAAAGGAAAGATAAGGATCTGACAGGGCACTTCCAACCTGCAATTGGATCATCATGAGTGAAGAATAACGAGCTCACAACCTATGAGAATGAAGTAAATAGGAAACGTAAAAAAGGATAGTGGACAGTGCAATCACAGGACGTGAAAATGGCAGGCTAGAACAGAGAAATGTTTCTCCTTGTAAACATATAGGGGAGTTTCTACGTTCAAGTTGGGCTGCCCAATTAGTTCACTACAATTAAGAGTCTACCATCAAATATTGCACTTCTACAATGATCTCTAATAGGTTCGCCTCCCCTCTTCCAAGTTGACACTTTATCTTCCTTCATCAAGAATGTCACATTTATACACATGGCTCTCTAAATTAAAAGCAGCTCATCCAGAAGAAGTAAATATACAGATGTTCTAAAACCAACTACTGTTGGAACAGTCAACTGTAATCAGCACTGTGCATTTCAATGGAGGAGAAAGGACTACACCAGGCGGTCTTTCAAAACAGTGTTTTCTTCAACAATGCACCATTACATTCTTAATAATCATTGGATAAATCCAAAAGTAAAGTGATATCTTCTACAAAAAATATTCACAGCAGACAGCTGTCATCCTTTTGGCGCAACACTAATAAGAAAATAAAAATCTTAACAAAGAAAATAAATATTACCAGATGACCCGTGTGAGCACTGACATTCCCGCCTTCATGATCACTACAAGAATCCAGGTGGTAGTAAGAGGGGGAATCAACACAAGTCCTCCAGAAACAGATACACAAGTCAAGACAAGGGTGGATGAAACATACGCATGAATTGTTACATATAGACGCATTAGCTCCAGCATTTTTGGGTCGTCAAAACCAAGCATGTGAGAAAAATTTGCCGCATAGTCCAAAGCATTATCAGTTGCTATTCTTTTCCCGTCCTTGAAAACCCTTTAGAGAACAAAGGAAACAAGATGATTCATATAAACTTTAAAATTTAAGTGCATTGATAATAAAATATATATAGCGGTTAATGGAACAAAAGCTACCTCCGGTAAACATACGAAGCCACAGGTGGAAGCCGAGCAATCATATTTAAGCAATCTTCATAGGTAGGTTCCCAGAACCTATACAGATAACAGTTGTCAATAGTCAGAACCTATACAGATAACATTTAAACACATAACGCAATTAGGTTGCAGCATGAATCCCAGACATACTTTGATTTTGGCATTCCTTTCTCGTAAGCTTTTTGAAATTCGCTATCAACCTGAAATGGAGCTCAAATATGAAAAATTCAAGTGACTGCACTTTCAAGGCTCTAAAAGAATCAAAGCACCTAAAACTAATTTATTTCAAGGAAATGTGATTTTTTTTGGGGGGGGGGGGGTTCTTATTTCAGAATTTGTACTCTCTTCTTCTTAATGAAATGCGTGCATTTCGCGTTCGCGAAAAACAAGTAGACATAAATAGATATTAGTTATAAATGCATTGAGTTCTGAGGGTAAAAAAATGTGATGGATAAAAATATTTCATGTGGTAGAATGATCGATAAGGAAATATGATTTTGCATTTCAAAAGACTAATATTCTGCAATAGCAACGAACTAGCCGAACTGAAATGGCTGACCTGAAGGGCCATTACTCCAGTGGTAAACTGTGTCATAGGATGTGCTGATGAAGGGAGAGCATCTATCGCCGCATAGACATGATCTGCATCCACATCAAATGTCAGTCACTACTACAGAGCAAATTGGCAAGGTAGAGTATACAGAACTTTACAAGATTGCTAACGGAGGCAAAAAGATCTCTCTATTAATCTGTGACTACCCTTTGAATTTCATATCAGTAGATATTAGCATCAATTCATCCAGATAGTTCGTGGTTCGTTGACCCAACGATAACACATGTAGCCAGCAGACACAGTAAGGTACCTGGGATTTTCGAACGGCTAAGCAAGTCTTTTGATAGAGCATCAACTTGCTCTTTGGTTGGAACCTGAAACAAGAAAAAATTGGCACACGTTACAGGAAGCACAACAAAAAGATCACTGAGAAACTTTTGTCTGCTTCTGAATCAACAGCAATGTAGTCCTCCTTTTTTAGAGAAACATGTTTGGTGCACTTCTGAACTAGAAGTTGATAATTTGTATAAGTAGGCACCTTTCCCGTCAGAAGAAGCCAAAGGAGACCCTCAGGCAACGGTTCACCATCCTTAACTGCTGTTGGCAGTACTTTCTGGCACTCTGGAATTGAGAGGCCCCTAAAACGAATACCCTGGATATGAAAAAAGGTGATTAGTAGTTTTCTCTAAAAAAAAGGTGATTAGTAATGGGATAAGTTCCTCCACATTGAGTTTAATTATTTCAACATGGTTACAGACTCAGGTGAGTAAAGCTTTAAAAAATGTAAATTAATATTGTCATGTAGATTCCCGACAAAAGCCTTGGCTTAATAATGTAAAATCATTATACTCTTCAACAAAAGAAAGTTTGCAGTAGCAAGTTGTGGCCCATAAGCATCTTCTGCAAATCATTGTGTTATAGTTTGTTCGGGACATTTATTCATACTTTAGCATCATGAAGTGGAACTGCAGAGAACACATAAATACCTCCTCTGGGTCAAGGAGAGATGTTTCCCAAAGCATTCCAATCATCCCTCTCATTCCACCAAGGACCTGCAGGAACATTATTCAGGAATTAGGTCCGATAAGTTAGTCCAAGTATGCCCTACAAAAGAGACATATCCATTCACATACAATCGATACTGGTAAAGGCATACCATGTCCACATTAATGTTTCCAAGCTGGACCTTTCCATGCTCTGATTTAAGCTTCTTTAAACGATCCTGTAAGAAAAGCAGTAGAGTAAGTTGATCTTTGTTCTCATGTCCTGAAATATCAAATCAACAAGACAAGATAAACAGTAGTTTATCAAGAGAAGTGATTGAAACAGTTGCCAGGGAGGCTATCAACAGTACTTGGTCTATTTCATAATACAGCTAGGTCCAAGATTAAGAACATGCACGGGACAGTTTCCTCTGACAGAGGAGATGGGATAGAACTGACAAACAGTATACACTACTTTCAGGCTATTAATTGCTGGCACATTTCACAACTTCGAGAGGAAAATCTATTAGAAATAATCTTGAAGCAAGAGTTTAGCAATGTCTCGCACAGAATTGAATGAAGCAAAAGAACTGAGGTTGCTATCTAAACGAAAAAAAGAACATAAAAGATCAGATACCGTAACAACTTCTCAACTTTACAGGATTGATAGATGGTGTATTGAGTAACAAACCTGCTGTTCAGGAATCATTTCCTGCAACTGGGACCTAAGATCCTGCATTTGCAGAAACCCAATCAGCATCATGCATCTTCCAGTTTCACGAATTTCAGATAAAATTTTATCTAGAGAGACGGAATGAATACAAGTGTCTTACGAGATCGGAAGTACTCTGCATCTGCAGCCATCTCACACCACCCAGCGTGGTGGCCTCCTGCGTCTGTCAGAAGCAACAACACAGATGAACAAAAATCTCAGCACCCACAAATATTGAACCAGCACAGACACCAACACGACAAGCCTAAATGAACCACTCACCAAGCGGGATCGCAGCCTCGAGACCGCGGTGAGGCCCCGGAAGAACGCCATGGACGGAGCTCGTGGCTACCCACCTGAATCAAACAACAACAGATGATCCCATAAGGCTTCCGAAGTTAAATTAAACCTAACCCCCCAAAAATTGGAAAATCAACCCGTAATTCCCACCGCACAGACGCCGCTAGAACAAACGAATACGCAACAAACCGTGCGGATTGGAAAGGGGGATGAGTTTGGATACGAGGGCTGGCTACAGATAAGAGATCCCGCGGAACGAAACGTACAATCCCCGAAGCTTTGCTTACCAAGGACAGAAGAGATTGCCCCGCGTGTTCGGCAGCGATGAATGCGGAGGGAGCCTGGAACAGGGGAATGAATGGGGTGGTCGCCGGCTTGCCGGGTTCTGTTGGCTAGGGGCGGACTGAATATATACGGCGGGCTTGAGGTGTGATTCGAACAGAATAGTATCTCAAATGCACGCATATCCATTCTTTTGGAATTGGCTTTGGATAAAGTTCATGTGTGTTTTGAAAAGTTAACATGATTGAAGGGGCATCTACGTCACTTTCAGCGTGTTCGTCTCGCTGCTTCGCAGCAGCTACAGTGTTCGTAGTTATTTCTTCTGCAGCAGTTACAGTTATTTCTGCAGCTGCTACAGTGTTCGCAATTATTTATCTGCAGCTGCAGCCGCAGTTCGCAGTTATTGATTTTGATATTGTTGCCTCACACAAGAAACAATCGAACTCCCGCATTTTTGAACGGAGATTGACTTTGTTCTATCATTTTCACGGTCCCGGCACAAGACTTGAAAATTTTACAGTAATTTTCACCCTGTTCGCATCGCTGTTTTGCAGCGGCTACAGTGTTTTAGTTATTTTTTCAGCAGTCGCTACAGTAAAACAGCTGCTTCGCAGCGAAGCGAACAGGGTGTTTGTTTTCTGAGGGAGTCAATTCCACCAAGCTCGATGAGAAGGAGCACAGGTTAGACTTTAGGCCTCGCGTACAAAAAGTTGCTAATTTTATTCACTTTTCACATTGACTCATGATTGGTTTTCATTTTCCTAAACGAGTAGAGGGATTCGAGCTTAACACAAATATAAATGCAGCCATTCAGAAATATGTGGAATTGGAACTATTCAAAACGGGAAGCCAAATCAGGCACCACTTCTGCCTCTTCCACAGCGCCTCTCCGAGGAAGAAAAGGGCATAGGATATCTACCACTTTCATGAGGCAGACAGGTGTTACCAAGGTTAGCAATATCGTTGGAACCGAGGAAACCGCCGGACGCCGAGAACCCTGGTTTGGTCGATTTTCGCGGTAACCGACCGAAAATCGACGGAAAATTCAAATTTGAATTTCCGAATTGGAAACCGAAGAAACCGGTCGGTTTTGACCGGTTACCGACCGGTTTCTGTCGGTAACCGGTCGGTTTGCTCGATTTTGTACGCAGAATTAAAAATCAACAAAAAATGGCTTAAAATATTGGATTTTTTTGCATGATTTTTGGTGACATATTATAAAAATGATTAGCCACACATTGAGAACATAGAATTGATAAAAGATTGCACCAATCTACAACATACCACAATTCACACAAAGTTCAACATAAAATGTCCGATACATAGTTCTTGATGAAATTAAACATAGAACATAGTTTTGAACATAATACACGTAGTTTTGTGCACATCAGCATTGAACAATGGATACATGTCAAGACCATATGACGTCGGATTGCGGATTGTTCATGGCGTTGTATTCATCAATTGACATGACCTGGATTCCTTGTGTAGCCAACAAGTTATGATCATATACAATGTCACTTTAAATGATTGGACAACGATATAAAAGTGCTTACCCCAATATTGTGTCTCCTTGATAGCAGCACTGAAGTAAGGACTATCAGCCTTGTGACCAGCAATAGCTTCTAAGTGCATCTATTTCGCCCAAGCCTTACCAATTGCCCTCCTTGCATTCTTCTTCTTCTGTGACGGCATCACCGAGTCAATCCTTGGTTGATAGGTCGGCTGAGATGAACCCCCTTCCCTCGTTGAGAAAGACTTTCTGAGCATCCCCATGATCCCACCACTTTTTTTGCTGCCCCCTCCCTGAGATGAACCACCACCGTGGTCGTATTGCCTTCCGTGTGCACGTGAACGCATCTCATATTCATGCTGTTGTCGAGAAGCATGCATGGCAGCTTGCAACTCATCATCCTCCTCATCAGTGCTTACATTTCCCTCTCTAGCAAGTTCCTCCGCTCTCATTTTGTCCCTTTGTCGTTCCTTAGTCTTCTGCTTAGTTCTATCAATGTCACGGCGATAGTAGTCACAAACATCTTTTGGAACGAACATGCAATGCACCACATTACTTCCACGTCCTGCCAAGTGCTCCTTCAACCTTGTCGCACCACCACCCTTCCTCTCTAACTTGCAATACTTGCATACAAATCCGGCCCCCCTAGGCTCTCCATGTTCCCAAACAGTATCTTTGTCGCGATCACCCATTGTGGCTGCATCAAATTCACATTTACTTGTATGAAAATCACAATTTCATCCACAATGACACAAGCAATTCACTATATCATCGACATTCGTATTTCTTAATCCCTAGTTTGCGACCTATACGAAAATTTGATAAACTGGAATCCTTCATTTCCAAACTATACCATAACACATGTACGAGCTTCATCGACAACAGATACAATCATTGAAAAATGAAAAATCAGAAGAAAAAAAATTTCGAACCAGCTCACCTCTAGGCCGCGCGGCCGCCGACGAAACCGCGCCGGTCGCGTCGGTTACCGACGCCTAATCGTCGGTAACCGGTCGGTTCGACCGGTTACCGACGCCGCCGCCGCCGCGCCGCCTCGGCCCGCGGCTTTGGAGCCGCCGCAGCAGTCGGTTACCGAGCCGAACCGGTCGGTAACCGACGCTGGGTCTTCGGTTTCCTGGAAAATCGAGCGGTTAGGCGTCGCCGGCGACGTTTCGACGGCGGCGACCGGCGGATCGAGCGCGGCGGCGTCCGTCCGCGTCGGGGGCTCTGCGGGTGAGGCAAGATGAGGCAGTGGGGGAAGAATAATGCGGGTGAGGGAAGGATAAGGTGACTTTTTATTTTTATTTTTTCATTTTTCTCGCCCATAACACTTTGGCGATTTTTTTGCCCAACCAAATGAACGATTCTTTGAGATTGGTTTCCACCAATATTCTCCAAATTCCTTCTAGTTTTTTTACATATTTTTTGTTTCAAATTTTTTCAAATTTTCAAAAAAATTCAAATTTCAAATTAAAAAACCGGTGAACCGGACTTACCGGACCGGACCGGTAAGTCCAGTTTTCGCGAAAATCGCCCGGTTTCTGGCGGTTTTGTAAACCTTGGGTGTTACACATGACTCTAGTCGTTTAGAAAAGTTGTTTGAATAATCTATAGGTCAATGATTCAAAAATCGGTAGCTACATTACACCCTGCTAGCTAACAGAAAGGGATAGCATCACACTTTAATCAATTGAAAATAAAAGAAACGCTAGAACGTCCCAGTACTACGGAACCTTTCTAGCAGTTCCATGGAATGTGCATGGTGAAAAGGAAGCTGTTCTCAAAGGGAAAAAGAGAAAAAGAAGCATGGATTTTTCATTTTGCGTGGCTCGCAGAAAACTTCGTAACGCTTTTCATGTCGTTAGGATTCTTCAAACGGAACGGGCAAATGGTGGTCGGCTACTCGGCTTGCTCCGCAAGAAGGGCAATCACGCCATGCTCTGCTCTGCCCTGCGCTCCAAGCAGGAATCTTCAAGGATAACCATGGGCATGTAACTTGTAGTAAGTGGTTTCGGCCTTTAAAGGAGAGCGTTTGTCTAGCCAACCGGCCCATCAGGGATCATGAGTCAGACAACAGTTTGAAAAACATTGAGCTCGAGGGCACCTTTGATCAGATCAAGAACGCTAGCGCTATGGTCAGGGAGCTGATTGTCAGCATCGGTGGTGGTGCCTCTCCTCCAGTCAGGAACCCAAGCAATTTGAAGACCAAGCTGTGTGATAACTTCAAGAATGGATCATGCACTTTTGATCATGGGGAAAAGGGCTTCGCAAGCCTGCTGCTACTTGAGATCAATGTTGTGGGTCTGTAGCATGATGACTGAGATGTTTTGGAAATGTCCATGTAACTCTAGACTTGAGTACGGATGATGGATTTACTGACCATTTTAGGCATACGCTATTGCACTTGAACAATATCTGTCCCATATCCTGTGATATTTTGTGCTCTGTTTTGGTTGGCCGGTTCTGTTATCCTTTTGACCTGTGAAGTTTTGCTGCTGCTACTTTAATATATGTCCTGGTGGTAACCTGGTTCTCCTTGCCATCTTGATGCAATTCAGATTATTTGTGGGGAGGTGTTAGCTTAGATTGCTAATGAACAAATTTAGCTGACCAAACAAATCGTTTTTCTAAGTTATCATCAGCATCTGGTGTAACCTCCTCCTGTCTCACTCCACAGTATGTTAGGAGGAACATACTTGTCATAACTAAAGTCCGAATAATAGACTGGGATTTATAGTTACATTTCTAAGTCATGAAACTAACTAGCACAAGTTGTGCAATAGCACTATAGCAGGATGGCACAACTGTCTACAAGGCTACAAACCCTAAGGGAAATATAAATTAAAAAAGTGAATATTTCTACATACAAAACAATGCAGGCTGTGATGAGTCATGAGCCTACACATTCCAAGCAGGCAAGGTCAGTCCTGGCCTCTAAAAAGACGCCTACGCTTAGACGTTAGATTCTCCTCCGGTGTTTCCTGGACTACCTGCTCCTGCAGGACCAAACCTCGGTTCCTAGTGAGTTTCCGAATAGGTGTTCCCTGAGCCCGTGCCTCTAGATCTGCCTGATTATTTTCTTCAGTGCAGGGAGCGGGAGCACTATCATTTTCTTCAGTGCAGGGAGCACTCTGGGAGGTCCTGTGTGGCAACAATTCCTCCCCCTCTGGGACAACGTTCTTCATAAGCTGTAAATGGATGAAAAGAGAATAACAAAGGTCAGATTACAAGCACTGAACATATTCAGTTTCACCCTATGTATACCTATGAATTTGGATCATATACATTCTCATTCTGTTCAAATTCTATCGCACAGGCAGCATGCTTACATGGACAAACAAGTGAACAACTGACACTGATTGTTTCATAGCAACAGTTAACTTTAAAAAGCAGCATCCTTAAACAAGTGGTACCCAAATGGCAAAGTAGTTCATTTTGTAATGCTCTTCTTAATTTACTCTTAAATAAATTTGCTAAAACTATCTTCTACAAATGAAGTAGAAAGGTTAGCAGATAACATAAAAATTATGATTGAAACTATACCTTCCAGTCTTTGAAATCAAATCTAAAAACAAAATGGTTGTAGGAGACCTCTCCTGAGGCTACAGCACTAGCAGCTGGTGCGTTTCTTGGACCTGTTTGAGGCCAATAGAATATATGTTAGACATTAGCAGCAGAATTCATAGATTCACCTAAGCACTAAAGGAAATACGAACAAAGTACTTACGCACTATATGATGACCGCTACCATCTACATTTATTTCCACCCTACCATCCTTGACTAGAAAAGACAGCGCAAAAATATTCTCAACTGTTTGGGCAAATGAAAGCCTGTTCAAAACAAGGTTTTCCAGCTTTGCACTTTTTTTCCGCCTCAGGATATTAAATATAACTAACACATTCCTGTCAGTGTCTGTCTTTACTTCCTCCGAAGAATCAGCAAGCTGCAGATCGAAAAGCAATGTATTGATGCAAATTAGTTATGAAACAGTCAGCAGCAAGTCCAGTGATTAAGACACAAACGTTACAAGAATAGAAGTTCATCAGTAGCTCCAGAAATTCAAATGCACATAAAGAGAACTTGAGAGGATACCAACCATATAGTTGCAGATGATTTTGAATAATGTCCTAATATGTAACAATACAATAAGTGCAGAACAGAGAACCTACTCTACTGTGCATTGTGTTGCAGTGAAAGGCAAATGAGAAGGTCTCAAAGGAAACCATGAATGAGATGAAGAATTGAGCAATCGACACCATCATACTATTGAAAGTACACCAGATAATTCATAATATGGAAAACAAGATGTAACCTCTTCAGGACAAGTATTTTCAGTTGGCCTTGCAGTTCGTTTCCTACTAGCAGCTGTGGCCTTCCGCTGTTTTACTTCTGTATTCATGGGTCCAAGCCTGTAATGGAATACAAGGTTCAAATCATTTGTCAATCAGGAAAAGAAAAGACACTGTTGAGAAAATATCGAACAGCTTTATTACATGGTGCAGCATCCAGGCACAGCCCCAAAGGCATGTGAGACAGAGAGCCCAACATCACCCCAGCGCAATGAGGCAGCCTCACCATCAAGGCTCCCTTGCTGCCCAAATTTCTTCAGCATTGCTGTTATAAAATCAGAAGGGGTGATTCCTTCACTTGACTGGGACCTCACAGATGTTACCAAAGTGCTTGCAATGTCAAGTAGGGCTTCCGCATCAGCTATTTGCTCCCTAGGCCTCTGTACTGCAAAGCAGAAGGGTGTGTCAATTCCTTTTATTCATAATACCTCAAAAACAATGAAAAGTAGAAAATGAAGCCCCTTGCTCCCATACTAAGTAATCATGCTGCAATACAAAAATGGGCTTTATTGAACCTAACATGAGAATGATACCCATCTTTGCCACAAAATGCAATCATGCTACGAAAAAAAAAATGTTGAGCAAATACATCAATATGTGCCACGCAGCATAAACAAAACTCAAAATCATCAGTCCATAGATGATACATCAGCAAATCCATGGTATATGTAAAAGAGTAATAATCTATCCACAGAGAAATAACTTTTAATATAGCTGTCATTAGAATAAACTTGTGTATGCTACATACATAATAGGAAAGGCATCAGAAGTCTAAAAAAACACATGTAGACTTTTTGTAATAGTTTGCTGCTACTGCTGACAGACGTGTTGCAGCAAAATGTCGTAGACAGATTCAGACGGACATAAAAATGCTAGCGCACCTTTATTGAGATAACGTGCAAGCAGCTAAGTTCAGAACATCAGGGAAACAAATTATAGCCTGCGCTCATTAAATCCCCAGGAAAATAGATAGCAATTCATGATTGAGGAACATGCTTTTAAAAGCTTTAGAGTGAAACCATATCTAAGCCACCTTGAGTTTAGTCCCATATTTGCCAATATTACCAGATTCGGTGTGCCATTGCTGAATATGGAATTGCAATGACTGACCGAACTTACAAACTACAGTAGCTGAACAACTGATTACTAAATATTCAAATTACAGAAAACAATTCCCTTCTATTGGGAGTCTTTCTATCATTACAACTGTCGTTGTTTATGACCCTAAGGCGTCCAGCAGTCAATCCCCAATTAACTGGAATAAGTGTTTAAGTACACTGTTTAGATCCTTAAACGCATTTCTACTTGGAAACCCAAACATCAGTGGGGAACAGCAATTTCATACAAAAACGGCTCGCAGCACACCACACCAAAGGCCAACCTAAAATCTGGGGGAAAAAAGAAATTGCAATTCGTTTGCCAGTGAGCCACGACCCTTACCCTGCTCGTGCAGGCAGTCCACCTGCGTGATGATGGCCGCGAACTTGTCCGAATCCGCCTTCGCCATCTCGTCCCGCTCATCTGCGCCAACACCAATCCAACACACACGAAACCCTTGAAATGGTCAAATCAAACCGCAACCAATCTGTCCTGAAACCAATCCCGGGAAGCCTTACCGCTGATGAGATTCTTCACGGCGAGGTACCGCGACCGCAGCTTCCGCCGCTCCGCCTGACCCTGCGGCCCCGCCTCGCCATCCCTCTCCGTCCCTGCCCGCGACATCGGGACCCAACCCTCCAAGCCCTAGCCGGCTCGCCCCCAAATCCCAACCCTAACCTCGCGGCGCTGGACGAGGCGGAGAGCAATCGGGTAGGGAAGGGAACGGAACCGGGCGGCGCGAATCTGAGCGCGCGATGAGTGGGGAAATGGTGAAATTTTGAAGCGGAGCTTGAGCTATGGACGAGGCGCGGATTTGAAAGCGCCGCACTGCAGGGGCGCGGGCTGCTTCCCCACTCGGAAGGAAGCCTGCGACGCTGCTCGGATTTTTCAATGTCGTAGGGACGCTGTCGGGCCCAGTTGCAGTGAGAGGCCTGGGATGGCGGCGACGGTGTTTTCGTCCTGGGCCGGTTTGTCAGTGGTTGGGGCGCTGGTGAAGCGGGCGTGTATGCGTGCGTGGCGGAATGGGGTTCCCTGTGGTGGGACTAGGTTGTCAGTGAGGTTAAATTTTCTGGACTGTTTTCCTTCCGTCGAGCGTTTAGCGCGGGTGCTTTCCCGCTTGCTGCTTTGAAGAGTTCGACTTTGGTTTGAGTATTTGCCCCTGGGCGCCTTAGGGTTTTGGCCCAAAATTTTCAACATTTTGCTGAGAAAATTCCAAATTGGGCGTGTCCGCCTGAGCGCTGATACTCCCTCCGTTTTTAATTATATGACACCGTTGACTTTTTTCGTTACTTTGACCGTTCGTCTTATTCATAAATATTTATGCAAATGGCTAAATATATAAGTTAATCTTGAAGTTCTTTTGATGATAGATCCAACAATATACATTTTACGTTAAGCAACTAATTATTTTCACATATATTGTTGGTCAAAGTTCAATAAAAAAGTCAACAGCGTCATATAATTAAAAACGGAGGGAGTACTATTCAGCCTAGCTCAGTTTTCATAACAATCAAATGCTCCAGGCAGGGCGAAGTTCAGTAGCTCACTGACAGAAAGCTGGATTTCAACAATTCTTGATAGGCTATGCAGACAGAACATAAATAAATATGCACAATAATGCAGCAACAGGGATGTGATAATTCTACACCCTGTTCGGCAGGCTGCAGCTGCTGCTGCGGCTGCAGAAAAATAACTGCGAATAGTGTAGCTGCTGCTGAAAAAATAACTGTAAACACTGTAGCTGCTGCAAAACAGCTGCTGCAAAGCAACGAGGCGAACAGGGTCCTAGTTGAATTTTATTGAAAGACGCCAAAATGGTCACATGCAGGGACCATAGGTACAGAAGTAGCATCACAGATTACATGGTCACTGCACCAATCAATCCGGCCTTAAGTTTATTTTTGCCCCGTGACTTATTCTCCTTGCCAGCAAATATAAGCTCCCCAGTTCAAAAGATGATGTGTGAAGCTGAAAAATAGTTCATCTCCAGGCTTTGTAGGCTGATCTCCAGGAAAATACAGGCTGCCAAAATCACGAATGATAATGTTAATTTGATTGCAGGTACAGAATGCACACCATTTCTGCATGAAAAATATTGTACTATAGAAATTCAACACTCCAAAGGTCCCAGCTAAGGCATTTGACAATTTTAAACATTGTTGTTGGCTGCATTTGTACAGGTTAATCTGTTTTAAAGTGCGATGAGAGAACCTGAGTTGTGGTTGTGGTTATGTAGTGCGATAGTGTGTATATCCTAGAGTGCTAATACAGGTGGAAGAGTGTGCGATGCAATTTGGTAGGGTTCTATAGCTCAACTTGTTGATTGTGAGCAGCTGACAGTTACTCACTTATTATGGAAAGAAATGACCCTATGGCACCTAAACGGGTAGTGCTTTTTTGTGTGATATTAAAGAAGAATCCTCCCTAAAAAAACTCTTAATTAGTAATGCACAATGGACTCAAGTGTTCCAGCTCCAGCTGCTGACTGGTGAAATCTGGGAAAATATTAGTGTTTCAACTTCTAATACCACATTAGGATGGAGGAACTGAAACTGAAGTAGCATGAGCTTAGTACTTTTAATCTACCATTAGCTACATTACATTACTGGTACCTTAGTTGTAGAACTCCATATAAAACTTACCGGTAATGCACGCCAAGATCATGCCTGATGCCCATGGGCGTTGTGAGGTTCATGCTCCATCAGCTGAATCATCTTGAGGCCCTTCACCACCTCCGCCATGGTTGGCCTCTTGCATGGCTCATCGGCAGTGCATTCCTCGGCAATGGAAAGCACACACGACATTTGTTTTCGCCACAGCCCTGAAACAGGCAAGCACGGATCAAATAACTCACCCTGTCGACCATGCGCGGTCATCCACCGCACCCAACTGACAAGGTTCCCATCCCCTTCTTCCATATCTTTTTGCTCTGTAGGTGGCCTTCCAGTGAGCACCTCCAGGATGACAACTCCAAAGCTGTAGACATCCCCTTTCGCAGTGCATTTCATTGCCAGCCCATACTCTGGGGGGATGTATCCAGGCGTACCGGCAACATTGGTGCTGACATGAGTCTCATACGCACTGATTATCCTTGCAAGGCCAAAGTCAGATACTCTCGGCTCCATGTTTTCATCTAATAGAATGTTGCTAGACTTCATGTCCCGATGGATGATATGGGGCACAAAGCCATGGTGCAGGAACCTGAGCCCGCGTGCAGAACCAAGGCAGATCTTGAGACGGGCTGGCCATCCAAGTGCTTCAGCTGCATCTGCTCGGTTTCTAAGCCACATCTCAAGGCTTCCATGATGCATGTACTCATAGATCAGGACCCTTTGGTTATCATGTGCACAGTAGCCAAGTAAGGGAACAAGGTTTCGATGCTTCACCTTTCCAATGGTCTCTATCTCAGCCAAGAATTCACGGTCACCTTGGAATTGACGGTAACCATGAAGCCTCTTGATCGCAACTCTCTGGCCTTCAGGGAGTGCTGCCCTGTAGACAGTGCCAAAGCCACCACTGCCGATGATGTGTACCTCACTGAAATTGTCAGTGGCTTTCAGGATATCATCTTTCGTGACCCTGAGGAGCACGCTCTCAAATGTCGCAAGGTTGATACTAGGAGGTTCCCATGACTTCTGTCCTAGAAGCTCATCACTCGAGGTTGGCTCACGAGTAGCCTTCGCCTCACTAGAACGAACAAGAACCTGCGACGTGCTTCTCAATAGCTTCCTCCTCACATAAACCACCAGAAGAACCAAGGAAATGACAATGGTGAGTGCAATGGCACAAATGGTCGCTGCTCTTAAAATTACATGAGGTGGGTGAACCCTATTATGATTGATGCTATTAGCAGTACAAATGCATGGTGCAACACAATCTGATAAGTTATTCATGCCAATGTGGTTACCAGAGAAATTGGCAAATGTGATGCTAGATATATTGCAGATTCCACTAGGGAAGGTACCACTGAAATCGTTGTTTGAAAGATCAAGATAGTTCAAGTAACTGTCATTGGACAATGACGACGGCAAGCTTCCGGTGAGGCTATTGTTGCGGATATCAAGAAAAGAAAGTTGTGAAAAATTCGAGATAGACTCATCTAGGCTCCCTGAGAAATGGTTAAAGCTTGCATTGAAGAAGGCTAGTGAGCGGGATAATTCTTTGTCCCCAGGACAAGGCAATGGGATTTGACCAGAGAGGTTGTTGTTACTGACATCCAGATGGGATAGACTCTTGCTGCACAGTAAAGATTGGGGTAGGGTGGCCATAAATGCATTACCAGATAAGTCTAGTGTCATAATGTTGGGAAGAATGTTGCCTATTTCAGCAGGAATATTTCCACTCAAGTGGTTATTAGACAAGTAAAGACCTTGAAGGGGCAATGGCACAGACCAAGGCAGCATAGGTCCAACTAATGAATTAAAAGAGAGATCGACGGTTGTAAGATTTGCCAGGTCACTGAACTCTGCAGGAATAGAGCCATTCAGTGAGTTACCTTGCAGGTGTAGCTGCACCAGAATGCTACAATTCTTGATTGATGCCGGGATTGGACCGCTCAACTGGTTATATGACAGATCAAGAAAGCCATGGTGCTGAAGATACTCCTTGTCAGAGTGAGCCTCATTCGTAAATCCCCAACATATCTCAGCAGGGATGGAGCCAGACAGCTGGTTATGTGACAGAACCAAGCTAGTAAGCAGAGTCAACTGAGATATGGCTCTCGGGATGTGTCCGGTAAGCTTATTAGAGCTCAAATTTAGTGTGACTAGGTTTCTACAGTTGAAGAGCTCTTGCGGGATGTTCCCAGATAATCTATTTCGATCCAAAACAAGTATGTTCAAATTCCTTAGACCACCGACTGACGGTGGGATAGGTCCTTCAAGGCAGTTATGACCCATGTCCAACAATTGCAAGCTGTGGAGCTTACTAATGCTCTCAGGGATCAGACCAGTGAGCTGATTATTGTTGAGAGAAATCTCCAAAATGGTCAATGACTCCCACAACTTGCTAGGCAGCACTCCAGTAAAATTGTTGTGCGACAAATCCAGGTGGACTAGCGGTAACTCAGCCAAATATTTCGGTATCTCCCCACAAAGATTGTTACCTTGCAAGTTCAGATTAGTAAGGTTCTTGCATCCTATAAATGTCTCACTGATATTCCCAATCAAATTGTTATTGCGCAAGATAAGCGACCGCAGAGAGTTGGCTTGACATATGGTAGGGGGAATAGAACCACTCAACTTATTATATCCCAAATCTACACTTTCCCAATTTTTAATCCAATCTGGAACATGACCTGATAGTTTGTTCATCTCCCCTTGAAAATTGACAACATCTTCTAAACCTGCAAGTTCTTCCGGAATAGAGCTAATGAAGGCATTATAGGAGAGATTTATTTGAACAAGCTTCTTGCAATTACCAAGTTCTTTTGGTATGCTTCCTCTTAGCCTTGCATTATTTAAACTTAGATGGGTAAGACTTCTTAGCTCACCGACAGATGCTGGGAGTTCTGCATTGAATTTGTTGCCTGATAAATTAAGCACCTGTAAGCTTTTCAGACGTCCGATTGACCGAGGAATGTTGCCTGATAAGTTGCATTCAAACAGAGAAAGATCTTTTAGCCACTTCAGGTTACAAATCTCACTTGGAATGTTACCAGTAAAATGGTTGCGTCCCAAGTTTAAGTATTCCAGCTTCTGCAGACTGCCCAGCTCTGGAGGAAGTGCGCCAGAGATGGAGTTTATGTATGTAGATAGCTTTGTGAGGTGCTGAAGCTGGGCAATGGAAGGGCTCAACTGTCCAGATAAACTGTTTTTGTCAAGCACTATTTCTTTCAGCATCTTCAAGTTATATAACGAGCCAGGTATGGGGCCAGTAAGTTGGTTGTTCTTCAAGTCCAGGTACTGCAGATGTTGCAAATTTCCCAAGGCTTCTGGAATCTCACCAGAAATCCCACATCCGCTTAAGTAAAGCCCAACAAGTGACTGGAATGCCATGATGCCTGACGGAAAAGGGGAATGGAGTGGCACAGAGGACAAGTCTATGGCCACAACAGTACGGCCCTCACAGGTTACACCCCACCAGTTGCACGGAGGAATCTCGGAATCAAACCAGCTCTGAAGAAAGCCCTTTGTTTTAGTGAATGAATCCTTAAGAGAGTACAATTTATTTACATCAGATTCTGCCAATGCAAAGCTGGTGATGCAGTACACAAATAGGACGAATAAGCTGAAGCCATCCTGCAAAAGCAATGGAAAATTTAAACTAAAAATATCAATGTTCAGATAACAAAGTTCTGAACAATACCAACGCCTCAAACCAATGAAGAACAAAATACAACCTGCTGAAATAAGTCAAAAGAAGGATCGTCTCTGTAAATTTTTGAACTACTGTTTGTTCAGCTCTCTTACTAAGTCAAAAGTTCTTATACGTACATGCTTACAAATGGAGATTGATTTGGCACACTCATGCTGATGCAGGGTTCATATGAATTGCGTTCTTACTTCTTAACAGAGGAACTTAGCTGGACATGGTATGCCGTATGCACGTGCGATGTCATACAACATATAAGCACATTCTAGTTTTGCTGTACAGTTTTCAAATCAAGAGCTCTGCTTAACCAATGACCATCTATCTGTAAGGCTGTAAAATTGGTCTTTTATATAGTATTATCCCGCTACTGTTGTAACTTGTAATGCAATCAACTCACCCCGCGCCATAATAAAAGAGTTGAATCTCCTGAGGTGTCTCAACAACGATGCAGGACAAGGATCTCGCTTCCATTTGACCCCCACGGAGCCATGGAGGCGCCAAGGAAGCAATGGGGCAAATGAGGCGGTTGCTGAGCAAAAAGAAGCTAATAGAGTGGATGGCACAGCGCGTGGAATAAATCATAGAGGCCGCCGGCGCACGGGGCGGTGCGCAGCGACGGCCGACGGCGAGCACGCCGCGGCGACTAGGGTTACATGGCGGCATGAGATGACGCTACTGTCGCAGCGTAGGTGGGACTCGGGAGGAGGGATGATACTCTATGCAGGGACTTAGCAGTTGGAGTACAATACAGCGTACGCGAAAGACGGAACGGCTGTGATCTGATCGTAGCATCCAGCGTTGTGGGGTGGATGTCTCGTTCAGCATTCGCGAAAAAGGAGAAGAAAGAAAAAACATTGTCCAGTCAACGAGATTTTACGTGAGATCAATAGAGCGTCCAAGGAAACAACAAAAGGATTTCTAGACCTTTGGAATCATGGTCGCCTTCTCCAGAGCGCAATATCGACGCAAAAGATTGAGCTTCGGCAATGCGAACTGTAGAGGTAGGATAATTTGTTAGAACAATTTTGTCATAAGAAAAACAGAAGATAGTAAGCATTTACTTTTCAACACATCTGTACATCCCTGATCTAAACAATCTCTTCTTTGCAAAGATGATAAATAAAAAACAGGAGTAAACATTCGAGGAGTGCTGCTGATAATAATCATTGAAGAGTGCTAAGCTTGTTCGCCTCGCTGCTTTGCAGCAGCTGTTTTGCAGCAGCTACAGTGTTCGCAGTTATTTCTTCAGCAGCAGCTACAATGTTTTCCGCAGCAGCTACAGTGTTCGTAGTTATTTTTCTGCAGTCGCAGCCGCAGCCGCAGATGCAGCCTGCGGAACAGCCTCTAAATCATAACCAGATAACTTTACAATTCCATGGTTCTACTGCGTGGAAAGAGGTAATCACTCCTCGTAGACATCAATCCATGATGGTTGCAGGCACTGCATTAATTTTCATTTTGGGAAAAAGAAGAACACACCTTATAAGCCGTTGGAATTATAAGCTGTCCCACACTCTGTTGGCGTTTAAAAACTGTTTCACAACCCAGGTCCTTCAAAAAAAAAGCTCCCATCTCTCGCTTCTATTCCTAAAACCGATGAATCAAAACCGTGTATTGTGGAACTAGCTTATAGCTAGGAGGGGTCAGGCACACGATGCGTGTTGTGGTTGTCGAAAGCATCATATATAATGGAATGTATGTTTTGGTGCACTACGCGGCGGCATCGAAGTTTAGAACTTCAATACGGTGCCATGGTCGTACACCTAGATAGTGAGTTGGTGACCATGGTCCGATCCAATCAGAGCTCAAACGAAACTAGGTGTACGACCTATGAACTGCAAGCCCTCGGATGTTCCTGCTTAGCTACACATCCATCCCCGATCTAAAAAGAAGGAAATAATGAACGAACGTGTGTTCCACGCCCTGTGCAGATCGATCTCACACTACAACCCTACGTCATTGCAATATCCATCCAGGAAGGAGGTCAACAACATTACCAGAGAACAGCAGGAGCACTGGCAAGGACGATCTCGCTTCCTTCCTTGGTCGGTCTCTCTACACCCCAATGTCTTCGCCGTCCTTGAGCCCGCAACGATCAATCATATACAGGAGAGCGCATAGAGTTTTTTTTGGCTTATGTTCCGATGGGTATTTATAACATTTGCCTTCTTTTGACTGCTGCAAAGGTCATGCTGTTTGCCTGCTTTGCTGACTGCTACTGAGTAATTCGCTTGTTCAATTTGATATTGGGATAAACCATCCATTTTTAGCAGTGCATTTAGAGCTGAGTTAATAATTGCCTTTTTTAAGCATTTCAAGTGTAGCTATGTGAAATTGGCTATGGTTGTTACTTTGGTTGATACTAATCACATAGACTAGTAGTCAATTCTCTACTTATGTCCACCCTTATCGTAATAAACAACTAACGAGTTATCGCCAATTTCAAAGTGGTGCCACAATTTTGTTGTTTGCGTATATTCTAAAATCTATGATCACCCATTTTTAGTTGTTACCATGACTACATACTGTTAAGTCACATTCCAACCTCTCCAGAAATACATAAGCTTGACATCAGTGGGTTACATTGGTCAAAGATAAACAGCTTTGTGACATTAAATTGAAGACTGCATGGAAGACTCTCCTTTTGGAAGCCATCAGTTATCTCGTAAGTTGTAAGTTCAGATCCAGGTTTGCAACATCGAAACACAAGTCCACATATCTCAGCAAACGACGATGACATGCTGAATTTGGTTTTTAAAACTAATATAAACCAACATGAACACACATACGCAATTACTAAACAGTGCATGTGTTTAAAAAAAAAAAACAGTGCATGTGAACTCATAAAGTTCCACCTAGTTATGTAAGGTGTTGGTAACCAAAGGATGTATACAAATTATTGATTTGAATTCCATTTTTTTAATCCATTTAACACATACAAGATCTGATTTTTGTGATGTATAAATGCAAGCCCGCATAAATAAGCATAAAGAGCCAAATGCAAGCTTGACAGATAATGGGCGTCCAAGTTGTAGCTTGGGCAATGCATAGAAAAAAAAAAACTAAGAGCATCTCTAAGAGAGCCCCTTAAATTAAAATATTAGGATTTAATAAAAAAAATCATCTCCAACAGGACCTCAAAACCACCCCACAGTTTTTTCATAGTTCCTAAACTTCCTTCATTTGTAGCCACAAACAGGGAAAGAATTGTGGCTCATATTCCTTGTTTTTCCAATGAAATTAATCTTTTTTGGCTCCAATTGCTGATGTGACCAATTAAAAGTGTTTTAATCTTCTTTTATGGGAGGATTGTTGTAGAAGAAGAGAAATATTACCTCTCAAAATTTTTTAGTTACTCCCAAAAATAAATTTATAAAACCAATTTTATGAGTCTCTTGAAGATGCTCTAAGCATCCATATAAGGGTGATCTTGTAGTTCCTCCAGCATTGTATCAAAATTCCCATGTTAAACAATCTCTCACTTGACTTTCTCTCTCACACACGCTTGATTCATTATGCCACCTAAGCTAGTTTGACTGTAACTTTTCTCTAAACCAAGGCCATAATTAATACAATATTCTTATTATCTTAAAAAAAATAGAAAACACAATTGCCAAACCACGTGTCATGGGCCATCGCCTGTCATCCTTGTTCATAATCGCTCTGTTCGGCAGGCTGAATCGCAGCTGTTATACTGTAGCGGTTGCTGAAAAAATAAATACAAACACTGTAGCGGATGTTGAAAAAATAACTAGAACACTGTAGCTGCTGAATCACAGCTGCTGACAAACTAGCCGAACAAGCTGAATTTCTATGGTACTCGGCGGGATTTTATCCTTATGTCACAAATGACCGGCCAAAGCTTCAAGACGTAGCAGACTCCTGTCGACAGAAAAGATTAACCGAACCATTAAAAGGAGGAGATTAAAAGCTACTACTGATCAATTTTCCACAATCACGGCATGGACATGTCAGTCCCTTGGTTCGCCAGGGCAGCCAAGCACGGCGATCGTGTTTTCAGAGTTGCCACATACTGACACCTGTCCATGTACACCGGGCGCACCTGCTAACTTCACCAATTCTCCCCAGCGCCAACCTTTTTCCCGCCTAATCCCACCGCAACGGCATCCACGCGCTCGGCACGCCGCCCGCCTCCCTCCCCACTGGCACTCTTCCTCTCCCCACTTCCCTCCGCAGCAAGCCAAAACCCTAAACCCTCACTATCCCGCGAGCAATTCCGCATCGCCTCGCCCGCCACCCGCGGCTATCCGGTCCGCTCCGGCCGCCAGGCTCCTCCAATTCGCGGCCGGATCCCTTTGATCGGAGAGCGATCTCGCGCGGACCGGCGCTGATTTGGGGGGAGAATTCCTAACGGCGTCGCGGGCTCCCGGAAGCTTCCAGAACTTCCCAAAGGGATTCCTGCTCCTATCCGCGCTCGGGACTGCGCAATCCGGCCCGGGGTTCCGCGGGGAGCCGGCGCGGAGGAGTTGGGGGGAGCCCCGCGAGGCGTCGGGATGGAAGCGCCGCGCCACCTCCTTGCCGCGGCGGTGCTTCTCGCCGCGTTCGCCGCCGCCGCCGCCTTCACCGACCCACCCGACGGTGCGTATCCTGGCGCCCCGTTCTGTAGGGCGCGGCGATCGAGCTCTTGCTTGTCCCGTGGTGTGATCTATTCTGTGCGGCGCGCGCGCGTGCGTGGTGTCTTCGACTGCGCTTGTGACTGTGGTTGCTTGCGCTTGAGTGCCTGCGTTCTGAATCTCGCTTGTACGGTGAGGTGTTTCACGTCGGCGTGAGAACCTGTTGCTTGCACCTGTGCGTGTGCCTTTGTATGCTTGTGATGGTGTGTTGGTCTGTGGTCGTTCTCGTTTGGCTATGGCCGTGGCATAACCACCTGTGAGTGCTCGCATTTGGGATTGATGCTCTGGTAGTGGTCTTGTTGCTAAAGTTATAAGTCAGAATAAGAGTGTGTGCACGCTTCCCTTGTTTCAATGCCTTGGTGTGATGCCACCCTGTTGTTTCTGTTTGCACCAACTTTGTAAGCTATATGTTCTAATTGGCGCCCTGCATTTGCCTTATTTTGTTATTGTCTTTGTTACTTTGTAGCGATAGGGCTTTGGGGATTATATCAGACATTGGAGTCTCCATGGCAGCTTTCTGGATGGACATTCCAGGGTGGTGACCCTTGTGGTGAGGGTGGTGAACGTGAACAGTGGAGAGGTGTTTTTTGCAAGGGACCGTCCGTTGTCACAATGTAATCCTTAAGTCAATTCTTATTTTTTGCAAATTAATTGAAAGTTGATTAACTGGCTGTGTTATTTGTCCTGTTACTCGCAGAAACATTAGTGGGTTCGGAGTTGGTGGATGGCTTGGCCCAGAGCTCCTCAAGTTCCAGTCCTTGACAAAGCTGTGAGCTTCTGATTACCAAGTTTTTGGTTTATATCAGATGATTATGATGTCATTATTCTTGATTCAAATTGGTTTCTGGTATTTGACTGCATGTTGATGCATAGGGATATGAGCTTCAATAACATTGCCGGTGAAATACCATCCGCATTGCC
Organism: Eragrostis curvula; assembly: GCA_007726485.1. Classification (NCBI taxonomy): domain Eukaryota; kingdom Viridiplantae; phylum Streptophyta; class Magnoliopsida; order Poales; family Poaceae; genus Eragrostis; species Eragrostis curvula. The sequence goes on from CM017439.1 coordinate 52,186,720, forward strand.
GCCAAATTTGGAATACTTGTATGTCCCCATTGCCCCTTTTTTTTTTTTGAGATCCCCATTGCCCTTTTTTGGTTACCCATTTCTAGCTTTCTTAAGTAGCATAAGAATGAACGGTGTGCACATTTGCAGAAATTTAGCAGCTAACAAGTTTGAGGGGAATATACCATCGTCATTGCCATGGTTGCACTCCCTGAAGTATCTGTGAGTGCTCTTTTTTTTGCAGTCGGAGCACCTCCCAGCCACCCACTCTGAAAATGGTTGTAAAATTAACTGACTTACCTATAACCTTTGTTTCAGGAACTTCAGCCACAATAGACTCTCTGGAGTAATTGGTGATGTTTTCGTTAACATGGATACCTTAGAAACGATGTAAGGTTTATGCATAGTTCATTGTTCTTAGAAGTGATTTGACATGCATCAAATTTATCTTATGCAACATAACATGGAAATTCTTCCATCCAATAGCATCCACACTTTATATCACCTATGGCAGAAACTTCATCTGTACATAATATAAGTGTCAAGATATTTGTCTGGTAGTATATTTTCCACTAGTATTTGTGGGTACAACTCTTGTGGGCTACATGTGCTGTTGTGCTCCATACATGTTTTCTTGCATCTCATTATCTTACCTTTCTATACCTTTGTGTTTTACTTCGTTCATAATGTATCGTCTGATGTAGTTTATGCCTTTCACGCGGAACACGTTCTATGTGTTTAAGGTGCCCCCATTTCTTGTCTTTGTTAATTTTTGTGATATGTTCTATGGTTCTTCAAAACAGCATTCACCCCCTTGAGTGTCCAGCTCACTTTATTGGTTAATACAACAGCAAACTAGATAGTTCCGTTCCAACCTTCATGAAATCTACCATCCTGAGCTTGTTTATAATTCTCCCAACTTATTTTATATAGGTGTAGTTCTCAGTGTTTAATCTTATTTAACTCATATCACATTTCCTCCCTGTTTCTCAGGGATTTGTCATTCAACGTTTTCAGTGGTAACCTGCCAAGATCGTTTAGCTCATTGATGAACCTTCATTATCTGTAAGTATTATCCACATTCTGGGCTACTTCATGGACATGGGTGTTTGACTATAACTTTCCTTGTCCTTGCATTTGCAGCTATCTACATCATAACGAGTTCACAGGATCTGTGATTTTGTTAGCAGACCTTCCATTGTCAACCCTGTAAGAAATTTGACTTGGTTTGTTGTTTAAAAATATGTGCCTATATTTATATCCATATTAATTCTCAATACTGATGATAATGATTCGCTTTGACAGCAACATTGAAAATAATCGCTTCAGTGGTTATGTTCCTGGGACTTTCCAGTCAATTCTTGAGTTGAGGTATCTGTTCCTCTCTGCATGCCTCTATGTGTCTTGGCTTCATTTGCTACATAAAAGATTAATCTTGTGGTCAACTTTCCAGGCTTGACGGAAATCAGTTTCAACCAGGTTTCAGACATGCATCGTCCTCATTTGCTAGGAGAACTCATTCACCTCCACCGCAACCTCTGCATCCACTTCAATCTCTGTCTCCACCTCCACCTCCATCTGGACCACCTCCACCAGCAGCTAGGCAGAATTCAAAGAACAGACCAAAATCTCCAAAGCCTTCTTCTGGCTATTCTTCTCTGCAGAGTAATAGTCACCATAAGAAGTCACAATCTCGAGTGACAGCTGCTGCAATAGGGAGTGCCACTTGTACAGTGTTTGTACTCCTCATTGTTGGATTAGTACTCAAAAGCTGGAAAAGCTGTGCATGCAGACCTAAGAGTACCTCTAACCATACCAAAACTTTACAAGCCAATGTTGAAAGAGGTAGGACTTAAATTATTTGCCATTACAATTTCATGCATTGGTGGTTGATAGCTAGCCTTCTTTCTCGTCACAGATCTAGGACAAAACTGTAAATGTAGGACTTATCATAAAACCTAAGCCTTTTTTAATATTTTCAGAGCACATTAATCGAATTCATCCATATACAGATACTATTTTCTTTGCAGCCTTTCATGCCGGATTCCTGTTTATTTATGGGATTGACTTAGATTCTGTGACAGTAACTAACATTTGTTATTTTGCAGTCCCTAAAGCGAATGAGGTCCTGTACTCTTGGAGTTCTCTATTGATTCGCAGTGAAACATCCTCTAGTAATAATGACATTACATCCGTTCCCAAGATAAAAAGTTGGTCCAAGACATCTAAAAACCTTCCAACTGCAAAGCAGTTTCCAGCTGCTGACATTTTAGCGGCCACAAGGAACTTCAGTGAAGAATGCCTTATCGGTGAAGGTTTCACTGGCCGAGTTTACAGAGGTGCTTTTCCTGATGGAAAGGTATGATAGTGTGTTCATAAACATAGAATTTTTTGCTGTATTCTGTAGTTGCCTTGTTGGTAAATAATGTTATTAGACTGTTACTTAATTTAGAAGAAGCTTGAGACATGCTTTAACTCCAATTTCTGTAACCTGCATTTCAGAGCTGTAATAGCTTAAGTGTAGTTCATCAGGTTTATTGACTATGTTCCGCAAGTATTTTCCATCCATAAATAGATCTTTTCCTTCCATGTTACGAAAGCTTGCTTTTCAGTACCGAGTGCTGCAGGCTCTTTATATTACTTTTATTATAAGGATTCCTATTTACCGTTTGCTTGGTATGTAACAAGCTTCTGTACACTTAGCTGTCAATGTTGGACGTTGAAAGTTATGGCCTCTTTCATAAATACAAGTGTCGTGGGTGTGTGTGTGCATGGTGGGGAGCGGATATGATTGTAGGAACTAGGAAGCACATCTGTTTTTTGATGTCTTGAATCTTGGATATGGTTTACAGTTCAAGGTACAAGGAGGATGGAACTCCTAGTGCCATGTCTTTATGATATCAGCATCTGAATGTGATTTTCATAAATATTGAGTTTTACTCAATTTGTTACATGTTCATGTTTTCTATAGTCCATATGTATAATGGAACATTTCTCAATGTGTTCACAGCTCCTGGCTATCAAGAGGATTGACATGGTAGATTTGTCATTATCAGAACAAGATGAGTTAATGGACATGCTTTGGAATATCTCCAGACTGAAGCACCCCAACATCTGTGCGCTTATGGGATATTGTGTAGAGTTTGGCCATTGTGCTCTTCTATATGAGTATGCCGAAAATGGTTCTCTTGATGATATTTTATTTTCAGCTGCCACAAGGTCCAGGCCTTTGTCATGGAAAACTCGGATGAAGGTTGCTCTTGGAGTTGCATATGCTCTAGAGTAAGACTTCCACTCTCACGAAATTCCTTTTCTTTGTTTCACAGTTTATCAGTTACACTTGTCCCATGTCATTTGTTTTGCTTTGTTCGATCACCAATAATATTTGATGTGACATGTTCAAACTGAGTTGAACTGATGTCCCATTTTTATTTTGAGGTCTGTATACTGGCAAGAGCTTTACCAATTTTTATGCATATCTTTGTCTGTGCAGATATATTCACGTGACCTGTTCTCCTCCAGTTGCTCATGGAAACATTAAATCTAGAAATATTTTGCTTGATGCTCAGCTCATGCCCTACCTCAGTGACAGCGGATTAACCAAGTTAAGCCATTTTGCCAGCACCATAAGAATGGTTAGTGCTCACTAGTTTCTCAGATAGTATAACTACCTCGTATGGAATCTTTATAGCAGGATGATGCAGTTAATGTCTTAATTCTGTATGAAATTTCAGACATACTCAGATGTTGGCACCTTTGAAATGCTGATTTAATGCTCGCTTAATTTTCTCTCTTTTTTTTTCTTTAACCTTTCAGTCGTTTGAAGCCCATCAGTATAATGTTTTTTTTTTAAGGTCATCAGTATAATGTTTTCGCTAACGCCATTCGAAAAAAGGAGATACACAGTAATTTATGTTTCATTGCGTTTGAATGCTATGCTTTATTGTTTAAAATATAGCTCGTTTAAGTCGATTTGTTTTCCCATTATTGGTTCTTCATCTGCTTATTTCGAAAAACATTTCCTTACCTGAACAGAAGGATTCAGAAGCTCTCACTAGTGCAAAAGGCTATGCTGCCCCTGAGCTTGTTGATCCAGGAGCAGATAGCATCAAAGCTGATGTTTACAGCTTTGGTGTGATTTTGCTTGTGCTTTTGACAGGGAAAAAGGCTTTTGACAGGTCTGTATTTCTCAGTTATTAGTTCTTACACTTTTGTATTGAAAATAGCACTTTGGATATCTAAAGATAATCCCTTTACTCCAGTTCAAGAAGGCAAAGTGAGCAGTTTCTAGTAAATTGGGCAACTCCTCATCTCCGTGATGTTGATTGTCTGAAAAGAATAACTGATACAAGAATAAGTGGCTATATGCCACCTGAAGCTATCTCTTCATTAGGCGAGATCATCTTGCTTTGTATCAATGTAATTCTCTTGTTCTCTTTTCTGATACATATTTTCGTCAAAAATATCGTTGTGAGCAAGAGTTGGAAGTTTCAACACCATGCTTGGTGCTACTCCCTCCGCTCTTAAATTGATGTCGCCGTTGACTTTTTGGTTACGTTTGACCGTTTGTCTTATTGAAAATATTAGCTCAAATATGTAAAATTATAAGTTATGTTTCAAGTTTCTTTAGTGATAAAACAAATCATAATAAAATATATGATGATTTTTAAACTTTTTTGAATGAGACGAATGGTCAAACATAATTCAAAAAGTCAACGGCGACATCAATTTATTAAGAACAGAGGGAGGAATTGAAAGGCTTAGAACTTGCTGTATCTCAATTGTCAAGCTTAGAGCTGAAAATTCCCTATTGCTGCAATTCTTATACTTCCTGTATTTGATCAAATGAACTTGAGAATAATTGACAGTAACTTGTGGTATGCTTTCCTCAATGCAGCAATCACCGGAGCTCCGCCCGCCGATAACAGCCATAGCAGACAAATTAGTAAAGCTTGTTCAAACAACAGGTCTTCAAAAGACAAGCACAACACATCACTTGGAGGGTGATACTCAGGACCCCTCTTTCGTAACGACCCGACCATATTTTGAGCCATCCTCTACTGGTATGTCCTGTCTTGATAATTTTTTTCTTTTTTTTCTTTAATATTTTGATCCATCCTCCACCTGCACGTCCAACTCGATATTGAAATCCGAGTTTGATTATTCTGATCAGTCAGTCAGAGTGGAACTGAGAGCTGCATATCCCGGTGATGAAATCCCGTCCAAATTGGCGATGCCCAAAGCTGCCGTGTAGTGACTTGCCGAGTTAAAAGGACAGATAAACCATTCACTGTCTACGGGGAAACGCTATATGTCGATTTGGATGCAGGATTGGTTACCTGTACAGTTACGTGCTCTTACACTGACTCCTCTGGACCGGAGACTTTTGAAGTCGCATGGGGATTTGGCCGCTCTTTCCAGTAATAAGTAGATAAACTTCCGTCGAGGTCCAAGCTTACCTGTCAATGTATAGTCGGTATCCTCATTGTCTTGAAACTGTTAGATTAGATGCTTGCTAGCCACTGGCCTCCACGGCATCTGATCTGGCTTTGATTCTGAATCGCCGATGCCACTGAACTTCATGTTTCCCTGTGAATGATTCTTGGATGATTTGTGTCAAAATCAGCAGATCTGACCTGTGCTATGCATGATGCACGAACTAGCAAGCCTACCGTTTGTACTATGTGGGAGATGAGAATTCATTACTGTTGAAAGGACAACTAAACCCTCCAATCCAATGCCGCTTCTTATTTGGTTAATCAATTCAACACGCTACTTAGACTCTGAAGCTTATTGCAAATGACATCTGATCACTCAAACCGTCAAAGGTGTCTCTTCTAGTGACACGCACGAGTACAATAAATTAATGGTACAGAGAGGACATATTATTTCAGAAGCAGCCTACGCACCGTAACGCAGTTCCCTCTTACAGAGCCTGGGACTTGGAAATCGGTCTGAGGTCTGAGCTCAGATGGAGATGCTATTGGGGATGCCCCTTCCGGTGACCCCCGGCTTGGAGAATGGCTTGAGCAGCTCGTACGGTACGATCCCGGCGCCGCACCTGTTCCTGAGCTCCGGGTTGTTGTTGCACTCGTCAACGAATCCCTCGATCTCCTTCATCCTGCCGCTGAACTTCTCGAACGCCGCCTTGACCATGGGCTCCGCCAGCCATGACGGCTCGGCGTACTCGCCCAAGTACTCCTCGTCAGGCGAGTGCGCGGAGAGGATGTCGAGCGTGGTCATCACCTTGATGGCCTGCATCTGCGTGGGCAGCATGTCGAGCAGGAACATCTCCGGCTGCGACATGAACTTCTTCATCTCGTCGTCCCGGTTCTCCTCCACGGGCATGTTCTTCCGGATGGTGGTGGGGCGGTTGGGGAAGTAGCCGCCGAAGTGGTACTGCCCGAAGTTGACGGCGGCGTGGTGGCCGGAGGTGACCCACATGATGGTGGTGAGCATCTCGACGAGGCTGTCGCGGCCGTCCAGCACGGGCCACCACGGCTCGTCCTTCTTGTCGGCGTGGCCCTTGGTGCGCACCTCCTCCCAGAACGCCTGCAGCTCCGGGTCGGCGACGACGTCGGCGTCGGACTTGTAGTAGACCCTGACGTAGTCGTGCACCCACTGCTTGATGGAGTCCCAGACCTTGAGCCCGTCGGTGGCGTAGGGGTAGTCCTTGATGGTGAGCTCGAGCTCGCCGTCGTCCTTTTTCACGGCGAGGCCGCGCTTGACGAGGTCGTTGGGCAGCGCCTCCGTGTCAAACTGCCACGTGGCGCCGTAGGCGACGGCGCTGAGCTCGACGGAGTACTTGCCCGGCCAGAAGGACTCCTCGATGATGCCGTCGGCGTTGATGAGGCTCTCCCTGGCCAGCGCGTTGATCTCCATGGTGTAGCGGAAGTGCGGGTGCAGGAGGCGGTACACGGGGTGCATCCGGCTGAGCTGCCGGTTGGCGGCGATGATGTAGGGCTCCACGCAGGCGTGCGTGCGCAGCCAGTGGCTGACCAGCTGGTGGTACCCGGTGTCGTGGGTGAGCACGTTGGCCTTGGCCAGCTTCCAGAGCCAGGCTTCCGTGGCGTCGGGCCCGTGCGTGAACGCGCGCTTCCACTGCGGCTTGGTCGGCGACTTGGGCCGCGTCAGCTCGATGGCCAGCGGCATCAGCGTGCCCAGGTCCGTCAGGAAGAAGACGGTGCGGGAGCCGTAGAGCGTGGTGCCCTCGAGCTCGCGCACCTTGTGCACGTACGGAAGGAACACGTCGTGGTAGTCCAGGATGAAGAGCCGCTTCGCCGCCAGGGCCTCGTCGACGGTGATGTCGCCCTTGATCTGCTTCTCCAGGACCTCCTTGGTGATGGCCGACTCCGGCGGGCCGTACACCGCCGGGTCGAGCTTGCTCATGATGGGGAGCTCAGTGATGAGCTGGATGCACACAGGGTTCAGCCCTGCGATCGTCTGACGCGCGAACTCCTCGTCTTTGAACCACTTGAACCTGTCCCCTGCAAGTATTCATTAATTATTTTACCCACAGTAAAATTACTGCAGATTGAGTAAAACCTTGTAATAATTAATAAAAAAAACAAATCCGTTAATTAATTGCTTACTTCCGAGCATCTCGGGGATCTCGAAGCGGAGGACGTTCTCGGTGGTGTCCTCGACGAGCTTGAGGACGCGCGGGATGACGCTGCGGATGGCGTCCAGGCCGGCAGCGTCCACCGGCAGCGGGATGCCGTCGCTGTAGAGGCTGTCGATGGCGGGGAAGTGCGGGAACGGCAGCTCCTTCTTACTCAGCATGGGCCGCAGCGCGGGGAGCACCATGTGCAGGCCGGACCGCAGCGTGGTGGCGCCGAAGGTGAGCTGCTTCACCTCCGAGAACTGCTCGTCGCGGGGCACGTAGCAGTGCCCGTTCCGTTTCTCTGACAAAGGGTCGGCCTTGGTCCGGGCGCGGCCCGTGCGGCACCGGCGAGGGTACGGGTACTGCGCGCTGCCGCCGAGCACGGGCCGCTGGTGGGCCGGGTTCTTGTCCGGGTCGCCCAGGTCGTTGTACACGTCGTAGTCGTAGACGCGCTCGAAGTTCTTGCGCTCGCCGGCGCCGTCGCCGCGCAGCGTCTCCAGGTCCTTCTTCCGCAGGGCCTCCAGGGCCTTGGGCGTCGCCGACGGCAGGTACGACTGCAGCACACACGTTGTTCAACAGCAAGAAAGCAATAAGCTGGTGTGTCAACTAGCTAGCTAGTTCTTCCGTTCTTGCAAATCCTGTACGGCACAGTGCCATGCATGGCGTGTTCATGCAACAAGCTAGCTGGCTACTGACCTTGACGGTGAAGAAGACGCGCTTGTCGGGGTTGTCGAACTTGGAGTGCACCCAGGAGTTGCAGTCGAAGGTCACGGCGGTGCTCTCGTCGTCGCCGGTGATGAGCTTGATCTCCTTGATGTACATCTCCTTGTGGTGCTCGTTCTCCACCAGGACCGCGCCCACCGGCCCGAACGACGCCGGCACCTGCAACTTCGCCTCGTACCGGCCCTCCACCAGCGTCCTGTGCGCGAACCCCGTCACATGCGGCTTCTCCAGCCCCGTCTCTGCGTGATGATCACCATGCCCACAAGCAAAAATGTTAACTTCTCCAGCGGTTAGTAAAGATTTGAGACTAACTAGGTTTTGCAGCACAAGATTACGCCCAGCATGCCACTGTATGGATAACAGTTCTTCGATTTGTTGTGTAGCGCTGTTGGAGTGCGACGTGTGTGGCGCGCACGAACAACATAGGAGCTCATGACAGGAAAGCAGTTAAGCCTCGACCACTCACTGGGGTCAAGCTCGGAGCTGACGAGCTCCAGGAGGAGCGTCTTGCCGAAGAGATCGCTGAAGTCATCGAGGCCGCGGGTGGCGTACATCTGCCCGATCGCCGGCGCCGCCTCCACCGTCGCCGTCACGGTCAGCGCCTTGTCCATGGTGACGGCCGACACGCCGCCGCCGCCGCCCTCCTCCGTCGCGCGGCAGCTTATCCTCGGCATGTGGCGATGGGCACCGCCCCTCCTCGCGGCGGCCACCGCCGCCGTCGTGGGAGACGGTGGCGCCGGCGCCGCCAGGAGCGAGCCGACATTGCTGCTCTTCGCGGACAGCACCAGGGCCTGATTCAGGTTCAGGTGAATCATGGCTGCTGCTATCTATCTGCCTTGCAGTGCTAGCTTAGTTTATTAACTACAACTCTATGTGCTCTATGTGCTTGTGGTACGGTGCGAGGCGGCGGCGTGTGTGTTAGTGCATATATAGCGAGCCCGAAGACAGTGTTATTAATTAGGGCGTGATGCACGTGGAGTTTATCAGGTTTTGTGTGCCGTGCAGCTTCATCATCTTGGCAATGCATGGCTGAGACTTGAGGGACCAATGACATGCATCTGTCAATCCTTTGTTTGGTCTGGTTACTTCCTCTCGTGACTCAAATTTTTTATTTTATTTTATTTTTTCTTAGTCCCCAGAATGAAAATGTGATGGAATAAGTGACAGCTCAGCAGGATGTACGTGGCCGCATACGGCGTATGCATTTTGCAGGAGATATATTGTTCTATTTTTCATGGACAGTGTTTACTGTCCAGGAAGACGAGTTGCAATACATGGCTTAAAATGTTGCTTTCACTGTATATAAAAATCATTCACGCCGTAAAAAAAATTATTTCGTTGCGCTACGCCAACGAACTATCTAGTTAACACTTTGGAAAGCAGTAAGGACAACTCCCTATCTGAAAAAAAAGCAGCAGCAGCCGCAGCAGCAGCAAGAGCCAATAAGTTGAAGCTGTTCAAGTCTTTAGTTAACCATGCATGGCGTCGTTGGGCATATATGGATAACTCCCTATCTGAAATTGGTGTCATTGGTATGAAATTTATCTTGGTTCTCCAAAAGGATCCAACTGGCTAGTTAGTCCTGTTAAAAAATCTTGCAACTTTTCCTCCTTTAATCTTGATGGGCACAGAACAGATGACATCCTCGGAACATAGCCATAGGGAGAGCTATCTCGATCATAGGCTCTCTGAACGAGCTGATATTTGTGTCCTCTGTGTGTGACGGATCAGCGAAAAGGACATGTCAACGTTGATGCAAATTGGAGGCACGCATATACAAGGTAGCGCCTCACATGAAATTTTCATCCGTTTTGAAATATTTATATATCCATACAATACATTAATGATTAATATGCACACAAATTAAACGTGGAGGTGCTAAGTGGAGCAAATAGGAACGAAACGATGCCCAATTACTTAAGCTTGCTCCAGGTGTTGTTACCAGGGTTTTCAAAACTGGCGGTAACTGGTCCGGTTTTACCGGTAATCGGACTTACCGGTCCAGCTCGGTTTCGTCGGAAGTCTGGTTTTCGGTAAAAATCGAACTTACGTAATGTACTATAATCGGTTACCAGTCGGTTTTGTCGGTAACCGGTGTGATTTCTTCATTGGTTTCGTTTTTTTCGGTTTTTCGGGTTTTCTAGAGATTTCAATCCTTGGTTGTTACATCAGTTTTTTTTGCGGGAAAGAAGACTTATCATTAATATATAGCTGAGTAGTACATACTATTGTTACAAGCACTCTGTAAAACAAAGATATTACAACATAGCTCCAAAACTCAATACTCCCTCTGTTCCAGAATATATGCATTTCTGAGTTTGGTCAAAGTCAAACTGCTTTAACTTTGACGTTAAATGACAAAAAAATAATAGCACTTGATTATATATAAATGATGATGTTAGATTCGTCACGAAAGCAACTATGCTAATATATAACTTTTTATATTTAAAATATTTTATGTTTATAGATATTGTTAGTTAAAATTAATGATATTTGACAGTCAACAAACCTAAAATTGCTTATATTCTGAAACGGAGGTAGTACCAAACTTGTATGAAGATTCATATGGATGACTGCATAGGCAATCACTTAGCAAACAGGCTAAGAACAGGTGCCCATTGAACGGCGGCCAACATTCATGTAGGTGGAATTGAGCAAAGTCTTATTCTTTCTTGTGTCCTCATCCTTCCTTCTGCCACCAAATAAGAAGAAAAACTAATCCCGATCTTCTCACTAGCCCCACGTCGTGATTGGATATAATCACGACAAAACAGAGAAGGGTCGGAGAATTTTACTCTATGGCGGCAGCATCATCCCCACCTCGGTGCCGCCGTCTGAAAACCAAAATCTCTATGTCCGTAAACCAAATCCCTAATACTAAGTAACTTGGCATGGAGAAGACTTAACACTAATTTAGAACTTAGTCTACTAAAAATTAGAGAGACGGGTCCCCACTTCCTCCGGCCACCGGCGACTTGCCAGAGGCATAAGGGAGGGGGACCAACGGTGGTGGAAGCGAAGTCTGCTGCGGTGGCGTTGGTCACGATTCCAGTATATATGTTGGTGACATGCATATATAGAGCAGCGCTCTACATAGTCAAATTTCTGAATGTGCACTCAAACTAGGCGATTTCATATTTATTCATATGGTTTAATTAATAAAAACACAACTGTATAGTGTTTTTATTTTTGCGAAGGACAACTGTAGAATTTCTAAATTAATGTAACAATAATCTAGTACAAATAATGAATGTAAACAATTTTTAAATTTGTTAGAAGATTTTTTTTTTTGCCAGAACGGGTACTCAAGAATAATATGTCCACAATAAAAGGGTAAATATTGTCCACACATCAATCATCGATAGAGATTCTCTGAGAGCTCATATCTGATGTATGACCGTGAGTTACTTTCAAGTTTATATGTCTGTGCCGAGATGCGAAATCAAATTGCGAACCACCTTTTCTATTTTAATTAAAAAAAAACTTTATTAGAGCGGAACAAGCTGAAGTCTTAATCAGCACACTAGGCCACTGGGTGCTGGGCCGATCCAACCAGTACGGCAAAATGCTAGTACTCCAGCAGATTGATTGTACAACAAGATTGTTGTGACACGGCGTGGAAATTTGGAGCGCTGCTTTCTACCACTCCTTTCCGGAAAAAGAAAATTAGCAACAGTGCATTACTGCTAATACAGCTGACCTGGCGGGACAACATATATGTCTTCTTGTAATCTGATCAAGTCGCGTAGCACCCGTCCGATCATTGAGCAGACGGTTGGTTCCATGATAATGCATCAGGGTAGTGGACCCATCGACAATGACACGGCCTGTTCTCGCACGTGAACAGGAGTTAGGCTTCCTGTAGCCTACGGACTAGGGAATGTATTGCCATGGATGAAGCGCCAAATTTCAATGGGCGTGATTAGTCGAGGAATTGGTTACCCACGTAAATCGTTTTTCGTTGAAGTTCAAAGCTACGTAAAATTCTCTCGCACTTTTTTCGAAACCTCCTCTTGATTGTCCTTGCGTAGCTTTGAACTTCAAGAAGAGATGTTGATCAAATCAAACGAACGAAAAAGCCCCAGTTATATCAGAGCCTAGCTATGAGCTCCTACTTCTATTCCGGCCACTCGACGACAGCAGAGTTTGAATGGGCCTGGGTATTCTGTAGCCGATGGGGACACGCTGGATCTCCGTTCGATCGAAACAAAGACACCACCAAAAATCCTACGATAACACAACTCGAGTTGCATCTGCAGTTCACCACATCCACATAATCGACATCCTACCAAGTCTCCAAAGGCCAATACCGTATCATCAGTCGAAGGCTCGCACATGGTCCGGTCGTTCGTGCTAGTGGTCCAGTGAGATGGTGTTCTCACTCGCATCCTGACGAAAATGTAAGCAGTCGCATCAGGATTCGCTCGATACTTTGACAAGTTGAGAATATATCATGCTTTTAAGTTTTACTAGTAAAGTTAAATTATGTGTATGTACATGTTATTCTGATGGGAGAAAAATCTTACAATGGATTATGAACCGGGTAAAACTCACTATCGTAACTTAAGAGATGACGTGCACGTTTGCTTACAAGTACTATGTGCCAAGTGCACTACTGTTTGTTCGTGAAGAGAACAACTCCTTTTTTTTTGAGGAAGTGAAGAGAACAACTCCTGCACCGGACAAAGCACTCCGCTGCCAGATTTCATCCGGCGCATCCGGCCCAACCTTATCTGCACGGGCTTGCCAATGGGCGGACCAGGTTTTGCCCGCGTGGGCTTCCCGCGCCCTGTCATCCCATGCTTGGATTATCCTGCGACATGTCCCCAAACAAATACTGTGGCACGGGCGCGTCTTCGTCACCCCTACAGAAGCTAGTACTTCCTGTATCTACCATGCTTGTCCTGCGATTGGACTGTTTTACCTTTTTGCAAGCTTCCAAATTCGACGAGTAGCTTTAGATAATAAACACGGAGAGAGAACATTTGGCGCGGGTAGTTCAGAAATTTACGAGAAAAAACTCGGGTAAAAATTCTTCCAACATTTCGTTTTTCTAGTAGCTGTCTACTTCATCTTGAACATTGCGGACGCAACGTAAAACGTGCGAGCCGCGTACGTGATTACGCGATGCAGGCACAATCATGGAGATGGAGTTCCGTGTCAGTTGTCACGTAGCACTCGCGGTCCCCGTTGCTGCCCGTCCCGCGCACGGTGAAGGCAGAGCCGCAGCCACACAGGCGGCCCAGCAAGCAGACGAAATGAACCGGAAGGATGGCGACTGCAGCTCGTGCATAGTACGAGCGGGGAGGATGGCGACTGCAGCTCGTGCATAGTACGAGCGGGGACGCCATGCATCTGTCCCAGAGCATAATAATATATTATAATGCAAATGTCCTATAGCATCTAGCATGTGACTATTATCTCCGAACGTCTGAATTTCAACAATTTGTTTCAAAACAGATAATCTGGATTCGAAATTCATTTAGTCTAGTGTTGATTAGAACAAAATCATAAATATCACTGAAGCCATGCTCCCTTCCAAACAGGCCTTGAAAGGGAGAACAAAAATGTTGTAAAAAGAATGATCGAAACAGGAATACATGAACAAATCAGAAGCTATTAAGAAAAAGAAATGAAATATTTATTTAACAAAGTTGATTCATCAATCCCTATTACATACTCGTGCGTGTTATGAAGGGCCAAAAAATGTGTAATCACCTGAAAACCAAGATCACATCCTAATTAACTACCGGCCTGGAAGCAAAGATAATTTGGGAGGAATAGGGAAGCAAATTTCCAAAAAATAGGCAACAAATAGTACACGTTCATTTTTACATCCTTCTTTCGACACTACAGGCTGGACGAGCAAGCAGAGTTTGCTCCAGAAGTAAGGTCAGCTTCGACAATCGTCGAATGTTTTGAAGAGAGTCGGCAAAGGATAAACAGTCTTGGAGGTGTACACTTCCATTCACAACAGAGGTCAATCGCCTTGCAGGCAGTAGAGCTGGCGGATATTGCCTGAAGCTGATGACATAAACCAAAAGGAACTACAGTTACTCAAGTGAAAATAGACCGCAGTTTCCAGTTAATCAAGATCCAATTATCGCAAGGAAGCAAATAATATCATTTTTTTTTAGAACGTGCGGAGCACGTTATTTCATTAAGAAGAAAAGAAGTTTGTTACAACATGGTCAGGGCTAAATCCCCTAAGGGACTTAGCAAAAAGCCGACCACGAAGTAGTGATGAGCTACAATCCCTGGCTGCAATTCACTCAATACAGTTGTTCTCTGTTTTTCTTATAAAAAACATCAGTGGAAGGAGAGCTGTTGATTCACTAAAGGGAAAAGAATTAGCACAACTGATTGACCATTTGACCTTATCCTTTCTGTGGTTAAATTTTTTTGATCTCCACCAAAACTGGAGGAGCAGGAGTTGCTCCAGCTGCGTACAGTGTACACATTTACTTTCATATTATTCCAAGGAGTGAAAAAAACTCCTCAGTCCTCATGCTTAGAAGAACTAGTATACCTTTAATTAACATCAAATTAAGCAACCGAACATAGAAAAGGCTTCAATTCGGTACTGATTTTAACAACTTGGTTGATATGGAAGCAATTCGATGGAGCTGCCCCTAGCACTCAGTTCGTCTTGCAGGAAACCCAAGACATCCAAGACGAGGCCAAGATGTGGTGCTTAGCATGAGCCTAAGAGCTCAGTGCCATATGGTCATATCGAGTTAGTGCAAGGTCGTGTGATTTTTAGACAGTGTAATGTTCCTAACACCTATACGGCATGTGTAACTGTCCATTTTGGACTTCTTTCTTCTTAATACAAAGATGCTCAGTTCTCCTTCACATAGGGCGGTGTTCATGGCCGTTTTGAATAAACCGGCAACGAAACCGGCATCCGCCTGGACACCTACGGGGGAACAGTAAACGTACTACATGAATAGTAACCCGTAGCTTAGACTGAGTAGCCGGTTTCACCAGCGGTATGAGCGAACCGTCGACGAACAATCCTACCTGCGCGTTCAAGAAAAATTGTGCAACCGCCAAGGTTTCTAGAGGCAAAACATGATATGCAGTTTCCTGTGAATGCAAGATATGATTGCATTTACTGATGAGAAATTACCATATAACCAGTCCTTGAACTGAGCGTGAAGGGCACTCGTCAATTCCCTTTTCCGATTGTCATCAAGCTGCAATTCCCTAACAGTCTTTTGAATATCTTCCAGAGCAGAATGCTGAAAATGAACACAGGATGTTCAAATGTAAGATGTGAGAAAATTGTCTTGGTGATTTGCAGCTTTGCTGAACACTTTTCTTTTTCAAATCTCATTCCCTTTAATCAGGACACTTTGTTAGGCATGGCACTAGTGTGAAACAATAATGGTATTGAAAAAATTCTCAGTTTCTCCTTTTTTTGGCCAAAAATTGTGGTCTAGGTATTCAATATCACATGATGAATGTACTATTCCAAATAAGATGCAAGAGAATCGCAGAATTGAAACTAAGAAGCTGCTGGTGTAGTTCGCACCCACATATAGTATAAAGCATACATATCTAGCATTGGTTAATATTTATAGTAGAAAGTGTCCTATGGTCTACCTCCCAATGCATTTAATCACTTAGCATACCTTTTTTCTTTGGGATGCCCCATAAATTTCAGGCAGTGGAAACGGATTGCACTTTGTAGGCTCTTGCACTTCAGCCTCAAACCAACCAGGGATCTGGAGGAGGAAAAATCACGTTGCATCATTTTCACCCCCCCAAAAAAAGAACAGTAGCAAAGCAAAACGCATAAAATAATTTGTCCACCATTAGTCATCACCAGAATGCAGTGTTCTAACTCTATTATGCAGCATGCTTCAAGTTATCATATTGCCGCTACCAGTGCAGTTCAAGTTTTTGCAGAATGGGCTCAGCATTAGAGAAAGACACACAAGGCAAGAAACATTGATTTCCAAACACAAGCCCAATATCCCATCGTAAATGGTAACATCATAACAAATGGACTTAAGGTGGCAAACTGATTGAATCTCTGAGGGTATATTTTTCCTGTATTCATGATGGTTTACAAAGCTAAAGCCGCTGTATAGTTGACATACCAAGAAATTAGTGAAAAGATCAGGATCTAGACAAGTAGCAGATTCAGCTTTAACATCAGAAACCCCTGCAGGATGGGATAATGAATCGTGTGGATCAACAACTCCCAGTACAAAAGGTTGGTCCCATTTGTTGAGAGTGGGATCGACACCAACTTGCATCAAATGCTCCCGTAGTTGTGGATAGTGAGTATTGAATGGAGCAACCTGTTGATATAGGAAAGGAAATTTCCATTAAAAAATGTTAAATAAGTATGGTATATAATCACATTAACAAGCTCAATACTTCCCTTAACACCTATTTCTATTTCTATGTACCATGAGTAGTGAACACTACGAAAAATCATTAACTATGAACCGTGGGTTTTCAGATATGCTAAAAAAAAGGAAATCAGATATTTACAGCATCACACTACCACCACAACCAAAAACAGAAAGAAAAGGGATAACAGAAGGTCACCTGTAATTTATGGTTGTCCCCCAAAACAAGAGGTTGGTGATTTACTCCCAAGTAGAAAATGCACTCGCGACAATTGGCAATAGAAATTCGTTTTGCCGCTGCAATGATATGCACTCTTTCACAATGCTCCACCTTTACCACCTGACAGAAGAAAACATTCAAAGTATTCAAACATAGCTGGCAGCTACAGGCAACAATAAGTCACCTTTTCCAACAAAGCTATGTTACTATCTGCTCATGGTGATATACGTCAAGCATTTATTAGGACTCATGGCAAGCTAACGCATACACAGGACATTTTATGAGAATCTATGGTCTTTTATTAAGATGCCATACTTATTGTGCAAACTGCCCGGGTGATATTTATAGGAAATGGAATGCCTTCAGTAAGATAACTTCTCCTTAATCATTATTGATTTTGTGACACGTTTCATACAGTCTTTTTTTTTTTCCCTCGATGATACACTCTGCATAACAATAGTGGTCCGTGAGCAATGGTTGTGGATGATGTTTTAATACGTAAAAGAACACCTAGTACGTCACTGCTACTATGGTTGAATATGTCGAGATACTTAAAAAGAATGATTCATCTATGCTTGATTCTTCTCAGTGCGTTGTTTCACTTGTGTAGAGATAAGCCTTAACAACTTCAACTGAAAGAAATAAAATATAATTTTATTCCTAGCTTAATGCCTTAAGAACTAATTGAAAATACAATATTTTTCTCCTGACTGGTGCCAACTAATTCACATGGCTACCATGCTACATCCCATATAAGGTATTTCATGCACTATTGTGACACACTGCCTGCACATTGCGCATGCCTATGTACACAGTACTTGAATATCTAGTTATCCACTATTAGTTGATAGGGTTGCTATCAATTTGTAGGCACAAAGGTAAGTCTCTCACTTCCTCTACAATCCATTGCAAGATTGTGGCCATTAAATAGAAACTAATCACTGTAGACCCAGCAGTTGAGAACAATAAAATTTGCCAAATACAACTCCTAGACAGTCACAACTCACAAGCATTGGTTGCTTCTAGATATCATTATTACACAAACACAAAAAATAACCATGTCATGACAGGTCATCTACCATTTCGCAGTTAGGAGTACCAACAAATGAACTGCATAGGTATGAATATATAGGTAGCAAATACATTTCAGAATATCAGAAAGAAAGAAGACTCTTTCCACACAACACATACAAATTACCAGAAAAAAATAGAGAAATAAGTAACATTATAGCCACAAGAACAGGAATAGATGGAAGGAAGAATGAACGCATACCTTACCAACAGCACCAAGAACAACTGTAGCATCGGAACATCCATACACAGTAGCATACTTCACGGGTGCCAATACGTAGATCACCGTATCATGGCAGTTCAAAACCTAAAGAAAAAGAGTTTGAAGCTTGTTTAACAACATTGCAACTGTAGAAATTTCATAATTTCAATCATAGAGAAGCTAAGTAAATTACAACACGTTAAGTAACCTGAATCGTGAAACAATACAAAAATAAATGCCAATAAAGAAAGGTATAGGAAGGGTGCTGAAAAGTGTCAACTATGACATGAATATATATGTCGATTCTCCTTCTGGATCAGATAACTGACACACAAATAGTTTTTTCCAGCTCCAGTTTTAACAACATAAATGCAATGTATTACATACACTCTCCATCTATTTCACTTGTCATCCTAGTGTGTGCTCACATTTGTCAATCGGGAAATACTTTAACTTGGTTGTCAAGGTACCTCCATGTGATTATATTTTTTTCCATTCCTCAATATCATAAGAAAAGTAGCGATCAAAGATGTGAATTGGGACCGTATCATTGTATAAATAGCAAGCAAATAGGATGGATAAAGTAAATCTAAACACTTCAAAACTCATGGAACCATATTGTGCATTTCATGGAATTTTGAAAAAACAACTATATTACTTAACATATTGGTCTGGATAATGTGAGATTCTGAATGCATTTAACATGCACAAAAGATTACATCCCTCAAGTCCATTTCAAGATCCAGTAGTATGGTGCTGACAATAAACTATGCGTAACTCAGTGTACCTTCACAGAGTGCCCTTTGACATCAGCTGCATGCTTGACAACAGAGGTTTTGGAAAAGCCTTCCACAAAAGTTGTGTTTCTGTAGTATGAAGGATTGGTACTTGGAGTGCTGTTTCGCGGCTGACTTGTATTGGCATCAGTCATGGTCACATCAGTATCGATTTGCTGGTTGCTTTCCTTTGCCGCAGACCTCTCAGTAGAATATTCCAACGAAGAGGCTATATTGTTTGACATCCAGTCAAGAACTTGAGAAGCAGGGACAGGAGCAGCAGGCATGTCAGGATCAGAGTTTGCAAAAAAAGTGGCTGCCTGGCTTAAGGAAGTTCCTTCAGAGACTTGAACTAGAAATCCAAGGTGCTCAAAGGCCTCCATTGTCAATACCTACAAAATGAATACTGTTTAGAGTGTGCACTTAGCATAGCAATGGAATTACACACTATGTAGTCCCATAAAGAAGGATAAGATCATATTTAACATTTCAAATCTTCAGAACTCAGCTGACATATCATCCAGGGTCAAAGTCCAGACTACAAGCTCTGTCACGAAAATAAATGCTACTTCCAAAAGGTTATCCTAAAATAAAAGGACACATTTACCTTTGGTTGCACACAAATACACGATATCGTTTGAGTCATGCATATCAGGCTGCATCAAACCCATTTATTCTTACATTTTTCTTTGTTCGCTTGAAAAGTTAACTGTAGGCATGTCAGCCTGTGGGTTTAACTTTTCCATGAGCACAGTTAGCAGGCTAAAACCCATAAATTCATATCGCACACTTAGTTGGAGGACTACATCTTCAGAAAAGAAAATAGAGCTTTACAACCCAATACAATTTTACAAGGATCTGCCAAGCATGCATTACGCTAAATTTTTGTCCATCAAAATGTAAAATCGAAAATAACTACTCGCTCCGTTCATTATTAGATGTCGTTTTGGAGTTGGACACGGGAATTAAGGAGAAGTGAAAAAAGTGGTTGCACTGAAAACGAGGAGGAAAGAGATAGAGATAGAGGTGTAATGGAAGGAGGGAATATTGTATCGGGAAGAGGGAAAGGTGCATTGGGAAGTGAGAATGACATGTAATTTGAGAAAAGTGGGTAAGACTAGAATGACATGTACTGTTGAACGGAGGGAATATGTACATAGTCCCCCTATCACCACGTCAAAATATCATATCCACAAACCTTTCATCACACCAACATCACTGATCACTCCACTATAATAATAAAAGAAAATTCAACTCAAAGCATATCAACCAAACAAAAAGGGGGCGTACCAGAGAATCATCACCCTCGCCCTCAATAGAATCTGCCAAGAGTGAGATAATATTTGCCATATGTTTTTGAAGATAAGACAACTGATGAATTTCTTCATCAGCTTGAGAAGGCGTAAAGCGACGGCTATTACTTCGTACAAGCTGCAAAACAATATATAAAGGAATAAAGAGAAGTCAAGGTAATGTTAAGTTCACTGATTATGTAACTACTTGTAATCGCAAAAGCAGTAACCAGCGACACCTATAATTATCCAGACAATAATAGTAAGTAATTGACACCATACAGAAAATCTTAATTGCAAGATAGATTAGAATACAAAATGCCAACGAACAAAAACTCTGCCCTTCTGCAGGCAGCTCTTAATGCAAAGCGAGCCCATGAGTGAGTCTGCATGGAGGAGTACTGTCTACCAACAATATATGCACACTTGGACGTAACAAATCAAGAGTTCTTGATGTTCACCATAAAAAGCAAAGAACCAAGCACACCCCAATGGACAGGGACGTTCCATGTGGTGCGGTCATGGTGAAGACTGTATGCATAGTGCCTGACTGGCTGGTTCATTTTCAGCTATTTGACCCTACGATGAAGTGTAAGATCATATGGCAAAAAGAGAACTAGACTTGCATGCCAAAAGTGCCTGCCCGGAATACAGTACTAAGCAGTCGCTATCCAAGCCACACACAGGCGTACGGCCAGTGTCAGAAGCTCGGATTGACCCTTTTTTTGATGCAACTATTGTGCTTACAATAGCATGTACCACGTGCCGAACTACCAAGTAATAAGCAGATCAATGGAAACTGCTTGACGGCATAATTGAGCCTACGCATTAAGATACCAAGGTTGTTCATTGCTACAGCTGAACTTCACATTTATCTGGTGTCAGCCTAAAATCTAATGGCACAAGGCAAGTTGTTGCACAATGTGGCATAGGATGCTGCCAACATAGATCTTATAGGCCATAAAGTATTTGCAAGGCAAATATGTCTCTAACAGTAGTTTGATACTAGGTTTCGGTGCATTGCGAATAGCAAAACTCAGGTGTATGATATAGCCGTGTAGCGCAAATGGAGAAACAAATCGTTGAGGACGGTGTTGCAGTACGTAATAAGAGGTCGCATCGAATTTACAAATGAACGCCAAACAAGTAGCTATTTAGACCAGCTAGTAGAATTATATGGCAATCGTAAGCGCATCACAATTCATTCACAAAGCGATCGATGAACGGGACTTGATCCTGACCTGGATTGGGGAGAGCTGGGAGAGGTACCCATCGAACGCGGAGGTGGATGGCCAGACGTCCGCCACGGCGGGCGAGTCCTTGTGCGCGCTGCGCGGGACGAGGCGCTTGTACGACTGGATGTAGAGGAAGAGCAGCACGTCCCGGAGGTCAGCATCGCCGCTCCCGTCCGCCAGAGCGGGGTCCTCGGCGGGGAGCACCGCCGCGAGCGTTCCGAGCACGAGCGCCGCCTGCTCGAGCGGGATCTGCAGCGCCTCGGCCAGCGCCGCAGCGCCCACGCGCCCGTCGGCGGCGAGCTTTTCCTTGAGCTGGGTGAGGGTCTGCGCCAGCGTGCCCTCCGGGAAGATGAGCTTGGGAATGGGCAGGAGGCCGTGCTCGAACGCCTCGCGCCGCGGGCGGAGGAGCACGGAGGGTGGCGCTGGGGCCGGGGTCGCGGCCGGTGCCGGCGGCGTCTCCGGTGCGGTGGCAGCCGGCGGGTCGAGGGGCTCGTCGGCCATGGCTTGGCCGAGACGCGAGAGAGGCGGGGAAAGGGAGATCTGGGAGTGCGGTGGAAATGGCGAGGTGAAAAGAAGAGTGACTTGATGCGGTCTCGCCCTTTTTCGGGAAGGGAGGGCAGTTTGGGTATTGTTCCTTATTCCAAGTTTCCGCCGTGTCATCTCGGACTCAGAAAAGTACGATGCATGCGACTAGCTCACGGGCCGGTTCGGCACGTGCGTACACGTGGGCCGTCACGGGCTGGTTACCACCACCTCGGATATCACGTGGGCCGCACGAACGCACTGGGCTTGCGCTGGGAGTTTCTTTCTCTCCGGTTTTCCTATAATTAGCGCGCGCTGCGCGGAGGCAATACGTAGCACGCTTTAAGATTAATGCTGTGAGACTGATCGGACGGCGGCGTTTTCTTCCACCTCGGCTCCTCCTGTCCGAGCTCTCCTTCGACCGACAGTCGGTTCGCCATAGCGCCACGGCCTCGCGCTCCCCCCGGACCGGCGCCGCGCCGTCGTGGCCCCGCTTCCTCGCAATGCCGCGAGCCGCCTCCCCGGCCTCCCCGCGCGTGCCTCCATCTATCGCGGCTTCTCCTTCCCTGAACCCGACGTCTTGGAGCCCCGCCACTGCTCCTCTTCTCGTGTCTAAAGCCGAGCAGCCACCTTCTTCTCCGCCAGGAACATTTGATGTTTCTCTGTGGAACAATTTCAGATTTTGATGGAACAATTCTTTTGATGCATGAACAATTTCAAGATTGTATGGGAACATTTTTTTTGACCGATGGAACAATTGCTGTTATCGCCAGAATAATTCTTAATTCTTCTTGTCGGGGGTCATCGCTGGTGCCGGCGCCGGCACCGGCGATCGGCGGGTGTGGCGTGATGCGGTAGCGCTCGCGGGTGCGGCTGTGCGACAGAGAAAGGAAGAACAAGAGTTCGTAGCAGGCCGTATGGGCCGCGCTACAAGTGAGATAGCGGTAGGGCGCGGTAGAGATAGGACGACCCCTTTCTCTCGGCAACTCTTTTGTTCCCGCCTAGTACTCTTTTCTTTTGTTTTGCGAAGCATCCCGCCTAGTACTCCCCAGTAGCAGAAGCAACGGCTGCATGACAATAACCCAGGGAGTGATCTTCATTCATCCCTCTAAGCTTGTTATTTCAGATGGTTTCCATGCAACCAATATCCTCACAGCATTATTTCCCCGTGCCGTGAAATGAGAATGCTGAAAATTGACGCCTCGTCAGGTGAAGCTTCAATTCATTTTGAGCAAATATAAGTATGCAACCAACTACCGGTGCCGTGATGGGCACTGATAACAATACATGTTTTTCCCAATAAAATAGTGAGTGCTAGCAATTAGGCTGTAACACCTTGTGTTTTCCCATATTATAAAAATCACTAAAAATTTAAACTTTTTGAATTAAAACAAATGCAATCAAACTAGTATGGTAATTTTCACCCCAAATTTGAATTTTTGAATTTTGAATGTGCATCAAACCCCACCATCTGCATATTTGGAGTTTTATGCTTTTATTTATGTGTTCAGTTGGTTTGTTCCTTTGGCAAATTCGAATTCCATTCAAATTGGAACCAAATCAATTCTGAGAAATGTTCAAACCAATCTTTCCCGGCTGGGCCGCCCTCTCCCTTCTTCTTCCCCGCGGCCCATCCCCTTTCTCCTTCTCTTTTCCCTCCTGCAGAGCGCGACGGCCCAGCAGGCCCAACTCCCCCGCGCCAGCCCGTCAGCCCACTTCCCTCTCTCTCTCTCTCTGACGTGTGGGCCCCGCACGCGTCTTCCTCCTTCGGACCGCCGGGCGCTACTGTGCGTCGCCGCCGTAGTACGGCGAGCACGCCGCCTGGCCGCGCCTTAAACTCGCCCCCTCTCCTATTCGCCGGCGTGCACCGCCCCTCCGCTCCCATTGGCCCAGAGCGCCACGTCGAGCCGCCGTACCCGCGCCGCGTCCTTCTCCGTCAGGCGCGCATTCACTTCGGCGACGAGCCGTTGCAGGGAAGCTTCCTCAACGGCCGCGGCTATAAGAGGAGAGCTCCCTCTCCTTCTCTCGCACGCTCCCACAACCACCATTCTCCACTCCGTCGTCCACCGAGCTCCAATTTCTACTTTTCCCCACCGTCGTCTCCAACTCCGGCGACCACCGCGGCGAGCCCTCGACGACCAACCAGTTGGCCCCGGATCCCCTTTCTTCTTCCTCTGGCATCGCCGTCCCGTTCCTGACCCCGTTCCGCTCCTCTTTTCCGCAGCCGAAGCGTGGAGCACGGAGATGGCGATGGGCTAGGGTTCCGGCCACCGCACGGAGGCGAGGAGGAGTCACCGACCCTTTCCGTCTTCAACAAGCCCACCGTGAGCACCACCGTCTTCTCCTCTTTCTTCCGCGCCATTTCTTGTTCACGTTAGGCCTCGCCAGCTACGCTCGCACCGCGCATCCTCCCGCGCCGCCGCGCGACCTCGTCGCCGGCGAGCCATACGACCGCGCCTGGCCAAGCCGAGGCGTGCGTCGCGCTCCCCGTGCACACGCGCACGTGCACGACAGCTTAGTTTCACGCCAACGCGCACGTATGCGCGCTCGCGCTCTGCCCACCGCCGCGCCGCCGCACTCCGGCGAGCGCGCGCCGCCGCCTCGATGCCCCACGACGTCAACACCCAGCGGCATCGCGTCCGCCTTCGCGCGTAGGCCCTGTAGATGCTCACCGCGCCCCCTTCCGTGCGCAGTAGCCGCTGCCGGCGAGCTCCCCGACGACGCGCCGCCGCGCGCGTCTCTCCTCCGGCGCGTTTGACTGCGCCGCGCTGCCATCCGACGTGGCACGCCACGTCGGCATCTGGGCCCGCGACGACCCGGTCGTCCTCGCCCAGTCAGCGCTGGTCCACGAAACCGGCGCACCGTGGACCACACTCACGCGCACGCCCGGCTCACCGCACACGTGGACCAAGTCCACGGCACAGTAGACCACAGCGGACCCGCCTCTGCGGTCCCACCTGTCGGTCTTACAAATGCCTCTGAAATCGCTACGTCTACACGCAGAGCATACACATAACCTTGTTTCGAGCCTTTTTCTTCAGTAGAAAAATTCCATAAAATCCCTGTAAATACTAGAGTATTTCCTGAGTATTTTACAATTCTTGTTTACCTCTGAATAATTAGGATTTATCCTATGGCTAATTATTTAGCTTAAATCCTAATTAATCCTTTCATGCAAACTTGTAAAATCCCTATCTCCTTCATTTTAGCTCCAAATTTGATGAATCTTTCGCCAAAATTCATCAAATTTCATGATCTATCTGTTGGAACCAGAGCCATCCACTGTTTCCCACTGTTTGACCTTTATTTGGATTTAATTGCTTGTTAGCTTAAATTGTTTGATCGTTAGATTAATTCGATCGTCGTTTAATTACTCTTCCTTAGAGGATCAAGCTTGTGAGGAAGGAAACGAGGATCCGGATTACGAGGACTTAGAAGAAGAAGACTTTGGTGAAGGCAAGTTCTAACCCCTTTGATCATGTTGATCCTATGTTTGCAAATAGTCCTATATAGAGCCTGCTTTGGAAATAATTGTGCATGATATTTAAATATGTTTTAAATGCTAGATGACCCTATGTTGATGATTGCCATGCCTTGTTAATTGTTTATCCACTGCCTTGTTAGCTCTAGGATTCACTGTCATTAATTCTTTAATGATATGTTGATATGCTATACTGCTTAGGACTTATTACCATGCGTACTTAATTAATCATGCTATACATGTTTTTTGTGTTAAATGCGTGTGTGATTGGTGGAGTGTGTGTGAATATGAAATGTGGGATGGTAACTTATTAGTGATATTTGTGCAACCCATAGTGGGGATACCCCTTTGACGGGAGCAAGCGAGGTAGTCCTCAGTGGGGAGGGCTATCTCTGGGATGCGAGTCCTCCTTTGAGGATAGCTATTGGAGATGCTTGCTTCGGTCGTATAAGGACCGGTTCATGTGCCGCCTGGCCTAGCACCCTTCGTACAACCACATGCCTTGAATGGGAGAGGTTTGGAACCACACCCTACTATAGTGTTCACCCGGTACCCACCTGGAGGGCAGAAGATTGCGACGGAAGCCAGGAGAAGACCCGAAGCAGTGAGCGTCGTGGTCCGGCATATGGTGTTCTTTCAGGCCTTTCTACATGATGATGATGATATTGTGACGCCCCTGGTTGGAATATTTCCGTGGTGGTGCCGCGGTGACACCAAGTAGGTACGGGACCATTAGTATGCCAGCCCAACCTATGACGATGGGGAGGACTGGTGTACCATGTGGGGAAATGTGTACAACCTCTGCAGAGTATAAAATCTATCATGATAGCCGTGTTCCACGGTAATAGGACAATGCGAAAGCTTGTGCCACACAATGATTAGTATAACGGTGTGAGTTAATCCTTGGTGTGTTTTTGGAATACTCCGGTGTGGAACCGTGAGCTGGTTTCCTGCCAGCATTAAAATGTGGGAACTGGCGGGATGGACTTTGTCTCCCCCAGGGCCAAACAACCCCATTAATCCCCAATGATAATCTTGGTTAGTAGTTTGCGAACTGCTTTGTTTTACAAACAACCCCCTGCATAAAACTGGCTTTCCGCCCAGACACTAAACCCTCAGCCTATCCTTTGATAATATCCTTGCATGCTTATACCCCTTGCTGTTAGGACTTGCTGAGTACCTTACGTACTCACCCTTGCTTTAATCATTCAGATGAGGAACCTGAGTATCAGGAGGATGGTGATGAAGAGTAGGGTTCCGTCCGCACTCAAGATGCCTGTGTCGGCTCCGTTTCCGTCTTCCGCTGTAGTGGTGTTTAAGTGGTTCTGCCTTTGCAGCCCACTAGCATGATGCTTGATGTAATAAGATGGCCCTTGGCCAGGAGTTGTAAGACCTTTTATGTATGAAGGCTTGTATGAGACTCGGTAATATTTATGTAAGTGATGACTCTGTGATATCATTCTGTGTAAAGTGTATGTATCAGCGTCTGATCCAGGGACTGATACGGTAAGCACTCATGCTCCAGAAATGGGGTATGACAGAGTGGTATCAGAGCCATGCTTGACTGTAGGATGGACCCTAGGTTGGAAACGATTGTGAGAGAGTGATATTTTATATATATAAACTATATTACAAAATTTCTTACAGTTCTGTACTTACTTACAAAACTATTTTATACCTGTTACTTACCTGTTTTCAACTTTTGTTGGAACAGATGGCGGACCAGCAGCTAGGCACCGAGTGGACTTTCAGCTACCAGACTGGAGTGGCAGGCTTCCCCACTGTCCTGTTCGAGACCTTGCAGAGGTTCGGCTACACCGACCGTCCAGAGTACCGTGCCCGCAGCTTTGTTGAGAGGGGCACCCAGCAGTGCGAGGTGGAGGTGACAGTCCTCCAGCCCCGCGCACGTCCAGACCTGCCACCACTGACAGTGAGAGCTACCGGCGCCCAGTCCCCCGACGCCCACCAGCTTGCAGCTCGGAAGACCCTGCTGATCTTCTGCGAGCGCCACGAGCTGGGAGTACGTGGCACCCCGTGTCGCTACTTCCCGCTTTTCGAGTACACTGACGCAGCCTGGGAGTACAGGATGAGTGCAGTACAGGGCGAGGAGGACCCCACCGTTGTAGCGTCCGCTTGGTACCTGATGGCCCTTGACAACCTGTTTGAGGACCAGCAGAGAGAGTACCACTGGAGTATCACCAGAGCAGAGGCAGCAGAGCTCAGAGAGAGGAGTCTCAGTGAGCAGCTTCAGCAGACTCAGACTCAGCTCGCAGAGGCCCAGGCACAGTCTACACAGACAGCTCACGTCCTTGAGATGACTGCGCAGATGTGGGATGAGGATACACAGAAGCTCACAGATGTTCAGGCCCAGCTTGCAGCAGCTCAGGCTCAGCTTGCAGAGAAGACGACAGAGCTTGAGACCACCAAGAAGCTCTGGAGGGAGGACGCGAAGTACCTCATCAAGACAGTCGACCGTGCTTGGGTGAAGTGCCACAAGTACCACGGAGGACCCCGTCGCAGGTACACTATGAGGGTCAGAGGACTTCAGTACCACTCGCACTACGCAGCACCGTCAGACTCAGAGTGGTACCCTACCGACAGTGACGACTCTGGAGGAGACAGTGACGACTCTGGAGGTGCAGGACCGTCAGGTGTGGCACAGCTTCCAGCTTCACCAGAGGTTGCACTTGCTCTAGAGCCAGCACCAGAGGTTGAGCCAGCTCCAGCCTCACCAGCAGTTGCACCAGCTCCAGCCTCACCAGCAGTTGCACCAGCTCCAGCCTCACCAGCAGATGCACCAGCTCTAGCCCCAGCTCCAGAGCCAGTGCATGGCTACCTGGCAGAGTCAGAGGAGGATCCCATAGAGGACGAGGATGCCGAGATGGCAGAGGGGGCCCCTGAGTTTGAGTTGCTAGAGGACCCTCTGCAGGGTGAGGAGGACACTGAGTCGGAGCACGAGATGGACTACCCGACAGACCCCGGCAGTGACTACTCGGACTCGATGGACGAGGACGACTTCCCAGTACTCGAGGGCTACGTCTCTCAGTACATGCTAGAGATGGAGGAGGACGAGGACCAGGGCGTGGTCAACTTTACGCCTGTCAGTGACGACCAGCCTGTGGTAGTCGACCCTCCGGCACCGCAGCAGCCAGCACCTGCTGACGTCCCAGTTCAGCAGCCGCCAGCACTGTTTGCTCCCCCTGCTCAGCAGCAGCCAACACTACCAGCAGGTCACCAGCTAGCACTGATGGCAGACCCAGCGGCTCAGTTCCCACCTGCACTTGTCGCACTTGGACCACTGTTCCCGTTCCAGCCAGTGCTTGCCGCTCCCCCAGCTCACCTTCAGCCAGCAGCTCCGCAGCAGGCGCCAGCACCACAGATGCTCGGAGACATGGACCTCTTCGAGTACTACCAGCTACTTCGTGCCCACGCCATGGGTGATGACCCCTACGACCTGTACCGTGCTTGGCGCAGGGACCACGGCTACGACCAGTTCTGAGGAGCAGCTATTCCAGAGGGAGTCAGTATCAGTTGCACTGATGGCAGCAGCGCCTATATCCGTAGTTGTGTAGTCCAGCTGATGTGTGTCGTTGTATCCTAGAGTTCCATGTTGTCGAGTCCTGTTATTTAGTTGTGCCGTCAAGTCCTCCTGTGTAAGGACTTGGGTATGTGTGATCGAACTCTGTTATGATGCTTATGTATGCTGTGATGATGTAATGATGCTAGATCTTACTGTTTGTGTGTTAGAAAATCCTGTGACCCTGTCTTGCTACCTTGCTTGAGTTTTACCTCAACCTCGACTTACTCTCACCTCCCACCGTCCCCTATCAACTCTACAGATGCCTCCCGCGAGGCAGTCTGCCCGTTTGCGGCAGCGTCGTGAACGTCAAGTTGCGCATGACGAGGATGCCCCAGGGCAGGGCAATGGACGTGGACGTGGACGTGGAAGAGGCAGAACTAACAACCAACGTGGCAGAGGTGGAGGCAGAATTGGAGGCAACGACCAAGAAGATGAGGCAAGCCAAAACAATCAGAACAACCAGGATAACCAGAATGATGAGGTGGGCCAAGGTGAAGGTGGAGGACATCAACAGAACCAGAACCGAGGAGGAGGAAACCAGAACCGTGGCAGAGGTGGACGAGGTGGCGGGCGAGGTGGGCGAGATGGACCCTTGCCCAACCCACCTGTCACCGACCTCGTTGCTGTGATGGACAACCAGACCCGGCTGATGGAAGTCATTGCTCAAGGACTTCTGGACCGTGCACCTGGACCCCAGACCAAGATGTCAGAGTTCATGAGACTCAGGCCACCGACCTTTGAGAATGCTGAAGAAGACCCCCTAGCAGCAGATGATTGGCTGAGAGGCATCACCAAGAAGCTTCAGGTTGTGAACGCCAATGACAGGGAGAAAGTCCTTCTGGCATCGCACCAACTCATGGGAGCAGCCAGTGAATGGTGGGACAACTACCGTGAAGCTGCAGAGGATCCCGATGCTATCACTTGGGATGAATTCCAGGAAGAATTCAGGAGGTACCACATTCCTGAGGGTATCATGGAGATGAAGGCAGATGAGTTTCGCTCTCTGAAGCAAGGCGCTATGACTATGAATCAGTACATCAAGAAGTTCATGAAGCTTGCACGTTATGCACCTGAGGATGTGAGCACTGACAAGAAGAAGCAGGACCGCTTCAGGAAGGGACTGAGCCCTAGTTTGAAGACGCAGTTGGTCACTCACATCTATCCGGACTTCAACACTCTGATGAACCGTGCTATCCTTCTGGAGGATGCACGTTCTCACATTGAGAGTGACAGGAAGCGCAAGTTCAACGCACAGAAGTTCAAGCAGCAGGAAAGGAACCAGAGGTCAAGGGGCAGCTTTTCTCAAAAGCCTAGATACCAGCCAACCATGCAATACAAGACCTCAGCATCAAACCAGTATAATGCAACATCTTCCTACCGCAACCAGAATGTCAGTAGTCAGCAGAGGAGCAACCCCAGCGTTGCCCAACCAGCTCAAAATGAAAAGAGGACATGTTTTAACTGCCGTGAACCAGGTCACATGATTGCCAAGTGCCCTTATATGAACCAGAATCAGGCTCCAGCCCAGTCTCATCAGCAAAGCAACGCCAGGACCGCAGTGTCAGGAGCAGGACGTGGTGGACAGCAATCCTCTGGACAGCAGCGAAGGAACAGTCAGACCTTCGCCGAGGCAGAGTCAACCACATAGACACCCAAGAAGCTGAGGAAGCACCAGACGTTGTGCTCGGTGAGTATCTTGTCAATTCCACTCTTGCAACAGTTTTGTTCGATTCTGGAGCTTCGCATTCCTTCATATCTTCAAGGTTTGTTGCTGCACATGGTTTTCCGACTGTTTTGCTCAAACAACCACTGATAACTCGCTCTCCTGGAGCGGAAATCAAGTGTTTGTTAGGATGTCCCCGGGTTAAAATTCTTTTAAGTGGGGTAGTATTCCTGGCAAACCTAATAGTTCTCCAGTCTCCCGGAATAGATGTTATCCTCGGAATGGACTGGTTAAGTAAACATCAGGGCAATATAGCCTGTGATACCAGAAAAGTGTCCCTAGTAAATCACCAAGGCATTAAGGTTGAATGTGAGCCAAGAAGAGTGAAGGCCACACCTATGGTATGCAGTTTGGAAGCCACACCCCTGGAGGAAGTACCAGTCGTCTGTGAGTATCCAGATGTCTTCCCAGATGAGCTACCAGGAATGCCACCTGATCGGGACATAGAATTCATCATTGAACTGATCCCTGGAACTCCACCAATAGCCAAGAGACCCTACCGAATGGCAGCCAACGAACTGGCAGAGTTGAGAAAGCAAATAGCTGAATTGCTCGAGAAAGGGTTCATATGGCCCAGTTCTTCCCCGTGGGGATCACCTGTTCTCTTTGTTAAGAAGAAGGAAGGTAGTATGAGGATGTGCATTGACTACCGTTCCCTCAATGAAGTTACTATCAAGAACAAGTATCCACTGCCCAGGATCGATGATTTGTTTGATCAGTTAAAGGGTGCCAAGTTTTTCTCCAAGATTGACCTGAGATCAGGGTACTACCAGCTGAAGATTCGAGAAGGAGATATACTCAAGACAGCCTTTGTCACTCGTTATGGACAGTATGAGTTTACAGTGATGCCCTTTGGACTCACCAATGCTCCAGCCTACTTCATGAATCTGATGAACAAGGTATTCATGGAAGAGCTAGACAAGTTTGTCGTGGTCTTCATTGACGACATCTTGATCTACTCTAAGAGCGCAGAGGAACACGAACAACATCTGAGGATTGTGCTTGAGAAGCTAAGAGCACATGAGCTTTATGCCAAGTTCAGCAAATGTGAGTTTTGGTTGAAAGAAGTAGCCTTCCTTGGTCATATACTGACAGCGGAAGGAGTTGCAGTAGACCCAGCCAAGGTTGAAGCAGTGACAGAATGGAAGAAACCGATCAATGTGACAGAAATCAGAAGTTTTCTTGGGTTGGCAGGTTACTACCGCAGATTCATAGAAGGATTCTCTAAGTTAGCCAGACCAATGACTGCTCTGACTCAGAAAGGAAAAGAATTCAAGTGGACAGAAGCTTGTGAGAAGAGTTTCCAAGAGTTGAAGAGAAGGTTGACAACAGCCCCAGTGCTAACCCTACCTGATATTCATCGAGATTTTGTCGTATACTGCGACGCATCTCGACAAGGTTTGGGTTGTGTTTTAATGCAAGGTGGTCGAGTTGTGGCTTACGCATCAAGACAACTAAAGGTTCATGAGCAGAACTACCCAACACATGACCTGGAGTTAGCAGCTGTTGTCCATGCTCTGAAGATCTGGAGGCACTATCTGATAGGAAATAAGTGTGAGATCTTCACAGACCACAAGAGTTTGAAATATATCTTCACTCAGTCAGACCTTAATCTCAGGCAAAGGAGATGGTTGGAGTTGATCAAGGACTACAACCTGGATATACAGTACCACCCTGTAAAGGCCAATGTGGTTGCAGATGCACTTAGTCGCAAAGCTCATTGCAATAGTATCAAGTTGCATAAGAAGAGACCTGAGTTACTGGCAGAGTTCAAGCAGCTAAACCTGCACTTCACACGGTCGAGTCAGGAAGACACTCTATGTGTGAAGCCAACCTTGGAAGACCAAATCCGAACAGTCCAAGTGGACGATGAGGGAATACTTGACCTCAAGGTTAAAACAGGGGAAGATAAAGCCCCTGGTTTTAGAGTTGATGATCAAGGCACTTTGTGGTACCAGGATCGAATCTGTGTACCCAAGAATGGTGGATATCGGCAGCTTATCATGGATGAAGCTCACAACTCCGCTTACTCCATCCACCCAGGAAGTACCAAGATGTATGTGGATCTGAAACAGAAGTACTGGTGGACTGGAATGAAAAGAGACATAGCAGAATTTGTTGCTCGATGTGATATCTGCAGCAGAGTCAAAGCAGAACATCAGAGACCCGCAGGACTATTGCAGCCCCTACATGTTCCCGTATGGAAATAGGATGAAATCAGCATGGACTTCATCGTGGGGTTACCCCGTACTCAGAAGGGGAATGACTCGATATGGGTCATAGTAGACCGTCTGACAAAGGTTGCGCACTTCATACCTGTAAAGACAGTCTATAGAGGAGACAAGTATGCTCAGTTGTATGTGGATCACATACTCAAGTTACACGGAGTTCCTAGCAGAATAATATCTGACCGAGGTTCGCAGTTCACCTCAAAGTTCTGGAAAAGCCTTCATGGGTTGCTGAACACCAGACTGGATTATAGCTCAGCCTTTCATCCCCAGACCGATGGTCAGACCGAGAGAGTCAACCAAATCCTGGAGGATATGCTAAGAGCATGTGTACTAGCTCACGGAAAGGACTGGAGAAAAGTCTTTCCTTCGAAGAATTCTCTTACAACAACAGTTACCAGGCCAGCCTGCAGATGTCGCCTTTTGAAGCCCTGTATGGCAGGAAGTGCAGAACCCCGCTGACGTGGTCAGAGGTTGGAGAGCGATCTTTCTTTGGCCCGGCACTCATCAGAGATGCCGAAGAAAAAGTAGCTCTGATCAGAGAGAATTTGAAAGCAGCCCAGAGCAGGCAGAAGAGCTATGCAGACACCAGACGCAGGGATCTAAGCTTCGAAGAAGGGGACTATGTGTATTTCAAGATATCACCAATACGAGGTACCAGGAGGTTCAAAGTCCGAGGAAAGTTAGCACCAAGATATATCGGACCCTTCAAGGTACTCAAGAAGATAGGAGCAGTGGCTTACCGCCTCGAGCTCCCTGAAGAGATGTCAGATATCCACAATGTGTTCCATGTTTCACAGCTAAAGAAATGTCTGCGAGTTCCAGAAGAAATAGTACCACCGGAAGTAGTGGATCTACAACCGGATCTCCGTTATCCAGAGAGGCCTATCAAGATTTTGGAGGTTGCCACTCGGTTAACAAGACAGAATGCCATACGGTTTTGCCGAGTACAGTGGAGTAATCACACGGAAGCAGAAGCTACATGGGAACGTGAGGATGATCTCAAAAAGGAGTTTCCCTATCTATTCGAGAAAGAGCTTGAATCTCGAGGCCGAGATTCTGTTTAAGTGGGGTAGGTTTGTAACACCCTGTGTTTTCCCATATTATAAAAATCACTAAAAATTTAAACTTTTTGAATTAGAACAAATGCAATCAAACTAGTATGGTAATTTTCACCCCAAATTTGAATTTTTGAATTTTGAATGTGCATCAAACCCCACCATCTGCATATTTGGAGTTTTATGCTTTTATTTATGTGTTCAGTTGGTTTGTTCCTTTGGCAAATTCGAATTCCATTCAAATTGGAACCAAATCAATTCTGAGAAATGTTCAAACCAATCTTTCCCGGCTGGGCCGCCCTCTCCCTTCTTCTTCCCCGCGGCCCATCCCCTTTCTCCTTCTCTTTTCCCTCCTGCAGAGCGCGACGGCCCAGCAGGCCCAACTCCCCCGCGCCAGCCCGTCAGCCCACTTCCCTCTCTCTCTCTCTCTGACGTGTGGGCCCCGCACGCGTCTTCCTCCTTCGGACCGCCGGGCGCTACTGTGCGTCGCCGCCGTAGTACGGCGAGCACGCCGCCTGGCCGCGCCTTAAACTCGCCCCCTCTCCTATTCGCCGGCGTGCACCGCCCCTCCGCTCCCATTGGCCCAGAGCGCCACGTCGAGCCGCCGTACCCGCGCCGCGTCCTTCTCCGTCAGGCGCGCATTCACTTCGGCGACGAGCCGTTGCGGGGAAGCTTCCTCAACGGCCGCGGCTATAAGAGGAGAGCTCCCTCTCCTTCTCTCGCACGCTCCCACAACCACCATTCTCCACTCCGTCGTCCACCGAGCTCCAATTTCTACTTTTCCCCACCGTCGTCTCCAACTCCGGCGACCACCGCGGCGAGCCCTCGACGACCAACCAGTTGGCCCCGGATCCCCTTTCTTCTTCCTCTGGCATCGCCGTCCCGTTCCTGACCCCGTTCCGCTCCTCTTTTCCGCAGCCGAAGCGTGGAGCACGGAGATGGCGATGGGCTAGGGTTCCGGCCACTGCACGGAGGCGAGGAGGAGTCACCGACCCTTTCCGTCTTCAACAAGCCCACCGTGAGCACCACCGTCTTCTCCTCTTTCTTCCGCGCCATTTCTTGTTCACGTTAGGCCTCGCCAGCTACGCTCGCACCGCGCATCCTCCCGCGCCGCCGCACGACCTCGTCGCCGGCGAGCCATACGACCGCGCCTGGCCAAGCCGAGGCGTGCGTCGCGCTCCCCGTGCACACGCGCACGTGCACGACAGCTTAGTTTCACGCCAACGCGCACGTATGCGCGCTCGCGCTCTGCCCACCGCCGCGCCGCCGCACTCCGGCGAGCGCGCGCCGCCGCCTCGATGCCCCACGACGTCAACACCCAGCGGCATCGCGTCCGCCTTCGCGCGTAGGCCCTGTAGATGCTCACCGCGCCCCCTTCCGTGCGCAGTAGCCGCTGCCGGCGAGCTCCCCGACGACGCGCCGCCGCGCGCGTCTCTCCTCCGGCGCGTTTGACTGCGCCGCGCTGCCATCCGACGTGGCACGCCACGTCGGCATCTGGGCCCGCGACGACCCGGTCGTCCTCGCCCAGTCAGCGCTGGTCCACGAAACCGGCGCACCGTGGACCACACTCACGCGCACGCCCGGCTCACCGCACACGTGGACCAAGTCCACGGCACAGTAGACCACAGCGGACCCGCCTCTGCGGTCCCACCTGTCGGTCTTACAAATGCCTCTGAAATCGCTACGTCTACACGCAGAGCATACACATAACCTTGTTTCGAGCCTTTTTCTTCAGTAGAAAAATTCCATAAAATCCCTGTAAATACTAGAGTATTTCCTGAGTATTTTACAATTCTTGTTTACCACTGAATAATTAGGATTTATCCTATGGCTAATTATTTAGCTTAAATCCTAATTAATCCTTTCATGCAAACTTGTAAAATCCCTATCTCCTTCATTTTAGCTCCAAATTTGATGAATCTTTCGCCAAAATTCATCAAATTTCATGATCTATCTGTTGGAACCAGAGCCATCCACTGTTTCCCACTGTTTGACCTTTATTTGGATTTAATTGCTTGTTAGCTTAAATTGTTTGATCGTTAGATTAATTCGATCGTCGTTTAATTACTCTTCCTTAGAGGATCAAGCTTGTGAGGAAGGAAACGAGGATCCGGATTACGAGGACTTAGAAGAAGAAGACTTTGGTGAAGGCAAGTTCTAACCCCTTTGATCATGTTGATCCTATGTTTGCAAATAGTCCTATATAGAGCCTGCTTTGGAAATAACTGTGCATGATATTTAAATATGCTTTAAATGCTAGATGACCCTATGTTGATGATTACCATGCATTGTTAATTGTTTATCCACTGCCTTGTTAGCCCTAGGATTCACTGTCATTAATTCTTTAATGATATGTTGATATGCTATACTGCTTAGGACTTATTACCATGCGTACTTAATTAATCATGCTATACATGTTTTTTGTGTTAAATGCGTGTGTGATTGGTGGAGTGTGTGTGAATATGAAATGTGGGATGGTAACTTATTAGTGATATTTGTGCAACCCATAGTGGGGATACCCCTTTGACGGGAGCAAGCGAGGTAGTCCTCAGTGGGGAGGGCTATCTCTGGGATGCGAGTCCTCCTTTGAGGATAGCTATTGGAGATGCTTGCTTCGGTCGTATAAGGACCGGTTCATGTGCCGCCTGGCCTAGCACCCTTCGTACAACCACATGCCTTGAATGGGAGAGGTTTGGAACCACACCCTACTATAGTGTTCACCCGGTACCCACCTGGAGGGCAGAAGATTGCGACGGAAGCCAGGAGAAGACCCGAAGCAGTGAGCGTCGTGGTCCGGCATATGGTGTTTTTTCAGGCCTTTCTACATGATGATGATGATATTGTGACGCCCCTGGTTGGAATATTTCCGTGGTGGTGCCGCGGTGACACCAAGTAGGTACGGGACCATTAGTATGCCAGCCCAACCTATGACGATGGGGAGGACTGGTGTACCATGTGGGGAAATGTGTACAACCTCTGCAGAGTGTAAAATCTATCATGATAGCCGTGTTCCACGGTAATGGACAATGCGAAAGCTTGTGCCACACAATGATTAGTATAACGGTGTGAGTTAATCCCTTGGTGTGTTTTCGGAATACTCCGGTGTGGAGCCGTGAGCTGATTTCCTGCCAGCATTAAAATGTGGGAACTGGCGGGATGGACTTTGTCTCCCCCAGGGCCAAACAACCCCATTAATCCCCAATGATAATCTTGGTTAGTAGTTTGCGAACTGCTTTGTTTTACAAACAACCCCCTGCATAAAACTGGCTTTCCGCCCAAACACTAAACCCTCAGCCTATCCGTTGATAATATCCTTGTATGCTGATACCCCTTGCTGTTAGGACTTGCTGAGTACCTTATGTACTCACCCTTGCTTTAATCATTCAGATGAGGAACCTGAGTATCAGGAGGATGGTGATGAAGAGTAGGGTTCCGTCCGCACTCAAGATGCCTGTGTCGGCTCCGTTTCCGTCTTCCGCTGTAGTGGTGTTTAAGTGGTTCTGCCTTTGCAGCCCACTAGCATGATGCTTGATGTAATAAGATGGCCCTTGGCCAGGAGTTGTAAGACCTTTTATGTATGAAGGCTTGTATGAGACTCGGTAATATTTATGTAAGTGATGACTCTGTGATATCATTCTGTGTAAAGTGTATGTATCAGCGTCTGATCCAGGGACTGATACGGTAAGCACTCATGCTCCAGAAATGGGGTATGACATAGGCAGATGCAATATTGGACTAGTACTAGTTTAATTTTGAATGAAGTGCACAGCCGGTCCCTAAACTTGTTCGGCTGTGTCATTTAGGTCTCTCTAATTAGAAAATGCTGATTTGACATACCTAAACTTGTTTTGGTGTGTCATTTAGGTCTCTTTACTTATATTAGCATTCCTAAACTTGTTTCGGTATGTCACTTAGATCCTTGTATTTGTTCGACGGTGTCATTTAAGTCCAACTATAGACTCAAACCGACCTAACGTCGATGTGTGGCGCATCTGACATGAAAATACGTTGCATGATGTCGATGTGGCGCATCTGACATGAAAATGCGCTACATACATTTGTATTGCTATCAGATAAACAAACACTCTTTTGTTGATAACTCTTTGAAAAGAAACAAAAGTTATGTTGCCCATTACAACATGTGGTGCAACTAGTGATGAGATTAATGTGGACAAGTATATGTGAAATATGATGGCTAATATTTTACACCGTTTAAAAATATATACGAAATTCTAATTTGTAACAACCATGAAAAAAGAAAACTAAAAGGTCAATGAAAGAACCAACCTGTTACCTATGCAGTTGCACAAAACGTGTTTCCGTCAAATATGAAAATTCAGGTCGGTTTGAGCCTGATTGGACCTAGATGACACAGTCGAACAAGTTTAAAGATGTCAAAATAACTAGAAGGACTTAAGTGACACAACAAAACAAGTTTAAGGATGCTAAATCAGCAATTTCTAAATACAGGGACCTAAGTGACACAGTCGGACAAGTTCAGAGACTGGCTGTGCACTTTACTCTTTAATTTTCATCCGTTCAAAGTCATGATCATAGCCAGCTTCTACGTTTGGAGCTGTGTGCTATATTTTAGAGTGGCAAAATAGTCCCAAATTGGGCTTGTACTGTTCCGTGCTATCCTATTACTCTGTTTTAATAAACAACGCCCTGCAAATCAAAGAAGAAGGCTGGTGGACATTCTGGCATCAACTTGCTATCCCAGCAGGGCTAAGGTTCCCCCAACCTTCTGACAGAGACCGGTCTTCCCTGCCTTCTTGTAGGCGGCCTCGACGACAACATCTAAATAAGAAATTTAAGCAGCCAACCATAGTTTTATTCTTCTTAATCAAAATTGTAATCTGAAACCAATATGCCCTCATTCGTTGACCTTTGCTTAAGTAATTTCATCTGTCCATGGCCTCCCATGGATGTGTGGTGGTCATGCATACACACGCCCATTGACCTGCTCTCTGCTTCCCTTCACTTTCGTTAGACAGGTCAAAATGACCTTGTGCTAGAGCCAAGTCAAATATATCGTATAATACATCTTTTTAAAAATGATTTCGGATATGTATGTCCGTATAAATATAAATAGCTGATGATTAAAAAAACATCATGTGTTGCCCAGTTGAACACGTCTGTTTCGTTAGACCTTTAGTTAGCAGCCAATTAGAGATATGACAAAGCACGGAATGGCCGGTGACCAACTGATAGCGTTGTGAACAGCATCAGCATGAGGTCATCTTAGCGATCACTTTGATCTCGGACGTGTCGGCTGTACGGATCGCAAGGCACTGTTCTCCTGTACGATGTCAATTTAAATCCGTCAATTTGTAGGGCCCAACGTGCAGACTCGTCAACCACAAGAACAAACCTTTTCATTCATGTAAAAGTCACCAGCTGAGACGATCTTTCAAGAACCAACTGAGACCAGCAATATAATTATGTTGGCAACCTGGCCCGGATAATGAAAATTTATCTTGTGAATCCTGTAGAAATTTCAAATGATTCATCGAAACTATATGCAATCTCACACTATCATTTCCCAAATAGATAAGCAACATATCGTGAATCTATGATGGGAAAAGAATCCCTCCTTACTCTGGAAATGCAAATACACGTGGAAGTAGGTTACGATATTATTGATTTGGTGGTAACATTATGTATTGAAATTATCAAGCACCACTCATACGTAAGACGCAAGTCATACACACGCGAAAGTATATAATCAAAGGGACATACTGTTTTGGATGTTTAGGATACATCAGACAAGTGTTGTTAGGTGTTATGAATTTATCTGTAACATAGAATATTAAAGCAGAACTAACATATTCTGGATGTCGGAGACCTGGTGCGCTGCAGCTTGATTTTTCGTTACATTGTCTGTGGAGCCAGTAAAATTTGATCAATTCAATACCATTTAGCTTGTGATGTACAAATGCCCTATATAAACCAAAGAAAAAAAAAATCTTCTACGCATCAATTAAACAATAACCTGGTGATCTACAGTGTTGTACTGGTCAAAAGCAGCTCCGAACAATAAGCAGTTGACAGAGGTAGCAAATCTATCTTGATCCATTTGATGGTACATGTATTCTTTTCCTTCAAATTGACTTGGATCGGATCAATGATGAAACCCGAGATCATCAACTAGCAAATCGATCAATATAAAACTGCTCCAAGCCGAACCGAGCCGATCCAACGACACATCGTATTCTACCTTTTTAAAAAAAGTCTAATTATTGCCTAGCTTTTCCCTGGTTTGTAACCACTCCCTTATATTTCTTGTAGAAGCACTCCACCTCATTCTGGCTACTAGTCCTACTTTTCTAGTTTCCGGTCAGAAGAAGCCATAGCTAGGAAGAAGAGGAGAAGGGAGAGGAAGAACGGCAGCGGCGACGCGCATCTCTACCGATCATTCTTCTGGCAGATCAGATTTGAAGGACCTGAAGAAAAGAAGCTGGGGATTTCTCGATCTCATCGGTCCAGTTGGGCGAGGGTAAGGTGATCAAGAAGCTAGCTGGCTTGTACTGCTGGTTGCTGGCATAGGGAAATTCTTTCGTGCATGGGGGATAAGCCATGGCAGCAACCACATGAGCAGGCTTCTTATCCACACGCAAGGATGATCCAAGCTTCTTCCTCCTCCATCCATGGAAGCACCATGTAAACCCTAACACATAGATGGCTTGTTTCTTGGGTTTTCAAATAAAAGAGTGTCTGTTTATGTTTCCTTTTCAAACTCATCATCATGATTTTTTTAGAGCAGCTTCTCATTAAGGTTTTGGATTAGTTCGTTCATGTCTTAGATACGATTAGCTAGGAAGGCATATTTTGGACATAT
Source organism: Eragrostis curvula (assembly GCA_007726485.1). Lineage (NCBI taxonomy): Eukaryota > Viridiplantae > Streptophyta > Magnoliopsida > Poales > Poaceae > Eragrostis > Eragrostis curvula. The sequence continues at coordinate 52,227,620 of CM017439.1, forward strand.
TAATTTGAAGAAGATGCGAGCCTTAAAGCATCTGTTATTGCGTATATGTAATAATATGCATGATTGATGTGTCATCGTACGCTTTTCTCCAAATTGGAAAATGAGATGCTTTGTAACCAATGCATACATATACACTAGCATAGAAGAGTATTTTCATTTCCATAGTTATGGATCTCGATCCTCACTAGTCACTAAGAAAATCAACATTCCTGCTCTTTTGTCAGTCCAACTTTTTTCCTTTTTTTTTTTTTGTCTTTTGGTGAAAATTTATAATCAGCTTCTTCAGCCTCGAACATTCATCCGTTATCCCCTTTTCTTGAAGTACGGTGCATATTTCATTATAACTTTAAAATTCGTAAATATGGTTGATAATTATGATTTGTGTAATAGCTAGTTAAATTGTATTACTATTTATGCAAGTGCAGCAGAAAGGACCCTGGGGGATACGACATGGCAGAGTTCGATCAGGCGCTCTTCCTCTATCTCAACAGCCAGGATCAAACATCAGTTATTCAAGAACATCCTCGTAAGCCATAGTTAACTCTAGACATTTTCGTAATCTGTCGGTCATAGTTTTTTCTCGAATACAATCTGTCATCATAGTAAGCTTTTGCAGCGCGTACATATATAGCTGTGAGAGACTAGAGATGGTAAAAACCATTTTCCCTGTCCTTCAAAACTTTCTTGCACTATATGTATTGTCATACAAGGAAAATGGAACATGCCATCTACCCTGATGATTTGACATGATGTGTAGTTCTATTTAGGATGCGGCGCGACAATAGCCATCAGTCTCCTAATCCGATCCCTTTTTCCTTCTTTTTGGTCTGGAAAGCTTTTCTGTCTGACAAGTGACTTCCCCAAAACTTTCTCTTCTTGGTTAAGGAGAATGACATGTAACAAACACCTGATGATGTGTTCTTTCAAACTCGATCAACTTGTGCTAAAACAAGGCAGTTAGACAGGGGCATCTTTTCACGTCGGCTAATCCCCTTCACCACTCCTCTAGCTATTTCCAACAACTTCGAGCGATACCACTCTTCATTTATGCGCGCTTGTGAACAAGTGCAAGCGCGCGCATTATTTGTTCCAAATTCCAAGTCGTAATGATTTTTATGTGCGCACATTCTGCAGAAACTCTCAACATCTTCCCTTCGGAGCCAATGCACGTCGTCGAGACTGCACCAACAAAGCAGGTATTTATGTGCTTTGCATTGCACACACAATTCTTCAACTTCTTAATTACCTGCATATTGCATACACAATTCTTCACCTTCTTAATTACTTGGGTCGTTTTGACGACGACGATAACGTACCAAATGCATAGCATGGACTCCATCTGATTGGTTGCAGAAGCAGGGATCCATGGCCACCAACAACAGGGCTTCCGACAATACCGCAGGCCCTTCGAAGCGACTATCGCCTTCCATCCCTCCTTCGAAGCCGACTCCGGCAGCCGTCAAGGTTAGTTAGATCAGTTATACCTTGCATTGTCCCATGCACGCGTACGTATACCTTGCATACGTGAGTGTATAGTTGATCGTGGAATGCCATTGTTTTGTTAACGTTGCTGTGCATTCATGATGCCGTCGTCGTCTTCAGAGAGAAGGAAACGACTGCAGTAGTGGCTCCAAGGGCAGCGGCACGCCGTCGACATCAGATAATCAGGAGGTGCCCAGAACGCGGGACGCCAAGACGCTGAGAAGGCTCGCTCAGAACAGGGAGGCCGCGAGGAAAAGCAGGCTCAGAAAGAAGGTATACTGAATTTACGTTTGGTTTCCCATATTCGTTCTATGATTTCTGCGTGATTTGGACACACCACCATTAATGATGTTACTTTTGATTTGCCCCTTGTTGTCTCAATTCGTAGGCTTACATTCAAAATCTAGAGACAAGCAGGATCAGGTTGTCCCAGATGGAGCAGGACTTACATCGATCCAGAACTCAGGCAAGTGCTGAAAGAGATATATTTTCTGTGCTTAACTGAATATTTTCCTACTCGTGCAAACGAAAAACTGTATCTAAAGGAAAGCATTTAGCTCATTGTAAATATTGACAACTCGCAGAAGCCCTGCACAAATATATTATTACCGTTTATTATCTTAACAGTTTCTGCGTATTTTTTTTAGACGCGGCAAATGCTTAAAAGAAATTTCTATTTCCATGTTACAAAGTGGTTCATATTATTTTGCTTCATGTGCATGTCTCACACTCATGTCATCCACCAGGGAGGAGTCTTCGGCGGTGGAGCTCTTTCTGGAGGTGGCATTGGTGGACTAAGCCCAGGTATGCAATACTCAAACACTATTTTCTTTAGAAAAAACAAGCATGAATATTTCCTCTCTTTTTTTGGAAAGATTCAAGCCTAAATATTTCATAAGCTCTCTTGTTGATGTCACCAATTTTCATTTAATTTGCATGCATTGTGTTTTCCTGCTATATTTTGATGTCATGAACATTAAGCATTAGCATTTCTCGCTGCGATCCGCAGAGGCGGCGTGGTTCGACGCGGAGCACGCGCGGTGGGTGGAGGAGCACGGCAAGATCATGCGCCACCTGCGGGCGGCGCTGGAGGAGCCGCACGACGCGCAGCTGCGGCAGCTGGTGGACGCGGCCGCGGCGCACCACGGCGTGCTGGCCGAGCTGAAGGCCGCCGTGGCGAGGGCCGACGCGTTCCACATCGTCTCCGGGACGTGGGCGCCCGCCGCCGAGCGATGCTTCCTCTGGGTCGGCGGCTTCCGCCCCTCCGACCTCGTCAAGGTCAGTTGAATTGGAGTAGTGTTCAACGTTAATTTACTGGCTCAACGTTTTGCATGGAGCCACTTAGCCATGCATGCATTGCCCAAAAAAACAAACGACGTGTCCATATATATTTTGAACAATAGCGGCCGGCGGATTACGTATTCACACTGTGAAATGCTTAGCTCAGGTTTCTGTAAGCATGAGCTCATCACAGGTTTCGTTAACAAATTAACAATTCGTGGCTTAACTTTGACCCATTACACAGACAGAGCCACACGTTCCTTGCCTTCTAGTTCTTGGCCATGTACATGCACGCTGATGTATGACAACCTCACAATCATATGTTACAGAATACAAAAAAAAAATGTGCGCAGATGCTATTTGGCCATTAAGAGTGAGCCAGATCATCAGAGTACAATGTTAGGTAGAGAAATCCATGGACAAATATATGATGGATTAGCTTAGCTAGCTGATTAAGTAGGTGACAGGTCCCAGTTGATGGAACAGTTGGGCCTTTGGAATTGTATAGTAGTAGCTGCGGCCTACGTTCTACGACGCTGTTACTTTCTTGTTCAAAGAAAGTGTACAGCAGAGTAGGTTAGATAGGAGATGGAGACGGGGATGGTTAACTTACCAACAACAATGCAAAGGATGTGTCTTTCGGCTTCTAGATGGATTGGTTGGAACTTGGAAAAACGAACCCCACACACTGAAAAATCACAACCCTGGAAGAAGCACACACACAAAAAAAGGCCGATAAATGAACCTTAAGATTTTGTTTTTGTCCTCAGCAGTCAATGTACTTGTATCCAATAATAATTACTAATTAGAGTAATTTGTCCAAAGAAGATTGAATTGACAAAACAATGAACTGGCGTGCATGTGTAGGTGGCGGCCCGGCACGCGGAGCCCCTGACGGAGGCGCAGGCGGTGGACGTCTGCGGCTTGCAGCAGTGGGCGAGGGATGCGGAGGCGGCGCTGGACCACGAGCTGCAGGCGATGCACCGCTCCGTCTCCGAGGCAGTCTCCTCCGACGCGGCGTCGCTACTCAGCCCCTACACCGACGTGCCCGGCTACATGGCCACCATGTCCCTCGCCATCGCCAAGCTCTCCTCCCTTGAAACCTTTGTCCGACAAGTAAGCTGCCTGCTGATGAACCATGTAGTGTTCATAACCAACTTTAGCTTGCTCTTGCCCCTTAATTGTTACGCATAATATTCCATCAATTATGTTTTGTTAAGCATGTGTTGCTTGACTCTGGCAACAAGGATATATGATACATGCATGAATGGTTGCAGGCAGACGTGCTGAGGCTTCAGACGCTGCACCGGCTGCCGCAGATCCTGACGATGCGGCAGTCAGCGCGGTGCTTTCTCGCCATCGCCGACTACTCGCACCGCCTCCGCGCGCTCAGCGAGCTCTGGGTCACGCGGCCGCGGCAGGAGTCGGTCACCGCCCCGGCGACTGGATCAAGCCATAGACCGAACTACCTAAGCATGGACACTTTGTTGTAGAAACGCAACAAGACAGGGATGGGATAGTTTCAGTTCAGATGTTATATAGAGGTGATGAACAAGAATGGGATAGCTTCATCAGTTCAGAAATGATACAGATGTTCAGATAAGATGACCAGCTTCACAAATTAGTCAGTTATTTAGTATTTATATACAATTTACTTTGTGTATATATAATAACACACAGATAAAATTTAACTGTTTCGGCAGCATAAACTTGAGGTAAGAACTGAACTGGTGCATTGTCATCGTCCAATTCTCGTTCCCCAAAGAATATTTGATGTCAGTTGCTAATATGTGCACCACAGAACAAATTAGGAGCAGAATGAGTCATTGACATGTCACATAAAGGAGCATCAATTTTTCGAAATGTTGAAGAACCAATAAAGCTGTTGTCAACTAATAAATTATTTCCAAATAATAGGGTCTTAATGTTGCAATTGCGATGTACAATCAGCCTCCCTCCCCATTTCAGGGGCAAGGAACAATTAAGTTACAGACAACAAATTGTCATCCACGAAGTCTCTTCTGTCAACAAAGTTCAAAACAATCACCATATCAATGTGCCAACACAATGGTGACTTCCCTGTGATGTTACAATCTGTCAAGGGCGTCAACAATTGCCTTGCGAAATGCATCATTGTGGAGGAAAAAAGAGGAAACGTGACCTCCTGTTACCCACCGGACTTCAGAGCCCGGCCATGCCTTCTGGAGCTCCATGACCGAATGTCTAGGAATGTAACCATCATCCTGAAAGTAAAACATTGCTCTAGATTAGTAGAAAGATATATGACTAACTGGTCTGAAAAAAAGGAAGGAAAGAAAGAAAGAAAGCTCCAAGACTAATAAGAACGCCTGAGTTAAAATTCTACTACCAGCAAATGGGTTCAATGCTTTAACAACAACAACAACAAAGCCTGATGGGCTCAATGCTTTAACTTTGCAGAAAATGCTAAGGTAATATTTCGCTGCAAATAGTGTGCAACAAAATGAATCTACTTTGAGCTTATCTAGAAGAAGTTCATGGAAGAACGGTAAAGCGTCCAATCAATTGTTAACATAAGCTGATGGTGATTAGTGAGTTACACAGAAATAATGATATCTAACCACTAGGTTAAAAGTAAAAGACACATGTATGGAAACTAATATGATTGAGACGACGTGACAAAGACATTTGAAGAGTTTGGCAGAGCAATACTTACAGTTGCACCAACAAAGATGACAGCTTGTGGGTTCTTTGGGACTGGAAATCGAGTTACATCAGTCAAAGACAACACTGACCGCAGCCTATCTCTGACTTGCTCAATTGTGATCCCAGTTTTCTGTGCCGTGTCTTCTGCTATAGATGTTACATTTCGAGTTATTGCTTCTGCGTCTTCTCTCAATGCTTTCCAAGCTGTAGCATCTTCCCTCAACGCATCCCAAGCTGTTGCATATTTGTAGATTCCTTCACAGAAGGGTACTACAGCTGAGTGTGGAGCAAGAAATGGCAATGTGGCAATTGGTGTAGGATGCAGGGATCCGACCATTGCAGCATGTACACCACCTGCATTACCAACATACAGTGCTCGTGAAAAGAATCGACAAAGCAATTCATAAATAAAACCACACATCTATAAGAGTGAGTTCGTTTGAGAAGTTAGGATATGCATGAGTGCATGTTCTCTACGATTTCATACATTAATTACATTCGTTCTTTTCATGATAAACCAGAATACATAAACAAATGTGTGGATGCTTGTATATATTCTGTATGAAATGTATATATTCTGTAAGATTTCATACATCACATTCCACGGTAAACCAGAAAATATTAAACATGTAGCTTGCGTACCCATGCTGAGCCCACATATGCCCATCTTGCCATAACCAGCCTCATTCTGCAGCCAATACAGGAGGCTCCGAGCTTCATCAATTGTGGCTTTACCTAAGAGTAACAAATCGCTTACACACTGCAGCTTCGATCCACGTTGCATGCTAGGACGTCTCTGTCCATAATAGGGGCTGTGATTCATTTAAGATATCAAATCTTGTGAATTACAGGAAAATAATTTGTAACAAATAGTACAAGCCTCACCTCTCAAGAACCATAGTTGCAATATTGTGCTTCAAAAGAGGTCCACCGAGACGAAGCCTGCGTTCAAATGTGTGATCGCCAGTTCCTAAAACATTTCAGAAAGTTAAGCTCAACTTGTAACACGAACCCCAAGAAAAACAAGAATGGAGTGGTTTTGACTATAAGGGAGTCCAGATTGTTCTAGGTATGAACGAGATACTGCAGCTCAACAGTTAAAATTACATCAGAATAAAAATACTACTCATCATCCAATGCAGCCGATTGAGGGAAGGGGATGCTAAATGTGACAGAACTAGCTTGTTTTCAAATAACGAATTAGTGCATTACCAGTTATAGAAAAATCTGAAATGCGTTAAAACAAACATTCCCAACAAAAAAAATATTTTCCTAGGCAACATGATGCATCAAAGTATAAAATATAATGAAACTACAATTCCTGTACCTGCCAGATGGACCACACATGCCATCTTTTCTGGTGTAACACATTTGGGTGTAAGAAAAGCAACTCTTGCATTGTGACTCTCAGGGGGCAATGCATCAATTAGTTGTTCATGACATGTAGTTCTGAAAACACCCTCTCGTAGACAAGAATTTTGTGTCTCCCAAATTGTTTTCCACATGGGATGCACAGCAGGAGGTGGCCAGTTTTGGCACTGTGCCTCAGGAAATAACTGCTTCACCATGCTCTCTAGCAAATCAAGTTTGGTACCTCCCCATCCTTTGGAGAAAAATGGTGTTCCTAGTTTAGTGCGATGAAGGAGAGTCCCATATATGTGGTCTAGCACATAATGTACTAACCCAATATTCACTGACACCATATTCAATGGACACTTGAATATAGTTGGTTTTTGGAAAGTTTTATACTAAATCAATGCACTGGAAGATGCCTGCAACACAAAATTCAACAAGAATTCAGCACAGTAAAAAATTCAATGTATCAGGAAAGGTGAGAAAAAAATAAATGGTTTGCAGTAGACTCTGGACGCTCGCTAACTTGAACAACTTACAGCAAGTATATTACAAGGCAATAGAGCACTAGCTTGAAATTGTGGATCGCACCATGATTATGAAGTACTCAACAGGTATGCAGCGCAGTGAGCAGTTAAAGCTAATTTCAAATTTGGACAACTGCCTACGATCATATCAGATTTGTCGAACAAGACATGACTAATGGTGCAACTAAATGCACAATGCAAGACTCACCAGCAGAGAAGTACAACGATTCACTAGGGCCAGTAGTTTGGCAGGATGAAGTCAGAAATCATGATCATAACACATTAACTCATAAATGCAAAAGCATACCTTTGAAATTGGATTAATGGGTACGAGGTCAACCACACAAACTAATTATAAGACAGCTAAATTTCACAAAAGCATTCCAGCACGGTGGAGCTAGGAATTCCAGGGCCAGAATTATATAATTCAGTTAATCATATATGCCCAGTCAGCAAAATGCAGCATCATTTCATCGCATATCGAGCACTGCAATCTCAGCCTAAACATCCAGGACAACTGGAAGAACAATGTTTCCCCGGAGGAGCGCCTAAAATCGAGGTAAATCTGGAGCCCAATTGAGCTCACTAACACCTAGCTACCCAAAGACGCAATGCAGGTGCCGATACACGCTCCACACTAGTCGATTTCGAAACTAAGAGGAGCGCACCTCAGGATGGACGGACCGGCAGGGCCTGCGCCGGCGACGACGTAAACAAGGCACGAGCCACACCAGGACAGGAACATGACACTGAACCCGCCCGAGCCAAAAGAAAGACAGAAAAAAAGAACTCCTTTTGCTGCGGGGTATCGGAGGAATATCCGGGACAAGATCCATAGCGAGCGCGGCGCGCGGAGCCCGCGAGAGAGAAGAGGGGGAAGCGCGACACGAGGACATCGCAAAGAACTACCTCAGTGGATCGGCGGCGCCGCGAGGAAGACGGAAGGCAAAGCACGCTCGGGAGCTGGATCGCGCGTGTTTCCTTGTGCGCGAGACGCGCGGCTAGACCGAGGAAGAAGAAGGCTACGACGGAAGGAACCGGTGGGCGACGGCCGCAAGAACGGGCCGCGGGGGAGGGACGGCGCCGTGCTGGGTTCCCTTTCGCGCTCGGATCTGATTCGGTGGCGAGAGTTCGGCGGCAGACAGGTGGGGTCCCGTGAGCAGTGAGAGCGGAGGGGTGGGTGCGGTGTCTGTCCGTACCTATCGCGGATACGTGGCGGCTCGGATAAGGTGGGTCCGGTGTCGTGGTGGCATTGCGAGCGAGAGCTGAAGTAGCCTGGATGTGGACCCTGACTGACAGTGACTCTCTATCGTTCTTCACTTGGGAATATCACCCTGTTTAGGCCCCGTTTGGATGAAAGGAAAAACGAAGGAAATTTAGAGGATTCAGTTCCAGAGGAAAGGAATGCAGCAGATGCGTTTGCAACAAAGGAATTCACAAGAAACTTTCTTGAGGAACGGCCAGCAGAGGTGTACTTTTGGAGGAAATGAAAAATGAGCTCCGATCTATGGGAAAGTTTCCTGTGAACGCTTGCTCGCTTGCCCGCACACTAATCAAGTTAATTAGCTCCTGTTCTTATCTCTTGCCCGCAGTGTTGCACCTTGCGGAGGAAAAATTAATTCACTCACACTAATCAAGCTTTAGGTCCGCATGCAACAACACAATTTAAATGGCGTGAGTCGTGAGCTAATGTAAGTACCTACATATTTTGGGTTAGCAAATACCAAATGCCATAAGCAAGTGGGTAAAGGTGACAAGATTATACTAATTCAATTTAGTGCACTGAATAATTATAATATATGTCGACTATAAACATGCTATTTAGTTGCAATGCATCTTCTTCCCAGAGTTTTCGTTTCCTACATTCCAAACACCTCAAGTTCTTCATTCCTCTGTTTTAGATTCCTACAGTTTTATCACTTTTTTCGTTCCTGCGTTTTCTCTATTCCTGCGTTTTTTCCCTTTCCTCTGTTTTTCATTCCTCTGTTCCAAACGGGAATGGTTGTACTGCTCCATCTCCATCACACGCTTTGGGAGTAACATGCTGTCGCAATTCACCGCGTCGTTTGTCGTTTCAGTTTGTGATGTTGAACCGGGCTCCGTCGATGCAACAAGTCCTTCTGAAGGGGGGCTCGGAGGTCGTGTTTCTGTACGTGCACAAGAACTCAGGCTGAGCCTGAACGTGAGATGGAGAGAGGAAGATCAACAATACTTCAACATGAACTTATATGGTTAGGAAGATGCGTTGGATCACTTGAGGAGGCATATTGACGAATCGAATGATTGTAGTAACAAGGGCAAAGGAGGTTGGATGTCCAAATAAGACATAAGATGAGATAAGCATATATCTTCATCATTTGATATTTGACAACCAAAAAAAAGGTCGGGAAAATCCTTCAATAGCAAATCTGGGAGCCCAAGCAATCATCTCTTGTGCTGCTCCTATGCCCTATCATGTGAAATTTGGTGATTCATTGTAGGAGTAGATAATAACTATTAGACTATTATTATTCTGGTACCTAGAACTTGGGACAAACTAAAAAAATTGGCTTATGTGGAAATTAGACTATAATAATGCTTCACTCATTATTAAAATGGCAGACTGAATCGCATTGTGCCTTAGTAGTAAAACATGAATTGTCACCCCCTAAACAGCACCAGCACCGCTTATGTAATAAGCATGATACAACTAGACCAGAGACATGGTAGCATATTCTAATTGGGTCAGCCCCTCTCTTCTGACCACCGACTTCATCCATGCCTCGGCCTATCAAAGATAAAAATTCAGTCCATCGAATATATTAGTACATATAGACATATCTACAAATGGGTATAAAATAATTTTAAAGTTACACATGGGCAAAAGACTGTTACAGGTACTCTTGGTGTTTGAATTACTTAACAGTGGCAGAAAAACTTGCCATTGATTCAATATCAATGTGCACATTGATTCAATATCAATGTGCACTTCCAATAAAAAACAAGAAAAAGTTTGATTCAATCAAAGTGCACTTTCCAAAGAAAAAACAATGACACTCCAAAGAACAAATTTGAAATGAAGCCTAAGAAGTATATTACAACCGTTTTAACTTACATTCCACATCATTTGCTATGTGTCCAAGTAGAAGCAGAGAAATCAGCACTGTTGCACACATGTTCTTGGTGTACTTGTCCATGTAAGAAGACACCGCAATGTTTCTGCTCTAGGGAGAGAATGTGTTCGGAAGGAATGCAGTGCTTGGGCTCTATTTTTAGAGGAAAACTTATCTTATATTAGAGACTAGTAAAAATGCACGTGCGCCACGCACGTGTCTAAAAGAATTAAAGTAAAATATTTACAATGGAGCTGATAACATATTATAAGTGTACAACAAATATACTTAATTAAGTCAAGAAAAATTTGTTAAAACAATATGACATAAGAAATATTAGTTAAAACAGACAAATCTAAACCAATAAAGAGATATTTTGCCTTATTATCTTCATAAATCAATAAAAGGTATATAACATCTCAAACTGAAGTCTTTTTGAAGATGAAACATGTCGAACATAACATAGCTTTGGTTTCGACCATTGAGCTCGACGATAGAGCTGATAGTTTATCATAGAGGATAAAGCTCAGTATTGCATCATAAATATGAAACTTGGTCACGTAACTAAAGCAAAAATTGATAATTCCCCAACAGTGAGACGCCATCATAGACTACAGATGGCAGATGTCATTGATCAAGAAAATAGAGCCATAACCAGACAGAAACTTTTGAAAATGAAATAATAAGAGTTTTAGCTTTAATTTATATGATTCTGATATGATTTTCTATTGCACAAAATCTTCCTCTCTAAACTTTTTGTCATTTTCTTCGATCGAGTTGGGACAGGCAACTCTGTTTTCTTCATTTAACTTCAGTATCCTAAGATCATCTGGACGATAGCAGATCTTGACATGATCATCTGGACGATAGCAGATCTTGACATGATCCATTCAATAATTATCTGCATTCGAGCAAAAAATGTTAATTTCACAAGGATCAAAATTAAATAAATAAAGAAATCAACGTTGATTGCCCATCAGGTTTTTCTTTTTTTCTTAGAAAAAAAGATGTAGACGATGGCACTAAAAAAGGAAAAGAGTTATGTCATACGTAGTGCTAGTTGGGGACACTGTTCAGTTATTGCCTTTTAATTTCATTCATCTTTATTCTGTTGTTTTTAATCCTTACAGTTCTGTCCACCACCCTGTCTTGTTAGCAGGAGAGGATCATGGTGAATTTTGCTCTATGCATCATTTGCACCCAGGCTTAATCTAAAAGCTACAGGAGCATCTTGCTGAAAAAAAGTAAAACAGAAATATGACTCCAAAAGCAATCTAGATCATAATAGAAAATAAATACCATGAACTCTGGGGTTAATACCAATTTGAAAGAACAAACCAACATGAAAAACCAAAGCATAGCTATGAGCAATTAGAAAGTACTATTAGAAGTCCTTGAGCTACTTGCCAGACACACAGTAGGCATAGATTAGATGACATAAGTGGGAATTCCCGGAACAAAATAGGAGAAAAAAAACAGCCATGTTAAGATACCATCTAGACAAAGGCCCGAACATTAACTGGAGCGGCTAGATGAGCATACCATTTGCTAGTATTTATTTTCAAACAATCATTCTGGACAAATCATCATCAGAGGTCCTATTTGTCCCTTCTTCTGAAACACGTGGCAATTCATATTCGTCGAATGAAGTCTCTAATCAATGATTCAGTTGCTCCAAAAAATAAAATTAGTTGAAGCATGCTGTATGAACTGCTTGCATTCAGCAGCTAAGTAAATCATATCAGAGGTTCTTTTAATCTTCCAGATTCGTGTTTAGGAATTGTTGGTTCCTTTTTGTATTTCATAAATAAACGCAAACAGAAGGAAACCAGATTCTTGTTTAGAAATAAGAAAAAACAAGAACAAAATCGTACACAAACCTGCAGCTGCACATTTCAGTAAGACTTAATTCAGGTAGATGGTATTGTTGGTCAGCTGTTTATATAGCATATGCGACTATGGAGTGGTCCAGAAGCAGGGGAAAACGTAATTTCAGCATCAGTCCGTTGGCAATCACCTAATAATTCAATGTGTCATTATAACATTAAAAAAATGCAAATAGGTGCAGCGATAAAATTTTACCTTGGGAAGCCTTGCAATGTGTAGCATCAGTGGCAGAATAGCGTGTTGACTTGCTTCAGGTTTGTGTAAGAAATCCAAAGGACATGTGATTGTGATGCTTATTCAGCTCTAAACTGCTCTGATGAATAGGCTATTAAAAAATAATTTGTGATGCTTATCAGCAGATAAAGAGGCTGCAAAATATACTGCCTCAATTCCAATGCTTATTTTGTCATGCATGTCAATATTCATTCACATCCCCCTATGTGTTCGAGGAAAAGAAAAATATACGTGAAAGAAGAAAATTTTCACCAGTGAGGATGTGAAGCATAGGACTTACTATTCATCATTGAATATATTTGCACTTCCTACAAGCTATGAATGTGAGATTGACTTTATTTGCCAAATGTTAGCATCCTCCAAGAAACAAAGATTATTAACCAATAGAGCTACCAGCTCAAAAAGAAAACTAATATCGCTGCCTCCATTAAAGAAGGTATGTAGTCTACACTGGACAACAATTCAACTAAAAACTTAGAATTGTGTGAAACTCCCACTCAAAAAAAAACATCAAGTGTTTAGCAATAACAAACTGATAAATATATTTTTTTTCCCAATGCATCAGTGGCGATATACAAAGTATGAAATAGCTAATCACGTAGGTCTACTCACTTTGACTTGCCATCTGCACATTATCTATTCTCAAGCGGCCAGAAAGGCATCCACAAACCTCTGGAAATCATGCATGGAGAAGAATCAGAACTATAATTAAAATAAAAGAGACAACATATATTATTGAGAAAATATAGCTGGAAATCATAGCATTACTAATTGAAGTACATCGAACACTTAATAACACCTAATGTTCATTTATTTTACACAAATCAACCAATTTATGCATCAGATGCAGAGGTCACAAGATGTTGCGAACACTATTTGTGATGAAGCAAGTAAAATACACAAAGCATATATTGAGGACCCACAAGCAATTTCACTCACACATGCAGAAAGCTAATTAATGCAATTCTTGTAGATGGACAATTTCCATAATGATCTTACATGATGGAGTCTACATAGCTTAAGTGATGGCTTCCTCTTCTAATCTACCCTTTAAAGAACCAGTTGCGAGGAAAATCATTTTTACCCTGCCAAACTATCTACCCTGTCATCTTAACCGTCCTGCCATATCGTGGGCCCAAAATCTAACGGACCGAATCGTTCCATCAGAAACCCGGGCGTAACGCATCCTCTCTCTCCCCACCGGTTACGTATATTTTCGGTCCGAGTTGCGTTACCGTAACGCTAAACTAATTGTTTTTTCTCACCCAGAACCCACCCACCGCACCCCATCTTTGGAAAGAGAAAAATAGAAAAACGTAATTGACGTGACCAGGGTATGGAATACAGGGGATTGATTGACGTGAGCAGGGTATTCCATATAGGGGATTGACGTGAATAGCAAAGTTAATAGCAATTTCCATAGTTTCCATATGCGTGATTTCAGGTATCTGATCGTGTTGCAGTTGATTTCCTTTTTCTCGAATCATATCGCGCTGATTGATTTCCTTCCTGCCATGGCATCGTCCTTTCCTTCGATATTCTGATGGATTTCTAACGAGGGACGGCGCAGCGGCTAGGATATGCATGAATCTAGGAGGGGGTGGCGCACCGCACCCCGCCGCGGTCGTCCACTGCGCGCGCCATCGGCGTGTTTCGCGTTGGCGTCACTTGGCTGCCTCCTTGCCGTTCCTCACCACGCGTTCCTCCCCAACAACCCCTTCCTGGCGGCCTCATCCCGGTGCCCCGACAACGACGACCTCACTGTCTTGTTGACTGCATGGTCTTTGGTGCCTCCGATATGACCATTCCCTGCCCGATTCGAGATCGCGGTGCTTCGATTCCTGCAGATCGATCCGGGAGGAGGACTTCATCCTCCGTAATGCAGCCAAGGTACCCTCCTCTGTCAACCTCTTCGGCTTTGGCTTTCTCTCCTGGAACTCTCCTCCCACGAGACCTCTTTGGCTCTTCGTTGCGCTCCGGCCGGATGGCCATGGACCTGCTCGCCATGGTATATCGCTTCCAACACCGGTCGCTTCCTCTTTCTTCTTCTTACTCTCTGGTGCGGTACTGCTCAGCTAACAATGTCTATTTGCCTGCAGATTTTGTTCGGAGTTCTGTACATTATAAACTTCAATCTTGTTCTACTACTACGTCAAGATTGAAAGTGGTAGGATTGCAAAACTGATTAGGCTATCCTTTACCTCTGCCATCCCAACATTGGCGTTAGCAATTTAGCATCACAGTGGACCTTGTCTTTTAATTATTGTTCTCCTGGGTAGCACATATTAAGCCTAGGCTTGCAGGACTATTCATGTATGTTACCAGACGGCATGTCATGTTGCTTTGTGTTCTATAAGTCATCTTTTCCATTGTATGGTTTGAGTTCTACAAGTCATCTTTCCCAATGAATGGTTTAACTGATTCAATGGCTGTCCGATATATTATCATATATTCTGTATAGGAAAATATTTTTAAATGATTGATCCCTTGCAAATTCTGGACGTAGGCTTATGATATCCTTACCTTATTCAGATAGGCCTGTATTTGCATGAGTAAATTTTCACGTGGTACTTAACTAAAATTTATCAATTATCAGTGTTTAAGATAGATTCAGAATGGTGGGACTGCATTTTTTTTCATGTTTTAGCTTGGCCTTATATGGTTCTGTAGCATTCTGTTATTTGATTATAGGCTTATATATTATCACTTGGTACATCCTTGCCGAGCTTGGTCATCTGGTATAGTTCGTGTTCAGTCTATAACTGTTTGATGGCTATCTTTTGTGCTTTAGTGCTGCTAATTCTTAAATATTTACATTTTAAGTATTTTTGGTGTTACAGAAATCCGTCGTTTATAATAAAATGCAACTCGTCATTCCATTGACTTCGCTCTAACCATCTGTTACTATTAACTACTCTTGCTGCAGAAGTAAAATGGCTGGCGAAGCTACTGCTATATGAGGCCTCCTGCTGGCAGCGAATGGACACCACAACACAATTATTGATTCCAATAGCCATATCCTGATTAACACGTTTGAGTTCAGGAGGACAAGGTTCTGTTGCTGGAATTTGGAAGGAGATACACGAACTCAACAGGTTTTGTTCTTTAGTCTCTTATCGTATTGGTTGAAGAGATAACTATGCACCTCACTGTTGTGTGTAGTATGTCACGGAGCTCAATCAATTTCACATATGTGACCTCAGAATATAATGGAAACTAGTAAAAATGCACGTGCGCCACGCACGTGTCTAAAAGAATTAAAGTAAAATATTTACAATGGAGCTGATAACATATTATAAGTGTACAACAAATATACTTAATTAAGTCAAGAAAAATTTGTTAAAACAATATGACATAAGAAATATTAGTTAAAACAGACAAATCTAAACCAATAAAGAGATATTTTGCCTTATTATCTTCATAAATCAATAAAAGGTATATAACATCTCAAACTGAAGTCTTTTTGAAGATGAAACATGTCGAACATAACATAGCTTTGGTTTCGACCATTGAGCTCGACGATAGAGCTGATAGTTTATCATAGAGGATAAAGCTCAGTATTGCATCATAAATATGAAACTTGGTCACGTAACTAAAGCAAAAATTGATAATTCCCCAACAGTGAGACGCCATCATAGACTACAGATGGCAGATGTCATTGATCAAGAAAATAGAGCCATAACCAGACAGAAACTTTTGAAAATGAAATAATAAGAGTTTTAGCTTTAATTTATATGATTCTGATATGATTTTCTATTGCACAAAATCTTCCTCTCTAAACTTTTTGTCATTTTCTTCGATCGAGTTGGGACAGGCAACTCTGTTTTCTTCATTTAACTTCAGTATCCTAAGATCATCTGGACGATAGCAGATCTTGACATGATCATCTGGACGATAGCAGATCTTGACATGATCCATTCAATAATTATCTGCATTCGAGCAAAAAATGTTAATTTCACAAGGATCAAAATTAAATAAATAAAGAAATCAACGTTGATTGCCCATCAGGTTTTTCTTTTTTTCTTAGAAAAAAAGATGTAGACGATGGCACTAAAAAAGGAAAAGAGTTATGTCATACGTAGTGCTAGTTGGGGACACTGTTCAGTTATTGCCTTTTAATTTCATTCATCTTTATTCTGTTGTTTTTAATCCTTACAGTTCTGTCCACCACCCTGTCTTGTTAGCAGGAGAGGATCATGGTGAATTTTGCTCTATGCATCATTTGCACCCAGGCTTAATCTAAAAGCTACAGGAGCATCTTGCTGAAAAAAAGTAAAACAGAAATATGACTCCAAAAGCAATCTAGATCATAATAGAAAATAAATACCATGAACTCTGGGGTTAATACCAATTTGAAAGAACAAACCAACATGAAAAACCAAAGCATAGCTATGAGCAATTAGAAAGTACTATTAGAAGTCCTTGAGCTACTTGCCAGACACACAGTAGGCATAGATTAGATGACATAAGTGGGAATTCCCGGAACAAAATAGGAGAAAAAAAACAGCCATGTTAAGATACCATCTAGACAAAGGCCCGAACATTAACTGGAGCGGCTAGATGAGCATACCATTTGCTAGTATTTATTTTCAAACAATCATTCTGGACAAATCATCATCAGAGGTCCTATTTGTCCCTTCTTCTGAAACACGTGGCAATTCATATTCGTCGAATGAAGTCTCTAATCAATGATTCAGTTGCTCCAAAAAATAAAATTAGTTGAAGCATGCTGTATGAACTGCTTGCATTCAGCAGCTAAGTAAATCATATCAGAGGTTCTTTTAATCTTCCAGATTCGTGTTTAGGAATTGTTGGTTCCTTTTTGTATTTCATAAATAAACGCAAACAGAAGGAAACCAGATTCTTGTTTAGAAATAAGAAAAAACAAGAACAAAATCGTACACAAACCTGCAGCTGCACATTTCAGTAAGACTTAATTCAGGTAGATGGTATTGTTGGTCAGCTGTTTATATAGCATATGCGACTATGGAGTGGTCCAGAAGCAGGGGAAAACGTAATTTCAGCATCAGTCCGTTGGCAATCACCTAATAATTCAATGTGTCATTATAACATTAAAAAAATGCAAATAGGTGCAGCGATAAAATTTTACCTTGGGAAGCCTTGCAATGTGTAGCATCAGTGGCAGAATAGCGTGTTGACTTGCTTCAGGTTTGTGTAAGAAATCCAAAGGACATGTGATTGTGATGCTTATTCAGCTCTAAACTGCTCTGATGAATAGGCTATTAAAAAATAATTTGTGATGCTTATCAGCAGATAAAGAGACTGCAAAATATACTGCCTCAATTCCAATGCTTATTTTGTCATGCATGTCAATATTCATTCACATCCCCCTATGTGTTCGAGGAAAAGAAAAATATACGTGAAAGAAGAAAATTTTCACCAGTGAGGATGTGAAGCATAGGACTTACTATTCATCATTGAATATATTTGCACTTCCTACAAGCTATGAATGTGAGATTGACTTTATTTGCCAAATGTTAGCATCCTCCAAGAAACAAAGATTATTAACCAATAGAGCTACCAGCTCAAAAAGAAAACTAATATCGCTGCCTCCATTAAAGAAGGTATGTAGTCTACACTGGACAACAATTCAACTAAAAACTTAGAATTGTGTGAAACTCCCACTCAAAAAAAAACATCAAGTGTTTAGCAATAACAAACTGATAAATATATTTTTTTTCCCAATGCATCAGTGGCGATATACAAAGTATGAAATAGCTAATCACGTAGGTCTACTCACTTTGACTTGCCATCTGCACATTATCTATTCTCAAGCGGCCAGAAAGGCATCCACAAACCTCTGGAAATCATGCATGGAGAAGAATCAGAACTATAATTAAAATAAAAGAGACAACATATATTATTGAGAAAATATAGCTGGAAATCATAGCATTACTAATTGAAGTACATCGAACACTTAATAACACCTAATGTTCATTTATTTTACACAAATCAACCAATTTATGCATCAGATGCAGAGGTCACAAGATGTTGCGAACACTATTTGTGATGAAGCAAGTAAAATACACAAAGCATATATTGAGGACCCACAAGCAATTTCACTCACACATGCAGAAAGCTAATTAATGCAATTCTTATAGATGGACAATTTCCATAATGATCTTACATGATGGAGTCTACATAGCTTAAGTGATGGCTTCCTCTTCTAATTTCCATTATATTCTGAGGTCACATATGTGAAATTGATTGAGCTCCGTGACATACTACACACAACAGTGAGGTGCATAGTTATCTCTTCAACCAATACGATAAGAGACTAAAGAACAAAACCTGTTGAGTTCGTGTATCTCCTTCCAAATTCCAGCAACAGAACCTTGTCCTCCTGAACTCAAACGTGTTAATCAGGATATGGCTATTGGAATCAATAATTGTGTTGTGGTGTCCATTCGCTGCCAGCAGGAGGCCTCATATAGCAGTAGCTTCGCCAGCCATTTTACTTCTGCAGCAAGAGTAGTTAATAGTAACAGATGGTTAGAGCGAAGTCAATGGAATGACGAGTTGCATTTTATTATAAACGACGGATTTCTGTAACACCAAAAATACTTAAAATGTAAATATTTAAGAATTAGCAGCACTAAAGCACAAAAGATAGCCATCAAACAGTTATAGACTGAACACGAACTATACCAGATGACCAAGCTCGGCAAGGATGTACCAAGTGATAATATATAAGCCTATAATCAAATAACAGAATGCTACAGAACCATATAAGGCCAAGCTAAAACATGAAAAAAAATGCAGTCCCACCATTCTGAATCTATCTTAAACACTGATAATTGATAAATTTTAGTTAAGTACCACGTGAAAATTTACTCATGCAAATACAGGCCTATCTGAATAAGGTAAGGATATCATAAGCCTACGTCCAGAATTTGCAAGGGATCAATCATTTAAAAATATTTTCCTATACAGAATATATGATAATATATCGGACAGCCATTGAATCAGTTAAACCATTCATTGGGAAAGATGACTTATAGAACTCAAACCATACAATGGAAAAGATGACTTATAGAACACAAAGCAACATGACATGCCGTCTGGTAACATACATGAATAGTCCTGCAAGCCTAGGCTTAATATGTGCTACCCAGGAGAACAATAATTAAAAGACAAGGTCCACTGTGATGCTAAATTGCTAACGCCAATGTTGGGATGGCAGAGGTAAAGGATAGCCTAATCAGTTTTGCAATCCTACCACTTTCAATCTTGACGTAGTAGTAGAACAAGATTGAAGTTTATAATGTACAGAACTCCGAACAAAATCTGCAGGCAAATAGACATTGTTAGCTGAGCAGTACCGCACCAGAGAGTAAGAAGAAGAAAGAGGAAGCGACCGGTGTTGGAAGCGATATACCATGGCGAGCAGGTCCATGGCCATCCGGCCGGAGCGCAACGAAGAGCCGAAGAGGTCTCGTGGGAGGAGAGTTCCAGGAGAGAAAGCCAAAGCCGAAGAGGTTGACAGAGGAGGGTACCTTGGCTGCATTACGGAGGATGAGGTCCTCCTCCCGGATCGATCTGCAGGAATCGAAGCACCGCGATCTCGAATCGGGCAGGGAATGGTCATATCGGAGGCACCAAAGACCATGCAGTCAACAAGACAGTGAGGTCGTCGTTGTCGGGGCACCGGGATGAGGCCGCCAGGAAGGGGTTGTTGGGGAGGAACGCGTGGTGAGGAACGGCAAGGAGGCAGCCAAGTGACGCCAACGCGAAACACGCCGATGGCGCGCGCAGTGGACGACCGCGGCGGGGTGCGGTGCGCCACCCCCTCCTAGATTCATGCATATCCTAGCCGCTGCGCCGTCCCTCGTTAGAAATCCATCAGAATATCGAAGGAAAGGACGATGCCATGGCAGGAAGGAAATCAATCAGCGCGATATGATTCGAGAAAAAGGAAATCAACTGCAACACGATCAGATACCTGAAATCACGCATATGGAAACTATGGAAATTGCTATTAACTTTGCTATTCACGTCAATCCCCTATATGGAATACCCTGCTCACGTCAATCAATCCCCTGTATTCCATACCCTGGTCACGTCAATTACGTTTTTCTATTTTTCTCTTTCCAAAGATGGGGTGCGGTGGGTGGGTTCTGGGTGAGAAAAAACAATTAGTTTAGTGTTACGGTAACGCAACTCGGACCGAAAATATACGTAACCGGTGGGGAGAGAGAGGATGCGTTACGCCCGGGTTTCTGATGGAACGATTCGGTCCGTTAGATTTTGGGCCCACGATATGGCAGGACGGTTAAGATGACAGGGTAGATAGTTTGGCAGGGTAAAAATGATTTTCCTCGCAACTGGTTCTTTAAGGGGTAGATAATAAAAATTCGAAATAAAGGGAATTGATCATCCGACTGGGTGGCCACCAGCCTGTGCCTACTAATTGTTTAGCAAGTATCCAAAGACTATTTTTGGCAAAATTCATTTCCTGCTATATCGCGACAAGTTTCTGGAATAACTTTCAATGTTGGTTGACCCCCTGCTATTTTAACAAGTTTAGTAGTACGATCTTTTTTTTGTAGCATTGGTTAAAAAAATTGTTTTTTAGGTATTGGGTAATTCTCTGCTTCCATCGTGACAGGAAGTTGAAAATCTGATCCATCTCTTCATGGACTATGATTTCTCTTCCGCGCATTGGTCTGCACGTTCCTATTATCTTGGACCTCCTGCAGTCCTGCAATCTGGCATTTGGAGGGTGGGCAATAATCAGATTTTTAATGAAGTTCCTCTATTCAAGCGCGAATTTGTTGGTGCTGCATTTGGAGACATGCCGTGTTCTGGCCAGTCCCATTTAATCAGATATAAAATCTAACTTGCCTCAAAAGTCAAAACTACATCGATCGATCAATTGGATCTGCATCGTTGGCATTATGGTTGATTCCAACGTTGTTTGCAACCAATCGCGCATCGCCTCACTCGTCAATTTATGCCCACCTCTGTGTTGGTGGTAGACTGGTAGCCTCTCCCGGCTCTGTCGTGCTTTAAGCTGGTGTTTGGTTAGTGATTGCAAACGCAATCGGTAACGAAATCAGAATACACTGCATTCGGCGTTTCTCTTAGGAGCAAAGCTTGGCTGGTGCCGGCCATCGGTCACGTCTGCTATTTCGGTTGAGAAGAGATGCTTCCAATTCTAGGGACGGGCGCTTTGCTCTTCAGAGAAACGAGAGTGGTGGGTTTCAATTCTAGGGACGGACGCTTTGCTCTGATCTGAACTAGCCATGTCCCTCCAGTTTTGAAGAAAGGAGCATTCGATAATCGATACCTACATGTGAACATCGAACATATCGACAAGGGTAGTGCCCAAGTGGGAAGCAGGAACAGGCAGATGCCATGTCGAGTCCCGGAAGCAAGCGAATCTGCTAATGGACGACTCATGTCCTGACAGGGCTTGCCACCGCGCTCAAAGGGGACGGCGAGTGGCGAACGGCCATGCCGCAGACGGTTCAGGCGATCCGTCCGACCCGTCCTTCCGCGAACAGAAATTGGCAGTACGCAGTGGTCTGACGGGCGGGCCCGCGCCCTCTGTTTCTGTTGCGAACTCTGCCGCAAACTTGCCGTGTTTGCTCTGCGATGAGGGCACTTTTATCCCTCCCCCATTCTCTGCGCGACACTGCGACGCGATGCGGATGCGCCACTTGCCGCCGTCGCGGTCGGCGTTGCGGCGGTGGCGTGCAAGCAAGCGAGCGAGCGGCGACGGCAGGTCCCAATGATGGGTTTCAGTTTGCGGCCCTTGGATTCCAAGGATCCGATATAAACCGTCGCTGTTGCGGTCACGGCGAAAAAGCAGCCATTTTCTCCTGCTTCCCCGGACGAAAATTATCGCTCTCACTGCTTCGCTCCCTCGGAGTCGTCCGCTCCAGTCTCTGAACAAAGAGGAGACAAGATCACAAGAGGTATTCCCCAGGGCTTTCTCTGATGTTCTTTTCAGTGTTCACCACCTCGCGGCTTGCTTTCCCCGCAATTCTTGGCTAATTCGGGGATCGTTTGATGTGTTGTCGACGTTTCTTGATGCTGAATTCTCCTCTTCTCGTCGTGGTCAGGTGTTAAAAGGCTTGGGTTCTTGGAGGCTTTCGGTTATGCGGCACTAGTCAAGTGGCGCCAGTTGAGTGAGGGCTGAGCACTGGTTCTTCGCGGAAAAGGGGGTTAGATGACGCGGGCGCGGGGCATGCCGCCGGCGGCCGCCGCCGTGCTAGGGATCGTGGTTCTCTGGCTTGCCGTCGCCTTCCACGGCGCTGAGGGGAAGCTGTGCACGAACGCGTTCCCGGGGCTGTCGCACACGGAGCGGGCGGCGGCGCAGCTGCAGTCGGCGCCGGCGCTGGAGCACGTCCACCTCCACCTCGACCGCGACCACGAGCAGCACCTCACCCCCACCGACGAGTCCGCCTGGATGTCCCTCATGCCGCGGAGGGCGCTGCGGGCGAGGAGGCGTTCGACTGGCTCATGCTCTACAGGAAGCTCCGGGGCGCCGCCGGCGAGCCGCGACCGGGCGCGGCGGCCTGGCGTTCCTCTCCGAGGTGTCGCTGCACGACGTGCGGCTGGAGCCGGGCACCCTCTACTGGCGAGCGCAGCAGACCAACCTGGAGTACCTGCTCCTCCTGGACGTCGACCGCCTCGTCTGGAACTTCCGCAAGCAGGCCGGCCTGACGGCGCCGGGAACGCCCTACGGCGGTTGGGAAGGCCCCGACGTCCAACTCCGGGGACACTTCGTCGGTGCGCTGCCGCTACCTTGGTTCAATTTGGAGCATTTACACACAGCAATTTGCGCAGCTGGACTGAATTTCTGTGGCCTTTCTAATGTCCTTTTCAGGGCACTACCTGAGTGCTACTGCCAAGATGTGGGCTAGCACACACAATGATACCCTCAATGCGAAAATGTCATCTGTTGTCGACGCGCTCTACGATTGCCAGAAGAAAATGGGCACAGGGTACTTGTCGGCCTTCCCACCGGAGTTCTTCGATTGGGTTGAGGCCATCAAGCCTGTATGGGCTCCTTACTACACCATCCACAAGGTGTGTAGGGTGTTTCAGAGCCTACTCCTTCTTGGTTCGATGATTGCCTAGTTACTTGAGTGTATTTTTTTTTTCTTTTGCAGATTATGCAAGGGCTTCTTGATCAGTACACGGTGGCCGGGAATTCCAAGGCTCTTGATATGGTGGTGAAGATGGCTAATTACTTCAGTGACCGGGTCAAGAATGTCATACAGAAATACAGCATTGAGAGGCACTGGGAATCTCTTAATGAGGAAACGGGTGGAATGAATGATGTGCTCTACCAGCTCTACACGATAACGGTGATTGGCTTTTTGTTACAAGAATGGCATCACTTAGTAAAATTATGTCTAGCTGATATACTTCCTTTTCATTAATTTGGCAGAAAGATCAGAGACACTTGACATTGGCTCATCTTTTCGACAAGCCATGCTTTCTCGGTTTGCTTGCAGTTCAGGTCTGCTGAGCACTCTCTCCTCTCTCTCTCTCCTCTCGAGGAACATGATGGGGGTTACCCTTATTGAGCTCGGTAGTGTTTCTTCAGCGATTCATTGACATCTAGGATTATGTTTAATTCAAAATAAGTTACAACCTTAATGGAAACTGAACTCTCACTATTGTCATTCATTTCTGATCGATAGATTCACAATGTTCAGAGTATCGTTCCTCTTAAGGATTTTAGTTTAAGTGATATATTTGTGCTCTCTTTTTTTTTTTCAGGCTGACAGTATTTCAGGCTTCCATTCCAATACACACATTCCAGTAGTCATCGGGGCACAGATGAGGTATGAAGTTACTGGAGATGCTCTTTACAAGGTAAATATCATTGCGAATATTTATTTACTAGAGAATTGAAATGCTTTATTTCGTAGGTGGAGAGGAATCTATTATTGGGTGCGAGCATAAGTGCATGATGTTGTCAGTTAATATTTTTATATAGGGATAATATTAAAATAAAAAAAACAAGCATTTCACTCTCAATGTGTGTGCTTCTTGGTTTGAAAAATGTATGTGTGCATATTGGTGGCATTTCCAAAGAGATCTGAATTGTCATGGCTTGATCTGGGGAAAACAGGATAGTAAATGTTTGATTTGTACTTTCTATTAGTTCTTAAAAGAAAAAGGTTTGACTTCACTTTATATGTGATCTACCCTTCGTTCGCCGAACCTTTATGTGCATTTCAGCTTTCTGTCCATATGCCAAAAAAATCAGAAGGTTTTCAGAGTTTACTGAAAGCAGTAGCATAGCATTTACCATGTGCTGTTTTCCATTTCATGTTTGTTGGCACCATTGAGTAAAGCTCACCATAAGCCTAATTCCTGAAACAGCAAATTGCGACCTTTTTTATGGATACAATAAATTCTTCTCATAGCTATGCAACCGGTGGCACATCAGCTGGTGAATTCTGGTAAATAAGATATCCTGATGCCTGATTTCCATAGTGCATAGTGATATTTGCGATGAGCATATACTCTTAACCTCTTTTCAGGACTGATCCAAAGCGGTTAGCACAGGCTCTTAGTACCGAGAATGAGGAATCATGCACTACCTACAACATGCTTAAGGTTAATAATAATCAAACTATTCTGCAGTACAAGTGTTTCATCATTCACGAATGTATTGTTTTCTAACTTTGAAACATGCCATGTAAACTATTTTCAGATTTCCCGCAACCTATTCAGATGGACAAAGGCAGTAGAATATGCAGACTATTATGAAAGGGCACTGATAAATGGCGTTTTAAGTATTCAAAGAGGGTCAGATCCCGGTGTGATGATTTACATGCTGCCCCAGGCCCCTGGACGGTCTAAAGCAGTGAGTTACCATGGTTGGGGAACAAAATATGATTCATTCTGGTGCTGTTATGGGACAGGTAACAAAAAACTCCCTACTTTTCCATTATATAAGAAAATCTTCTTACTTTGCTGTTTGCTTCTGCCACCTTGATACGAAAAATCCTGCTGCTGCACTAACAGAGATTGATTTCAAATCACTATTTTCTCTTAATGGTAATTTCCATATGGTAATGGCATGTCTAATACGTCGGTCTCTCACTGTTTTGCTTTACATCCTAAGCTATGAAAGTTAAGGTTGCAATTATTTATAGGCAGCTTGCAGCGTGTTTGTTTCTGAATCTCCTAATCCACTTGCAGGGATAGAGTCCTTTTCAAAACTGGGTGATTCTATTTACTTCGAGGAGAAAGGAGATGTGCCAGCACTAAACATCATTCAGTATATACCGAACACTTTCAACTGGAAGACTGCTGGAATTACTATTACTCAGCAAATCAATCCCCTCGGCTCCTCTGATCTGTACCTTCATGTTTCACTCTCCATTTCTGCAGTGGTAATTATTTTCAACTTATTGAAACGAAATCCAGACAATAGCGACTGCAGCCAGCTTATCATTTTCTGTTTGTTAGACAAATAGTCAGTCTTCCAAATTGAACGTGAGAATACCATCATGGACATCTGTTGATGGTGCGAAAGCAACATTAAATGATAAAGACTTGGGATCAATATCTCCAGGTACATCATTTTAATATCTATACAGTTCATAGTATCATTTTTGACCCGATTTCATAGTATCATTGATATTTTGGGGCCACTTCATTTCATGAGCTTAGTGTGTGGGCAGGGTCTTTCCTCTCAATCACCAAACTGTGGAACTCAGGTGATCACTTGGTGTTACATCTTCCCATCAGCCTCAGGACTGAAGCAATTAAAGGTAATTCAGGAACAACTATTCCCAAATCTACGCAATTAGGATTGGAGGAAATTAGCTACCTTAATTCACACACTTGTATCATCATGATAACCAGCGACTGTAATTAAAATGAAAAGAAAAAAGGTGGAAACGTACGACACTGAGACGATACCATGCATGTTGCTACCATATGTGTTAAAATTGAAATTTTAGTTTAGTGTGAATCTCTATCTGAATATTAATTGCTACCTATCCTTTCAGATGACCGGCCAGAGTATGCATCTCTTCAAGCTGTTCTGTTTGGGCCATTTGTCCTTGCTGGCCTGTCCACTGGTGACTGGAATGCAAAAGCTGGCAATAGCAGTGCAATTTCAGATTGGATAACCGCTATCCCTTCATCATACAATTCGCAGCTGGTGACGTTCACACAAGAATCCGATGGGAAAACATTCGTGCTCTCAAGTGCAAATGGCTCCCTGACAATGCAAGTAAAACCTGAAGTTGACGGCACTGATACTGCCATCCATGCAACATTCAGAGCACATTCTCTGGACTCAAGAGAGCTGCATGATGTTTATAGCACAACCATTAAAGGAACTTCTATGCTGATCGAACCATTTGACTTGCCAGGAACAGTGATCACCAACAATCTTACCCTATCTGCACAGAAGGGATCAGATTCCCTCTTCAACATAGTACCTGGTCTCGATGGAAATCCTAACTCAGTTTCCCTCGAGCTCGGTAGCAAACCAGGATGCTTCTTGGTGACAGGCACAAATTACTCTGCGGGTACAGAGATTCAGGTCAGCTGCAAGAGTTCTCTTCAGAGCATTGGTGGGATACTTGAGCAGGCGGCGAGCTTTGTGCAGATTGCTCCTTTGAGGCAGTACCATCCAATCAGCTTCATAGCGAAGGGGGTGGCGAGGAACTTCCTTCTCGAGCCGTTATACAGCTTGAGGGACGAATTCTACACGGTTTACTTCAACATCGGGGCTTGAGTCTCCAGGTTCACACTTGCAGTAGAAATAATACCCTTCCTCTTTCTTCTCCTATAGTTTAGAACAGGCAATGAAAGAGGAAATACATCCAATCAGTGCAATGTTAAGTAATACACACTCCGTTTCTTCATTTCTTGAGACAGTTACTTGTGGATATACAAAAATTTACAGCTGAAGGTTCTATTGATGATTTAATCTGGACGTAATGTTTGCACCTTCTGCATCTTGGTAACTGAAGGTGCTGCTCAAATGTTGCATCCGCTGTATTCTGCTGCTTATCCTGAACCTTATCCAACTTCTGATTTGAAAACACAAAAGCCATCTAAGTTACAATGTAGAATGATTCCCATGGTTAAGGTTCAAGCTGAGCACTGCAATTGTTTTCATCAGGCTGCTGCATACTTTACATTGTAGTGGCAGTTTAAACAAAGAATCAGAGCAGGTAACAACAACAATTGTCTTAAAATACATCTCTAGCTACTACGAGGACGACAAAGCTGAGATCCTATCCATTCTCTCATAAACAACGAAGGAATCTCAAGCCGATCACACTTCTCCATCATTGCCTGCATTCTTTAATACATCTCTGCCCAACACCCGGGAAAAGGGTTTATCAATGTACCCATCATATCTAAAGCCTAAAGGTAACCATCCATAAGTTAAGGCAAAAACAATCAACCCTGCAGAAGAATATTGCCGTACGACTTATCTTTTTTGCAAGTGACAATCATTCAAAACATCTGACCTGTTCCAATGCACATGATTTGTGAAAAGTTCCCTTGATTCAGAATTTAGGTTGTTGCGTAGCAGGTATAAAGAAACGATGATGAAATTTCACAAAGTCACCGATTAACTATGTTTGTTTTCCAGTTTATTGTCATGCAGAATAAGAATCTCCAGCGATGAAAGTACATCCCCCTATAGACGCAGCCCTTCACAGATATGATATAACGATCGGACAAAAGAATCCTAGTTCGATGAGACGCTGCACGCTAGAACAGATGAAGGAATGCATTCGAGTCGCTTCCTCCTCAGAATTCTAAGCAAGAACAGTTGATTGGTCCATATCTTCATATGTCAACCTTCAGAGCACTTGTTTTAGATCTTTTAATCCAGATGCTAAAACATGGCCCAAGGATAGAGAATCAATTTACATCAACAAAAAAAAGGATAGAGAATGTGAATCGAAACAACAGAAAACCATAATCAAATACATAAAACCATAATCAAATACAGCGCATAAGAATCATACACTTAACAGAACATGAATCGAACGTGGAACAAAATCGATGTGCTGACGGAATATTAGAGAAACAACACAATCAGAAAACAGATTTCTGCGAAATATGGCAGACCATTGCTGATTACTATTACTAATTGGAATGTAACACGCATGAGAAACAAATAGTACATTACAGAGCTAGCTAAAATGCCACAATACCGACCGAAACCACCATGAATAAGCTTACACAACATAGCCAACACGCAGACCATTTAAGACTCGACTGAGGATGAATTCTTGCAGCTGCCTAGATGCTGTGTGCATCACAATGTTGAAGTCAGGGACTGGCAGCAAACAAGAATGGAAACAATGATAAAGCAGCAAAGACGGATGATGACATCTTGCAGATCGTAACCCGTTTCGCTCCCCATTGCTCCATCAGATCTTGTCGAGCTTCTCCGCCTTCACCACCGGATTAGCCTTGGCAATGGCATTCCTAGCTGCAGTCTGGTAGTCAAACTGGCAGTCATGCTTGTCGGAATAGCGGTGAACTGCACAGTACATGTTTCCACATCGGCAGTTGAATCCTGTCAGTCCAACCCTCTTCCTGCAGGTAGTGCAACGGTTCGGGCCTTCCTTGACCTTGGGCATAGCAGCAGCAGCAGCATCGCTGGTGCCAACAGCATCAGCAGGCTGCACAGCAACTGTCTTCTCCTCGACTTGAGCAACCGCCACCTCTGCGCTGCCACTAACGACAGGTCCTTTCATACCGTCGCCACCATTGACAATGCTGTCGTAGGAGGCCGCAGCCAGCTGGGCCTGTTCTGCTTCATGATCATCTCCTTGTGGCACTTGGAGCACATGTTCATTGTGGCAGCACTGCCAAAGAAGCCGCAGTTATTGATGCAGAGGATTGGGCCCTCCGGCTGCTGGCAACCAGCCTCCTTGTGTTCCATGATGACTGTAAGCTGAGCATCAAGCAAACAATATAAACGTCAATGGAGATAAACAACTGTAATCTCAGAATGAGATAATGAATCATTTGTTTCGTTGGTAGTTTCAGGTTACATAACAAACGGTAATGCCACTAATTGCGGACAACTTCAGTTCATGATACATGCAACAAGATCCTAATTCTTAGCAAGCAAGACGCGGTAATCACTACCTCAAAGACGGTATCATGTGCGCTGTCCAACAAACTCTCTCAGTAGGTTCATTTGGCAAAGTCTAAGCAAATCGGCAGGCGTCAAATCTCATCTTCAAAACATACATGTTCTCTAAGAGGACGCAAATCGAACACATCAGTCACCAAATCTGTTCATAAACTCAGTTGATCTCACCACCTAACCCATAACAAACTAAATTTGCACGGGAAAAATCAAACATTTAATCACGGGCTATCCCGTGTTCCAGAAGGAGGAGAACAGTAAATCAAATGATTCCCCCCTAAGGCGACAAACACATAATCATCCCGCGCTAAAAAAAAAGACTTCATTCCTCAAACGTAAGACCGGATCAACCCACGAACCGGGAAGCGCCCATCCCCTTCACTGATTTCCAGCCCGTGGAAATCCTCCTACCCAACGAAACAACCCCACAAAAAAGATTTCTCAAGCAAACTGCGCGGATCGATCAGATGACGCCGAATCGGCCGCAGAAACCACAGATCAGGCCTTCCCTATGAAATCCGCGGCGAAATCAAACAGGAGAGGGAGCAGAGCAAACCCTAACCCTGCGCGAGGAGGCCGGACGCGGAGGCGGAGGAGGCGTGCGGGGATTGGAATCGCGAGGAGGAGCTTCGAAATGGGGGCGTCGTCGCCAGCGGAAGGTGGGGGAGCCAGATAAAAAAGGCGGAGCCGGCAGGAAGTTACCTCCTTGCCCCTGATGATTCGAAGTATTTGCGGTGGGTCGCGTGGAATGGTCTGGGTGAGGTGGGGTAGGCGCCGTCCGATCCGGTGGGTTGAGTTGATGGACGAACAGGATGGTGCCTGATCTTTTGGAAGGATTTTTCGTTTTCTTTCTTGATGGGGAAGAAGAAGGAGCGTGTCCTTTTTCTTTCTCTTTATGGCGTGAAACTCTGTAGTTAATGTCGCGCAGCGACTAGTTTCTGCAAATCATACATATTTAGTCAAGAAATGCTACTAATGATTCTATTAATTCTGGTGAGCTTGCATCACATAACGAATCAAGGACAAGCATCCAATAATAATGTACACCACGCAGTTTCTGGCATGTGAATTGTTTGGAGCTAAACAACATCTAGGCTTACGATCACAGGATCCGACTGTACACCATGCGGCCAAAAGCTTGCATTGAGAACTTCGGCTATAATCATCAAATGGTCAATATGCAGCCGAACAATTCAGTCACAAAACAGAGACGTACGCAAGGCAATTCCAAAGCAACATATTGTTTGAAGCTACTGCCATTACAACTAATACATATGTAGATCAAGCTAGATTATTTGTTTTTATCGCTATGTTATGATTTCATATGGAGTATTTATAATTCTGAATAATAATAAATACTAAAAATATTGGTGTCACCTTTTTTTTAAAAAAAACATGACACTTAGTGCACCTAATCTAGTTCAAACTTGTTTATATTTGTTATTCTAAATATCATATATCTTTAGAACAGATGGAGTGCATAATATTCTTCTCGTAACACAAACAAAAAATATACTTAAATTTAGTAAGAAGAAAACAAAAAAAACATTAATGTTTTAGATTTTGTTGCTGCTGTGTACTGCTGTTGCCACACACTAACCACGAATCAGAGGTGATCCACCACGTTACCACCAAATTACTATTTTGACGGCATACTTTATTTCTTAATCTGGCATTGATTTCTTTGCTTAGCGGATGTGAATGTAAGCTGCTTGAAACGAAGGTGCATAAAATAATTTCTATCTTTCGGAAGGATGTTAATGCAAAAGGCACAGAGATAGCTGATGAGTCGACACGTCTTCCATTCTTTTTTTGAAAGGAAAGGAGTAGAGATGGTGATGGTAGGCAGCCGGTTGCGGCCTGCGGGACGATTCGGTCCTTGAAGGTTCTCCGACCGGCCCATGCGCCAAGTTCAATGAGCAGGCTACGGATTTCACTTCCATTTTGAGCAATTGTAGGTGCTGAGGCCCACCCACACTAGACTACCGTATGTGACTCTTTTGGATCCACCGAACTAACAATTAGGGTGCGTTTGGATGGGTGAATCGTTTGTGATTCTATCTAGAATCACTTGAAACGGCTCCAAACAGACAAAAACAGAATCGTTTCGGAGGATAATCGACACGGAACGTTTCAAGAAAATGAACTACGTCCGCGAATCACCCAAATTGGTGTTCCACACCGATTCGCTCCGATTTGATGTTCTGATTACTGGATTACCCTTCTCTGGTCCACTTCCTGCCTTCGTCACCGCCGCCGCCCGGAGCCCCGCCCAGACTTCTCCTTCAAATCCAACCTAAAGAATGAGTTGATCTTGATCTGTAGATCATTTCTCCCAACTTTCCTCCTCTGATTAGCTGCAAGAGCACCGCCAATCAGCCAGCCCTTGCTCTTGTTCGTTCTCTCTCTTCCCTGGTTCGTTCTGTGCTCGTGAGGAAGAAGATGACCGGTTGCATGGTGGGCTGGGCCTAGTGGGCTAATATGTAGAACGTTTGGTGGGCTGAGATGGGTTAGTGAGGTGGGTTTTCTGTTTTTTATTATTGATTATATGAGATGGTTCATTTATCTCAAAAAAAAAAGAGAGATGGTTCATACGAAAATTTCTTCATGAAAACAATGGATAAAATCAAGGGTATATCGGTCAATTCCATAGTTTCTTTCTGATTTCAGAATCTGAAACCAGAAAACTATCCAAACGGTTTCTGAAGTGGTTCCGTTTCAGGTTCTGAAACGTTTCTAGGTTGAATCTGAAACATTTTTGATTCTCGGTGAATCTGGATCTGTACCAAACGCACCCTAACTTTCGATTAAAATTAGCTGATTAATTGCTATGAAGCTAACTATTAGTCGATTTCTTGTTTAATAACTGGAGTAATTGATCATTTAACAATTTGTTATAAACAACCTTACTTTGTCACCGAACCAATCACTTAAGGTCGGGCATCGCCGGTGCCGCCGCCGCTGCCCAACTCCAAGCGCCCGAAATAGAGGAGGATGACTCATAATATTCTTTTTCTTTATTGCTTAATGAACCAAGATACATCCCTATCTATATATATAGGTTGGGTACGTTGACTTGACCCTTAAGTAATTTATCCTTAGAGATAAGGACTCTAATCGAACTAACCTAGTTCTATGGAGGTACGGCTGGTTATGGCCCTAATGGCTTGTTGCCGTACAATACACAATTAGTTTGCATTAATCGGGTTTAGTTGACTAATAAGATTAATATTAGTCTTTGGGTTGGCTAAAAAATTAGTCCCCTAACAACTCCTCTTATTTAGATTTTTAAAGACTAAAATTATTCCACTGTGCTCCAACGAAAATCTATTATTGTGATGAAATACTAGACCACTCATGCAAATGGCTATCAAATCAAATGTAATCATATCTTGTAAATATGCATTGCAAAGAAGTCTTATGGATATCTCGTTTATTGTAAAGATGTGTTGTGCAAAAAGTGTTATATATCTTCCTTTACCAATGTTGTGACATAAAAACCTTGAGACGAAAACATTTAACAACCAATCTTCCGAAATGTTATGTCTTTTACAACAATAATTTTTGTAGAACCAACAAAGCATACAATGTTATAAAAGTATCCTTAAAACCCGATCTACCTACGAGTAAAACTTACATGCATCTAAACTAAACACCTCTTTGAGTTCAAACGAAATAACTTTAAACAGAAATCAAAAAAGAAAACACCACTCCTATGCATGAACACGACACACACATCCTTCATCTATAGTATAAATGCCACAGAGTGAATTCGCCTTAGCACCAAAATCAATT
Source organism: Eragrostis curvula (assembly GCA_007726485.1). Classification (NCBI taxonomy): domain Eukaryota; kingdom Viridiplantae; phylum Streptophyta; class Magnoliopsida; order Poales; family Poaceae; genus Eragrostis; species Eragrostis curvula. The sequence continues at coordinate 52,261,090 of CM017439.1, forward strand.
ATTCACCTTTTGAGCAAATAATAACAGTATTTTGAAATATAGAAAAAAACTGTATCCGACGTGGTAAACCGTCACCCCCGCCCCTTCGAGAACGTACTTCCCGCCCCCCATTTCGATCCCCTCCACGGCTCCACGGCGGCCCCCTCCCTGCGCGCACTCAAAAGGGCGGGAAATTTTCACGCGCCCGCGCGGCCTCCCCCGTTAAGATCCCCAATCGCTTCACACATCGCTTCCCTTCCCCGCCACCACCATTCCACTGTTTCCCCGACCAGTCCGTTGCCTTCTCCGCCCAGATGGGCCGCAAGCGCAGCAGGGCTAGGGTTTCCCGCGACGCCGACTCCGATGGCGGCGAGGAGGAGGGGGCGGCCGCCGCCGCTCCGGCGGCCACAGGGAGCAGAAGTCTCTACGAGGTAAAGCGCCTGCAAACCCTAGTTGGAATCACGGTCGGGCGCGGGGCCGGAGGTTGCGTGCGGGGTGGGGGTTGTTTTGCGGTGTTATTGCAGGGCTCGAATCATGTGTGCGGGATGTAGGGTTGAAGGGGAAGGGATATGCCGTTGCTTGTCATATGGGATTGCTACGGGTTAATCTCGTTCGCGATTTGATGGATGAGGAATCGGGATGAACCTACGCAACTTGCACATCATGTATTTGCCTCTAGTGGTTTTCCTGGAATTTTCCCTTCCGGGAGATCTGTTTCTCAGTTGACCCAATTGGTTGCCCATTCTAAATGGTATATGCACCTCCCGGTTCTGGCAGATAACCGCTTTGTATGAAAAGCAAATGAACTAGTCATATTACTGTAGTGCTGCTGAATTGAAACGAACACTTAAGCATTCAAGGTTTTAAAGCATTCAAGGTTTTAAAAAAGAGCCAGGGAGCAGTTTTAAGTATCATTCATGCATAGGGAAGCTTTAGAAGCGTCTGTAGATAATTACAACGATTTTTCACTGTATTCATGCCTGTTGTCTTGCTCTAAGCATTTTTTTGGTAGCATTTTTTATGCTGTACCCAGTATCATGTTTTACGGGCTGGTTGGTATGTGGGCACATTTGAGTATTGACTCTCCAACAATTGCTATGGTATTAATTCGTAACTGTTAAATGGTTATGTTGATCGATGCAGACAGGCTGATGTTTTCTTTGGTGCCTATATGTGTATGTTGATTCAGTACCCTTCAGCAATATATCTTAGTTACTATTTGAAACGGCATTTGCCCCACTGTAAATCTTTAGCTGATGGTTCATATTTTGATTTAAACAGAGAAGAGTTTGCTTGTTTGATCGTATATGACTGTTGTGATCGATTGTTCATGTATAGCAAAATAACCCTGTTGTTTAATCAAGAATGTTAGAGCCTGCAATCTTAAGTTTTGTAAAAAAGAGCATAAGAACATTATATACTTCTATATTGAGCTCTTTTACTGCTTTGCTTTATTTCGTGGGTTATCCATGCTAGTTTTCTTGGCCTGCACCATCACTGTATAACTGTAGTTAATTAATGCTCCTATTTGGCATTTAACAAAAGTAAGAATACGGTTCCAAAAGCTAATATGAAGGTCTACTTATTAAGTTCTTATTGTGAAAAAGCTTGAGCAATATTTAATTTCTGGGAACTATTTAATTGAGATGTATTTGCAAACACATAGTCTATTCAGACAGCCTCATATGATACAGTTCAAGTGTAAATGCAGAGATACACTGTCACGACTCACAAGCACATTCCCAGTGTTATGTTTTCAGATCTTATAACTTATACAAGTTACTAAGTTTATGTCCTGTTTTTTGTTCTTCATTTGAAGATCCTAGGGGTCGAGAAGACTGCCTCACAACAAGAAATAAAGAAGGCATATTACAAATTGGCTATGCGTCTCCATCCAGATAAGAATCCTGGGGATGAGGTAGGACCTCAATCCTAAACTATGGTTATTGTTTTGACAGTAATATAGCGCCCCGTATCTCAAGTAGAATGTCATGTGATGCCAGGAAGCCAACGAGAAATTTCAGCAGCTGCAAAAGGTGATATCTATTCTTGGAGATGCAGAGAAGAGAGCATTATATGATGAGACAGGAATTGCTGATGATGATGTGAGCACCTTGTATTTGTTGCTTTGTTTCTACTTTTCAGATTTGATTAATGTTATCTGAAAATTCTCTTCCCTCTTAGGCACTTGTTGGAGAAGCTGCAGACAATCTTCAAGAGTACTTCAGAACAGTGTACAAAAAGGTATGCTTAATTTGCAGGCTAATGCTGTCTATTCATTTTCACAGTGGGTGGCATTGGATTGATTTTGGTTTAATGAATTCCTCCCAGGTTACTGAGGCTGACATTGAAGAGTTCGAAGCTAAATACAGAGGTTCTGATTCTGAGAAAAAAGACTTGAAGGATCTCTATACAAAATTTAAGGGAAACATGGACAGGTGAATGGAAAACTTCTGTCCTTTCAGGCTGGATCAAATCTTTATCCTGAAGATTGTAAACTGCTGTGAAAATAGTCTTTTCATTTTCTCTGTTCTGACAAGTTTTTTTTTGTATGCAGGCTTTTCTGCTCCATGATTTGCTCAGACCCAAAGCTTGATTCCCACCGCTTCAAGGATATAATTGATGAAGCAATTGCTGAAGGTAAACACCTAGTTGCTGCTGCTATTTACTCTTATCATGCAATAGTGCCTGCTAAGTGCTCAGATTATGAACCTGTTCTGGTGTAAAGTTACTGTTCAATTCTATTCCAGGCGAGCTGAAGTCAACTAAAGCATACACCAAATGGGGTAAAAAGATCTCTGAGATGGAACCACCTACAAATCCATTGGAGAGGAGAGTTAAGTAAGTTTTCACCTCAAATACTCTAGTACTCTACTTACATTCGACACCTACTAAGTTTGCACATTTGTCACCATTTGCTTCCAGCTGATCTTTGTGTAAAACCTGTGACAGGAAAAAGAAGAAAAGTGGGGAGGATGATCTGATCCTAGCCATCTCACAGCGCAGGGCGGAGAGGAAAGACAAATTCAACTCCATCCTCTCGTCCATAATGTCCAAGTGCGACCCCAATGCGAGCAGCTCGGAACCAACTGAAGAGGAGTTCGAGAAGGCCAGGCAGAGGCTGGAGAGCAAGAGAGCCAAAAGCCGCAAGTGACGCGGCCCATTCTGGTACTTGTCCTATGCCGAACATGGAACGTCAACGCAAGCTTAGTTGTAATATGATCTAGAAGAGGGGTTTCAGAAAGCCAGTTTCACTGCATCAGGATTCAGGATGGCAGTCCTTTTAGGTTTTTTGGTCACTCCTTTGCTGGAAGGGAAAAATAGTTTGCTTAATCTGTAGCTAGATGAGATGGGTACCTAGTCGGACCATGGTGTATGTCGTGTTAATTGACGAGCCTGGTCCCGCTTGCTTAAGTCCTATCGATTTGGCTGTGTATAAAGCTTGAAGGTTTAATTTTTTTTTTTTAATTACACAGTACACTCACAACGTACGCACATTTTTCAGATTTCCGAAGTCACCACTGGCGCTTCGCTGTCGACGGCCACGTCACCTACCGCTGAAAGTATAAATGTCGTTAAATTTTAGAAAATTTACTCCCATCGGGAGTCGAATCCAGAACCTCAAAGGTGCTACTCGGGTGCTTTAACCATTAGGTCAAGAACCCTTTCACTTGAAGGTTTAAATCCCTTGTGGTTTGGGTTGGATTGTTTCACTGGGCTGGGCTGTGTCTTCAGCAGCTGAATATGTCCGGGTGAGAGAAGTCTAAAAGTTTTCGATCGAAGAAAACAAACGGAAAATACTTTGATTAGTAGCTTCGGTGAATGCTGATACGTAGAGCATATCTGTACCCATTATGAGGAACCAGGAGCAGCATTTCTTCCGTGGACGAAGAGACCAAAGCCCCAACCGCATCATAATCAACCACTATATTCTTCTGCTAATCATCGATCAAGCAAGTACAAATCTCTCCACCCTCCACATGCGCCAACCAATCACCACCAGCTGCAACCACAGAGCCTCATCATCCTCCCAAACCCGGGACAACGCACCGGTAATCTTCACACTCCCAAAAAAGGCAAACCAAACCAGCTAATCACCGGCCGCGAACCACGCGCGCCCCCCTATTCCCGGCAAACCGAGGCCCCCGGCTGCCAGCGCGCCACGGCCCCGCTCTTCGCTCGCGGCCGCCCGCGCCACCCTCGCCGCGCTGCTATAAAGAGCCGCCTCGCCGCGCCCGAGGAGAAGCAATTGAGAGATCGACCACTCACGCCCACCGAGCGAGAGCAATCTCCCAATTCCTCCAACCTAATAAAATCTTGCCATCTCCTCCCGTCCGAAGAACCATCCCCGGGTTCCAAGCAGCAGCCGCAGCAATGGAGATGAAGAAGGTCCTCTGCGCCGCGCTCGTCGCCGCGGCCTCCGCCACCGCCGTGATGGCGTCCGAGGCCCCCGCCGGCGCGCCGGAAGGAGCGGCCGCAGGCCCGTCGGCCAGCGGCGCCTCCGTCACCGGCGCTCCCGCCGCCGCCGCGCTCCTCTTCTCCGTCCTCGCCTACTACCTGCACTGAGCGACGAGGCGGTCGGGTCGCGCGCGCACGCGGTGGCGCGGCGCGCGCCCAAAAGCAGCGCGTTTGTGTTGGTTTATTTTGATTGATTTTATTATTTATTATTGTTTTTAATTAATGGGTTATCTATATCAGTGTGTGTTAAGTGTTCCGTCTTTGTAATCGTGCTTATGCTAATGTTATCGCCATTTCAGTTGATCTGATATTTGCTCTTGTCGTTTTTTTTTATTAACTCATACATCCCTGATGACGGTGGAATACGCTCTAATCTTACTTATCATGTTGCGCAAATGGCATTTGAAAACGCGGCTTAGCGCCTATTCAATTAAGATTTAAAAATTTTACTTTAGGATTGAGACGTGCTGCCCTCACAATTAGGTGTAGATTTTAAAACTGAGACGAGACATGGTGGAGTAGGCGCATGGCAACATGAATCATGCCTCAGATTCGTCACGGTCCATGGAATCTAAAAACTGGCTGTTTAGATTTAGGCGCTGTTTGTTTCCCACCCAAATTATTTAATTTGGCTTATATAATTTATAAACTGAAATAAACAGGTTTTAAATTATTGTTAAATTATAGCAATTCACATGTCAGATTATCATAATCCAATAAGCTATTTTCTTCCCGTTTATAAATTATATAAGCTGAATTATATAATCTGGGTGTAAACTAACAGGCCTTTAAGTTTAGAAAAAGGAAAAATGACAGCGACCGCTCGGTGGAGCAAGTGCTGTGCCAGTCACATTGCTTCGTGCCGCCACTTTTTGCTTAGTACGTGTCTATTTACCGTCTTCTAACAAAACATCCTGACGATCGCATCTTCGTTGGTTTATCCAAAGGCGATAATTCTGCGCAAGGGAGAAAATTATGCTCGAAATAAGCATGGTTAACTGAGGGTCTGTTTGGTTCTACTTTTGCTACCTGCTTTTACTTCCTAAAAAGCTCACAGCCAACCAAAGGCCTCGACTGTCACTCGTTGTCTTCCGTAAAAGCAGCTTTCACCGAGGCAAACATTCACAGCAGGGGGAGACGTGCTTTTTTTGGCTTTGGGAGGGAGAAGTTGGAGAAAATTACCCACTGCCACTGGTAATGGACGTAACGGTTCGTTCTTTTTCGTTCTCCTTTCCCATTCCCCTTCGACAGAATAGCAGGCGAGCCAGAGGCGACGCGATGCGCCGCTAGGGTTGAGGGGCCGCCGCTGCCCGCTGCCCCTACCGCTTCGCGCTCGACGCCGGCGCATATCGAATCGCTGCTTGACCCCATCGAATCGAAGCTCCGCCCCGCATCTTGGATCGAACCTCCGCCCACAGCCGACGCCGTCGTGTGCTACACGAGGACTGCAGCGCCAGTCCGCCGTCCCCGGCCGCCCCCATCTCCCGTAGAAGGCGAATCGAAGCCTTCTTCAATCGACGAGCACCTCCCCATCTCCAATCGAGTCGAGCCTTCTTCAATCCACGAGCGCCCCTGCAAGTCGACCTGCAGTTTGCGGTGGAGGAGCCCCTGCAACCTCGATTGAAGGCTCCCTGTACTGCAGATCCTCTACTGCAAATCCACGACAGCGGCTTCCCCGCCCTCTTCTACAACAGAGATTGATTCGTTGATTAAATTTGGGTCATTAGTGGAGATGTAAAATTGTATACGTACCTGTCCTGTGATGTGAATCCTCTGAGCTGCCGCAATTGTCAGATTTGGGTCATCAATTTGTTGCATTTGGCGCAGCACAAAAAAATTGTTTCATTCCTGTGGTAGTGGCAGTTGGCTAGTGGTAGAACAAACATATGGCAATAGCTTTTTTGGTGATTATTGAATTGTGTAATGCTATCGTTGTTTTTATGTGGACTAAATGTTTAAGGGGGATGTAACATTTTAAAATATTTAAGATTCCCATTCTAAAATGATCATTTACATGTTAATATTAAAACATGGCACAATTTTACGATCAATTCCCATATATACTGTTGCTTAAACATTCAGGGGCGTTACAGTCATTTCATAGCTTTTCCACAGCCACAGCCAGTTCAACCAAACGGTTTTCAGCTTTTTCCACAGCTCACATCTCACAGTAGCTTTTTCCACAGCCAACAGCCCACATCAGCTTTTTCCACAGCCACAGCACAACCAAACACACCATGAGACGAATGCTCGATAATTCTCTTTGGATTCTGACATCTGAGAATAAGCCTTGTTGTTAGACGCATCAAACGCCCCTTATTTGCCAAAGTTTCTAAATTTTTTTTTGGTAGCCATCCCCAACAAAATATGTTAAAAAAAAATACTCAACACGTATGTCAAAATTAATTAAATGCACAATACCAAATTGTCAGTTGGTACAATAATACAGGACAAGAAAAGAAAAGAAAAAAGAATGAAGAAAATTTCACATTCGAAGAAAAGGCATAAAGCGATTAGTATAAAACATCGGCGTCCTGCTCCTCCATCCCCTGGAATCAGTTCCTTCTGGTCAGAAGGGGGTCACACCAAGCTCGCCTCCCTTCTTCGTCCACCCTCTCCTCCCCCGGCCCGCCGGCGCATCGATCCCCAAACCCTAGCGCGCGAGGGCACGAGGGGGCGCTGCGCCGGGGAGAATGGAGCTGCACGTGTTCTACAGGGCGCTCGGCCTCTCGCTGGTCGGCGGCCTCAGCACCTCCATCGGTAACCCCTCTCCCCCCGGCTGATCGGCTGCTTGCTTGCTGCCGTGGGGCTGGTTCGTTGCGGCTTCTAGATTCGAATTTAGGTGGGAATTTTCTCGCGGCCTTCTGATTTTAGTTCATTATGCGTGCGGCTGATTTGATGCTTTGGCTGCTTGAGTAGCCAGTCGCGTTCGTTGTGCTTGGGCTGCTGTTTGAAGCACTTTCCTCCGAGTGATCGAGCATTTCCCGTTCGTAGAATTTTAATACGTGGATGGATTTTAAGTGTCTTCAGCGTGTTGGTGTTGCAAATTCGTTCTAGGATTTTAGGACGCAGAAAACTGCAGTATGTCGTTTTAATTAGTTAAGCCATATATTTAGCTCAAAGCATTGAAAATTGTAGTACTCTCCTTTTGATGCACCTATTGCGATGATGCACTACCTGAAAAGTCTAAAAATGTCAACAGTTTCACTCTGTTGATAAATACAAATGGTGACACTTGGTGTGCAGGGGAGTTTTTTTAATTTTATTATTATTTCCTCCCCGTTTCACACATTCAGCTAAGCTCAATTTTCCATTTCAGGTGCGCTGTTTGTGATTTTGAATCCCGCCCCTAACCTTAAGATGCTTGGGCTTCTACAGGTGATAAAGTTTTGTTCCTTATGGAGTGACTTAACTACATCCTTTTAAGTTTCTTGTTTGCTAATTGTGTATATGTTGCTGGTACTGGCTGCAGGGCTTTGCTGCTGGACTTATGTTGAGCATTTCCTTTCTAGACTTGGCACACAATGCATTGAATTCTATTGGCTTCTTGAAGGGCAACCTCTGGGTGAGTCCTGCCTTGCTTACAATTGCAGAATCCATGCTCATGTGGCACCGATCTGTCTCTGATAACAAGGAGCAACCTGTAGTTCTTTGCAGGAGTTCTTTTCTTTGGTTTTGTGGTCAATTTTATTCCAGAGCCAGACTTTTCACCAAAAACTGATCCGAGCGAGAAACAGGTTGGTATGAGCAGCCCTTTGTTTTTTGGAGCACCAAACAATCTGTTCCAATTGAAATAGGAACGCTAAATAGAATTTAGTTTTCTCTGATTGATTTGAGGAAATCAGGCTGATGATGGTGGGACAGGTAAAGATATGATGAGAAAACATCGTCGGCAAGTGTTATTCAGTGGTATTATCACTGCTGTTGGTAAGAAACTAAGAATACTTCTAAACTATTTAGTACCCTTTTATAATCAGAATGCATACCTTGAAACCTAACTTTCATATGACATGGTTGTATGGCCTGTTTTCATGTCATTATACTTTCCTTGAAAAGTTTTTGGGAACTTGATAATAATTTGATTTAGTGGTCATTGTAATGTGCAGGAATCAGCTTACATAATTTGCCAGAGGGGATGGCAGTCTTTCTTGGTTCTGTCAAGGTACCGCCTTCGAATATTTATGCCAGTATAATATCTCAAACTGTTTACTATCTGTAGAATTATTGAAGCAACATTTTCCCCCTATATCACCTTGTCCAAACGATTATAATTCTTAAATGGTTCGACTCTTAGACAACTAGTGATACTTTCTGTCGTTGATCATTACTCATTCAAATGTATGCTTTAATGTGTTAGATTGTGTATTTGTGTCAGTGTAATAACTCGAAACTAACCGTCCATTGAATACTGAGGCAAAGGTCAATCCTGTAGCTTGTAGTATAAATATTTGAATTTTGAGCAGTTTTAACAGCGATACTCTCTGTTAGCCAACATGATTCAGGTACAAATTGTTGCGATACGCTGCAGTGTTTCAGAATTTCTGTTATAAGTGTTTTCTGAATTTGTTTAGGCAAGTTTGTATAGAATGACATGGCTTATTCCTACATTATATTAGTCCCCGACTTCCTGTTGTGTTTTGGCACTTACTGAGAATGACTTCACCATCATCCTTTATTTATTTATCCATACTAACATTTATATCTGTTCTGAATTGCCACCATCATTTCCTTCTCACTACTACTTTGTAGTCTGAAAAATAATCAGTGACCATGCCCTGTACTGCATTCTTCTAGGATAGACTGATTTAGTGATTTATGAACAATCAAACATCAATTTTTCACGCTGAACTGAGCATCATATCAATCATGTAAAAGCCATATCATCTAAGGAACTACAATCCATTGTGAGTTTGTGACATGTAGTCCAGGCACATACTTTGTGATATACGGAATACCTTTATGTTGCAGCTTCCAGAATCACTTGGTCTTTGTTCCTTTCAATATTCTTATCTTGCTAGTTTCTTTCCTCTATTCCAATTTTTGTTCATGGTGGCAAAAAGTGGGATTCGTTGTGCCCCGCATTTTCTTCTAATGGAGCAGTTAACAGAGCTACTTGTGCGGTTTTGTGCTTGCAATGATTGTGTTTTCTTGCAACAAAATATTGCAGGGTCTTCACGTGGGTCTGAACTTGGCCATTGCTATTGCTTTACATAACATACCAGAGGTACAAAAGCAACTATTCATTCTCATTAAGTGCTAGCTCTTGATTGAATTATCATTTATATTTGTGGAATTATTATAAATTCAAATGCCACAAAAAAAAAAAACTTAAGGCTCCGTTTGGATGTAGATATTGGGGGCCTTGGCATTGAATTCAGTTCAATACCAAATCAGCACAGGCATTGAAATGAGCTAAATGCCAAAGCCAATGTTTGGATGTAGATGGAATTGGAAGATGGAAATCAACACAAAAGAAAATACCAATTCATGTTTGGATGTAGATGACCTTGAATTAGAAATTCACGAGTGCTCCCCATCGCAGACTGCCCGGATCGAGCCTGCGAGTACCCGGCCACCATCACCTAGGAGCGACGCTTCGTCGCGGGACAGCCGTGCGAAGCTTCAAGTGGACGCGAGTGAGGGCAGCCACGCCCACGCCCGCCCACGCGCGCCGTCGGCGGCACCGTCCGCCCACGACGCCAAGGTCGCCGGACGGGAGGAAGAGGAGGGATTCCGAACGGGCCTGATGGGAGGAAGAGGAGGAGGGACGCCGGACGGGCCCGACGGGAGGAAGAGGAGGAGGGGCGCCGGAAGGGAGGAAGAGGAGGGACACCGGCCGGGAGGAGGATCTCGGGAGTCGACGGCGCTGCCTGGTTGGGTCTCCACGACGGAGGAAGAAGCTCGATTCCTCCCAATACGGAGGTGGGAGGCTCCGTTTTGACGAAGAGTTATTTTAGGCATCGGTTGATTCCATGGCATTGGTTCCCAATTCCAATTCTCAATTCCAGGGACATCCAAACAGCGGCATTCACCGGATCCAATTCCAATTCCCAATTCCGAGCTCCAATGCTGACATCCAAACGGGGCGTAAAGGATTCCATTTCCATATTCAGGATGAAAGCCATTTTGTTGTTACCTTGATATGTGCAAACTAATCCATAGCACAGAAACAGGATTTACATTGATTCTGAAGTTCTTTGTAATGTGTATCTTAAGTTTCCCTTTAAATTTTGGTAGGTATCAACAGTCAACAGTAATCAAATTATATTTCTGTTATCCTTCTCGTTCATTTTGAAGCTCTATGAGCTTTCTGGAATAAGGTAGTGTCAGGAAATATTTATATAGAAAAGAATATGTTTGCCAATAGCGTTAAGAATATAGTGCCAAACATGCAAAATACTATTGAGGAATCAAATATTTTCATTTTGTGGAAGGAATATATGTATGAAACATAGAATGGGACACTTAGGGATATTGTCATAGCTATTCAGGTTTTGCCCCGTGTATTTGTATGTTTCCTTTGGATCAATTTTGGGCCTCGTATAATTTCGTTCATTTTCCACAATTCAATATTCTAAGTACTCGCCATTTTGTTATCTTGTCAGGGGGTTGCTGTGGCTCTTCCTATCTATTTTGCTACCAAGAGGTACTTGTTCTCTCATTTAGAAATTAATGGTAGCTGAAATTTGTATGTCACAGCAGCCTTCAGATTGAATGCATAATGACTAAATCTATGGATTTACACAGAAAAGTTTCCTCTTTAAAATGCCAAAAATGTTTTCACTACAAATCCAAATGATGATTTTCTCAGATATATCATTGCATGGTGTACAACTTAATAACTTTTTTTGGGTGGTGGAATACACGGCAAACTCTGAAATGGTTGTTCATTAGAAAAGAGACAGATGCTATCTAACATTTCCCTTTTTCAATGGCGGCTCATAATATTTTGATCGTTCTTGTATTTTTTTTTCTTGACAGAACGATCATTCTTGTATTTGTTGAACATTTTTAATGGAGATGAAAAATAAATCTATATTCCTGTTCTTCATTTTGCATGTCAAAGCAAATCGCGTGCATTTTGGACCGCAACATTATCTGGTTTGGCCGAGCCAGCAGGAGTCATTGTTGTAGGTATGCTACTTCGTGAACCCTTCTTATGTAATTTTGTTCTTCTGATGGAAACTATATATACCTGTATATGTCTCTTTTCTGGCTCTGTTACTTGGTACTCCTGTTTAGCACTGATGTGATTTTGGTTACTGCAGCTTTGTTCTTCCCGAGTAGCTTGGATCCTGAAATTCTTGAAGGCCTACTTGGATCTGGTTAGCCCGTTAGCAAATCAAATTATGGTGTTGATGTTGAGTACTCTGTTGACTTACCATATGTTTGTGCAGTTGGTGGTGTCATGGCATTCCTCACTTTGCATGAAATGCTGCCTCTTGCATTTGACTATACTGGCCAGAAGCAAGCTGTCAAAGCGGTCTTTGTTGGCATGGCTTGCATGTCTGCAAGGTTTGTTGATTATTCTAATTAAATATCATGTTCTCGTAGTAACTATAATGGCTTTTTCCGGCAGTTTACTTTCTATCTAGGTTTTGAGAATTCTGCCCTGCAACATGAGAATATGGATCTAATTCATTGGGTGGTTTATTCAGTTGTGACAATCCGGTTGACATGGGCTAGGGTGACACCAATCTCATAATGTTGCTAGCAGTTAGGGTGCCATAAGTTGAATAGCCCGCCAATTCCATAGTTCTTTCATCTTTTGGATTGAAAAGGTGCATTTATAACATGGGGATTGACCTTCCTGCAATGGCACAAAATATTTGTTGTTAGCACTTGGCAGTTTGGTTAAACAAATTGGCCAGCTTATGCAGGCATAAGCAATATTCATATTTGTTAAGGGCATCAGCTGGGCCCTGTGTTGTAGGCCTGTAGGGTTTTGAAGGTGCTTACTGCTGAATTTGATATTGCATACTCGAGCTTTGCACTGGTTTTATGTTGTTCACACCTGATAGCAGTAAATGATTTTTATTACATGACTGATTTGTGATTGTGTATTGACAGCTTGTACTTTTTGGAGGTCAGCCTACCAAAGGACGTGAGCTTGTAGCGTTTACAGTAGTGCCGCTAGTCCTTCACAGCCTAACATCCTCTGAAGCCTAGAAATTGTCAGTAGATCACAAGTTCAGATGGCAGGCAGCTGTGTGGATGGATGATTCGTCATCCGACAATGTGTTTTTCCAATCAACAACTGAACGAAAACTGTAATTTGGTAGAACATTAGTATGTACTTTTGACAATGGAAAAACAGAGGATAATAAATACACAAACATGGCCATACTTTACTGATATGCAAGGTTCGTTCGCCTGTCCAAATGTATATGAGCATCCAGATCGCCGTTACGGAGTACTACATCAGTTTGAACGCGGATACCTTGCTCATGACCAGTAGTAGGCTAGCGGCATGTTGCTTGCAGGTGTGCGCGCGCATTTGCGGCCGTCCGCGAGGGTAAATAGAAATTCAAAGGCACGTGCTTTCACATAATCACATAGCTCAAAGCAAAATTGATAACTGCGAGTGTGCCTTTCCCGGGCTGAATCTCGTCGGCGAGAGCCCGAGCTGAATCTCCGACGACACACGTAAGCCCCAACCAGTTGAAACGCTGGCTCGCCTAGCCCCACAGCGGCAGCAGCGCGCTACTGGACGTAGATCGATATATAGGATCAGATAAGCTGAGCAAAGTAGCGAATTGAAGCTTGATCGAATGGATCGATGCAAGTGGAGGCTTAAGGCTTTCGGTTGCACCTGGCTCGAGTCGTGCGTCAGCGGCGCCAAGCCTTGGCTGCTGCGGTCTTGAACTAGTGCAGCAACGCCGCCCGCTATTCGTAATCATCTATCGTTTTGTTTCTTTGAAGGAAAAAAATGTGTTAAGGTTAGAGCAACAAGCACTGATCGTCCCGATTATGAAACTACAGGATATTTGATATTTACACGAGTACCAAATTTGAAACACCAAAGAACTAATCTGACATATATAGCATCCGATCCACACAACGATCAGGAAAACAAGAAGTGCTTATATATGGTCATATACAAGATACAAACCTCCAGTCTGAGCTCCTAATACGAAACGAGGTGTTTGAGTTAGAGAACGCGGCCTACATGGTGAGAAAGATACACGTCGCGTGAGCAAAGTAGCTGACAAACGCCAGTTAGTTCGCAACGGTAGCGTTCACAATAGCCAGCGACGGAGCTTCAGCCAGAGTGTGAGAGGCAGCCTAAGTAATTGAGCTCTAACACGGGAAAATAGCCCCTCGATTACTACGTAATCAACGGATTTTTAGTTGTGGTAGGGGGGCCATGGCCCCCTGGCCACAACAAAGCTCCGACGTACTGGGAGAGAAGTGTGGTCGTCGAGAGAGTGAAGTAGAGTGACAATGCTGAAAACACTAACTGTGCGAGATGAAAGCGAAACCCTCCCTCTATGCCAACGGCAACAGGGAGCTGGCTATTTCCAAACCTCCCGCCCAGTGGAGGCGCCCTCCACCTACAGGGCTTCAGGAAAAAGTAACACATTTTTTTCCTTTCTTTTCGATGAGAGGAAGCTAATCAAAGTTTCATCCTTATAAAATCCAGCTGACCGTTTACTAAAATTTCAGCCTTGGTAACAGTGGAAAAACCTATATCCAACAAATTCGCGCTTGAAATGAGGAACTTCATTAAATATCTGATTATTGCGCACACTCCAAATGCCAGACTACACGAGGTCCAAGATAGTAGGAACCTGCAGACCAACAAGCGGATGAGAAGTCATAGTTCATGAAGAGATGGATCAGATTTTCAACTTCCCTGGATGGAAGAAGAGAATTACCCAACACCTAGAAAACAGTTGTCTTGATATTTTTAAGAGTAAAATGCATGAGCAGTCCCTAACTTGTCACGAGGTGTCATGTAGCTCCTCAAACTCTCAAAATGCATATTCAGATCTTTTAAACATGTTGAAGTGTGTCATTTAGGTCGCACAACATTCTAAAACTTCCCCTCTTGTTCCTAACGTCGCTCCATATAATCATCATTTGTCATCAGTTTATCTATAACTACATCATGGGTTCTAACTATGTCCTTTAGTATGATTGTAACGAAAACAATAACTTGGGGAAAGAAATAGTATGAAAAATCATTTTAAATAGTTGCCCATCAGCAAGGTATTTTGGGTACTTTGGCTCCAAATTACACAATTTATTAGCAAATTTAGGGACCAGGATCTGCATTTTGAGAGTTCGGGGGAAGGGGACCTATATGACACCCTATGATAAGTTTGAGGATGGCTGGTTCACTATACTTTTTTTTAAAGAGCGGAAATTTAACTAATATTGCAAAAACAAATTGGTACTACTAAACTAGGCTTTGCATTGTTGTTAAAAGTTGCTAACTAAAAGAGTTTTAAAGGTGCTACCTGCTGAATTTGATATTGCATACTAAGCTTTGCACTGTTGTTATGTTGTCCACACCTTGATCGCAATACATGATTTATTACATGCCGAATATGTGATTTTCTATTGCCAGCTTGTACTTCTTGGAGGTCAACCCACCAAAGGACGTGAGCTGTAGCGTTTACATTAGTGCCGCTAGTACTTCATGGCCGCATCCTCTGAAGCCGATAACTTGTGGATACTGGTCACTGTATTCGGATGGGGATACTGCATTTACTGATAATGTAAATGCAAAATGTGTTTTGAGTCAGACGGCGCAACCTTAGTAGCATGATACTACTTTACATTAAGCTTAGGCTCATCAACACTAACGATTACAATCACCATGCCACTAATGATGTTAATGTGACAGCGCCAATTAGACAATTGACGAGCTATTGTGAATGTTGGCTGGCACTGGCAGAGCTGTTGATCTGCGGGGCCACGTCAGACAGACGAGGCACCACGCGTTGCCGCTTCACCTGTTCGTCGGGGAGATCGGCGGCATCACCTCTTCCGCGGCTGCCGCAACCGAGTCGGCGTGTACCATCGCAGCGGTGGAATCCTCCTGCTGTTGCTGCTGCTGCCTGCCGTGGAACAGCGTCCGGTTCCACCCCAACTGTGAAGCAGCTCTTATGCTTTTCCCGGAGCTCAAGAAAAGCAGCAGAGGGATCGCTGGCCAAGAGATTCAGGAGGCGGTTCTCCTCCTTGACGGACTCCTCGGTGACGGTTAACTTGAAAGACAGGCACTTAGCAATGATGGCCCGCACCCCTTTCTGCTTCTCCTCATCCATCCTGGCGAATTCATCATCGGTGAACATCGCCCACCGGTTTCGACAGCGGCGGCAGCGTACCTATCGGCGGTTCCTCTCCTTGTTTCTGTCATTATTATTAGTATTGTTTGTTTGTTGTTGTTGTTGTTTCCTGTCTCTGGTTTGACGATGCGTGCGCGAGAGGGATTGACAAATTTTATCGACAAGGGAGAGCCTAGTCGAACACCGCGCCCGATTCAACTGGCTACTCTTGGGTAGTTCTTGAGGTGTCATTGAGTAGCATGTAAGCCGCCGTGTAGAGCTCGGACTTCCAGAGGGGAGGAGCAAGGAACTGATCATGGAGATGGCCAAAGAGTAATATTTGTGTGATAAAAAAAAGTTAAAAATATTTTTTCTCTAATTACATGGTCAATTTATGTGTCCATATGAAAGGTGCATGGAACGGGCGGGGGAGGGGGCAGCCCCTGCCCGCCTCCCTCTGGCTCTGCCCCTGATCCGGATAGCTACATACTATCCGGACTAAAACACATGCTAGAAGCATTTTTATTTCTTTTATCTTTAAACCTAAATTCTACATTCAAATCTAACAGTTGATCCCAGAGATGTAACCTCAAGAGGCACCCTGGATGATTGAGTGGGAGCGAGACCTCGAATGACAAAAAGGGCGGCATAGACGATGTAGAGAGAAAGCGGAGGTAGGGGAGAAGAGAAGAAATAGATTAGACACTCACGGACACACTAACGAAGCTATGTTCATGTACCCTGGGGCACATGCCCCATGGTACAAAACGAAAGGACCGGGCAAAAACATATAGGAAAGAGTAAAACAATGTTTACATAGATGTACACCAAACCGCATAAAAGTGTCACTTATTAGTACTTGTTGTATAGAAATATAATCCTTGCAAACACCTCAGCCATCACGATGCATCCGTACACAACAGAGTAGGCAGATATAGATGCTTCGTAAGTAAGCATCATGTACACAACGCTCATTACAGATGGACCCATGCTGAAGGTGAAAGAAGCGTAAGCTGAACAAGACAAGAGACACGGTGATGCACGGAGGGTAACAAGAGGAACTGTAGGCAATTTTGAAGATCCGGGGGCATTGACACTCCACTATATTCACTATAGATTAAGTTAACAATCAAGTACGTTCTCAAACAGAAGAAGTTCAACAATCAAATTTGTAGTTTGTATCGCTTGACCAGTCTGACGTCCTATAGATGACGTCAATTAGTGGCGGAATGGGGCATATCCCCCTCTCCCCATGCCATATGCACCCTCGCTTTTATAGGCGTAATAGTCAAGTTCGTCCTCAAACTATCGCCAGAAGCTCAATTTCATCCCTAAACTATGAAAGGGTCCAGTTTAGTCCCTGAACTATGGGTAACAGGTTCAAACTAGTCCCTCCTCCCATCTGACCGTTCACGTTGGCAGAATTGGCTATGGAAATGTCCCTTTTACCCTTTACTATTTTTCCCGACACACTGCAACATTCTTTTCCTTTTTTTTTCAATGATGTCTATGGCCGGTCTTGTTGATGCGTGAACCAATAATGTAAATTTCAATGACATCGCAACGGAGTGATTTGTTTGCCACATATTTGATGACAAAACAATCAAATTAATGTTCAAATAAGCTCCCACGTTCAAATAAGTATGTTGGGAAAAAAGTAGAGGGTAAAAAAGACATTTCCATAACTAAATTTGTCAACGTGGACAGCCAGATGGGAGGAGATACTAGTTTGAACCGGTTACCCATAGTTCAGGGACTAAACTGGACCCTTTCATAGTTCAGGGACGAAATTGAGCTTCTGACGATAGTTCGAGGACGAAGTTGACTATTACGCCGCTTTTATACACAGGGTTTGAATCCATTATTTTCTTTAAATAAAATTACATTTAGACCTCTTATAAATTATATATAGTCTAGGTGGGAAAAAAATTTACCCAAGCTTCCCTTTCCACTATTGGGCAAAATTTTGTTTTTCTTTTTCCTGTCCGTTTATTTGTGATCGTATGTTCATTTTAGTTGTCTCACTGGATCCAGAAAATTACGTGTGATTATGTAATAATAAATATCCCTTGTGATAAAAAAAAAATAACCGCTTAACACGCGCCATGCTCAAGTGCAATCGGTTATCATCGATCCCACCATACATCTCAATGGCCATCCAGCTAGCTTCCGGACTCGGCAATGTGAAAAAGTTCTTGGCCTAGCGGTTGAAGCATCCGAGTAGCACATCTGAGGTCTTGTTTGAGCGAATTTCTAGGATTTAACGGCTTTGTGCTTTTAGCTGTAGGCGACGTGACTATCGATAACAAGGTGTCAATGGTGACTTCGTCAATCTCGAGGATTGCCGGCTCAGTTTTCGAAGATGTTCATAGAGGTAAGGTTTGCGTATGTATGTTTATAGGAGTGAGTGTGCGTACGTTATGAGTGTCTGAGTTGTACTGTGTAATAAAAAAGATTGACAGCTTCGACGAGCCTTCTTCCTTTGGATAAGCGCTGACAAGGTGCATGTCTGTCCGTGTGCCGTGGTTGCGGATCAGGATTCCATGAGGGTTAGCTAGGGTGCATTCCCAAGGTCGACGGTGGACAAGGTGGCGCGACGCGTTCAATCAAAGATTGAAGTATTGGAAAGGTCAAGAATTAACCATATCGCTGATAGACTGCAGTTAAGAGCAAACGTTAGGAATGCATGAGTCGTGATAATCCACAATCCACCGAATATAAAACGTGAAGGCGAGAAATATCTCGTTTGCCTGGAGCTTGTACTCACAATCAGATAAATACTACTAATGTAAGAATATATTCAGTGATGAAGCCTGAAACTTGTACTGACATTTGGATTCTAATGAAGTTGTTGTGATCAGATACCTTAGCATTCTGGTGTTCATATTGGCCTTGGAAATCACGTCAGGGTTTGTGACGGAATGTAGAACAATGGCTTATCACAATGCTTAAAACCATGGCAGCCTTTTAACCACGTTCAGCAGGCTCTGACATTTTTTCAAACACCTTGCTAGTTGCAAGCGGTGTCCACGGCTCAAAATTTGAATCTTGGAAGAGAATCGCAAGCAGGAAAAATGAGGGTGGTGCTGAGGGTGACCATCGGGCGCTACGAATGGGGCAGCTCGCTATCTTCAGATCCATCATGCCGTTGAGGCAACGACCAACCGGCCATGGCGTGCTCGGCATGTACCTTCAGTGCACAGCGGGGATTTTCATCTAGGTGCTGGCTAGCCTGACAATGGTGCTGAGGAGACGGATGGGCTAGAGGCGATCGCTACTGCTGACGGAGATGACGGACGAGGAGTGAGGGCGCCACTCGTGCTGGGCGCGATCGGGCAGGTGCGGTGACACGGATTGGGAGACGGGTGTGAGATGAGAATGAAGAGATCAAAGCTTCTAGTGGAGCTCACTGGAGAAATCGGAAGCATTGATCAGCGTGGCGCGAATACCGACTAATCAAGAGAAGAAACCTTCAAGGTTTAGAATATAGAAAGATTCTTCATCATTCTAAAATTTCATCTGTGATTAACCTTGACCCGTGTCTGCGATTAGCCTTTGTTACATAGTGTTGGATATAATTTCCTCATGGCGCCTTGCAATGTTCGAAGGCGAGATTTGATTTATAAAACTCTGTTCTCAAACATACAACATTCAAATTGAACTAGATTTTGGTCTCTGTCACCGACAAGCTCGTTTTTTTTTTTTTTGTTGGAGAAACAAGCTCAGCTCTGGACCTCTGGTTGCCCAGCACTTGAAGACTTGAGCTTGTCCCGGTCCTCAGGTCACTTGGTTCATTCAATTCCCCTCAAAAGAAAACTTGGTTCATTCAATATATCGTCTGACACCCTGTAAATTCTTTCCATGATTCCATTACTGACTACTCTTATAAGGAATTTCATGTTTCTGCTCCTCATACTGTCTCCCTAACTTTTCAAGGAAGTTCAGCTCGATGACAACCCATTTCCGGTGAGCGCATGAGTATGTGTATGCGATGGTGGAGTTAGGCGCCTTGCTCGGGGCGGTTGCGATCTTGCTGCAGCACTTTATGCAATATGAGCTATTCTGATCCAACTTGTTCCTCCAGGTGAAAATTCATCTTCTCTTTATTTTTCTCGAACACACAGCAAAATTGTGTACATTTTATTATACATCGTCATGCTCTGGCTGAGGTTAGTGTTTGGGGTACAAATCTATCTTCTCCTCACTTTATTGCTACTTTGTAACTAAACCTTACCACTGACTCCAACAGCCAATGCAAACGCATATAAGTGTCATCGGGCAGCACTATGCATCACCGAAACATCTCCCAACAGAGAGCGCAAACGCGTGAGGCAGTTTGCATTCGAAGAGAGAGATGATGCAAAAATGGCGTGGCATAGGGGTGAAAACATCTCCCAACAGAGAGCGCAAACGCGTGAGGCAGTTTGCATTCGAGGAGAGAGATGATGCAAAAATGGCGTGGCATAGGGGTGAAAACAGTACAGGATAATCCCGTCCCGTCCTGCCACCGTACCCGTTTTTATCCCGTTCGTTTTCGAATTTGCGGAAGAAAACAGGAACAGGACAGGATGCGGTAGAGCCAACGCAGGAGCAGGATCGAAAACAGTTGAGACTTTATCCCGACCGTTTTTCCGGGATCCCGTTTCAAGGCGGGATGCTCCCGTATTTTATGTCTGTTTTCACAATACGGGACATCCAGCACACGGTCCAACGTATGCCCTGGCCGAAACATCAGTTAACCACCTCCATCTATTTATCTAGGATGCGTATGGTCTGATCCTCTAGCTGGACGAGGTGGTACTAATGGGCTAATGCCTGACCGGTTGAGGTATGGGCCTCTTTTTGCTGGCAGTATCACGTATAGGTGGCCCAGCTATGGAGAATCGAGCAGTGCAGAGGCGCACAGCAGCCTGCGGCCATTTGTTTGCTTTTATTTTACTTCTTTTTTCTTTTTTGTCAGCACTCAGCAATCTCTACAATTTCTTTTCTCATAATATTTGTATTAGAAAATTATAAGGCATGTTTCCATAAAAATGTGTTAAAAATGTCTATATTCCCGACTTAATCACCGGTTACCGACCGTTACCGGTATATTTCCGACCGATTATTCCGTTTACCGGAGGCCCGTTTTTCTCCCGTCCGTTCCCGTTACCGGCTATCCCGTTTCCGTTCCCGTCTGGTGATGCAAATGTGAAAGTGAAAACGGTTGAGATGTTTTCCCGACCGTTCCCGACCGTTTTCACCCCTAGCGTGGCAGAGGGGGGCGTCACGGATGTCAAAGCGGCAGAGGGGCGCGGAGGCGGGCACGGCGGAGGCAGACGAGCTGCGCATGCGAGGTCGGCGCGGCGGAGGAGCGCGACGAAGGTGGGCGCGGCGAAGGTGAGCGCGTGCGGAGGTGGGCGAGCTGTGGATGCGCGGGACATGGCTGCGCGAGTGCGGGGCGCGGAGGAAGGCGACGGAGGAGGAGCGTCGTGGTTGCTGGTCAGAGGCGGGCATCCATGAGCAGCGCGACGTCGAGGAGGAATCAGAGCAGATGGCGAGCGAAGGTGGGAGGCGCGTGGGTGGATTGCGAGCGGCAAGGGCGGCGTGGGGGTGGACGGCGCGCGGAGGAGCGCTGTGTGGCGAAAGGTGGCGTGGGGGAGGGCGGCTTGGCGGAGAGCGCCACGGTGGAGGTCGGAGCGCGGCGAGGGTGGGGACAAGAGTGAGCGAGGTGCCGGCGCGCATGGTTGAAAAATGCAATTGTTGTTGTTGGAGCTGGTGCCCAGTGAAGGAAACGCAAACGATTTTGACCAGAGGCAAACGTCGATTTGCATCTAAAAAATAGATGTTTTTGTTAGTCAGTCTAATGCTATGTTGTTCCACTTATTCTTGGTATGTAAAGGATATGATAGGAAATTCAGCTCATGAAGGCTTATCATTTCTCACAGAACCTGTACATCGGAGAATGGCTTGTCCCTGACTTGTATGGCTTGTTGATTTTTTCTTCAGCGCGCTCCTAATTTAGTCACACTCTCTGCACCAACAGAGCGAGCCAAGAAGATCTGCAAATATAAGCAAAGAAAAATATCAAAATGTTGTTTGGAACATATCTATTTATTCCAAAATCGGCGCTTAGTGACAAATACAGAAATTGAGCACGAGGATGTAGTATGGTGAAAAATTGGGTTCAATAGTAGTGTGCCTCAAGCATGAAAGGGGCGTAGGCCCCCGCCCGCCCTCTTTTGGCTTTATATAGCGGTGCACAGTGGCTTTCCAATTTAGTTTTTGTGTCTACAAAAACTCACTATTCTTTTTCAGATGTAACATGGTGTATTTTGGAAGAAAAGAAATGGGCGGAAGTACATTTGCTCTCACTTACGCAACAACTCGTTTATTTATGGAACTCGTCCTGACAGAGGCGCACCTATGGGTTGGCAGCGGGTGCAAAGAGGCTAATTCCTTTTCTGGAGTAGCTAGCGGTTGTCATAATCATGTAATAGAACTCACTCGTAGTCGTAGATCAACCCCGTGACCGGAAATGGAGCCTTCAAGGTTCCATATAGCCAGCGTTATTGCAAAGACATTGTGCCTCTTTGCACTTCTCCTCTAATACATGATGCGCAAAGCTTTCATGTGTATGCAAACAAAGGATTAGCTACAGTAACACAATCTGATCTGTGCACAACAAAAAAAACTTCTTTCAGAATACCGGCATTGACATCGGGGAAAAAAAGGAATGCATGTGACTATCTCCTACTACGTGCTACCAGCTCAAAGTGCTCAGAACAAGCTTGAATGTCACCAATGTACATGTTTAATTTCTGTAGCCAACTCATTTTCCAAACGGTGACATGACCAGTAGCATGATATACATTAGCTAGGCTTCCCCTTACCGCCCGTAGAGAGAGAGAGAGAGAGAGAGAGAGAGAGAGAGAGAGAGGTAGTTGCTTTTGTCTGAGATGAAACGCCCCTACTTAAGGCAAACAACGGGAAAAACAGAAAAAATGTAAGCCGTCCGTTCTTTTTAAAAAAAAAATGACGGGGAAAACAACTGGAGCAACGAACGGGCTGGCAGGGGGGCATGGCCCCCTGATGATCCATAACTTTACACTAAAATTCAATATTATGCATTAGATTTTGCTAATGATTCTAGTATTTGGCTGCCAAACGTTCGTTTTTTTATAGCCACAACCACACGTTTTTTAACTCCTTTTTTTAGTTGGTTCTTTAACTCATTTACACGCCCGCGAAGCTGATCTAACTGTCCTTTTATAGCTCCGGTGACCGATCACGTATTTCTCCGGTGGTGCGTCATTAGTTTGGATGGACACATTCAAATTAAAACCATACATGACTTGCATGTTCTAGTCCTTACATACCACGAACACAGCATACAACTTCTTTCAAGTTGTTACCTGCATGCCACTTTTGCAGTGGGAGGCCGGTAGGGGTGTCCACGCGGCAAGTTTGGCGGCTGAACGGCCACAGACACCTTCCCCATGGCAGGTTGTAACATCAGATTGACGCGCGACATCGCAGAAAGAAGCTATGCCGGTTCCACTCACTAATTCTTTTTGAAATGTAACATATACTCCCTCCATTCTTTTTTATATGATATTGGTTAGTTCAAATTTAAACTAATCAACGTCATATAATAAAAAATAGAGGTAGTATTTGGAAGCAGTGGCGGAGATGAGGGTGGACTAACAGGGGCCATGCCCCCCCCCCCCCCCCCCCCCCCACCCCCACCACCACCACCACCACACACACACACCCGCCCCCAACATCGGTGCAGGGTCTGAGTGGTTCTTCTTCCATCAGTCCTACGCGACGCATGCAGATGAATCTGAGGGGCAGCCAACGGCAGCGCAACGCAAATGAAGATCATTGCCGGAAGCTGGCAGTGCCCAGCGTGAGCGTGACACAGCCCAACATGAGACATCCCAAGGACGGCCGAACCTTGCAGACCGAAGGCATCGCATACGCTTCACAACGAATTGACTCAGCGTCGCCGCCTCCGCTCCTTGTTGCCAACGCTAAGCCATGGGGAAATGAGGCGGTTGTGGAGGAGCTGCAGGGCATGGACCGTCGTCACCTGCAGGCCGCCGGGACCCAAGCTCGCCGTCGAGACCGGCGTCGGGCAAGGGCAGAGCCATGCTCGCCAAGAAGATGGCCATGGCCGGTGGCAACTGGCAAGGGCAGAGCCTCACGCGGAGAGCTGCACCGCAGTCTGGCATGTCTGCAAGTCGTTCCTGTTTGAGTTGAGTTGCCTCACCATCTCGTCTTCTACTCAGACGGTCAGACGTTGTCACATTGATGCTCTTTCTTGCCTGCTGCTGGAGAAAAAGAGCATCAACACGAACCGCTTTCTTCGCACCTCCAAATCTGAATATCTGTGAGCGCTGAACAAGCAGTCTACAGAACTAAACGCAATGAGTGAGGATCTTTGGACTAGGAGTACATGGAGGTGGGTCTTGCAGGTTACTCGGCCCGCCCGTAGCGCGCGCGTGGAGTGGCAACTGACGACAACCAGCCGAAGTGAACACGGCGAGGTTCCTCAAGGTCTGGTCTGCGGATCGAGTATATCAATAACAGCTAGGCCGATCCAGCTAGCGGTTATTGATGTACTCGAGTACATCATATAATAGAACTCACTCGTAACTCAAACCCCGTGGCCGGAATGAAGCCTTCAAAGTTCCATATGGCCAGCGTTATTGCAAAGACAATATGCATCTTTGCACTTCTCTAATACATGACGCGCAATGCTTTCATGTGTTTATAAACAAAGGATTAGCTCAGTAACACAATCTGATCTAGACACAAAAATAAACTCCTTTCAGAATACTGGCATTGACATTGGGAAAAAAAAAGGGAATGTATGCGACTATCTCCTACGTCCTACCAGCTCAAAGTGCTCAGAACAAACTTGAATGTCACCAATGTGCATGTTAATTTCTGTAGCCAACTCCAAAATGAAATCGTCTAGCCTGTTTATCATTCAAGGCATACTCAAGTCGCAGTGGTCCCAGTGGAGAGTCCACACGGATGCCAACACCATAGCCATAGCCACTACCAGGCTTTCCACGCGCTCCAGCGGGATCACCTGAACGGCCAATCACGACAAACGGTCCAAGTAAGAATATCTACCATCTACTACCATCTAACAGAAAGGGATGCTTCTCCTCAAAAAAAAAAAAAAAAACAGAAAGGGATGCTAATTTACATCAACAGTTCAAGGTAATGGTTTAATGAGTGCAACAGTCCAAATGCTGGAGCTATATCAGCCTAGTTCCAGCAGCAGCAAAACCCAATTAGTCAACTTTTAAACTTTGGTCGCTAGCACTTCCAAATCAATAATCTGACTAGATAATTCTATTCTGAAACCATATATCAAGTTTAGAGTTCCCTAGGAAGAAATGAATACCCTCCTCTCAATCTGTCAACTGCAAACTAGCACAAGCAATTACGTTGGGCAAAGCATAAGTAAATCAGACTTACCAGGAACTTTGGGACCAGAGCCTAGGTCACTGCCATAGTCAGCAAAGATCACGCCTTCCAGCGGCCCAAACTGCATGCAATGCAATAATTGAAAGAAATGAGTTAAAAGCTTGATTTTTCATTCGTGAGATCAATGCTGGGTCACAGTGGCATTGATGTGACAAATGGATATTGATATTTGTTTTGCATTTTGTTTGTCAATAAATATTCATATACCATCGTTGTAATAACCATAAGCACAAGGTGTTGCATAGAAAACTTAGGATCCTATTCCTGGTCTACATAGCTACAAGGTTACATAAAAACATAAGGTAAAAGCAATATCACGGTGCTATTTCTCTATGTTCAGAAGGGGTGCACCTACTGTTCACATGAAAATCTTCTCCATTTTCTGTGGGAAATTGTTGCATAGCTATAAATACTTAGTTCTTGAGCGGTGTAGCAGCATGCCCATCTAGTTAATCACTTTCCATATTCTTGAACTAAATCTGACAAGGAAAATTTTCCTTTAATTGCAAATTATGCTACACTATTAGCACTTCTTTATGAATTATGTAAATAGTATACCCAATTAGTCACATACTTTCATGTGGGTTTAGTTAACAATGTCAAAAACGAAAGGTTCTGGAATCTGGAGGATGAAAAAGAAGCTTACCATGCGACATGACACTTCTCCACTACCTACAGCATAAGAGCGCCCAGAGCCCACTGCCCCCTCTTCGTATCCTCTTACACTATTAGTTCCACCAATTGCGAATGCTTCATGAGGTGAAAAATTTCCCTCCACATGACCTCCAGAAGCACTACAGGGAAAAAAAAACATTATATAGGAAACAATGTAGTTGGATGACTTTTTTGGTGCAAGTTCATACGTAGGAATTCAGTTCATGATGATTTTTGCTACAGGTTCAATACAAGAATTTATATAAACAAACCTAAGAAGAAGCCGAGCAGGACCAACTTCATAGCCCTGCCTCATGCGAGCCGTCACTCTGTTGAAGCTCAGCCACTCAGGAAGAACTGGGAGGCCTTGCTCAACATTGAAAACAAACTATATGCAACAACGATAGCAGAAGGTAAGACACTACAGCTGGTTGGCTGCAAATCACCAAATCAGAGAATGAACAAGCATAAACCAACCATTGTAGAGCTATGGTCTCCAGAGTCTGTGTAGATACTTTCAAACTTAGCCAGCAGCGTGTCATCGTAAGCATTCCCGCTGCAACGCAATGAGATGAACATCTGGTTAGAAATGAGAACTTGACAAGTATATTTACTGTGTGCCTGAACATAAGATAATTGTTGTGGAAACGAGTGGATGAAACGATGAGAGCTGAGACCTGGCAGTTAATTGGCTGTTGTAAAAATCCCTGATAACAGGATTGCCTTTGTCATCACGAGCACCAGCATGCTGCCCAGACACAAAAGTTCAGTACCAAACCATGTGGCTAGTACTAAAAGGATAATGAGAACATTCTAACTGGCAATGAAAGCATCAACTGGTGCTTTATTTCCCTTAATTCATACACATACAGAATGGTGAAGCTATATTAATTAATATCTGAAATGGAGTGCAACAGTTGTATATCATGCAACTCGCCCAATTTTAGGCTTTAGCTGGGCCTGGCTATGAGATAATAGGTAGACGTAAGATAAACCTGTTTACCTGAAAAATCAATCCAAGTGTTCCACTCCATTTTGGCCTGAATGGCCGACTGTACTCAACGCCAGCAGTAACCCGTCCAATTGTTAGAGGCCCATGATCCGGATGATCACCACCATGGACAAGTGTTCCAGGAGTCCGGGAGTTCTGGCACAAGAAATAACTAATAACACATGGTGCCTAATAACTAAACAAAAAAGAAAAATGTGTCACTATAGGGTAAATACCTGAACCATTATTGTCCTAGACGTCCTCTTGTTGTCGCCATCGATCCAAGGGTCAGTGTAGTTTAACCGAAAAATTGAATCAATCTGCCCCCTTTCTAACGAGAGATTAAGTTTTTTGTTCCTCCCAAAAACATTACGATGTGAATATGCGAAGCTGTGATAGAGATGACAAAAATTTAGGCTATGTGCATCTTTAATGTATCACGATAAAGAAAAAAGCTAATATGATGGTGCAACACAATGTTATTGTTATGAAAACACTACTTCCAGTTTAGAAATTATAATGGATATGCATTAGCAAGTTGGTTTTGGTTCCAAATATCGGTTTAGTTTTCAACACGACGTTTTCCCACAAATGCCACTATCAGTTGCTAATTGGCAGTGGTTTTAGAAAGAAGGGTCCAATATCCAAAGGCCTTGAGTTTGAGCACATCATATATGGGAACTGGTTAAGACAAACAGCCAGATTATATAATCTAAACCCTCAGATTATGATAATCCTAGAAGCTGGCCCAAAGTAGCTTATTTCAGCTTATATAATCCTCGTTTGCCATCCAAAACCAATAATCCACTAGCTTCCAATCTTGGTTGCCAAACAAACTCGCCATCTTATTAATCTTCAACTTATACTTCAACACCAATAAGCTGGACTAAATAATCTAGGGGGGCAAATAAACAGGGCCTAAGAGGTCACATGCTGGTAAGCAACCAGAAAACAGCTGGCTTGAGCTTTAAAATAGTAAACGTCTGATAGCAAAACAAGAAAATCACTATACATTCAAATAAAAAGTCATCAGCTGTCTAGTCAGCTACACATCATCAGCTCGGTATCCGTAAGTTGATTTTACAATAAAGAATATACAGTATGAAGTTAACCCATAAAGGCTAGTATGGAGCTTGGAGATTAAGCCACAGCTTAAGCTGCTTCAAATGTAGCGGCTTCAGCCTTCAGGACAGTTTCGACAATAAAGACAAGCCTATCATGTTCTCTCTTTTTACAGACCTAACATTTCTAAGAACCCAGCTAATGAAGCTTCCTGAAAAGTTTAAGTCCAAGCAAATACATGGCAAAACCTAGTGTTTGAGCACAGGGCCACTTGTCGAAAACTAACCCGAAAAATATCCAGCAAGGAAAAAAGTTACATCCCCGACTCTTTGATGAATCATGATAACAGTAGGCTATGTTGGACAAGTAAGAACTCACAATAAGAAATAATAGCATTAGAAACACGTGTGCACGCATACACAAAAACAGAGTAGCTGCTTACATATCTCAACCTGAATAATATACTGACCTGCCAATAAGTCCAGAAAGGGGTCCATTTGTTATCCTGCAGAAAAAATAGTATGTAATGTCATCAACATTGACGAATAACAGTTTTGATTGTAACAAGCAGCTTACATGTGTGCTTGAAGGGGGGAGGGGGGGGGGGGGGGGGGGGGGGGTGGCGGGAATTGTATCAACAGTTTCAGCACTTGTGACTCAAAACAGAAACAGAATTTATGGAAGCATGTGATGCACTAAATTAAGCTCACTTTACAAAGCACTGATTGCACTCACCCACTTGAAATGCCACCACCGGCAGAGAAACCACCTGAAGTGCGCTCAACAAGATTCATGACAAGATCCACCTTATTAGTATCTGCAGAAGAGCACAAAGCGCATGAAACAAGCATTTATAAAGAAAACGGATCAGATAAAAAAATGGACTTACAACCAAAGAAATTAGATTTACCTCCAACTGGCTGTGGTATTATTGTAACATCCTCCATGATGCCCATAGTAAGTATCGTTTCAACATCCCTTTTAACTTGTGCTCTATTGTAAGCCTATCTTTACCATTAGAAGTTTAAACAAAAGGAAGCTTAATTTAATAGCCCCAGGCAACAGGAAAGGAATAATAAGGAAAGAGATACCACGAAAATTCTAAATATTGTTGCTAACATGATCTCTTAGATTGTTGCTACTGTCATTTGTTCCTTTCGTAGTCAAGTCAGACCCATCCCAACCAAGTCCAAATATTTATTTAGATTGAAAAGTGCCAGCACACACATAATCATAAAGAATGGAGAAAAAGTTACTTAGATCTATGTATGTTGTATATGCCTACATATTATGACAACTGATGATAATGGTTTTAGCCTTTCCAGCAACTTCAGTGCATAATTCAAGAAAATGTGAAGTAGAATAAATGTTAAAATAGCATTTCAGGCTATACTAAGCACATAGCTGGAAGATGAATTTATAATTCAAAATATCACCAATATACTGAAGGATATGAAGCAAAAATAGAGCAAGATAACTTTTGAAAATGATCGGACCTGGCCCTTTTTGGTGGTTAGCTGCCGAAGTATGGTCTCTGGCTGAGTTTTCCCAATGGTTGGTTCACCACTGTGATAGTAAGAAATAAAAAGAGAAGGGCAGAAAAGATAAGAAAAAATAGGAATCATAGGGTCTTAAAATAGTGCTTCATCAAGATAATCTCACTAAGTCAAGATATATGCTCTCACGTTTTTCTATCCAGAAAGCGAATATTAATATTGTTGACTTCAGCTTCCGAAACTTGTAGCCTGAGGATTCCTCCAGAAAGAATCTCAGCATATGAAACCTGAAACCAAACCAAGATCTCTTTTGTGATTCATCGTCACTGTCATCAGCTCTTTGTGATGCCTCATTCAACAATGTACCATTTAACGCCCTTATTTCTATATACAAGAATATCGATGTATGCTTAATTGCACACATACATGACACTGGTGGGTATGAGTAGTCATTAGTGCATTTTAGAAGCAAGAGCTCAATAACCCAGTTGCTATGGCTATGGGCTCCTGGATGATCAGTACATTTCAGAGAATTTCTCTAAGGCCTACTGGCTGTTAAGATAATACTCTGAAACACCGCCAAGTTACATAAAAAGAAATAGATCATGAATCTATGTGACAGGAAAGTCAAGGATTTGGATTACGTACCAAGCCAGTTAGACCACGATCCTGGTACCATCCGTTAACAGACTTGATAACTTGATCCAAGTGTCTAATGTTGATAATTTTCCCTGCGCATTTCAACACCCAACACTTAATGGGGCCTAAAGAAAAAAACACAATATGCTTACAAAAGCAAAATAGTAATAGTTAGATTAGGACACTAGTGAATAGTATGTATCCCCGGTGCCGTGCTACTTCAACTGTTGTATAGGGAAAAAAGTGCCACTTTAAACGCCAAGAATAAAAATTCATTCTGATGAACTATCTTACTTAAGGTACACATCATCAGATAACAACTTAAATATCATTTGAGAAACTAACATATTTACCATGGCGATCACGAAATGCATCTTCCAGGAACTTCGAAGGCAGCATGTTGGCTCCCTCGCAAACCAACCCATGGAAGTCCTGGTTCGGCTCCACCTATAAATCGTAAAACAGCGGAAAATTTCCATCTTTCAGCTGCAGCAATAACCCAGTCGAAAGAAAGTGGGGAACGATGAGGATAAAGGAGGACCTCGAATACGAGGCGAATGCCATCGCGGGTGTCCACGGCGACGGGCATGCACGAGCGGAAGAGGCCGCTCTCCACCACGCGGTGCACGTCCTCCTGCACCTCCCGCACCGTGAGCGCAGCGTTGGGGCGGCACGCGCGCAGCGCCGCGGCCGCCGCCGCCTCCAGCTCAGGCTGCTCAAGTGGCTCCCCGTCCTTGCCCCGCACCGCCACCTCGCTGATCAGCACCCGCTCCTCGGCCCCTCCCCCATCCTTCCCGTGCCTCCGCGGCAGGGGCGGCGCCGTGTCGGCCCGCGCAATTGGAACGCGGGGGAGGCAGGCGCCCAGCAGGCGGGCGGCGGCGTCGATGGCGCGGCCGACGTCCGCGAATGGGGCCGGGAATGGGGTTGAGGCCGCCGACAGGAGCTTGATGCCCGAGGAGGCGAAGACGTCGCGGCCGCGCCCCACGGCGGTGTCGATGGCGCGGCTGATGTGCGCGAATGGGAGCGCCGCGGAGAGGAGAGCGGGCGCCGGCGCCGGGTCCGGGGACGGGGCGGAGGCGGCGGGCGGGAGCTTGACGCCGGAGGAGACGAACCGGGCGTCGCGCCTGCGGCCCATGGCGGCGGCGGGGCAGGGCCTTACGAATCGGAGCTGGGATAGGGTTTAGGGCTTTTGCGACGGCGCGGAGGAGCATGAGGAGGGCGCGAGGATTTCGTCCGCCATGGGAGCCAGGCGGAGCGGATGGGGTGGCTGGCCGTCGGGTTCGGTCGGGTCCCCTTCTCGTTTCTGTCTCCAGGGGAAACGACAAACGAGGACCGTCCGATGCGCTCCCGAGACAAGTCATGGATCTGGTCCGTTGGCTGGTTACAGTGCTCAGCTGGACTGAATGTCATGTTGGGCCATCTTGACATCTTCCCTTCGCGTCTCGTGGCCGGCGGGCTCCGCACTCGCCATATCCAATGTCGTCCTCAGCTCTGCTGTATTTTCCCGCCGAGTAAAATCACCTCCCGCCTCCGACTGCCGCCGTCGACCGAAGCTCAACGCTACCCGACGAAGAGGGCAGGGGACCCCCGACTGAGGAAACTGAATTCTGGACATTGGTTAGACATTGGCAAATCCTGGATGAGGAAGATGCAATCCGCACCATCCCTGTACTTTATCCGACTGCTCTCATCAACTGCTACAGTAGTAGATGCTTTAGCAATTGATGAAAGCCGTCAAATGGGGTACATGGATGATGTACACAGCATTCTAAGCTTAGGATGTTCTCAGAAATTCGACTCTAGGCTAGACATGGTTTTCGACGTTTTCATACCGGGTATGTTGCTTCGCCAAAATGATCGTCTGATTCTATCTCAAATGATCCATTTCAGGCTATTTTTCTCTTGTATTCCCCAGTTTGGCAACACAATGTGTAGGGATAAAAGCAAAAACGGAATTTATCGGATAACCGAGGCTCGTTTCCGATTTCTTCCGACCGTAGTAGTTGGAAATGATATACCGAGAAAATAGAAATAAAAGTGGAAGTATTTGGTGGAAACAAAAATAAAAACGATTTTAGACTTTACCGATCGTTTCCGACAATTTCCGTTTTAAGCCGAAAATTACCGTTTTATATTAGTCTATCCAATTAAATATATATTATATTCCAAATTAAAATATGCCATAATTCTTCTTGGGCCCTGCTCCCCAAGCCCAACTGAAGTTCATTGTTATTCCTTTGATCCATTACTTTGTTATTAAAATGTTAACAAACAGATTGTCCACATCTTAATTCTCAAAAGCCATAGAAGTTAGCACAAAATTAATGACTTAAGAAGCCATTGATAAAAAAATGCCAAAGAAAGTGTAACATAAAATACAATTACGGAGTAAACAATAAAATAAATAAAAGGAAAGAAATTGTAAGAAAAAGCATATCATTTAAACTATATGAAAATGAAAGGTACGATTTCATTTATGTATGTGAAACCACACAATTCAGCCACACCAAACAAAAGAAAACGCATACTCAAGATAAAGGACGAAACAATCTGGATGCAATACAAACACTAGACACATTTGGTGCAATGTGACATGAAATAAAAGAAGCATGACATGTGCAATAAATAAAGGAAGTTAGTATACTTAGTCGGTTGCATACGCGGAGAACCTAAAATTGAGTACTTCTATGAGTTGGGGACACATACCCCCCCCCCCCCCCCCCCACAAGTGTAAAAACAATCTCTTCCCTCAGATAACTATTATTGTTATTAGTACTAAATAGGAGAGCAATTAGTCATCTAAAACTCACTAGGGCGCAAGAAATGGAACAACCATCCATATTAACTTGATCATCGATCGACATTCATTTGTCTGAAAAGGCTTGCTTGGTTTGAGTCAACTATATCGATCAAGAGGCTAACCCGTTAACTTTAATTGATTCTTCAATTATATGCCACTTATTCTTTTTGCTAGCGTTGGGGAAATGGAAGCAAGCAACTTAGCCATTACATTCCCTTTTAGCTGATGTTTGACTTGTTTTTCATAAGCAAAATTTGGCGCAACAAGAGCACCAGAGCACTTGCTAGCATGCTGTATTCCTGACTGGAATAGCTCAATTTTTTCTGAGAGGAACAAACTTAGCACATGTCAAAACATCTTTTTAAAGTGGATCAAACGTCATCAAAACGAGAAAAGAAAAAAAAAGTAAACAGAAACACGCACTCAAACATCTTTTCATTGTGGTGTGGTTAAGTGATTGCTAGTAAAAGTTTTATATCTAAGCCTAGACCAACTGATATACCAGTCGATTAATATTCAAACTGGAATATATTGTACTAATAAATAGTTGGCTACATGTAGTTTTACAGGATTGATGATGCTGGCACAATTGTTTCCCACAAGACATAATCAAAGTTACAACATATCGAGCTAGCTAGCTAGCTAAGCCATATCAGTTGGTAAAGCGACTTTCATCAGCTTTGTCTATTTTGATGTATACAAAGCCTCCCATCTTTTCCCTCTTCAAAGGTGAAAGAAAGCTGAAAATATAGTGGAACATGACGAGGAATTGCACCCCCTGATGTTTGGAAGTTGTAATAAAAAGAAAAAAGTCGGATGTAGTACTGTTCCTTTTGCGAACATCAAACGAGACGAACTCACCAGTCTTTTTCCTTGATCGGACAGCTTGTGTTGATGCAGACAACTTGGATGGCATAGTACGTTTTCTACCGTGCCCATCTGATGAGCGCGTGCGTATAAAACACGGTGGAAGGTAAGGTGACACATTTGTTGCAATGACCAATGCTTTCTCGCCGCAAGAGTTTGGGATAAAAAAGCCGCGATTAGCACCAACTCTCGCAACCAGCAGCCGCGCGGCAGCTCCACGCGTTCGCCTCAGAAAAGCCGGCGCCGGGACGCGAGATGCGGATCTCGGCAAGCGACAAAAGCCAGAGATGCGGAGGTTCACCAACCCGCTGATCTTTCTGCAGCGGCGTGCCGGACCCGCTGCGCGCGCCCACCGCCCCATCCGCGGCCGTCAGCCCGCCGTGGCACGCGCCGGACAGGACAGCCGGCTGACCGTTCCCGCGGTCCAGTTTGATCTTTCATTCCCTTTCCGTGCGATAAATCAGAGGCTTATTTTTACCGTGGGCTGGGCACGGTGTCAACATTGCATTGCATGGGAAGGAAGACATTCGCGAGACAAGCTGTCGTGCCCCTGTTCTTGTGAACACACAGCGTGCAGGCCACGTCGATGTAACTCGTCGTGCAACGACCTGTTTGGACGCGTGCAACCAAGGCAAAGTTTCTTGCGACAGCGGGCCAGGCAGCCCGGCGCCGTGGTACGCACGCCTGGCCGTTTTGATCGCCGAAAGAGAGGCTTAACCAACAAACAGTTCTCTGCGCGCGTCGTCCTCCTCTCTGACGCCGGCGCCGGCGCCTGTGCGTTCGCCGCGCTGGGGATTGCATGTGCGGGTCCGCGTCGCGGCCGATGTGGCGGCGTCGAGCAGCGAGCCCCGCTTTGGAGCGCACGACGCGACAAGGCAACCGATCTACAGTAGTAGTGACCACAAGCCCACGCCGCACTTCACACTCGCTGCTCGACTTGTACGCGTCAGTCACAAGGAAAGGCAGGCTACGGCCACGTCCTGTTCTGTAGACCAGGACACTTCACACTCGCTGCTCCTGCTCCGGCCGTCCTGTTCCGAGCCGGTAGTACTAGACCAGGCCTACTGTGGACGCGGACCAAGTAGTGCCGTACCGAACAGTACTGGGTTCCGCCGTATAATGGAACGAAGAACAGTTCTTTGATCGAATCTTACGGGTATGTTCTTTCATGAAACCCCTCTCTAATGTGGACTTTGTTCATGCATGCTAGTCTTATTTGTATCGTCAACTACACGACTCGAATAGGATGCATGCAGCCATCCACATTCCCGGCCAGAGCCACAGTCCGTGGACTCGGTCCACACGTGCAGTGGTTGCCTCTCTCGTGACAAACTGGAGCGCGTCAGGGTGCTGTGCTTCAGGCTGGCTCACACGTCCGTTATTCTGTAGACATATGAAGAACAGTCACAGAAATTTGTAATAGCACTAAGATGAAACAGAAAAATGAAAGAGGAAAGTTCTCCGTACACAAGACAATTCTTAACAAAAGCGTAGTGCATGCCCACTCGTAAGTACAGTACATGACGGAGCATTGTTAATTTAAGTCCCAAATTCCGCGGCCAGCAACAAACAAGCCGCCTCAGCCTGTTCGCCTCGCTGCGATGCAGTCATTTTACTGTAGCGACTGCTGAAGAAATAACTGCGAACACTGTAGCGGCTGCTGAAGAAATAACTGGAACACTGTATCTGCTGCAAAACAGCGAAGCGAATAGGCTAATTAGCAAGCCCCACAACTTGGTCAGGCAAAAGTCAACTTCCAATATGCTCTTATTCTTTTCCTAGAGAACAAACAATAAATGCCGTTCCATGTCCAAATCAATCAAAGTCGCGGTCAACAATTCTTATGCGAGAAGTCGTTGGTTTTGCATATGTACTGACGGTTAACGCAATGTACTACCATGTTCAAGTAGCTTTCAACAGTGAGGCATCACCAGACGAATAAAAAGCATGACGAGAACCTCGTGAGGTTTCATTTGGGCGGCAAATTATCTCTATCTCCAAGATTTGAATGGATTGTCACCTTATGTATTCCTTTTGGACATATCATACGGACAAAAAGATGTGAACGTTTTCCACGGAGCGATCCAATTGTCTTTTCATTCATATCTGAAACATGCAAAAGCGAGATGGCATTTGAAATTGTGGTTGTGACGATAGAGACTTTTGGAGAAATTATGCTGGGATGGGAAGGAAAATTTGGTCAAAAATCACCAGCATTTGTAAACCGAGGAGGCAATTCAAAATGATGCGCTGATGTCGACATTTGGTGGTGTACATGGATGCACGCGACGCGAGGGGCACATTTGGAAAACTCGAGAACAATTCGGAAGCAAAAGTAAAATGCGGCGGAGAAAGCGAGCGCGCACCGGGGAGAGGAGGGCGGAGGGAATCCAAACTCAAATCAAACTCGTCAAATTTTTCCAAAGCCGGCGGACAAAGCCACCCGCATTCGCACCGAATTCGAAGGAAACATAAACAAACCAAACGGGACCGCGTCTCCTCCCTCCCCCTCGCAGGCGGCCTGCTTCGCGCCGCCCTCCCACCTCTCGCCTCCGCCGCCCGCCCGCGCCCGCGCCTCCTTCTATATCCGTCAACCCCTCCTCCTCCGCCTCCTCGACCCGGCGCCGCCACCGACCACAGCGCGCAGTGGAGTTCCGAGAGGCGGGGCCCTAGAGCTCGTCGTCGCGGTCGCCGTCTGCCGAGAGGTGAGCACCCGCCCGCTCCCCACCGTTCTCGCCTAGCGCCGGCCCGTATGCCGCCGCCGTCGCGGTTTGGGGTTTGATTGATCGGAGGTTTTGGCTTGTTTTTTTCTCGCCTCTCTCTGGTTTTCGTCCCCACACGTGGCGTTGCGACCGTTAATTGATTTGGTTGATCGATTGATACGCTGATTTCTCGTTAGCAATGGTGCACTAAGCCGCCGTTTCTCTCGGTATTTTTGGAAAAATAATTGGCGAAACTCTCGTTGTCAACTTGTCGCAGTGTCGCAAGTTGCTGTGTGCGTCAGTGGTTGTTGAGTTCCCTTTTCAGGGCATGGGGTTTAATAAATGAAGTGTTTGAGACAGTTCCGTACATGTACTATTTACATGATTGTTGATCTGGAGCTCGTAAATTGATAGCAACATAATAGCCTGACAGACTTCAGCTATCCTGCAATCTTGCTGCTGCTCTGTTTACTGATTACTGTGATTGCACCATAATTCAGATGCTGCTAGTTTGCTTGACAACGACTCTGTTGAGTCCCTCATATCAGAATGAACACTTAGTTCATTGGTGAAATCTCATATCTTCACCACCTTGGTGTTCTTGGGACAGGAATGGAGCAGAATGGAGAGAGCCAGCTCAAGGAGCCGCTTCTCCCGCCATCGGTTGGGGGTTCTGGTGCTTCTCCCGTCAGAGCTTCCTCGCGGAAGGAGAGGAAGACGAGGAAGGCCGTCTTCAGTGTCCGGGGCATGTCCTGTGCTTCCTGTGCTGTGTCGATAGAGACCGTTGTTGCGGCCTTGAAAGGTGTGGAGAGCATCCAGGTCTCTGTGCTTCAGGGGCAGGCTGTTGTTCAGTACAGGCCGGAGGAAACCGATGTAAGATTGTCATGAACTCACAATCCTGTTATCTGTGCTCTTCTTTTACACCCATTGAGCATTGAGTGCAGCATGAATTCTTTTTTAGTGTGTGGGCCAATCTCCCAATGGCAACATGATAGATTATAGGATACCCTGTACACATTACTAATCTCTGTTCTGAATCCCAGGAATATTGTTAGCAATTGCGTTCACAAATGAATTGGCAAGACAGTAAACGAACCATATGATTTCTCCCTACTTATTGGAGTTGTAGTGGTCTTCTATCCATGCACATGCACGCACGTCTTTACTTCATTGATCCCATGAATCATAAAGTAATGATGAAATATATTATGCTACAGGTTTTATTTACCATATTTACTAAGCCGTGATTCTTACTTTACCAGGCAAGAACGATAAAGGAAGCTATTGAGGACCTTGGCTATGAGGTCGACGAACTTCAAGAACAAGAAATTGCTGTGTGCAGGCTTCGGATAAAAGGAATGGCTTGTACAAGCTGTTCTGAATCCATCGAACGCGCACTTCAGATGGTACCTGGAGTGAAAAAAGCTGTTGTGGGGCTTGCCCTAGAGGAAGCTAAGGTCCACTTTGATCCAAACGTCACCAGTCGTGATCTTATAGTTGAGGCTGTTGAAGATGCTGGCTTTGGGGCAGATCTCATCAATTCTGGGGAGGATGTGAACAAAGTGCATCTAAAACTTCAGGGTGTGAATTCCCCCGAAGACACAAAACTCATTCAGTCAGTACTGGAAGCTACAGATGGAGTGACCAATGTTGAATGGGATGCAGATGATCAGACAATAAAAGTTGCATATGACCCTGATGTTACTGGTCCACGGTTTCTTATTCAGCGCATTCAGGATGCTGCACAACCCCCTAAATGCTTTAATGCTAGCTTGTATTCACCACCAAAGCAAAGGGAAGCAGAGAGAAATCACGAAATTATGAACTACAGGAACCAATTTCTCTGGAGTTGCCTGTTTTCAATTCCTGTATTCCTGTTCTCCATGGTCCTTCCTATGCTTTCACCTTTTGGGGACTGGTTGTCATATAAAATCTGCAACAACCTGACGATAGGCATGCTACTCAGATGGTTGCTATGTTCCCCAGTCCAATTTTTTATTGGTTGGAGGTACACACTCAACTCTCAAACAACTATCATTAACTAACAATTCTACCTTGCACAATTACACCTTGTGATTCCGTATTTTTTTTAATTGTAGATTTTATATTGGAGCCTATCATGCACTGAAACGAGGATATTCAAACATGGATGTGCTTGTTGCTCTGGGAACTAATGCTGCCTACTTCTATTCTGTGTATATAATTCTGAAAGCGCTAACATCAAAATCATTTGAAGGGAATGATTTTTTTGAAACTAGTGCTATGTTGATATCTTTTATATTGCTGGGAAAGTATTTGGAAGTGGTAGCAAAGGGAAAGACATCAGATGCTTTGTCAAAGTTGACGCAGCTTGCACCAGAAACAGCATGTCTTCTTACTTTGGACAAGGACGGAAATGCCATTTCAGAAACGGAGATCAGTACCCAATTACTTCAAAGAAATGATGTCATTAAGATTGTACCTGGTGAAAAAGTTCCTGTTGATGGTGTTGTTATCAAAGGTCAAAGCCATGTCAACGAAAGTATGATAACTGGGGAAGCAAGGCCTATTGCAAAGAAACCAGGAGACAGGGTTAGGATTGCTGGATTCTGATATATTTATTTGGTTTATTTCTATTCTATTTGATCTGATGCTTCACTTGCTTGTCAACAGGTTATTGGGGGTACTGTAAACGATAATGGTTGCATAATTGTTAAGGTAACTCATGTTGGGTCAGAAACAGCTTTGTCGCAAATAGTTCAGTTGGTTGAAGCAGCTCAACTTGCAAGAGCTCCAGTGCAGAAGTTGGCAGACAAGATTTCACGTTTTTTTGTTCCAACTGTAAGTTAACTATTACTTTCTCCTATTCCTCCAAAAAAAAAAAACTGCTTTCTCCTGCAAATTCACTCCCTTTTGTGCGAATTTCAACATGGACAGATCCTTCCTGCCCAGTGTTACTGTTCAGAAGCTACTGTGCTGCCATTTTGATGTGGCAAACTGGTTGATAATTTATTTTCTATGTTTGGTAACTGATCGGGTTTATTCCCGTCCCTTTTTGGAATATAGTTTCCTGTGGTGCCCGATAAGTTATTTGTGGAAAGTAATACCCTGCTTGATACATGCAATGTATGCCTGTCATGAGGTTCCCATTATAGATTTTTGACCCTCAATAATTCTCATCTCAAGGTTGTGGTGGCTGCATTACTTACGTGGCTTAGCTGGTTCATACCTGGGCAACTTCACCTTTACCCCCGTCACTGGATTCCAGTGGGCATGGATAGCTTTGAGCTTGCTCTGCAGTTTGGAATTTCTGTTCTAGTTGTCGCCTGCCCTTGTGCTCTGGGACTGGCTACGCCAACTGCTGTAATGGTTGCCACTGGAAAAGGTGCTTCGCAAGGTGTTCTCATCAAGGGTGGAAATGCGCTTGAGAAAGCTCACAAGGTAAAACAAGCCATCCTTTCTTTTTCTCCCGGAGCTGCTTTCATGACGCACCACTCTAGAGCTGGATTGCACAACTTTGAGCAAATTCCAACTACAATCGAAACGGCGTATTTTGAAAGCACTGCTTTTTGATGTTTCATGTAGATTCTAGTGTAAGAAGTACTCCCTCTGTTCTTAAATTGTTGTCATTAGGACAACAATTTTAGTTCAATTTTGAACTAGATTTGTTGTTCTAATGACATCAATATGATAACGGAGGGAGTGCGTCATTTCAATTTCCAATGAGCCCTACTGAACTAATAATCCTGTATTCATTGCTCTCTTGTCAGATCAAATCTATCATATTTGATAAGACTGGAACCCTGACTGTTGGTAAACCTTCTGTCGTCCAAACAAAGATCTTCTCGAAGATACCACTCCTGGAACTGTGTGATTTGGCTGCTAGTGCGGAGGTTGGTTTCTTTACAACACAAAATCTTCCCACATAAATGCTAGTTAGTGAACAGCAAACACATTATATCAGCACTGTTTCTGAATCTTTTCTACCTTTGTCAGGCAAACAGCGAGCATCCTCTGTCAAAAGCAATTGTTGAGCACACAAAGAAGCTCAGGGAACAATATGCAGTAAACAGTGATCACATGATGGAATCGAAAGACTTTGAGGTGCATCCAGGGGCAGGGGTAAGTGCCAACATTGAAGGCAAGCTTGTTTTGGTTGGAAATAAAAGACTCATGCAAGAATTTGAGGTTCCATTGAGTCCTGATGTGGAGGCATACATGTCCGAAATGGAAGAGCTTGCTAGGACTTGTGTCCTTGTTGCTATAGACAGGGTTATCTGTGGGGCTCTTGCTGTATCTGATCCACTGAAGCCTGAAGCAGGGCGTGTCATTTCATACCTTCGCTCAATGGGCATCTCCAGTATCTTGGTGACAGGTGATAACTGGGCTACAGCAAAATCGATAGCAAAGGAAGTCGGGATCAGCTCTGTATTTGCTGAAACTGATCCAGTTGGAAAAGCTGAAAAAATCAAGGACCTGCAGGTATAGTCATTTCTCATTCTGCTGGGACTAAATCTGATGCTACCATTAGTATTTTTGCTCACACATTTTTTTTTCCCCATAGATGCAAGGATTGACAGTAGCAATGGTTGGTGATGGGATCAATGACTCGCCAGCCTTGGCTGCAGCAGATGTAGGCATGGCAATTGGCGCTGGCACGGACGTTGCCATCGAGGCAGCCGACATTGTCCTGATGAAGAGCAGCCTCGAGGATGTTATTACTGCCATTGATCTTTCACGGAAGACCCTATCAAGAATCCGACTGAACTACGTCTGGGCCCTGGGTTACAACATCCTGGGCATGCCAGTCGCTGCTGGTGTCCTGTTCCCGTTCACGGGCATCCGGCTGCCCCCGTGGCTTGCTGGGGCATGCATGGCAGCCTCGTCAGTGAGCGTTGTCTGCTCCTCGCTTCTCCTCCAGCTCTACAAGAAACCGTTGCACGTAGAAG
The DNA here is from genome assembly GCA_007726485.1 of Eragrostis curvula. NCBI lineage: Eukaryota > Viridiplantae > Streptophyta > Magnoliopsida > Poales > Poaceae > Eragrostis > Eragrostis curvula. Next base: position 52,302,425 of record CM017439.1, read on the forward strand.
ACATGCCGGTGACCAGGGATGGCTCGGATTTGGTTTGAAGACTGGTCCCGCTACTGCCCACGCTCCCATTGTGCTAACAAAACCTGCCGTTGGTTGGTTACATTGATGCTCATTGCATCAAGCAAGTACCCAAACCGACATGTAATTTTTTCTTGTTTGCAAGCACCCTGTTTGCTGCAGTGGTTCTCCTGATTGATCCCTGTACAGGAAGTAGTTTCATACGTTCAAGCCATTGTTTCCCTTTTTCTGAAACAGTTCGATGGTTGATTGTTCAATAATTAAAGGACAGGCTTATATGCTGTCCACTGATGAATATATGTGAAATGATTTTGCAACAAATGCATGGTTACTGACTTACTGTTGAGCCTGGAAGCATTCTCTTAACTCTGGCATTTTGTTTGCAGTCGGCATAATTAACCGAGACTCTGGCATTCAGAAATGAACTTGTGTGGACAGAGTGTCATAACGTCAGACCGTTCGCCTGCTCAAAATCTGTTGGACTGGCACCTCGCCAGAATCGCTGAGAGTTCAACGGAGAACCCAGTGAGTTGTTGAACCCAAAAAAAGCAGAGGACAACAAGGCTCGTCTGTTCGCGCCATGCACGCGCGCGCATGTCCGAACATAGCCGGCCACCCCGTCGTCGTCGCTGTATATATACCCGAGCTCGCCGCCAGTCACACGAACCACACACATTTGAAGACGAAATGGCGTTGAGCAACAAAAATGTCGCGGTGACGCTGGCGGCGGCGGCGCTGCTGCTGGTGGCAGCTTCCTCGCCGGCGAGCGCGGGCGCTCCGGCGATACCGGCGGGCCCTCTTGACATCACGAAGCTGGGCGCGCGCGGCGACGGCAAGTCGGACAGCACGCCGGCGATCATGCAGGCGTGGAAGCACGCGTGCGCGGCGACGGGGGTGCAGAAGATCGTGATCCCGCCGGGCAACTTCCTGACGGGCGCGCTGGAGCTGACGGGCCCCTGCACGAGCTCCATCATCATCCGCCTCGACGGCAACCTCCTGGGCACGGGCGACCTCAACGCGTACAAGAAGAACTGGATCGAGATAGAGCACGTGGACAACCTGTCCATCAACGGGCACGGCACCATCGACGGGCAAGGCCCGCTGGTGTGGAAGCACAACGAGTGCAACCACAACTACAACTGCAAGATCCTGCCCAACAGCCTGGTGCTGGACTACTGCACCAACGCGCAGATCCGCGGGATCACGCTGCTCAACGCCAAGTTCTTCCACATGAACATCTACGAGAGCAAGCACGTGCTGGTGGAGAAGGTGAACATCTCTGCTCCGGGGGACAGCCCCAACACGGACGGCATCCACATCGGCGACTCCGTCAACGTCACCATCAAGGACACCACCATCGGCACGGGCGACGACTGCATCTCCATCGGGCCGGGGTCCAAGACCATCCGGGTCAAGGGCTCGCGGTGCGGGCCGGGCCACGGCATCAGCGTCGGCAGCCTGGGCCGGTACAAGGACGAGAAGGACGTGGAGGACGTGCAGGTCACCGACTGCACCATCGTCGGCGCCACCAACGGCCTCCGCATCAAGTCGTACGAGGACTCCAAGTCGGCGCTCAGGGCGTCCAAGTTCCTGTACGACGGCATCACCATGGACAACGTCTCCTTCCCCATCGTCATCGACCAGAAGTACTGCCCCAACAACATCTGCGTCAAGTCAGGGGCGTCCAAGGTCGCCGTCAACGACATCGTCTTCAAGAACATCCACGGCACGTCCAACACGCCCGAGGTCGTCACGCTCAACTGCGCGAACAACATCCCGTGCCAGGGCGTGCAGATGATCAACGTCGACGTCAAGTACAACAAGGCGGACAACAAGTCCATGGCCGTCTGCCACAACGCCATCGGAAAGAGCAGCGGCGTCGCCAAGGAGCTCGCATGCATATGATTCAGATCACCTCTTTTTCTCATTTATTTAATGTTCTATCCTCTCTTTGACTGAATTCCTCGCCCATGGATCCATTCATTTACAGGATGGATATCCATGCATGCATTCTGCCCTGCTCAATCTCTTCTTTTTTTCTTCTTGATTTTGAATTTTGAGCCACACAAGGGGAATCCATTCGTAACGTAGGCATGTACTATAATTTACTGCTAATTTATATATAGAATATTGTATCTTCTTTTTATATGTATTTTGTGATAGATTTAATTTGCCTGTTGCATGTGTATTCCGTGATGCATACCAATGCTGTTGCTTTACCAGATCGCTACCTACCCCTTGCCAGAATAATGGTCCTGCAGTCTCTGCTGCATGCGATGTTTTAGTGGACAGATTTTTTTTTTTTTTTTAACGTGAAGATGGACAGTCGTCATCAGATCGAAGATGGCTTTTTTTTTTTATTTATTTTCACCAGAGAACAAGAACATCCATCTCTACAGTTTACAGTAACACATCCCTACTAGTATTATTTAATCACCAAAACTAAGCAGTCAAGACACATAGCGGCATGCTCTCTTGAGACACTGGACCTCCAAAGAAGCGTGGGCTCATGGAAGTGCCGGCAGAACCTTCCCTGTGCAAGTTCCAAATCCAACGTTGTAGCCTTCACCCTGCAAAAACAGTACATTAAATCAAAATACAGTCCGGTATCTTGATAGAAAGATTAGTTCACTGTATTACATGAGAGATCAGGAAAGATGAGTTTACTGTACCTTGCAACAGCCGGTCAAGATGACTTCATCCCCATCTTCAAGAAACTTGCGGGTTGAATTTCCCACCGGTATCTCCTTCTGCCCGTTCCATGTTAGCTCTAGCAGACAACCCAGGGATTCTGGTTCCTAAAACGACGGATATCAAAATATAAGAATTCATGTGTAAGAAACTCTACATTGACATCTTCAATGTTTCTTCCTTACAGGTCCACTGAGTGTGCCAGTTGCAAATATATCCCCTGGACTCATGTTGCATCCATTGATTGTGTGGTGTGCTAGCTGCTGCGTCACCGTCCAATACCTGTGGAAATAGGAATGTTTCGTGGTTATATACAAGGCAAACTGACATACTCAAAATATTGATGAAACGTTGCATCCAACTGAAAATCAGGGTGCTTACAGATGTTTGAAATTAGTCTTTGTGACAACAGATGCTTCACTTTGATCTTTGGGCTTAACCCAGACCTTGCAGTGGGAAAAGAGGGCACCAATCAGATGATTTTAATCATATAGATACAAGCAGAAACAAAGATGCAATGTAAAAGAATCATACTTCAAGAGGAATGTCGTAGTTTACGTGATCCTTTTCAGCTAAGTAAGGCAAAGGTTCAGGTTCCTGCAATGTAATTCCCAGCAGAATGAAGTACCATTATATGCTGATTACAGAATAATTTAATTAATCTGTTAGCTTAACATTAGTCCTCAGTAAGTCCTAAAGACACTATTTGCTCACCTGCTTAGGAGCTTCACAGGTGAAAGGCTTTAAAGCATCCAGAGTGACAATCCAAGGCGATATTGTTGTACCTAGAGAAAATGTAGAAGGCATTGACCAGTGAATTTTCAAGCCACAACTTAATATAAAGCATGGTTTATCAAAAGTTAGAGGTGAAAATGACAGAAGCACATATCAGCAAGATATGTGCAGGTTCTCCAATCTTTCATAAAGCATGGTTCAATACTTTCGTAAGTACTAGGTGTGCCGGGTATCTTACCAAAGCTTTTCCCAAGGAAAGGTCCAAGCGGAATAGTCTCCCAAGCCTGGATATCTCTGGCTGGCACATTACATGTGACTCAGTGTTATCATATAAGCCAACAAAATCTAGCTCAAAATTCAAATTGAAAAGGAAAGGGATGCAATACCACTCCAATCGTTCATCAACACTAGGCCAAAGATATGTTCTTCAGCATCATTAATATCAATAGGTTTTCCCAATTCATTCCCAGGACCAACAACGGCAGCCTGAAAGAAGCAACGGTTGTAATGAGGGATCAAGGAAAATTCATCACTGCTATAATGCACAATATTCTAGACCTGGTCATAAATATGATCTAATTCCTCAACAATGATATTTGAAAGTGGCTTAACATTAGATATATAGGTTGATTATAGCTGCAAGAATAATTAAAGATAGGGCTACAAGAAGCTAACCATCTCAAGTTCAAAATCAAGCTTCTGCGAAGGACCAAAATACGGTGCGGAGTTTCCTGCTGGATGGCCTTGTCCTCTGGAAAACAGAGAGAAGCGATAAACATGTCAAGAATCTCACCTGCATTATTCCTTTTCACAATTCTAAAGACACAACTCGGTCTTCTATTAGACACTCAAATAAACATTCAAGTATTTTGGGGATGCTCACCTGGGTCGAATAATATCTGTTCCAGACACAACTACAGATGATGCTCGTCCATTATAACCTATTGGAAGATGAAACCTGAGTGAAACAAATGTACACTGCAGTTAGTTACATGAGGTCACACAGTTTTATTTAGTTCTGCAAACATAAGTGCTATAAGCAACAATATGCAGCAAATAAACAAAAAAAATATATATTTGATATCCATGATTGAGGATACAGAATAGTAACAACCCATGTTATGGATATTCAGAATTTAGTCGTATTGAGTCAAAACCATTCACAGAACAGGACCTGTCTAACAAGCAGTGGGTACATACTGCACCAACATCACATAACAAGCCAGTGAATTGCCAACATTACAATACTAAGAATAGGGATATCCTGCAATCTATACCCAAGCTCAGCTGACTAACATACGCGTTTAAAGTGTCACGACAACATATTGCCAAAGAAAACAAATTACCAGTTTGGATTAACTGGAGTCTGCGGCCCACGGAAGATGAACCCACAATTCCTTGCATGGTGCACAGAACAAAAGAAGTCTGTGTAGGCACCTACGTTGATTGGTAGAACCATCTCGATATCACTCTGCATGATCAAAACAGGGCATTATTGATTTCCTCAGTGCTCCCATTTGTTACTATAGGAAAAGAGAAAAATAAACTATAGGAAAAGAGAAAAATAAAGTAGATAAATTGAGCTCACCATTGGCACCAGACACTTCTTTCTCAAGGCCTCATTGTCACGCAAGACAGGCTCATCAGCTGCAAGGGAGGAACGAGAAGTTAGGAGAAGTATCCTTCAGGACATGGCTCACACTCTTTGTAATCTGACACAAGTCCACGGATTACCATCAAGAACTATTAATTACAATAGACTGCGGCCTATGGGCGCGCTGTAGAAACCAAAGTGAGCATAGGAGGAGGACAACAAAAGAACCTGAGAGGATTTTCTGGAGCGTGGCGCGCGCCTCCTTCCACGCCGGCCGCCCCATCCCCAAGAACATGTTGAGCGTTTCCTGCGCATAGCATCATCAAACCAAATCAACCACCAATTAATTACTATTTACCAAGTGAACACTGTAACTAGTCACTGCAACTGCCGAAATCTTCAATCTTTTCACCCACCCACCTACTTCGCCAAGCGAAAAATCAAGCTCAGCCCACACCACCAATGGATCAAGAACAGGACAGAGTAGGTACCTGTTGGAAGCATGTCGAGCCGGAGAGCACGGGCCCGTCGAAGAGCCCGGCGTCGGCGACGGCGGCGAGGTCGAGCGCGAAGTGGCCGATGGCGACGGCCGGCCGCGGCGGGGAGGCGGATGAGGCGCCCTTCCGGCAGAATACCCCGAAGGGCAGGTTCTGGATGGGGAAGTGCGAGCCCGCGGGCACCTCCACGAACGACCGCAGCAGCTTCGCCTCCGCCATTGCTCTGGTTGTTGTCTTGTGCTGCTGCTATTATGACACGGCCCGTATAAATAGATATGTGCCATGTGCCCGGAGCCAAGCGTATCCGCATGGGCTACTCCTGCGGGTTTGGTAATTTGGCCGAAATCCAATAGTGTCAATTCCAATGTAATTTTATCCAATCCTCTGCGATTTAACGTTAAACATGTAGTGCGTGTGGACTCTGTACACTTGAAGAAACTTACTCGTATGTTTTTGTTACTGCTGCATCAGTAGATCGAGTTCGTATTACAATTCCTCTGGGCAAAGAACTGCTTGTACTTTTTGCGATAAAATTAATCTGAAAATTTCCTGCGTCCTGCACTTGTATGGCTGCCGTCCACTTAACTGTTCTGTACGTGTACTGTCTGGACTGCTTGCTGCTTCTCTCAGAAGGCACGTACAGTACCTGTTTTAGGTCTCTAAAAAAAAAAAACCAAACAAACAAACCTAGCTGTTAGGAATACCCCCCGAAGCTAAAACAAATCGAGATGCATGTCATGGATTGGCGTTCTAGAAAGCCACGAGTAATTCATGTTCATCAATAGCTGCTGCGGTGAACAGTATACAATACATTTCTTAAAATGAAAATTTAGAACGAAAAAGAGGGTGAAGCTCAGAGCTGGAGGGAGCGAGGAGTTCGATGCGTGTCGGGGACAAGCACAGCCCGGAGCGAAAGCTTCGTTCCGTGTTTGGTAGGTAGCACGTGAGGATGACAACTAACCGGCCGGCCGTCGCTCACGCCCCTCGCACGGCGTTCGGGTACGTGCCAACCGACCTGCACCACACGAGTGTGTTTCATCTGGAAGACTGGAATGCCAGGGTTTGCAAAATCGTCGGTAACCGGTCGGGTTTCCTCGGTTTATCGATTTTCGATTTTGAATTTGAAATGAATTTGAATATTTGATGAATTTTGTCCGGTTTTTATCGGTTTTGATTGATTTGGCCAGTTACCGGTCGGTAACCGGACTTATCGGTCTGACTCGGTTGGGACGGTTTTAACGATAAGGTCAACATCTGAACATATCAAATAATTTTCCGAAATTCATTGTTCAACTAAAAACTGAGAAGATACACCGGTGGACATATCTGTCTATGCTTCAGTACTGCCTAGAAAAATGCACTGGAGCTTTTCAAATGCCTGCTATACCGCAATTGGCACATTTGCATTGCGAATTTCTAGATTTTATTACAAATACATACATAACCCGAACTTGATTCCAACATGTCACTTATTTAATCGTGCCCTAAGTTTCTACAGGGCGTCAATGAGCATCCATGATACAAAAACCACTATGGCGTGCCCACATCAGTGCTAGGGCATATTTGTCTCAGAATATCAACAGTGTACACCACGAAACAGGAGAATGCTAGGCAGCTCAAGTCAACACGAGCAAAGGAACCGAGTAGAATTGAACGGTCAAAACTGAAACCTAAAACTCTGCTCAATGAGAATGTTGCCTTCCCATGTTTCAACATAAAAGGAGGGGGAGACTCTGAACAATCTGACACTTCAGTAACAAAACAGATTGTCAGTAACAAAACAGATTGACGTAAGGCTATGGCGGGCACGAGAACAGCAGTGACGTGTTGGTTCCACCAAATCCGAAAGAGTTTGAGATGGCCACTCGTATAGGCGTCTTCTTTGATTCAGCTAATGGCACGAACGTGCCTTGGAACAATGGGTCCGGCTGCTCCAGGTTAAGTGTAGGTGGTGCCAGTCCCTGAAAAAATATAGGTGATTTTAGGCACCCCAGAATTTTCCAAACTGAACTGCTGAAATATAACAGAAGATGACATACATGATGGATTGCTAACACAGTGAAGATTGCTTCCACTGATCCGGCTGCACCTAGGAGATGACCAATTGCTCCCTGGAGACAGTTGTGTAGTTCATATATAAAATGGCCATAAAGGGGACACATAACATGGTAAAAGTGCATAGGGAGTGGGAGAGGAGCACCTTTGTTGAGGAAAATGCAAGGCCACCGGACGTTGCATGATCCCCAAAGACAGATTTGACTGCAGTTGCCTCAACAGCATCACCTAATTGTGGTTCAAAACCAAAGTGTATTTTATATTTGTTCCATATGGCACAAAATCAGAACATAAGGAATCCTAAAACCATGAAACAGAAATAAACAGAAGTGAAACTAACACTAATCCAATGTCTTTTTCCATGAGAAATGTGAGTACTTACCGAGAGGAGTTGATGTTGCATGCGCATTCAAATAATCAATTTCATTTGCACCAAGACCTGACTAGAAAAAAGGAAAAGGAATATATCAACTGTCATGTAGTTTCTAATATTCATATTTGTATCAAAGAATAAATTCTAGAATGTGCAAAAAAAAAAAGAAGACAAAAAGGCAAATGATTTTGAACCTGTTCCAAAGCCCGCTTCATGGCTAAGATAGCACCTCTACCATCATGCTGTGGCTGAGTTATGTGGTGTGCATCGCCTGAAGGAAACTGAGACTCACAAAGCTGCATATACTAATAACAGAACAAACAATTCTTCTTTTTGACAATAGTATGATACCAGACATTCCGTAGCCTCGAATTTCTGCATAAATTTTCGCTCCCCGCTCTTTTGCATGATCAAGAGCCTGTCGAAAAGTAAATGGTTGACTTGCCAGGAAAATAAAATGCAGTAGAAAGATTTTTCCAAACTTAAACCGAATAGTTACGAGAAGGAAGCAAATAGCAATACATAAAATGAGCAGAGTATGAAAACGAAAGTCAAGCCTGACCATGAATCATGCATTACTCCTTTATAATGCGCTGTGGATTTAACAAGTATTGATTTAGTTGTTACAAACAAACTCACCTCCAACACCATGACCCCACAGCCTTCACCAATTCTATAATAGTTTCAGAACAATATATGAAAATCAGGCACTAGAAAAAAAAAAGCAAAACGATAAAATGTAGATAAATCTACTGGTAGCTGACATACACAAATCCATCTCTACCGCAATCAAATGGTCTTGAAGCAGCTTCTGGAGAAGAATTGAATTTTGTAGACAATGCCCTTAGCCTGCAACAAATCATGTAGCAATGAAGTAAGGTAAGACTGGATATACTGAGAAGGTACATATCACGCAACATGGCCCAAAAGCAAAACTACTTTGACACTTAAGTCTGCTTATGTTATTTACAAGCAACAGTTATTTTGGGACATAAACTGGATTATTTATTCCTTCCAAAAGCCCTCACGCTCAATTGGCACCTAATAATTTCAGTAAAGCATTCTAGTCAATTTGCAATCCTTAAAGAATACCCATTACTACTTTGGTAGAGACGAAACAATGTGAAGTGTAAACATCTTGCCTAGAAAATCCAGCAATAGATAAAGCATCAATACTGGATTCAGTTCCACCGGCCACCATCACATCAGCATCTCCGAATTGAATCATCCGTGTAGCATCCCCAATAGAGTGAGCACCAGTGGCGCAAGCTGTCACAGCAGCATGGTTTGGACCCTAAGTTAGAAGCATTAACTATTCATATTAACATTTATTTAATGGAAAACCTCAATCACACCATACAACAACAAGAAAGTTCACCTGGAAACCATATCTCATGCTAACATGACCTGATGCCATGTTGATCAAAATCTTGGGAATGAAGTATGGGCTGAGACGACGTAAACGCTGTGATAACAAGGGGAAGGAAACATATTTCTCATTTCAGCAATGATGTAATGCAAGATTATCAGTTACTCCCTCCGATTTTCAGAGCTTGACGCTCAGACAAGCTTACTAAGCACAAATGCAGATTGATTCTGCTGTCTCGACGTCAAACTTTCAAAACCAGAGGGAGTATATTGCAAGGCATGTGTGTCATTGCAGGTCAAACAAAGCATAGCAACGAGCTAAAAGGTCAACATGAGGGGTTGCTCTGATCCTATACAGCTGATTTTTTTTTTTTTTTTAGGAACGATAATATTTCATTTTCTTAATACATTCTCAGCATATCATAAAAATGATGAACAGAAAGTTCATATCATATAATTATAAATACATATCGGTGAAAAAATTATGTAACTATCTCAATGCAATATGAAATCTTACCATAGCTATTGTAATAAACAGTGTTATTAAGTGGAAATCGTGCTATCACAGAAATGGAAGGAGTACAAATACATACATTTTCAATTATCATCTGTGATGCATCCAAAATATCTGAGATGCTTCCAATCCCTCCTCCAATTGAGACTCCCTGATACAGCTCTAATCAGACCCCAGCAGGCTGGTAACTTTGTATATATATATATGAAAAGAACGAAAAATGGCACCGTTCTTTCTTTCTTGTCATCTTCCGAGGGCAACCAATTTGCATCTCTCAAAGCCTCATCAGCTGCACAGAGAGCATAGGATATAAACCCTGATACAGATTTATCCTGAAAATAAGAGTGTTCAATCAACAGTTCAGAACATGAAAAGGAAAATTTGAGCACACAAGCATTTAGCAGCATCATTGCGTAGTAAGTCTGCAATAACATTCCCGGCATAACACAACATACTCCTTATTGGAGCAGAGAGAAACCACCACAGAACACTGACTAAATACTAGAAATTACACATCTTTCCTATCTCTAGTATTTAAGCATTTTTCCAATCTAATTCAAGTAATGCAATGAAGGCAATTTTAAGCATTGCATAAGTGACAGGTAATGGAAACTAGCACGTCATTTTGGAAAGCTACTAGAAATCCATGCTTGAGGCCACGACACTTGGCTACCTGTATGCAATTAGCAAAGCCGATATGGGCCACGTCCATCCTATGCTATTAATTTTCTCAGATACAAGATGGTGGATTGATTTGTGATGTCAAATTAGAGCAGAATTTTGAATTCCTGGTTTCCTGGACGTACTTTGATTCAGCTCTTATTATACGGACCGATATCACCACTATTGCATAAACACACTCCAATTCAGCTCTTGTTCTAATGCCTCCTATCAGCTTTTCCTAAGGCGCGCACAATCCTCCCCTACTAGCACATGGTCACAATAAGGAAACGCAAAAGTAAACATTGTACCTTGGTCCACGCCTCGTCGTCGAACTCGCCCTCGCCCTTCCCACGCGGCACGGCGGCGGCGACCCTGGACGGGAGCTGCTCGAGCGTCCTCTCCACCGAAGCAGCGTCCCCGGGAAGCCGCAGGTCCTCGGCAGCGAGAGCGCGCACGGCGCACTGCCCGGACACGAGGCGGTCCCAGGTGCGCCCCACCCCGCAGCCGAGCGGTGTGACGGCCCCGAGCCCCGTCACTACCACGCGGCGCCCGGCGCCCGTGCTCGGCGGCGGGAATGCCCCCGCCTCAGCCGCCGAGGAGGAGGAAGAGAGGCCCCGGCGGAGGCGGAGGAGCGGGAGGAGCCGAGCTCGGCGTAGGCAGCTCATCAGGCGCCGGTGAGCGACTCGTGGAAGTTGTGGGGGACGGAGGCGGCGGCAGCCGGTGGATGGGTCGCGCTGTCGCTGATCAGCCGGACGGGCGGTGTAGTAGTTAGTTAGTGAGTTTGCCAAGTGGGCCGATTTTGTGTAAAAGGTCTTGGCATGATCTCGGGCTCTCGGCCCATCCATGTTTGGTGACCTCATGCTTTAGGACCGGGCTCTGAACTTCTTTTGAAGAAGGAGCTCTCGTTTTTTTTTGTTGAGGCACCACTTGTTAATGGAATGCATGTTCCTGTCAAAAAAGAAAAAGAAAATGTCTCCACTCCAGTGACCTCAAAAGGCTGTAGTAAGCTTAAGCTAGCATACTTTGTCAAAATGAATGTCATATGCGCCGGTCGACCGGGGCAGGACGGAGAGACCGGCAGTCACTCAAGCCGCCGGCAGAGGGCCTAGGAGGAGATCAGGAGACGGCGGAGGAAGATACTTTGCGGAGACGCTCGGCGTCTTTCGGCCAGCGGGCACAGACGGGGCGGCGTGCACACCGCACACGGCGCTGGCTGGCTGGGAATGCTGCCCAAGAAACAAGCTGCTATACCGTCCAGGCGACAAGACCCGCGGCACACGCAGCCTTGCGAGATGCTGCGGCTGATCCCGGCGATAGATGCAAGTAGCGTTGCTTGGCCGAGTGGCTAGAGAGAGCTTTTCCAATTAATTTCCGTGTGATGTTCCATGAAGAACACGTATCAGAAGAGTCTCATTGTCAAATGCATATCCATGAACAAATGGCAATACATAAATAAACTCGAATAAAAGAATTAATGATACCACTAGCTACCAGTAACCAGATACCACTTAAGAACCGACATGAGATGTCTCAAAATGGCAGTGCGACTACGTTCCCTCTCAGACTCCCACCACTGCTAGCTAGGTTAGCAGTCCATGTTAATTTGCATTTGGACAATATTTGATGCAAATTGGCTGGCTGACGGAACAGCTAGACATTAATATATATAAGTTGTGCATGCAATGTCAAATCAATGGGAGGAGTAAGCTGCCTGGCAAGATGATTGCGCCACGGATTGAGTTAACACACTCTTGGACTTTCTCCGCTCCATCTCCATGGCACCACTGCTAATGGTCAGCTAATTGCTGTTGTACCTGCTAGGTCATATGGATATTATTGATCAGTGACCAGGAAAAGCATAAGGGCAAAATGATATTCAGAAAATATGCCAGCTGTGCTGAGAACGGCATGCATCGATCAGCAAAGTAGACAAACACTCAGAATAAATTTGGAGCCGTCCAAATGCCACCCTAGATGGCTAGCTACATATACCCAGCGGGCAGTGCAGTGGACAGTTCTAGTCTAGCAAGCAACAAACGCACGGCCACGCACCCTAGATGTGTTGCATTGTTTCCTAGTAATTTCGTAAAGCAATCCTGCAGATGCCGAGCTAGCTACACATTTAGGCCAGCTGGAGTTGATGGGATATTACATATAAACACATCAGGCCAAAACTATATATGACATGATTTATCATGCATACACACTTCTCTTATAAGAAAAAAAATTACTTAACCAAACAACATTATTGGCTTAAAATAGTTAGGTGAAAGTCGAAGCTAAAGTTGGAAAGGACTACTGAATCCTAGGAATGGAAAAGCAACTAGATTCTGAAGTTTGCTAACGCTTGCAAAATGCAGGAAATGGACTGGCATGAAAGCTGGCTGCCAGTGCTGAAGCATTACAAGAAAAATGAAATACAATCATGAAGAAACAGGTAGCTATATATCATCTCCCCATCTTAACATTAAATACGATATCTAGTACTAGTAATAAATTGTGGTTCAAATAAGGTCGTGATGTGTGCTTAAAACAACTAACAAAGTGACCCTGACGAAAGAAAGCAATCCGCTGACCTTATTCCCTCTCATCCTCTTTTATTTGAGACGAAAAAAGGGAATCTGTTCCTGGATATTTTTATAAAATAATATATCGAGTTTTATTGCTTATTGCAGAGTTTCAAGTTTGGATGACAAGGAGTAATTCGGGTGAGAAAAGGACATGAAAAACAACAATGTTACCATATCAATTAGCTTTAATTGTACTATTTTATGAAAGTTCTTGGGTAAATTAATTAAACACGGCTTCAAAGTTGCATCGTAAATAAAAATAAATAAACAGAATGCCTTCTTTTCCTCAGTGAAAGGGCAAGAAATGGTCGCTAGTCAAACTAAAGAACTCCAAAATTGTATTAGGAGATACCATGATTGCTGCCTTTTAGCTCTTCCTTTCGATCCAACCAAATGAGTGGTCGTGATGCAAGAAAAATGATAGAGCCGTTAGCAGGACCATCATATTTTATTTAAGCATGGAAAACAATGGGCCAAGTTAGCAGTATCAAGTAGTGCTGCATGTCATGACTCTCCTTTGAGGAACCAATAAGAAGGCGTGCATGCTTGGTTTCAAAAAACAAAAAGAAGGCTTGCATGCAAGATCCCAATGCAAGTCAAGATATAGAGGAAACGACGTATGGGTCCATCCAAAAGGGAGGAATGATGGTATCTGTTCAGATAGAGGTGGCAACTCAACAAGAGAGAGATCAAGGGCTGCAGGGTTGGCCACCGAAAGCGGTGCAGGGTTTTGAGAAGCCCCATGATTTTGTTGGAGGGGAGTAGGACAATGGGCTGGAATTAGGGCAGCACTGGCCACTGATGCATGGGATCATGCCATTTTTGTGCTGTACAAGGACAGGACAGGTTACCAGCATATCTGGAGCATGAGAGCAGAAAACAAGAACTGAAGCCTCCTCCTTGGGCAGAAGGGGAGACATGAACTCTTTTTTTTTTTTTTTTCTTGCAACAACGCGTAAATAGCTATATATAAAATCACTAGCTTCATGTATACTGCTCTGGTATGAACGTACTCCATGCTAGCTAGCTGAACTGGCCTTTCGCAGCACACAAGAGTGATCATTACCACCCCTAAGTAAATAAAAAAGACCATCAGATGGGGATTAGTTTATGCCTAGTGGTGGCCAAAGCATGATTAGTTATAATACAAACAACCGCATCAAACAGCAAGAAGAGCAAGTGAAATTTCAGGATAAACTTTAAAAATGGATCCGGTCCACTGAGCTATAGGAACTTCAAGATCCTTCATTATTCGGGGTTGAACAAACATATTTTATATGTTGCATGACCTAATTTCGCAAGAGCATTCAAATGAGCAAATCCCTTTACCATTACAATATTAGGAGCCTTGGATAGCCATATCAAAATGATCATCATAGTATAACAACTCCACCAAATATAGGAGAGGGAGAGCTAGCTAGAAAGTAGTAAGAGTAAATAACAACAACAACAACAACAACAAATAAAGCAGAAGAATTGGTAGTAGTTAGTGGAAGAGAGAAGGCTTACCAAGTGGAACAATTGAATTAACCCCAAAGATCCTCGCATAGATCTCCAATGGTGTGCCCCCACCCACGCAACGTGACCATCACGCACGCCACAGCATCTTCGTCTTCCTGCTCGATCGATCCATTGCACTAACCTCCCAAGATCAAGTAGCCGCCAATGCGCGTGCATGAAAATGGCAGGCAAGCAGCAGTTAGAAAGACCCATGGGTTTTCCTCTAGATCCTTTGCATGGATGCATGCATGCGCGCGCGGTCTCTTCTTCCTCCCCTTCAATACATCATCAAAGCCATCTCTCTTCAAGATCAGCTAACTCATCTGGCCTCGATCGAGCTCCACCGAGTGGCATTTTTTGCAGCACTACAATGCGGCGGTGCAGAACATCACTGGCCTGATGGTATATAGCTACTGCCACGACGAGACCGACATGAGCGGCCGCGTCTGCCATCCAAGGAAGCACGCGCCGCGCACCTCCTCGGCGACGTACCCTTCCGACGGGTAGTGCAGCCGCAGCAGAAACCGCGCCTGCGACACGGCGAACGAGCTGAGCGGCCGCGGCGACAGCCCGGCGGCGCGCGCGGCGGACGCCCACCACTCGAACCGCCGGGACCGCCACCCGCCGCCGCCGGCGACCGCCGCGTCGATCTCTCGGCCGAGGACCTCGCGCTCCACCGAGAGCCGGTCCGCTCTGCCCGGCGGCACCATGGCCTCCAGCGCGTCGAACACCGGCGAGTAGTAGTCCATCGCCGCGGCCACCCGCCGCGGCAGGTCATCGTCCGGGCAGCCGCCGCCTGAGCCGCCGATGCTCGCTTCCCTCTCGGCGATGGTCACCACGGAGGGGTTCAAGGACTTGACCCAACTCAGGAAGTCGGCGATCTCGCCGTCGCCGCCGAGCCGGTGCAGGAAGAGCACGCAGTTGACGGCCAGCGTCTCGTCCGGGTGCAGCTCCAGGTCCAGACCGGCGGCGAGCGGCTGCGCGGTGGTTGGGCAGGGGAGGTGGAGCGGGTGGAAGCGGAATGGGAGGTTGAGCGAGCCGGCGAAGGCGCGGAGGCGGTCGCCGGTGCGGCGGAGCACGTTGCGGTCGGCGCCGCAGCCGGTGATCCGGACCTCGGGCGGGCCGACGTCCGGGTCCGCGCGCTCCGCGATGGCCTGCAGCAGCGGCGGCCACTGCACGCCGTGCGCGGCGTCGAGGTCCACGATGTGCACGCGCCGCGCGCCGGCGAAGGCCGCCTCCAGGATCGCCTGGTTCGCCGTCAGGTGCGCGAACCGCAGGAACGGCGCGATCTGGTTGTACGCCAGGTACGCCGACGGCGACGGCGCGGCGTCCTCGTCGTCGCCGGCGACGCGGCGGGCGAGCGCGCGGGCGAAGTGGTGCGCGAGGCGGTCGGCCGCGTCGCCGCGCGGGTCGGCGTCGGAGAGGAGCGCGTCGACGTGGCGCCGGGCGCCGTCGACGTCCCCGCGATGCAAGCAGTCTGCGCATGCGAGCACGAGCTCTCTCGGGGAGGAGGGCGGCGCGGCAACAACCGGGCCGATGCGCTTCTCTTGAGCCGCGGCGTCGTCGTCGCGGTCGCCGCCTGGTGCGCCGAGCATGGCGGCGTCAGGAGGCAGTGGTCGTGGGAACGCATGGCTCGGGCCGGTTAATAGCGCCGTGGCGGCATGAGCACGGGCACGGGCAGCAGCAGCGGCTTCTGTGACAGGACATGCTCACCTGCCAGTAACATGAGAGATGAGAGAGAAATAGAGGTTTTGGAGGTGGAATTTTCTCTCTCTAGCAAGAGGAGAGGAAAGTTGGCAAAGGTGTTGTATTTGTATTCTTTTATCCAGTGGACTCTTTGTGAGGACGGTCTAAGTCAAAGACGTTTCTTTTGGTGTGTTAGAGAGTGAAAGGGACAGATTAGGGGAATCTAAAGTTCTAAACTACAAGTATTGTCCTTTTTTTTTTGGAAAAGCAAGTAATATTGTGTTAGAGTGGACCTAAAACGAGGGGCACATATGGCCATGCATGCATGGTTGACAGATACACCAAGAATACACTGCATACAAATATTCCATCACTGCCAGCCAATCACACTGACACAAAAAGCTCATAGGCCCCGTTTGGAAATTTGGACTCAGGAGTTTAAAGGATTTCGAGGGTTTTTTTTAAAAAAAACAGGAATATTGTGAAACCCTCATGTTCCACCTCAAACAAGCGAATCTGTTTCTGCATGGAACTTACTAGTCTCGAGTGAGGGGGTTGTGTAACTGTAGATTCAAGTGAGAAACATCATCATCAGTACAAAAGAGCAGAACATTCCCCTACTTTCCTGGAAGATTTAGAAACTCGAAATCTGCCCATTAGCAGAATTGGAGTGAAATAGAATCCAAAATCCTGCACCCTGTGCACTATAATCCTTTTGACATGCTGCTACTCGCTACTCGTACTAGACGCAGTCACGCAGAGCACCGTGCAACGGGGGCGTACTCCTACCTGTATGCACGCGCACACGCCAAGCAAAGCTCTGGGCGACAGAGACCAGACAGCACCGAGTTGGCAATCATCCCTCCTGTCCCGTTGTGCATGGGATCTCCTTCATCTTCCATAGATGCCTGCCTACCTCACTGCTCTCATCCCCTTCCTGCCATCATTCATGCGCTGCCACCGGTGCCTACACCACCTTGTGAGCTTCGCCGATTGGAACCTTCCCTGTAAAAATGAGAAGGGAAGGCACTGAACTGAACAGTCACATCCCCAGGTCAGAGGCATCTTGATAGCAGTACAAGGCACGCGGTAGCTAGCAGGCAAACAGAATATTGCAGGAGGGTAGCCAAACAGAAGAGCTGGATGGAATGGCTCAGACCTACTACATGCTCATCATCATATCATTACTCGGTGTGTGCATGAGGAAGAGAGATGCACAGCTATTGTACATGTGTGAAATGCATCCCTGTAGACTCCTTGGATGGATGCTGGCCAATGGCCATGCTGGTACACGACTGGTGGGCGGTGAGCATGCACAACCAACATGCAAGTGTGCATTGCAATGCTGCAAAGGAATCAGCATGAGCTTGAGTTGACACATGCATGGGGCCAGAGATGTGTGGTACTATAATGTCAAGGCATAGATAGACGACAATGCGGAAAAAGAGAGAAGAAAAAACAAGGTGAGCCAGAAGCAGGCTACCAGATCAGTTGAGGCATGCAAATCCAATCCACAAAGGCATAAAGCTCCACTCATAATGCTTGTTGATGTAAGTTGCTGACCTTTTAGCATGGCCGTCCTTTAATTTTATTTCTCACGCAAGTCCACATTTTATAAATTTTAAGACAGTACTTATTTAAGAACTCGCCGATTGAGTAAATGGTGCAACGGCTCGATGCTGTTTTTCAGACTTCTTGGCTTCTGATCTACACTATGTAAAATGTGTCTGGTTCTTAAATTATGCAAAATATTTGATGCCCTGCATGCCACAACTTTCCATTGTTTTCCTGGCTGATCATCTCACATGTCCACAGGACTGATACAAGAACCCAGCTACCACGCTCTTTTCATTTCAGTCCCATCGGATCCATGCCAACTACTCATGCCAAGTCCCAAAAAAACAACATAGCATGCAATAGTCAAACGCAAATCTTTCGGATCATATTCTCCGAATGCAAAAGTCAAAGGTCCATGGATGCTCCAACTAAGTCATGGAGAGAAAAGGAACTGAAATCTGTTACTTTTCTCTGATCTAAAATAGAAGTTGTTTATGAATCCACAGCGGCTTCAGGGTGACACTTCGATTATTAATTTTCTATGAAATTATACAAATCAAAGATCATTATTACTCCCTCGATAGTTGAACCAATCCCGTTGGCCCAGCATTAGAACAAAAGTTTGGTGGGATTATGCTATGAAAGTATTTAATCGTAATGTTAACCTTATTTTCTACATCTACATGATTCTTCATCTATTGATGGCCGAAAGCCCCGAAACCATACGCATGTGATTAATATGGATCATACTTGTAGTTTCGATCAGTTAGGGCATCTAGCAGAGACACATATATTCGATATGAAATGATATAATAGGGTCAAAGGGGAGTTTGGTAATAAAAATTTACCAAGCTCTTTGTCACCTCAATTTGAGTTGTCTTTACCACCGGCTACGATGGCCATCTTCTATGATCCCCTCCGGAGATGGGACCACCACTTCAAGGGCTTCAAAAGTGAGCTTTTGCCCTGTACCATATAGCATTATCTTGGACATCTTGTTAGCTTCATATTCACCTAATCTCAAAAGTGTGGCCCTGTGGTCCTCAGTACTCTAATAATCAAGTTAGTCGTGTCAGTGCTATGGTAGGTTTAGTACACCTACAGAGAAGCTAAGCAAGAGAAGGTAGTCATGTCACTGCTATAAATAGCAACTGAATTTCATAGAACCAGAATGACAGAACAAAAATTGGCATGGTTAATTTGAACAGTTGCCCAGGATTTATGAAGCTCATTAGAGGCCAGCAAATGTCCTAGAATCAATACAAAGAAGAATTCACGACAAGATACTCTGTAAAGTGACTACTTTTGAATACAGTTGCATATATCTAGCTTGGAGTCTTGTTATGGATGAAGATGACAGCATGTTGGTTTAAAGCACCCCCTGCTTATAGTAAATCAATGGAGTACAGCTGGAGAAGTGCTCCATCCGGACGTTAGTTCTCCCAACGTCAACAAAAAAACGTCCGGAGGGAGTAGCGGTAAAGGTGTACAGTTTCGAAATACAACGATGGATCTGAACGGTCAGTAAAAACCTTCAGCCAAAAGCTGTCTAATTGCAGGGAACGAAAGATCTACAGATCACCATTCAATAGTCTCAGATAAAAATTCTCCGAAGTCTAAATCATGTCAAATCTGTAAAATCATATTACAGCTCTTCCATGCACCTTGGTGCTCCTACTGAGTGTGGCCAAGTAGAGATGACAACTGATTGATCGTTGTCTCTCATTTGTAATTATTGCATCTTTTCCCATGTCTATAGTACCCCATTACCTTCTCCCCAATTTCTATATGGAAGAGTTAAAAGGAACGTGTCTATGACAATAATCAATCATGTGAACCACTTCGATCTGAAAACAGGATCAACAACACCATGTCTTATATAGATGTACACTAATTTGACTACTATACCCGCAAATTGTGTCACACTTTTTGCATTTATTCGAAGTTCAAACCAAATTTGGATTTTATGGTTGTAATGAGGTATTACCTTGCACTAATATGCCTCTAGCTAATTAGCCGGCTGATAACATTCACTGTTAAGCACAATGTTTTTCAAACCCCGTTAGTGACGCATCCATAAATTTCACCCCTAACGTATTATATTCTGTACAAACAGCACAGAATATACCATACTTTTCTTGGGACCAAAGTCTACCAGCTTTTGCCATTTGAAGACGACTTGGAGCTTAGAGAAGCAATTCAAAATCTTGTTGCCACAAGAACACCTGCCCGCCCCTATGGTTTTTTATTTGTTGTTCGGAATACAGCAAAAGCCTAGTGTATAATTTTCCAACAGACACGCCCACAATCCAAGTGTGCAACGTAGACCCCAGTCAGTAGGACAAAATAGCTTTGATCAGCACAGGAATGGCCGTTCCAAAACAGAAAAATTGGTCAGCGGAAAAATATGTACAGAATATTGGTCATGGAAGTATGGAACGGTTGACCAAATATATGGTTCAGAAAGAAACAAAGAATATTTCATATAACAGTTATTGTGAGGTAAGGATTTCTGTATATAAAAGCAAAGCCAAAAAGGTGCTGTCTTGATGATAAAATGTTGAAGAAACTAATGTGAACATCCAACACATGATAAGGATTACATATCTTATGGCTAAGGTGGACTACAAGAAACCAATACATTTGTGGTAAGCATAAAAATTGCTTACAATCTTTTTTCACTAAATAGGGGCACTTAAAGAAATCAATAAAATATTTACATGACATACATGGTTAAGGCTTTGCCACTCAGCACTCATAAAGACACGCTATCTAGCAATTTATGCAAGAAATGAACCGATGTATGGCTAAAGTATCACCCTGCTTGTAGGTTTCATCTACCTAAAAAATATAGAAAAATAAATACAGAAACAATTAAATATCCTAAACAATGGTTATCGTGGTCCAAAAAGAATAGGAGACCTATTAGGCTATGACCATGAAAATATTCAAACTTACAATTTACAAATCTATCCTTCTCTCCAGATCCACACCAGAATGGCTAATAGTAACCTACATCTTATTAGTAAGCAAAGCAAAGCAAAGCCGTAAGTTCTAAAAAAAGCCCAAAGATGCGCAGCTAAGCCACCGATTAGAATTTTGACAGCTTACATAGATTCCCTTATCCATCCAAACTTTTTCACAATTAATTAATATTTAATGTCCTTATCGTAAATGTACCAATCATTCTTGTACTTTTGAGTTTTCATGCCTGATGTTGACATGATCCCCTAAATTTGCAGAAAAAGCTAATAGTTTTAATGGGTATGATTTGGTGGCCCAAGGCAGTGTCCAAGCAAGGAAGATCATGCTCAAGATGCTCCGCATCGAGCTGATTGTGACACCAAACTTTGTGGTTCATTAGTGACGAGGAAAAACGGAAAGGATGGAAAAGAACAGCACTAAGAGCATTTGGAAGGGTGGAATGCACATAACAGCCATCATCACGGGTTTTATTAGAAGGTATCTTTTGATTATATGACTATTACAAACACAAATAGAAGTGGCACCAATTAAGGACCTAACATGCATTCTTTTATATGACAATGGCCTTTTGTTGTCAGATATATCAGGATCGTGGCCAACCAGCATCTTCTGATCGAAAAAGTGATTTTCAAGATTACGGATGACCAAGGCAGGATGATGGGTTCTTGCATCAAAACCTGCAATCTCCGTTGGATAGTGGGCTCAGCGCATGGAAGATTCCTCACATTTTCGAGCTTTCATACTTAGTATCAAATAAAGTGGACAACAAGTTGATCATTAGGTCTACTGTCTACAATATAACAATTATTTAAGTTAACACTTGCTACTAAGCAAATGGTAAGCACCGAGGCATCAAATAATGGGGCCATAAAGCAAAAGAAAAAAAGGCAATGAGAATTCCAAGTCTTAGCACAGCGGTTATTAAAGTAAAAGACCTATGTGAAATTCCAAAGCATGTTGCAGGTAGATCAGAGCATCAACCGATCAGGGGCTTGGTGCGAACTTAACAATAAGGGAGACTTAAACAAAGAAGGCAGTTAATGATCGTGCCATGTTTTTACCAAGCTCATTGCTTTCTTTTGTATTACTTAGTTTTGATATAAAAAGGATCTGATGAGATAACTACTAATCTAACAGTAGCAGATTCCAATAACCCATAGATAATACTTTGTGCTGTCCCCAGCCATCTATCTACCTTACCTTTCGTTAATGATTTACAGCCACTACTTTCATTCAATATATCCTCTGACCGACTCCAAAACGATCAAACCCAATCACTTGAAGACACAAGCTGTGTTCAACCCTCCCAGAAAGTTCATCAATTAAGAAAAGGTGTCAAAATATTGTACCTTTCAGAAAGGTACCTGCCATTAGGCTTCCCAATAGACCCACTAATTCAGTCATCAAACTCAGTCTGAGTACAAGAGATCTGCTTCCACGTCCAGCAGATGGAATGCAGCACTGCAACTTGTAACAAATAGACAGATGTTAACTCTTATTGTATTACCTGCGGTACTGATATTTCCATCACGAACCGCTAATCTTTTTTTTTAGGAACATCAAGCCTTTCAGTTACAAGTTTTACATCATCGTAATGAATCGTCAGTATGATTTCAGACGCAACGTTTTTACCAGCATTCAATCATACAGGAACTGAGAAATCAGAAAATAAATAGCATCATTCCACAGAAAATGATTTTTTGCCTCAATCTAAAACAACAACAATTTTTATTTGTTTTTAAAATGAGAAAGAAAAAACAAAAAGTGATTAACAACCTCATTTCTAGTTGTTTTCTCTCTCGCCCCCCCCCCCCCCCCCCCCCCCCCCCAAATTTCAATTTTTTATTGCTAGTTCTTGTGGGCTTCATCTCTAGCCTACCCCGAATTGCTTGAGACTAAAAGGCTCTACTGTTGCTGTTGTATTTCTAGCCGGTTGGCAGTAAAAGATGCAGATGCCATTGTTCTTCAGTCAAAAAAAAAAAAAGGATTACCATCCCATGGCATACAAAATAGGCAACAATAGCAAAGAGCAATCACAATATTAATGTCAGTTGGACCAGCTTTCTGAAGTAGTCCAAGGATTCTTCACCCCAAATTGTCTGGAAGCAAATTTGAGTTTAAAAATTACCATACAAGTGTTATTTAAATTGCGCGGAGCAGCTCTAATTTGCGGTAGGATTTCACTGTTTAGACTCAAGAGAACTCAAAGAAACATAGCTCAATTCAGATTAATTAGTTGATAAAAATCTTTGAAATGATTAGGTGTGATAATGATACCAAATATTCGATCACAAGTAGGACTAACTGTCTAACTGTATGCAATACAGAGTTATTTAGCTGATATAGACTTATGGAGAAATAAAAGGTCAAACTGAAATGCATCTGAAACAGCATCAAGACACGCCTAACTTTTCTGAACCTTTAAATGATGGAAGTATGCAATTTCTCACTAGCATCCAGAGTGTCATTTGCTTACCATGCAAAGGCTGATACACAATATAATTCAATCATGAAAATTGAGTCAATGACAAGCAAGAGTTCAGAATCAATATAAAACCTCAACACTATTCGTAGGAATAAACTAAACAAAAGCAATCCTAAGAATACGCCATATAAAATCTTTGGAAGGACACCGGCATAACAACAAGGGCACATGAAAGAGAAAACTCACATAGATCAACATTATTTTCTACAAATATTGTGCACAGAAACTATGCTGCAGCAGTTTCTATTGGTAACCATTAGGCACACTTGGTACATTATTGCAACGATTCTGTGTAGAACAAGAATCACAACAGGAAATGTGTCACACGTTTCATAATCTAACAAAAAGAGGCCCTCTCCACGGTAGCGTTCACCTCGAAGCAGCTGTTCACAAGTCACACGTTCTCCCCGGGACCGCCACCGCCGTCGAGGGCCTTGAGGCCCTCCGCCACCGCCCGCGCGCGGTTCTGCGCCTGCCTCTCCACCGCCACGAAGTAGAGGCCTGCACGGAGACACCAAGGAAACCAAGCCGCAGCATAAGATAAGCAATCGGCCGGAGATCGCGACGGAAATGGGCGGAAGGGAAGGAGCAGAGCAGCGGTAGGGCCTAGGGTTTTTGGGTACGGGTGCTTACTCACGGCACTGCCGATGGCGCACATCCAGAGGATGCGCTGCGACCACCTCTCGCCCACCACGCCCCGACCTCCCAGCCCCATCCTCCCGCCGCCGCCGCCGGCGAAGCTGCCGCTCCTGCTCGCTTCAACTTGGGCTCTAGTCGCTGACCGGCTCGCGTCGTGTGTGCACGCGTGCGCAACAGGTGGGCCTCACCCCGGTACAACGACGCGGAAAATGAAGCGCTGTAATGGGCTGGGCTTCCGAGGACTGAGGAATTTGATGGGTCAAATTCCTGAAAGGTGCGGAGACGGCCCAACCGGAATGATTTACTTGGACAAACCCAATCTTCTCGGAATGATTTGAATTTCTTGAAAAACATAATTCAAATCACATTTATTACACAATACAACTTAGACACTCACAGCGCACGCACACTCACACCTATGAACGCACATACACAAAGCCTACCCTTATGAGCATCTTCGAAGACTGAGCCGACAAATCCTCCAAATTAACGAAGTCACCACTGTCGCCTACCGCTGAAAGCACAAATGCGGTTAAATCCTAAAAAATTCTCTCTCACCGGGAGTCAAACCCAGGACCTCAAAGGTGCTACTCAGATGCCTTAACCACTACTGAATATTTGATTCTTTCAAAACACTCCTCCATAAAAATTGCACATATACCATTTTGAGATAATAACAACCAGGAATGCTCCAAAAATAGGCACGTATACAATATTTTTCCTTAGTTACATCAGAGATCTGGAAAATTGAGAATGCACAGAACAGTCGTGAAAATGCTCTTTTAAATACCAAAAAGGGTGCAACAGCCTCTGGTTTCTCTCCGTATAGACGATTCCCATCCAGTGGTTAGCGATATTATGGAAAACCATACTCAGTTGAAGTCTGCTTAAACAGCATCCATCGTGACAGTTTTGACGACTTCAACCACCTGATAGAAAACTGTCCATTCAACCGTAATCAAAGATCTTTCTGTGAAGCAACAACTCAACCTACTCAGAGACCACGACGAGATTATGGTCCATGCCTGCTGCAACCTGCAAGACTTCTACTCCTTCCAGGGTATCAACGAGACAAGGCTCTGGCTCATCAATTGAGCTGCCCAGACCTAACCTGCCAGTCAGCCCAGATCCCCATGCCCAAACTTCTCCTTTTGACGTTAGAGCAATCGAATGGACTCGGCCAGCAGAGGCTGATACTGGCTTCTCTCCTCTAAGACAGTCCACCAGTGATGGGACGTCTTCTGGGCCAGGTCGTCCAAGCTGGGAGCTATTGTTCCATCCCCATGAGAGGACACAGGGTTCCACACCATCAGCGTCATCTGTTGATATTTGGCACAATGCAAGAGAGTGGCCAACGCTTGCTGACACAGAGAATGGCCTATGGCTCATATCAACAGGAAGCAATTTGGCCAGCCCTGGCTTCCTACCCAGCTGTCCATAAGTGTTGTCACCACCGCTCAGTATAACACCATTAGCTGGGTAATGCATGCAGAAATCACGTAAGAGCACAAAAAGATGCTAGAACTTAAAAACTTGAGAAGACATTATAAAAATTAGATGATAGATGGTCACTATTGTTGAAATTCCATAGTGCCTTTTCTAGAGTAATAACATAATTTTCATGCTCATATACAAATACCATTGTCATCCTAACATGCTCAGTCACCACAAAACTATCCAACTCTTAGACTTCTAAATAAAAAAGAACCAAGTAAAGACTGTCAAAAAGAGAAAATAACACTAAACCAACGATGATAATATACATACATGCATTATTTGTACCTGCACTGCATGATAGTTCCAAAGTCAAAACTCATAATAGTTAATATCACAGATGCAGCGATGAGATTGTTTAGTTACTTCACTTAACTTGAAATGGGGTTGGATTTGTTGGGTAATGAAATACTCACAGCAGAGAACCAGGGAATGATCAAGCCCACAAGATACGTCAGACACCTCAAGATGACTCACTTCATGAACAAGAGAAGGTTCCCAGATGATAGGCATATTGTCCTCGCTCCTAATTTTCTCTTCAACCATCTTTTCAACAGCCTCCAGCATAGACCTAGAATACTTGTCTTCTGTTTTACCAATGTATTCTTCAGCAGAAGGTGCCCTAGTACTTTGGCCGATTTCTCCTAATCTTCCATTCTCTGAATAGCCCCAACCAAATAGTTTTCCATCCTTTGTCAATGCCATGGCATGCCCCCATCCAAATGATACCTAAAATTATTCCTTCAATTAGTTTCTTTTCCCATCCAAGTACTTAATTCTGGAAGAAAATTAGCACCTTGACAACGTCGTAGCTAGCAAGTGCTTCCACTCTAGAAGGCACTAAAGCTTCTATGACGTCCTTCCCAAGCCCAAGTTGGCCTCGCTTTGACCTCCCCCAAACCCATAGAGAGCCATCATGACCAATTGCTGCTGAAACAACACCTGAAGCAGATACAGCTCGAACTTGAACATTTTCCAATCCTCTGACCTGTTCTGGGTTGCTCCAAGTATTCCTGTCATTTCGTAGAAAAAAAAATATATCGTTGAAAGAAGTGTTTTTTTTCCCTACTTTGTGAGCAGATTCTTGATAAGAAACATTGGCAAAAGAACGTAAATAAGCAATTGAGCTATAGTACTATAACTCATGAACGGTATAGTATACTCTTGTCTATTCATCACTGAATGGATAACATAAACATGATTGCCTCATCCCCATTATATTATCAAGTTTGAAGGAACAGATACCGAGAGAGGACGTTTTGGCAGGTATATGGATGAACAAATGCTAACATCCTTATCAAAAGTATTCAACTAATCCAAACTGTCTATGTTCACAAATTTCCTGATCTTTGACTACATTATCTTCT
Organism: Eragrostis curvula; assembly: GCA_007726485.1. NCBI lineage: Eukaryota > Viridiplantae > Streptophyta > Magnoliopsida > Poales > Poaceae > Eragrostis > Eragrostis curvula. The sequence goes on from CM017439.1 coordinate 52,329,216, forward strand.
GTGTTTCTTCAACAAATACGGGTGACTTCTGTTGTTCCTAATTCCTCAATAACTTCCAGCTTCGCTTAGGTGCGATATGGTTGTTTCCTGCATTTTCACTTTTCTAATAGGTGACAAAGAAATTTGAGAAATTGCAAGGGCTCTGTTTTTTTGCGTCATACATCCCTTGTGAATCCTAATTCTCCTGATTAATGAGTAGCCGAAATGCAAATCAACATAAGTTTACTTCTGCTTATGTTTGATCAGTTATTCTCCTTGCAAATCCTATGTAGTGATAATTGCTACCTTTATGAGTGCATCAAAAGGTATTTGTAGTGATGCATTCACCCAATGAACCCTTCATATCTATAGCACGGAATAAGCACATCACAGTTGCTGCTCTATTTACGGGCGGTATGCCACTAACGCTGAAATCTAAAAATGAAATAAACATCCGAAAGCTTCTAGAAGCGTCCAGCGGAAACGAGTGAGACTAAGAGATCACCTCGGGGAGTTAAGCCCGCGACCGAGCTGGCCCTCGTCGTTGCGCCCCCACGCCCAGACCTCTCCCTCCGCAGATACGGCGAGGGAGTGGTAGTGCCCACCGGCGACGCCGCTCACGGACGGCGGGAGGGAAGGCACGGGAGTGGGCACGTAGGAGGCGGCGGCCGGCGCCGGCTGGCCCACCGCGCCGTGGCTGTTGTCCCCGAACCCGTACACCACTCCCGCGCGTGGGGTACCGCCCCCGTTGCTGCCGCCGGCGAGAGTGGAGAGGAGGCGCGACGCGGCGGGGTGCGCGCGGCGGCGGAGAAGCGAACGCATTGCGCGGCTCGTCGGTGTTGGGGGAGTCGAAGAGAGACGACGATGATAGGTGGGTTGGGCTAATTGTGTACCCGTGAAGAAAAGACAGCCCAGCTTGCCAAGTTGACTGTTTGAGTTAGATGGGCCTACACTATATCTGGCCTGCCATCAAATATCTTATGTTTTTCCCTCCGGAAACTCTAACGCGCGTACGCACGCGCTCGCGCGTTAGCGCGCGTCCGGGTGCGGCCCGGCCCACTAGCGAGCGGATAAGGCGCGAGCGGAGGCGAGCTGCTGCGCGCGGCGCGGCGGCGAGGGCGCCGCCGCGTCGCCGGAGGTGGTTTATTGCGGGCGGCGGAGCGTGGTGGCGAGGGGAGGCGGAGCGCGGGCGGTGTGCGGGCGGCGCGACGCGGCGGCGCCCGGCGGTGGATTAACGCGGGCGGTGGAGCTCGGCGTCGAGGTGGCGGCGGAGCGCGGGCCGTGTGCCGGCGGCGCGACTCGGCGGTGGAGCGCGCGGACGAGGCGGTGGCGGAGCGCGGGGTGTAGGCGGGCGGTGCGACGTGGCGGTTATCGCCGGCGGGGTTAGGGGTTCGGGTTGCCGGGGGCGTCGGCGGCGGCGAGGAGCTCCATTTCCCGACGGCTTTAGAAGGAGGGGTTCGTGGGGGCGACGGCCAGCACGGCGGTGGGAGGCGGCGCGGCGGTGCGGTGAGGCCGCCGCCAGAGCCGCGGGCGTTTGGAGGGCGGTAGGCGGGGCCGGAGGGGGGAGGTCGGCGAGGAAGAAGACGGCGCGGCGGGCGGCGGCGCTCCGACCGGCGTCGTTCCGACCGCCGGTCGGACACGTGGCGCGCGCGGGGAGGGACGCGCGATTCCCTAACGCGTGTCCCTACGTGCAGTAACGCGGTCCTTTTCCCTCTAATAGCAACTCTCTCCTCGTATCGGCAGAATATTTAGTTTAGTAAACATGAGAGTTTTTTCGAACTACTAATGAGAGTTTGTTATTAATATTTTAAATATAGATTGAGCAGAGGCAGCAAGGGAATTTCTTGTTCTTTTTTTTTTAAAAAAACGGAAAGTAAAATATGCCATATACAAGCAGAATCAAACATAAAATCTATCAATACATTATTTTCCCTTAACATGGCATGCAAATAAGCGATATAAGATAATTCAAAGAAAATACAATATCCAGATGCATATGCTTGACGGGCTTTTGCCGCGGTTTCCATCCAAGGGAAACCTAACAAAACAGTAAACAACAAGGATCGCTCCCCATTTGATACTACAAAAGTTTCTCAAAAAGAAACAACAAAAGATACTACAAAAAGGCAGCAGAAAGTGTTAGCTGCCATGACAGGTCCAACGTAGGTAAACCAGAGTCAGCTTCAGAAATATCCGTGTGCACAACAAACGGGTCCTCTTAACACAAGTGTCCACCCTCATTTACCTGATGAACAGAACATTAAACGGTCATTTAAGAATAACATAATATGAAGGATTGGAAAGTCTTAATTCTGCAAATAGCTGCTGGTTGAATCACATTTCAGATTCTTTTCAATCCATAAAAGTTCCGTTGAAATATAAGACAACAAAATTTGATATTAGAGTTTGTCAGCGAAACAGATTCTATGTTCACGTTGCCAAGAAACTAGCCATTTGAAGATCTTCATATCTGACTGCTTAATATCTTCCAAATGTGTATTTATCGAATTGAGCCAAAGAAAACATGTACCACTGATAACTTGACAAACTCACCATAATTTTGATGTTTCTTTGAGAATTGATACAAGACTTTCACAATAGAAGCGTATTTCATTGACTTTAGTGGTCCCATGTGCCTGTACAACCAAGGGTAGAGATTTTATGGTTGTCAAATAAAATGCTAGTAGTGATATTTATATGCATAAAGCATAACTATTGAGTACACACTGAGTCACTCCTCAGGTGGAACAAATGTTGCACATGATCGGGGCAGGGAAGGTGCAACAACATCGCTTATCATGAAAAGCGCGTGGAGGGAAAAACTTACACTATCTCTGTATACCGTAATCTCCATGGCGGAAACCCCAAATGACATCTAACTGGACCATACACAAGAAGAAGATCAGGTTCTGGCCCACCGCATCCTAATGAGAAGGTTGGAAGTCTAAGAGGTTATCCAGTATGAAAGTAGAAACGCTCATTAAATGGATATATGACAAATATAACAAGAATGAAGAGGGGCTTTTTCCCCCCATATACATACCTACTGATCTCAATGCAGAAGCCATGTCAGCTTCCGTAAATACAATATTGTGTTTCTCATATCCATGAGTACGGCTATCACAGTAAGCTGAATAAAGGAAGTTTGCTGCTTTAGCAATGCCTTCCTTGCCATCAGAAACAGAAAGATGCTCTATAATCATCCCTCTGTAACTACAGTGTGAAGTTTTGGCGTCTGCACAAACATCCTACAAATTCACATGAATGTCTAAAAATAACCCTAAAAAAAGGATCTGTTAAGCAGTAGAAAAGAAGGTAATAGTCATCAGGATCAAACGAGACCAACATGAAGTTCAATTAAGAAACTTACTAAAGAATTCCTAGAGTTATCATCTTCTGAGCCCTCTATACCAAGCTGAAGTGATTTCTTTAATACTCCTGCAAGGTATTGTTCTGCTAGTTATTAATTTATCATATACACATTAAATGCAGTCTATATGTAAGACAGAAGTGATAAAATCATTGTGAATATCTCGACAGAGGACAGATATTATATACTTCCAGTTCAGTTGGATCTTGGAAAACCTCCAACTCCGGTCCTATAATTTATTTTGTCTTTATTTTTTTGTCATATTTATAATTAGAAGCTCTGGGCAATATAGATATATTGTTGAGCTGTGGCAAATAATTTTGGAACGTGAAATTGAGGAAGAGGAATGATGTGAAAATAAAACAATCAAAGTTGTCAAATTCCAAACTGTTCCATCACGGGTTCACAACTTCTGGATTCTCAAAAGAAAAGCCATTATAGGCAGAGGACATGCCAAAAATATGAAGTTCTAGACTTGAAAACAAAATACTATTTCAAGATGCCCAACCAAGGAAACATGTAAAGAGAAATGTTTGATATCACAGTATCACACCTTCTATGTCATAGAGAGCTACATACTTGATGCCAATAGTAGAGAACCAGTGTAAAAGCTGCTTGACCTCCATAGTGTTCTTTGTTTCACTGCTGTCTACTGCTACTCCCAAGCACTTAAGTTTCTTATGACGTAGATACTGGTACTTGGGCGACGGCCCGGATGAAATGAGATAGCACTGTAGTTTGTAAGTCAGACATGCCCAATAATCGATGAAGCTGATCATCAAGTGAATGAGGCTCCAAAGCAACCATAGGATGGGCTTTAAAATCATGTGTGATCCAATTATCTGCATTGGCCAAGACAGATACACAAACTGTTACACCCTTCCCCAAAAATGCAACATGAAACGACTAGCATCATTAATCACCTATCTTTGATGGTGGTCATGAAATAGAATTAAAAAATTAAAAGGTTTCATATATTTCTCAGGATGTATTCAAAGAAAATGCACATATCAGCATATATTAATCAGCTAGGATAACAAAAATCAATCAGCTCATAATGGATGTCAAGCAACTCCAGAGTCCAGACGATACAAGAAGATTGACAACGTGCACGCACATAGAACAAAAGAAACATAAACACATTATGTTTCAAAAAAAAACCAAAGAAAAGAAAAGAAACACGCCGTACGATCTTGTATAGTTTTTCAATCAATGAATTTTTTGGAATTGTGCCCATTCGAGAATAAACTTCCACATCAAAGAACAAGTATGACTAAGAAAGGTGCAGCTCCACCAGCTCGTCCGACAGCTGGTAGGCAATCATTTTCTGGCAGGAGGCAGACAACCATATTTCATCTATAATGTAGAGTTATGAACAGGCATAGGATAAACAAAATTAGGAAATTCTTGAAGCAAGTGACCAGGGTGCCCGGGTGAGTGTATCTTGTTGAACACAAAAATAATAATCAAAATCATCAATTAACAAGATCACAGAAAATAGTAGAGTGAGCCAGCTCACGTCCCAAGTTGATACTTCCTTTAGTATGCATAGTATTAAACGCATCTCCTACATTTAGCTTAGCAATGCTACATACATGTTTTGGATAAATTTAAAACCGTGAAAGACAAAACCACATATGCGCTTTCCTTAACAAGTTACATGTAACGAGCCACATTTCTAATTCAAGCAACTGTGCCTTGAAAGGCAAGTCTTAACCACCAATCAATTCACAGACCCTTGATTATGGATGCATCACCCTTGAATATGGCTGCATTATCATGATGAAAAGCACAACTAATGTTAATTAACAGGCTATGAGCCTATGACCACTGATGCAGGATCTGAATGAGTAGCAGGACACATGCGATGCAAGCATGCCATCTTACTAAACCAGTTATGTTCAAGCTGACAAGCTAGTTTGAGCTAATAAAGTGTAGTAAATTTTCAACACCAGACAGATTGCAATGCATATGAATTTTAACTATCCTATTACTCGAACTATTTCTGATAGGAATCTTATTTTCAAAATATTGTCACCTACAACTCTGCATTATGCACGGAAAAGCTACAGCCTACAGGTAACTGTCTCCTATCCTACCTATCGACTGCTACATCCAATCTGCTAGTGCACTCAACTACGAGAATCTATCCCACAATATCTAAGGCTCTGAGCTAACCGGGGCATACCTGACCTACAATCAGGCCCCTCCCTGACCAGAAGGCAGAGCACACGAACACCAATGTCTTCTCCGGACTTCAAATGATCTACAGCTCCAAAGATGTGACCGGGGGGGGGGGGGGGGGGGGGCTCAAGATTCAAGGTTGATCTGCTCCAATACTCTGCTTCGGTGAGCGCCGGCGGAGGCCAACGCGGCGGGCGGCGAGGAGGCGCCGGTGGCGTCGGCGGAGGAGAAAAGCCAAGAGCAGTGTGCGTGGAAATGTGGCAGCGGTATCCATGGGCTCTAATATGGGCTGGTTTGTGTCGGCCTGAACGGACGTCCGATGAATTAAGCCCATTCTTCTTGTTTAAAACTAGCTCAAATTTCGCAGAAATTCCGACGAGTTTGGTCGTCAGAAACGGCATAATTCCACGAATAAAGTTTTACATAGTGAATCACCTGCAAAAAAATTATGCGGACTAAGAAATTGTTGACTAAACGATGCGAGATGATATGCCTCTAGCGACACATTAACTTAGAATGTTAGTGAGCATTTGGACGGCGTAAAAAATAAAATAAAAAATCAATTTCTGTTGTCTACGACACATGTCAAAGTGTGTAAATATGAAAAAGGGCATTGGAAAGGAAGATCAACTCGAGGAGACAATTTTATGGATCGCTGTGCAGTTCAGTTTTGCCCGCAAAAAAAAAAAAAGTGTAGTTCAGTTTCAAGCATTCTGGAAAATGTGTACACGGTCGTAGCTAATTGCAGTGTGCTCTTAGCTCTAAGAATTCCACGACCATCTTTATCGTCAACTGCGAAAAAAAAAATTATGCACGACCATCCAACAATAAAATAGTACTCCAGATGTGTTTAATCATTTTGCCTCTCATTTTAGCTCATGCTACAAAACCCGGAGGCGTCGGCGGAGGAGAAAAGCCTCTCATTTTGTGATTTACACAGTACAACTCTCACACATTCACAACGCACGTACACTCATCTCTATAAACGCATATATGCAAACCCTACTCCTATGAGCATCTTCGAAGACTGAGCTGGCAAATCCTCAGGAAGTCACCACTGTCGCCTTGCTGTCGACGGCCACGTCGCCTACTGCTAAAAGCACAAAGCCATTAAATCCTAGAAAATTCACTTATACAAAGAGTTAAACCCAGAACCTGAGAAGTGCTACTCGGATGCCTTAACCATTAGGTCAAGACCACTTTCACTCATCACGAACACTTTGAACTCTACAATTTCTTACATTAAAAGATGGAGGGAGTACATGACTTAACAAATGTCATAGTTTTTTTTTGGGTTGGGTTGGGGGGGGGGGGGGGCGAACAAATGTCATAGTTGCACATATGTGAATGTCCAAAAGAAGTTAAGACATGAACGTTGTAGCAAAATAACCTCAAACGTGGAGAATACAAAACATAATTCCAATTGCAACAAACAAGGTACTGTGCACCTGGTCTACGCCTGCAACGGTAACCATCAAGGACTACCAAATTAAACACGACAAAAAGAATTCAAAATTAAAATTCAATCCCCCCGATTACCTCCACCTCATTAACGTTCTAATCATTCCGCTCGCGCACGGCCATCGCCGATTGCACCCTCCTCCCTTCCCTCTCGCTCCTCCCCACCTTCCCAACCACCTCTCCGTCCTCCGTCCCCTCCCGGATCCGCGGCCACCGCCCCGAGCCGCGGTCGCCGGATCCGGCGGGGCAGGGCGGCTCCGCCGGTGATTCATATGGTCCGGATGAGTGGGTGGCGTTCCAGCAACCGAGGCGGGGTAGAATTCTGAGAGGAGAAGGACGAGTGTGGATGCGCGTGTGTGGTGGATCAGCGTCGGGAGACCCTGCCACGGTGCAAGGTGCTGCTCGCCGCTTCCGGCGCCATGATCGAGCAGTTCATTAATTTCGTCATCCGGCCGCCGCGGTACACGCCCCTCCCCCTCCCCCGGAAATATTTTGAGCCGTGGCATTTGTTGCTTATGCTCATTCGACGTAAATTATGATGCTGCATTGGATTTAGCCGTTATTATCGTGAATTGAACCGGTGTGTACGGAATTTGACAGCAATCAGTATTTACCTTACAATGTACCAGTTCGGATAGTTTTGACGGAGGATGAGGTCATGAGGAGATTGAAAATAGTTTAGTTATTTCAGCTAGTTTGTACGATGGTACATTGGCACTTGGATTGTGTTACTGCAAATCTTTTCCATGTGCCATTAAAGCCAGGGTTTGGTATAACTGTGATATTAGCTGTAGCCGTATGAGCATGTGCTATGTCAATGCACATAGCTATCAATTCAAGAGTAACTCAAACTGTTGTACGAGTCTTATCTTTCGGAACGTAAATTTGGGAAATACTCGCTGTGATTATGGGATGAGTGATTGTATGTGAATAGTTTACTGTTACACGGTGCTTATTTCTATCACAGATGTCGTGGGCTATGTTCTGAACATGGCCCATTTCTTTATGGAGCAGCTTTGCTTAGAGCTTTGATGTAACAATACAATATAATAACCAATAGTTTCACATTAGTTCTTTTACGCACTAGTTTCCTCTGCTTTAACATACATTCATCATAACAATATATCTAATTGTATAATACACTAAAAAGTTGGATTTATCCCGATATCTGGTCTGGTTGGATTGAATGGTTCCTAGTTTGCAGGTCAGAATATAATCCAGATCAGTATCTATGGGAACCGGAGTTTATCCTTACAGGACGGAAGTACAAACGGCTAGACTTGGAGGCAAGTACGGAGACCAATTATCGAGGTTTTTTCTGTCTTTCATGTTCCGATGAGAAATTTAATGGCCATGATGAACATCGCTGTCTATAACTTTATTGCTATACTTTAACTTGGCAGCTTACAAATCCAAGAGGCCAGACCTTGAAATGCAGTCACTATGTTCCTGCTTACATCCCAGAAAACACTTCCCTTCCATGTGTGGTCTACTGTCACGGAAATAGGTGCTTAATATTTGTGCTCCATGCTTATATATGTTCGACCATTCACAGGGTGTATCCTTCTTTTCACATTCTGATTTTGTGTAACACACTTTATAGTAATACTATACCGTTTTTAAGCCTTTGAAAAGTGAAAACCATCTTACTGGGTTAGTAGCACAGGTTATAACTATTTGTATTCCCTTCTTATTTATGCAATCCAGCAGCTCAAACAAATACTGAATTGCCTTTTTTTTTTAACTCAATGCAGCGGATGCCGAGCAGATGCAAATGAAGCCGCTGTAATACTTCTTCCTTCAAATATCACTGTTTTTACACTAGACTTTTCTGGGTCAGGTCTATCGGGTGGGGATTATGTCAGCTTGGGTTGGCATGAGGTATGTAAGCAATAGAAGTGTTATTCTTACTCCTTCAACATCCATATTTTGTGTGACCACATTATTCTGGCATTCACAACTTACTGTAGAAAGAAGACCTCAAATGTGCAGTGACATGTCTGCGGGCCAATAAGCAAGTTTCCTGTATAGGCCTTTGGGGGCGATCAATGGGTGCTGTTACAAGGTAATTGTTATTTGGATAAATTACATGCTCTTTTAATTTGTCACTGGATCTTTAACAGTTTTATTATCTCATTTCTTGTGATTGTCATACACTGTTTCGTTGAGCAATGTGTATTGCAAGAACTCGTGATTCTTACATTATGCTCTTCTATTGACATGCTTTAGAACGCTTTCAAGCTCTCCTTTATTTTCATGCCATGGCTCAAAATTTTCATCACTGTTTGATGGAATTTCCCTGTAATTCATTACAATAGTTTGTATGCCAATGTAATACAGCCTGCTGTATGGAGCAGAAGACCCTTTAATCACTGCCATGGTATTGGATAGTGCTTTCACTAACTTGTACGACTTGATGTTGGAACTTGTCGACGTTTACAAAATTCGAGTTCCTAAATTCACGGTATGTGCTTCTTCTGCAGAATATGTCACTCTCCTGTTTCTGACAAACCATCATGCTATATGTGTCCACAAAAGAAAAATGAAACTGTAATGGCCCATGAGAGTGCTAGATAAAAGTGTGTGTTACCATAATCTCTGAAACACAGTAGATATGTTTAAACGGGGAACTGGCATCCAGTGTATTTTTGACATAAGGCCCCAAGCCCCACACATAATCGTCGTGCTGGAAGTTATTTCCCAACTATTTTGTGTTCATAGTCCCTAACTTTTAATACAGAAACCAACAAGCCTGTTGCTTTCCTTCTTTTCTCTTTATAGTTCGTTTTATTTTGATATAGAGTTAATAGATGAGTCTGCTATGGGACTAACATTGGGTAATGCATAAATGAAAAATGCACTTACTAGATGTTGTGATTTGTTAAGTTTTATATCATCATGCATTCTTGCCATGCAAATATTTTCTGCAATTCTAGGGCCTAATGCTGTTGTTATTGCACAATTCTAATGGTTTGTTCTGAGTTATGCACATTCAGGTTAAGATGGCTGTACAATACATGCGGCGAATCATCCAAAAAAGGGCAAAGTTTGACATTATGGATCTTAATGTTTTAAAGGTATACTTTCTGAAACATATATTAAAGATGGTTGTGAAAACTTGCATGAGATATTTTCCATTACACACTGCTGGCTAATTAAATATAAAAGGTTTCCTTCTAAGTACTGTTTGAATAGTGGCTCCTTAGATGGTGGTCGAAAAGATTTCCTTTGAAGTACTGTTCGAACAACTAGAACCACGTGTTCATATTGTAGAATAAGGGCATGTTTGGCAGGGCTTCAGATTCTGTAAAAAACAGATTCTGCATTGGATTCTGAGGTAAAACATATTCTCTTCTTCCGGATTCTATGTCAAAACAACTTCTCCAGTTATGCCGTTTGGCAAAACAGATTATCCTGATATTCCTTAAATAGATTATGCATGTGAAATGACTTATCTATCCCTACCGTTGGAGTTCTACTTTGTCCACACTTTTAAAAAAGTAAATATAGTCTAAGTTTGCAAAAAAATATATATATTTGAACATTTTTCTTTTTCAAAAAAGTTTGCAAAATATAATCAAGTGTGGTCTAGTTTCGAAAATCTCATCGCAACGGTGTAATTGGTTCGTAATTTGAACATTCAGTTTGTAATCTACGGAATTTTTAAACAAACATAAGTGTGTTTTTGTCTGATGGGCCCACCAGAATCCATCAGAAGCTACAAATAGCAGCTTCTGCTTCCACATTGAAATCCAGAATGGATTCTACCTTTCTCTTGTCCAGAATCCGTTTTGACATGCACCTGTTTGGCTGGTTTTTTTAAGCAGAAGCAGAAGTGGTAGTAGAATCTGTGCCAAACGGCCCCTAAGCAGTTTCCATTACCTGCCGGGGCTATGGTTCACTAAACCAAAATTCTGGCAGCTGGAAACCTCCAGAGTTTCCAGTTTCCCAACTGTGACTGTCTGGTTATTTCCAGGGTATTGATTATGTAGTATGAACATCTGTGAATGTTGCACTAAGTTGCAGTACATCTGAATAACCTTCAGATACTTCAAATAAATCTGACTTGAGTGATCTCTGTTTCTTAACCAGTTGGCTCCCAAGATGTTTATTCCTGCATTATTTGGACATGCTTTGAATGACATGTTTATTCAGCCTCACCACTGTGATAATATTCACCTGGCATACGGGGTAAATATTTATGTAGCTTGTTTTATCTTTCATGTCTACTAAATAATGCTTTTCGTCTTTCTGCCAAAAAGGACCTAGTTATTTTGTTATTAATTGTGTGTTTATGTGCAGGGAGACAAGAATATAATAAAGTTTGAGGGTGATCACAATTCCCCAAGATCTCAATCGTATTATGATGCAGTCTCAATATTCTTTTACAGTATTTTGCACCCTCCTCAGCTGCCTACAGCACGCTCAAATAAACTACATAAGGGAGCTTATAAAGTTGAAACCATAACTAATGAGGTAAAATTCATGAAAAATCCATTTAAAACTGAACGTTATCTTATATGGTTTGACATGCTTCCAAGGAATCATATTTATCTTTGATCGCTGTTCCAGAGTTTGTTCTTTGAAATCATCAATGGTATGCGGTCAGCTGGTACGGTTGCGTGCAGTTCATCAGCAGATGCACCTAAAATCCCAAATGGTGTGATACAGTTCCCTCTGCTGCCTGTGTATTGTAAAACTATTGCTTGTATACTAATGGCTTTACCCTATCTTTTTCAGCCAGAGGATCTGTAGTTGAATTGTTGTCCGAGAGCATGAATCAGATGTCCATCAAGAATGAGACTGACTTGGTAGGGAACCTGATGTTTTGTATGTGTTTGATATGAAGACTTTTTCCTTATATATTTCTATTAAATGCAGGATTTTCTTTTAGATGAAAATCATAACCTATCCGAGATGGACGGGGACAATGTTGGATCACATTTGCAGGTAAAGTTATTTATGAGTTGGTTTAGTAGTACCTTTAACCTTTGTTAGAGTAAACCTTGTGTTCCTGGAATAATCTAGAATGTAGTACAGTGTTGCTGGAAACTTGTAGAAGGGCTACTGTAGCAAACCGACCGACTGTAGCTGGCACCTTCTAGAGACTAGGAGAAGTAGCAGCCCCCCCCCCCCCCCATGTACTATAAATAGCACCTAGTGTGCAATGTAAAGAAGTGCCTCTAGTTGCTAGCTTGCTGCCCAGCACCCCCCTTAGACCCAACAATTGGTATCAGAACCAGGTTAGATGTAGACATCGCCGGAGGCGTGCTGTTGGTGGCCGGCACAAGGCGGCGTGTGATGCTGGTTGTGCCACGCTAAAGGTCGCCGCATCGTTTGTCGGTCCGTGCTTGCAAACTAGTGGAGGCCCTGCGGTAGTGGATCATGTGTTGGTCCTGCCGGGGATGATGCGCTCAATGGCGTGTGTCGCTGGAGAAGAGTGGCATGTGTCGCCGGAGAAGATGGAGGAGGGTCGTGTGGTGAGGAAGCTCCTGCGCGTGCTCCCCATGAAGTGAAGAACAACAAGGATTAGGGGGAGATTGTTAGTGTAATCCTTGTTGGCTGTTTGTTTGAGTCGTGTTAGTGGTGGTCTGCATCGTTTGAGTCGTGCATGCAGACCACCACTAACACGACTCAAACAAACAGCCAACAAGGATTACACTAACAACCTTGTATATTTTGGAAGTTATTAAGCATCATGTGATGCAGTCTCTTACATTCCACTGGTTATAAGTGAAGGCCATTCTCTTAGCAAGCAGCAGGAAGTGAGCTTTTATACGCTCCCCTTTTGTAAACTGTCTGATGGTTATCTCACTTTCTTATAGGACAAAACAAGCAGGAAAAATGAGGAGTCTTGCTCGTACACAAGCTCCAATAGAGAAAGTTTGGGCAGATGTTCATCTTTTGGAGCTGCCAGTGATGGATCATTGTCGGGCGATGCTAATGATAAGCACGAGGTGCGCTGCTTTAGTTCCCTAATGTATACATGCAATGCTCAAACCACGATGAAAGTAGGAAAGTCGGACGATTATGTTTTGTGAAATACAAATGCACATGATTCACTTGTTTCCCTTTGGTCTGTTTCATCTCAATCAGAGTTCATCTTGTTGCCAGTGACTTATATGGGCTTCAAACCATTGAAAATTAAATAGCACTTTGAAGTGATTAATGGGGAAAATGTGCCGATCTGATTATTTGCTGTGTGCATTGTAGAATATGACAGTAAAGGCTTTGGCTACACCACTAAGGCAGAAACCGAGTAAACCAGTCCAGAAAACGAAGGAGAAGAAGATCCAAGCACTATGGAAGAAGCTGAAACGCGAGAAGGTGGAGATAGGGGATAGTCTATCTCAGCGTTTCAAGGTGTGCCTTGGGCACAAGAGGACTAAATCCTCTGGAGTGGCTACAACTTGATAACCATGACAAGCCTGCTTTGAACCACTGATCCACGAACAAGAATTTACCCTGATTCTGACCTACCTTCACAACCAAGCTGTAACCTTAGGTGTATATATGTAACATAACGCCACGCCGCGTGCCAGGATGCTCAAAAGCTGAGCACATCATTGTATCATCTCTTGTAACTCTGCCCGATCTTTTTTTCGCCTGCACTTACCAGCCATTTGCTAACACGCTTTGATCCTGTAGATTGTCATGTTGTAACAGCAGTGCAACGCTTGGGGGCAACTATTTCGTTTCCACCCTTGAATCCGTTTGAGGGAAAGATTTGTTTGTTATCGCACGTTTATATAACCTGTGACTGGCAAATGCATTGCTTGATTCATTCGATGCACCATACCTATAACTTACGAAATTTCATGAATGTGCAAGCGAATTAAATGTGATTATTGAACTGTAATGTGTACTTTATGGTTCCAAATAAATAATTGTTGTTTTTCCTTACCTTTCACAAACGACAAGCGAGAAGTACTAGCAACCCCTTAACAAGCTTCACTGTGCGTAGGAAAGAAAAGCAGCTCCCAGTTTCCGGTGCTGCCTTTGACCATTCGTCTCTCATCAATCCAACGAATTGCCTACCTGTCCCCGTCTCATCTGCCAAGAATTTGCAGCACCGTCAAGTTTGATGTGGAACGTACTACTGAGTACTGTGTACTGTCTACATAATGCTTCCGTTGACGTATCAGTCGCTCCATGTGGGAAAAATCAGCCGTTGCCGGATCAGGAATGGCGTGTGGGAGACGGACGCGCCATTTTGGGCGCGACGGAGACCGGCCGCCGAACCTCTCGAGTCAAGGCAAGCAGTGCGCGAGACGACGCGGCGCTCTATCAATTCGGCAGCCATACGTACATGCATTTGCTGTGTGACAGGACAGCAGAACGTGATCAGGGGATCACTCGTGGTACAATCCTATGGGGTACAATACAAGTAGCGGCGTCATGTCATCAAGCACAAGCAGTATCTGTCTGCCTGGCTAACCCAACACCATCAGGCCATCACGATCCGTGAACATGGCAATGCGCTCAGCCTCAGCGAGCTCCATGAAGCTGCTGCTGCTGCTGCTGCTGGCCTCGTCCGTGTCCATCGCGGCGCTGGCGGCCAGCAGCACGGAGGCCGGCGGCGGCGGCGACGACGAGGCCGCGCTGCTGGCCTTCAAGGCCGCCGCGGCGGCCCACGGCGGCGGCGCGCTCGCTTCGTGGACGCGGCGGAACGGCACCGCCGGGTCATTCTGCGGCTGGTAGGGGGTGGCGTGCCGTGGCCGGCGGGTGGTGGCGCTGAGCCTGCCGTCCCGCGGGCTCGCCGGCGTCCTCTCGCCGGCCATCGGCAACCTGTCGTCGCTCCGGTTGCTCAACCTCAGCTCGAACGCGCTCAGCGGAGGCATTCCCGCCAGCCTCGGCCGGCTGCGCCGCCTGCGTGTCCTCGACCTGAGCTACAACGCCTTCTCCGGCGCGCTCCCGGCGGCCAACCTGAGCTCCTGCGCGGGGCTCACGGTCATGGCGCTCCGCTTCAACCGGCTCCGCGGCCACGTGCCCTCCGAGCTCGGGGACAGGCTCGCTCACCTCCGGGTCCTCGACCTGCGGGGCAACAGCCTCGCCGGAACCGTGCCGGCGTCGCTGTCCAACCTGTCGTCGCTGCGCGTCCTGGACCTCGGGTTCAACCGGCTCGCCGGCGCCATCCCGCCGGGCCTCGGCGGCCTCCGTCGCCTCCGGTACCTCAACCTCCTCAAGAACACCCTCTCCGGCGAGCCCCCCGCCTCCCTCTACAACCTGTCTTCGTTGGAGAGGTTGCAGCTACAGGGGAACGTTCTCCGTGGCGGCATTCCGGCGGACATCGGCGGCAGGTTCCCCAGCATGGTGGTCCTCAGCTTCTCCGAGAACGAATTCACCGGCTCCATCCCTGCTTCACTCTCCAACCTCACGACGCTCCAAGTGCTCGACCTCTCACCAATCTTCTAAATAGCCGGGTATAGCCACCGCTATAGTGTCGTACCCCAACTCTCGAGTACTCTGTGTATCATGTATCAGTCCCTAGATCAGTAGCTGATACGCACAGGAACACAGATATGGTAATCAAAAGCATACTTCGAATAGGTAAATAGGTATAGTACCTGATATATTGAGCGTTTAGTGACGATACGACAAAGATGCCAAAATATCTAAGTCCTTCCGTCAAATAAAGGCGAAGCAATCACATACACACAGCGGAAAGCACGACTCAAGCCACAGGCAGACTTGAGAAGCATAACCGAAAACCGAAGCGTCGTCGCCTCCTACGATGACTTCTACTAAAAACAACATTCGCAAACGCGTGAGTACATAAGGTACTCAGCAAACCCTAACACAAGGGGTAAATATATGCAAGGGTATAAACAAGGATGAGTCTGAGGTTTATCATATTGGCGGAAAGCCAATTTTGTGCAAAAGTTGTTTTTGAATTCAAAACAGTTCGCAAACTACAGTCATATATTGTTATTAGATTTAGTAGGGTTGGTTGGCTCTGGGGGAGATGCAATCCATCCCGCTAGTTCCCAATTTTAAGTGCTGGCAGGAAACCAGCGCACGGCTCCACGCCGATGTTTTCCAAAAACACGCCAAGGATAACTCACACAGGAAAGACTAATCATTGTGTGGCCATAGCTTTCGCGTTGTCCAATACCGTGGAACACGGCTATCCGGATAGATTCTTATCCTCTGCAGAGGTTGTACACTTTCCCCACAAGGTACCCAGTCCTCCCCACGGCCAATGGCTTGGACTGGATACTAATGGTTCTGTACTTATTTGGCGTCACCACGGCACCACTACGGAAAATCTGCAACCAGGGGCTTCCATCATCATATAACAGAAAGGCCAAAGGTCAGAATTGTCTCCACATGCCGGACTCGACGCCAACCTCGTCGAGCCTTCTCCTGGCTTCCGTTTGTCACTCCAGCCTCCTGGTGGGTACCGGGTGAACGCTATAGTAGGGTGTGGTTCCAAACCTTTCCCATACAAGGCTTGTGGTTGTACGAAGGGTGCTAGGCCAGGCGGCACATGAACCGGTCCTTATACGACCGAATCAGGCATCTTCAATAGCCAATCCTCACGAGGAAGGGCATCCCAGAGATAGCCTCCCCACTGAGGACTACCTCGCCTGATCCCGCCAAAACATCCCCCACTATGGGTTGCACTTTATCATCAAACCCACCCATTTTCACATTTACTCACACCGCCAAGCACTCACGCATTTTAACACAAAAGCATGTGAGCAAGATTAATTAAGTACACATGTGACAGGTCCTAAGCAGCATTTTGATTCATCACATCATTAAAGAATTATTGATGTGAGTTCCTAGGTTTAACAAGGATTCAGGGTAAGCAAAAACAAGGCATGGCAATCAACAAGTACTTAGAACATACTAAGCATGTAAATCACTTTTAAATACCATGCATACTTTATTTGAAAGCAGGCTCTAAGTGGGTTTTCTTTGCAATCATAGGATCAATATGATCAAAGGGAGTTAGGGCTTGCCTGATATTCGCTTTCCTAATCTTTAAGTTCTCGGTCTTCAGTCTGTTCCGTCAAAGTTGATGCTTTCGAGTCCTTTCTTGAAGCTCGTATCCTTCGACGGGTCTCGATATAAGATTCCTTGACGAGTGCTTGGATTATTCTGGCTCTTCCTCGATTCTCGCGTAATCTAACGCATAGAAATACTACGCATAAATAAACTACCGCAAAAGAAAATAAAGGGCGAAAAGAGCCGAATAAGATCCAATTAACTCCAATAAACTCGATAGAAAGCAAATGAAGAACAAAAGACTCAAAACAAGGATGATGCATCCAGTTTTACTTTAACAAGATTTTGTTATCTTAAAAAGGCCATTAGAGGTGATGCATCGTACTCTATGGCTTTTGGTGTAAATGAGGGATGCTAAACACGAAGAGGAGAGCAAGAGCATGAATGCATGAAGTGACTGGGACAGCGTGTGTACGTGTTATTCGTACATGCGTGGCACTAGCCTTCATACAGGTAGTAACCTATATAAGGGTTCATGCAACACGTGTACGAAGTGCAAGGTGTGTCAGGTTAGGGCTCCTATACCTTATATCGTTAACTAATGATGATTTAGCTATTAATTACTTACTAGATTGATTAATTACTAAGACTAAGTTATTATTGATTGGTTGTCATGCGTCGGACGCACGACGATGGTACGTGCACGTGAGCATGTATGATATGCATGCACGACTGCAGATAAAATACCAAGAGCAATTAAAGACAACTGACAATTAAGATAACAACGAATGGATAACTCCAATAAGATCCAACAAAAAGGGCACTTGTAACAGAAGACGACGAAATGATAAGGTTTGGTAGGATTTGGCGAGGGCTTTGGAATAGGTATTGCAGGCATTGTTGGGTTAAGTTTGATTGAGCGATGATCGATCAGGGCTAGATTTGGAATTGAGTTCGTGATAGAAGGAGGTTATTAGATTTTGAAGTGAAACGACATAAAAGATCGTTAGGTTCAAGGCTAGCGAGCGAATGAGTAAATAGGTGATACAAGGATGAAGCGGGGTGTATGTGGTGATGTGGAGGGTACTAGATAACTAGTATCACAGGATTGGTTAGGTTTTGGATAAATAATGATTGCGATGTGCGAGACATGGCATAACTGCCGGAAAAAGAATATAATATGAGAGAGGGTTTTAGGGCATTGATGATGTCTAGGTATAGTGTGGGGTTCCAAGAATAGTACCGTGAGGTACTTCGCGTTTCTACGAACGCGTGGGCGCAAGAATCGCCCAAAACGGAGCTATGGTTGAAAAGATATGGGCATTTGAAGTTCTGAGGCTTGGCTGTAATTATAAAAAGGTTTTAGGGGCTTAAAGATAATTACAGAAAGTTCTAGGGACCTTTCTGTAATTAAAGAAAAGGTTAGGGACCTTGGTGTAAGAAGTCAGGGGCTAAAATATAATTATAGAAAAGTTTAGGTACTTTTCTGTAAAAAGGCAGGGCTTAAACATGATTATTTAAAAGGTCAGGGGCTTATCTGCAAAATGTACAGGGCCTGGGATTTCCAGGGTTTTAGGAATTATTTTTGTATTGGAAATGTTTATTGCGTAGTGCTGACGCAATAAAGGGGGTTATCGATTTAAAATAAATCAGAAAACCTGGTGGACTGGGTCCACAGGGTCCATGGACCGGGACGGGGCGGCGGTCCACCGGTCCACGGTGGACCGGGGCGTCGCGCGCGGCGGCGAGCTGCCGGACTTCTCGTCGGAGGCGGCTGCGAGCGGCGAAACGCGACGCGGACAACTCCTACGGAATCTACGCGCAACGGGGGTGCTTCCTGTGCATGATGTCGACGTCGGGACGCCATGGAGAGGGAGATCGGGCTCGCCGGAGAAGAAGGTGCGCCGGCGAGGAGGGAAAAAGAACCGAGCTCGTGCGCGCGGGGCTTAGGTGCTCGGTCGAGCGGGTGCGCGAGCGTGCGCGGGAGGAGGTGCGCGGGTCTGCTAGGCCGAGTGTGGCCTGAAGGGCAGCCGCCGACGAGGAGGCCATGCGCTGCGGTGGCGGCTCGGTGCGGGTGCTCGCGAGAGGGGGAGGGAGGAAAAGGAGAGACGCAGGAGTGAGAGGGGAAGGCGGCGATGCTCACCGTGGGAGCGGTGAGGCCGGAGGAGGTCGGGGCACGCGGCGCGGAGGGTCGCCGAAACCCTAGCTCGCCGGGGAGAGAAGAGAGGGAGAGGGGAAACTCGCGGGCGCGGGAGAGAAGGGGGGTCTCGGTCCATTTTATGCGCGGGGTGTCGTGGCGGCCAAGGCGACGGAGACGTGGCCGCCAAGGCGTCGCCGGCAGCGCGGTATGGCGCCGGCGCTGTGGCTGACGTCGTCGACGCGACGCCGACGGGACGCGACGGAGGTGGGCGATGACAGGTGGGACCCGCTCGTCCGCGACTCGGGAGAGGGGTTGGGCTGGCAGGCCGGGGAGTTGGGCCGGGGAAAGCGCGCGGCCCGCTGGCGGGGAAAAGAAAAAAGAAACGCGAATGGGCTGGGCCGGAGGAGAAGAAGAAAGTGGATTCGGCCTGAGTGGTTTAGGGAAAAAGGAAATGGTTTTTCTTTTTTCTGTAATTTGAATTTGAAGAGATTTCAAATTCAAATAAAAACAAAAATCGATCAAACATTCAAAATAAAGCCAATAAAATCCAAAAATGCATATGATGAGATTTTGATGCAGATTTAAATTCAAAATTTTGAAAATCAATTTGGGATTTAATCCTACTTTGATTTTACTTGTTGAAAATTCAAAGGCTTCCAAATTTTAATACATTTTTAAATGAGGACAAACACTTGAGCACAAGTTTTATATTTCAAAAATTTTCATATTCAAACTAGATTTAATTTATTTAGCGAATTTTATTTTGAAAATTCATTTCAAGGTGAGAGGTTGGACAAAATTTTTAATTTGGAGTGATTTTTATTCCTTTTTATTTTCTTTTCTCCTTTTTCTTTTTGGCTTCAAAAGTAGGGGTGTTACATATAGCCCGCTATAGCCTTTGGGGAGACGAAAGGCTAAGCTAAGCTCCGTTTAGCGCTAAGCCTCATAGCCCGCTATAGCCACCGCTATAGCTAGCTAAATCCGCTAAATTAAGGTGATTTAGCCGGCTAAATGGTGGTGCGGTGAAGACATGAAGCTTTTCATGATGTTTGGAACTTCAAAAGATGATTTATCCAGGTGTTTAAAACTTTGAATGATGATACAATGAAGGCATGAAGCCATCATCGAATTTTAGCCCATAAAAATTTCTTGGTGTCATATTTTGTGTCTAATTATTTACTAATTTTTTAATGATATTGTGAAATTGCTAAATAGGCTTAGCTTTGGCTATAGCCCGCTATAGCCTTTCTTAGCCTTTATGGACATCAACCGCTAAAGGCCATAGCCCGCTATTTAAAACACTGCCTCTCACGGAACATGTTCAGTGGACACGTGCCTCGCGCGCTGGGGAGGCTGCGAGTGCTGGAGAAAACGCACCTGGGCTACAACAGGCTAGAGGCTGATGACAGGGAGGGCTGGGAGTTCATCGCTTACTCTGAAACTGCAGCCAGCTCCAGATGCTGCTGCTCAACAACAACGCCGGTTTCACCGGGGAGATGCCAACTTCTGTAGTGAATCTCTCGACGACGCTGCAAGGCCTCAGCTTTGACGTCACCGGGATCTCCGGGAGCATTCCCTCGAGCATCAGCAACCTGGTCGGTCTCCAATTCCTCGGTGTCGGAGATACTTTCGTATCAGGAGCGATTCCATAGAGCATCGGCGAGTTGGGGAACTTGGGTATGCTAGGATTGTTCAACACCAACTTGTCAGGACAAATACCTTCGTCCATCGGAAACATGTCGAAAATGACAAACCTTGATGCGTACAGCAGCAAACTGCAGGGGCCAATTCCAGCGAGCATAGGGAACCTGAATAACCTGGCAGCCCTCGACCTATCAATGAACAGGCTCAACGGTTCAATCCCTCGAGAGGTTTTTAAACTACCGGCCATTTCCGTTTACTTAAACCTGTCATACAATTCACTATCTGGACCACTGCCATCAGAAGTTGGCAGCTTGAGCAACCTTAACAAGCTAGTTCTATCAGGAAACCAATTGTCTGGTTGCATACCTGAAAGTATTGGGGAGTGTACCGTGCTGCAACAACTTTGGTTGGACGATAACTTGCTCGAAGGAAACATACCCCAGTCTCTAAACAATATTAAGGGTTTGAGTGTGCTGAACCTGTCCATGAATAAGTTGTCTGGTGTTATTCCTGATGCAATTGGTAGTATCAACAACCTGCAGCAATTATATCTGGCACATAATAATTTCTCAGGGCCGATCCCGGCAGTTTTGCAGAATTTGACCTCATTGTCAGAATTGGATTTGTCATTTAACAATCTTCAAGGGGAAGTGCCAAATAGAGGAATATTCGCAATCTTGGCAAACTTGTCAATCACTGGAAACACTCAGCTATGTGGTGGAATAGCTCAGCTTCATTTAGCTCCATGCCGCGTGAATTCAGTGAAAAAGAACATAACAGGGAAGTCTCTTACAATAGCCCTGGCAACAATTGGTGCATTCTTGTTTTTAGCTTTTGTTGTTGCACTCATTCTGTTGGTCCATATGAAGCTTATAAGAAAGAAGAATAGCCGATTCCTACCACCAGTAATTGAGGAAAGACATGAAAGAATATCTTATCATACATTAGCAAATGGAACCAACGAATTTTCAGAAACCAATTTGCTTGGTAAAGGAAGCTTTGGGGCAGTCTACAAATGCACTTCTCAAGATGATGGAACTATTTTTGCTGTGAAGGTTTTCAACCTTGAACAATCTGGATCTGCTAGAAGTTTTGTGGCTGAATGTGAGGCACTGAGAAGGGTTCGTCACCGTTCTCTCATAAAGATCATCACTTGCTGTTCAAGCATCAATCAACAAGGTCAAGAGTTCAAGGCACTGGTTTTTGAGTTCATGCCAAATGGTAGCTTAAATGGCTGGCTTTATCCTAAGTCCGAAATTATTGATAGGAGAAATACTTTAAGCATAGAATAAAGGCTAGACATTACGGTTGATATCGTGAAAGCTTTGGATTATCTTCATAATCACTGCCAACCACCAATAGTTCATTGCGATCTCAAGCCAAGCAACATCCTTCTTGCAGAAGACATGAGTGCCCGAGTTGGAGACTTTGGTATATCAAGAATACTTCCAGAAAGTGGAATTAACATTCTGCAAAGTTGGAGTAGAACGATTGGAATGAGAGGCTCCATTGGTTACGTTGCTCCAGGTAACTAAAATCATTGTGTTTTGGCCTCTGTTCGTTACTCCTAATTCTTATGTTAACATGATCACTGATATTTGTTTTTTGTGGAACAATCCTAGAGTATGGCGAAGGTTCTCCCATCTCAACTCTTGGTGATGTTTATAGCTTCGGCATACTGCTGCTTGAGATATTTACAGGAAGATGCCCAACAAATGACATGTTCCGAGGTTCACTGGATCTGCACAAGTTTTCAGAAAATGCTCTTCCAGATAAAATCTGGGAGATAGCTGATGCAACGCTGTGGCTACATACAGAAGTCTATGATAACAACAAAAGGCAGGTAATTGAGAAATGTTTATTTTCTGTCATTACACTTGGAGTGTCCTGCTCGAAGAGACAACCTAAAGAACGGACACCGATACAAGATGTAGCCATTGAGGTGCGTGCTATCAGAGACTCGTTCCTCATGTTGTCCTGATCTCTTGTGGAAAAAGGAGGAACATCAACAGCTATGCAATCTAAGATGATTTGCAACTACAGTAAATAATTAAGTACAGCTGAAAATTGGGTAGGATGCCTGAGATGATACCTACCTGCAGTAACTGTAGGGCGTATGATGTTGCAGGCTAGCAGCTTAGTAAATGTAATAAATAAAATAAAATCCAAAGTTTACCGGTGCTAATGACCTTTTGTACAGAAAATTATCGAAAATCTCTAGAGTTAGAATCCTATGAAATCTGATGATGTGGGATGTACAAGCAGCATTTTGCAACGAAAGTATAAGCAGCATGGAACAGTTGTATACGGCACATTGCAAATTCCTGGGGGCAATCCAGCAGTTATACGAAAATTGACATTGTTGCTGAAATCGGATGTGTCCATCAACAATTTGCAAGGTTTCAAATGGATATGGAGCACCTTTCAAATGACAATTTGCAGTTATACGAAAATTGACAAGGATGTGTCCACAACCTTTCAAATGGATATGGAGGACCAAAGTGACAAAGAAACTGAAAATCTTTATTTGGCTCATGTTTCTAGACCGACTCAACTCCAGAAATCTACTCAAAAGAAGAAATTACAAAATTGATGGTGATGACTACTCTTGCGTCCTATGTGATGACAATGTAGAAGAATACACGTATCATCTATTCTTCCAGTGCCTTTTTAGTGTCAACTGCTGGAACTTCTTTGGGATTACATGGAACCACAACCTGCATTTCTTCCAGACCATCCAAAGAGCCAGGCAGGAATGTCAGCACAACTTCTTCATGGAAGTCTTTGCAATAGCAGCTTGGGAGATCTGGAAACAAAGGAATGACACCATTTTCAGAGGAGCTACCCCCTCCTTCCAATCTTGGAAAACTGCCTTCATCAGAACTGTCAAGCAACAGATGTATAGGCTCAACAGCGAAGACAAAGAGTTAATAAATGATTGGTTAAACAATCGTCTGTAATTATCCAACTCAGTTTTTATTTTTTTCCCCTTCTTGATCCAAACCACTACCAATTGTATATATTTATATAAGGTTTGGATCTCGCTCTTTTCCCTTTGGCCTTCACCATTGTATAGTTCTGGGTGCTGGGGCTGTACTCTTCTTTTACCTTTTCTGTTCTGTTTCTTCGGTATTTATTTTTTTAATATATATACCACAGTAGGGGTTTCCCTAATGTCATTTCCTAAAAAAACAATTTGCAAGGTGATTTGCCAAAATGATGAATTTTCAATGAATTAATTTAGAGTCGGTTGCTAAAAGTGGCAGTCTATTTGATATAAGACCTTTTCAGGTCCTCAAAAAGGGAGGAGGCTTCAAATGGTACCAAATACCAATAATATTTAACATAGCCATATCTCCTGGAACGGCATCAGAAAAAGAGCCAAGCAATATTTACCATTTCTAGTATATGTCAGTTTATTATATCAACAACTTACTTTCTATTTCACTTTCTACTGCAACTTAGATGATTCAAATGTACGAGGATGCATATTTACTTAACAAAAAAAATCACTTTCTATTTCTCTGTTCGACCCTAAAATATTTAGGTCAGTTTTACAAATTATGTAGAATTGGTCAAATTATCCTCTAATAAGTCTGTCGGTTTCGTTTTTGTTTGTGAAGTTTTATTTAATTTCAAATTTTGTAAAACTATAGCCCTATGCTGTGTCACTGCTTTGGTGATAAATTTTTGACCGGCATAATCTTGCAAATGGCTACTGTGGAATTTATCCATCCAACACTCGAATGCCAAGGACAGTGATCTTTCTGACGTCATCAATCAATCAAGAAGAGAGACGTTTCTTTCTCGGAGCGAGAGCGCGACGCGGGCGTTTCACGCCGCGCGTGTCCGCGCCCTCGTCGGCTCCCCACCGCCCTCGGCGCCCAACACGCTTCGCCTCCCTCCATCCACCACCAGATCCCCACGCGCGCATCCTCTCCTCCCATCACCGCAGCCGCGCCTCTCTCGTCCTCCTCCCTCCCGCCCGCAGGCGCTCCCCGCTCGTCGATCGCCCTCGTGCCCTGAAGCGGAGAGAGTGCAAGGGATCGGTCCCGTCTTGGATTGATCTTTCTCTTTCTTGGTAAGGAGCACTAGGCCCGATGGATGTTCGTCTCGTTCCGAGATCGTTTCCTCATAAGAGCTTTCGAATTTCGGAATTTGCTTGAACGTGAACCTACATCAGTTTGTTACGAATTTGTTTGCCGCGTAGGTCGGGGTATCTGTTCATTTTCTTTTCACCAAATTTTTGGGTTACATTACGTCCTCCCGAGGTTGCTTGAGAATTTGGTAAGGGCAATGTGCGCATTCTTAGCCTTGATTTACCGCCATTGGCAAGTTTATTGTTTCTCCAATAGTGACTCCAGGTTACATATTTTGCTCCTTGTGTTGTTTGTTCATTCTCACTTACGTTTTTGAAAGTGTGCGATGTTTTGATATCTGTTTCTTTCATTTTTGCCCACATTACATTGTTAGCATTATGAAAGTTTGATTGTGGATAGGCAACAGACTAGGTATGGTTCTTCAATCTCTTTATTTAATTTCTTGATCAAAGGATGCACATTATCAAACTGCCAGTGTTATTATAGTCTAAGCACGACCCCTAAATGGCTGTACATCTCAACATTAGATAGTGAATATTGACTAATTTCTAATCCTAAATATTATTTGCACCTTCAGGTAAGAAACTTTTGCCATCGTAGAAAATCTCCATATTTGCTGAAATGGGAGGTGTCGTTGGACACGGTGACTCGCCAAGGAACAGTTCGCCAGCATCAAAGTTGGAGAAGAAGATGGTTGAAGCCATGCAGCAGAGGGCACAACTAGGAACTTCTGTGAAGTCGTTCAATAGCGTTATAATGAAGTTTCCTAAAATTGACGAGAGCCTGAGGAACTGCAGGACTATCTTTCAGCAATTTGGTGAGTTGTGCTTCTTTCTGGAGCAGTTCTATTATACAAACCATGCCTTTCATTAAAAGGGCGAAACTTTAAAATAAGTGATGCCCTTGAACTTTGAAATCAGTATCGTCCTTAACTTTTTTGTTAGTTTTGCATAGTGTTTAAGACTGTTGTTGAAATAAAGATAACCAAAATACAGAGATGCGTTGAGTTCCCGAACATAGTATTATTATCTGGATCAATTAACACATAAAGGTAACTGAGGCAGTTTTTATATCACTTATTATGCATCAACTTCACTAAAGGACGATCGTTTGGATCCAGTATATCTGACGGCCTTTTTTTCCCATCAAAGGGACTGGATAAACTCAACCTGTCTGAATGGAGAAAAAGTAGTGACCAATTTGTCACATGTGGTATTTCACCAAACTACCCAGTATTTTATTTTATGTTCTGAATTTTCTTTATGCAGATGAAGATTCCAATGGTGAAATTGATCAACAGGAACTGAAGCATTGTTTCCAAAAGTTAGATATAGAATCCACAGATGAGGAGATAAAAGATCTTTTTGAGGCATGTGACATATATGAACACATGGGCATGAAGTTCAATGAGTTTATTGTCTTCCTGTGCCTTGTTTATCTCCTCAATGATCCGGCAGTTTCGGAAGCAGTATCCTCATACAGTAAAACATAGGAATTTTTCTCGTTCTCTCTTGTCTGCAGTGTACGAAGTTCACTTAAGTAACATTTATCATTCTTATGCTGTGTGTTTATTGGTTGCTTGGAGCTAATGATGAGCACACTAATATGTGCACTTGCATACTGTAGATGAATATTTGTAGGAGCCATTCCTTCTTTTAGCATAGCACATATGCCTCATGTCAGACTACTCTGTGAACACATATCATTATCTGACATGAAGTTTTAATTCTTTGTGATAAATTTCAATTCAACAGATGCAATTTCCTTCTTTATTTTGGTTTCATCGCTGTATACATTCTGTGCATGATAGAAGGGCTCATAAGTGGATACGTTAGTCATTCCCGAGTTGAGATTTCATTTTATCTGTTTCTTTGTTATGTTCTAGATATCTTTGATGTCCTTGACTTGATGCTTTAGAGAAAAAGAATGGGATTGGGACAACTTGAGCCAACATTTGAGACACTGGTTGAGTCATTTGTTTTCTTGGACAAGAACAAAGATGGGTATGTCAGTAAGAGCGAGATGATACAAGCAATAAATGAGACCAGTGCAGGAGAGCGCTCTTCTGGGCGCATAGGAGTGAAAAGATTTGGTTAGTCATCTTCCATGTTCCATCATCAGCCCACAACACCTCATTTCTAACTTTTGAAACATTGAGCAGACTGTGTCGTAGGTTTATCAGTGGAATTTTTTTTTGCTATATTTAATTTATTGTATGTTCGTGCACCATTGCTTTGTCCCCACCCTTGGTAGTTTGAATGAAGCACCATAGTATAATGGTATGATTTTGATCTCATATTTTGAGTTCTTTAGGAAGATTGTTTCCAAGGCTCCCAACCCTAAGATTGATCGTTCCAGTTAAAAATTTGTCTTTCCTTTCATCATCAATAATCAACGACTAGCAATCAGGCCCTAATATTATTGGTGAAATGCTTATATAATCAAATTATGATTTTTTTCCCTGTTTCAAGATGATCCTTATATTTACTCTTTTGGCGATTCCAGAGGAAATGGATTGGGACAAGAATGGGACAGTGACCTTCAAGGAATTCCTCTTCGCTTTTACTCGATGGGTGGGGATTGATGATAATGAAGACGAAGACGAGGATGATGTTGAATGAACCCAACTGAAGATTGGAATGAACCCAAGTCGTTCATGTTATGCTCTCTTACTGAGAATCAAATATTGAACGAGAATTTAAAGTAGCTGGTCATGTTCGTTGGTGTCTAGCGGATCATGGATATTTATGTCCTTGTTGATAGAATGAACCTATAAGTTGCTTACAAAAGTAGTTGTGACAGGAATTTTCTGATAAAAGGATTTAGTTTTGTCCAAAAACAAAGATTTTGCAGGAAGTTGATGTTCTTTCCTTTAAGCCACGACGTTTATATTTTTCGAAAAATGTAGCAGATCCGCTGCGTGAGGACGACAATGCCGATTTCAGGTAATGACATCGTGTTCCTACTGTAGCTGGAAATGTACTCGAATAAGCCAGACTTTGTTTCTAGCTGTAATCCTCTATTGCTTTGGTCTCGTTTTAGACTTCTTGTGTCTTCTTGATTCACTCACTATTCAGAGACTTCCTATATTCCCTTTGGCAAATAAATAGAAAAGAAATTTCTTTGTCCAGCGTCAGTGATGCTGATACCGTGCAAGAGAAGCAGCCAAGCTCGGAGCCGTCGACTCACTATGGAGCCGTGGATCGCGTCGAATGGAGCTAGAGGCTATGCTTTGCGCCGCTCGCAACGATGAACGCTCGCGTATTCGCGCGGGAAGGAAGCTAGGTTGCTTCGTCCTCCCTCCTTCGCTTTCCCTTCCTTTTGCCGTTCTCGGGGGCGGCATCCCTTCCGCTTCCCTCCCAAACTTGCCGAACCGGCAGGCAACCAACCAGAAAGGCACGGAGCACGCGTGATTTTTAATGCGGCGCCAGCTGCAATGGCTTCTGGGCTTCTTGCTCGGCCTCCGGCGCTAGCTGCCTGTCTTCCATGCCCTCTTCTCCTTCTCCTTGTTCACCCGATCGATGGCCATCACCCTCACTGCCACGGGGTTCCGGGTCGACTCGATCCTCGAGCTCGTGCCGTTGCTCCTGCCTTTCGTTCTCGTGGCTACGTGGATCGGCTGCCGCGTCGCGGGCCTCGCGGACCCTATCGTCGTCGCGGCCGTTGATGACGCCGTCGTCGCCGTCGAGGCCGCCGTCGGTAGAGTGATCAAGCTGATGCTATTTCTCGCTGTGCCCGTCGGTTGAGTGTGTGTGATTGTCAGATTGTATTCACTGTTAACCGATGGTCGTCGTCGATCTGTAGCATTTCAGTTTTAGTATCTTTGTTTAGGTAGGATAGGAGTAGGATAGACTTTATTAATAACGGTAAAAGAGTTGTGAAAAGTAAATACAAATTCTGCACTGGTAATTCAATATCTATTGAGAAATTCATTCATCAGTAAAAAGGATCCTCTTGCATATGAATGAATGAAGCCCTTACCGCCACAAAAATAAAAAGGACCTTGACGCCTTTGTTCTTCTTCCTGGTTTCCTTCTCTGCTTCCTCTGCCTTCCCCGTCTCAATTCCTCCTGAAACAATCCTCTCCGATTCCCTTCCTCTCCTCCTCGAACACGGCAAACCATGCTGCAGCGAGCATCAATCAATGCACGTCCCAAGCACGCCCGCTCTCTGTCCGCTACTCCTCGTCGTTGAAGTGGAGGCGGCGGCGGAGCTCGCGGAACTGATTGTCCTCCCCGCCACCGCCGAGGGCCTCACGGTGATTCAAGAGGCAGAATTTTGACCCGAATCGCCGTCCCCTTCCTCCGGTCTCGGAGCATTTCTTCGCGCCGCCCGACCGATTCCTACGCGCCGTTGGAGCTTCTTGGCTTGGGGGCCGCGACAACCGCTTCACCGCGGAGTATGACGAGGCGCGTCAGGGGATACTCGGAGGGTGAGAGAGAGAGAGGGGAGAGCCGGAGGAGGAGCGGAGGTCCGTCCATTCGCCGCGGCGCCCAACTTAAGGGGTTTTATGTAAAATGTTGGATCGAGATTAATAGTCACGATCCATTTTAAAGGGTTTTATGTAAAATACTGGATCGCGACTAAATGAGGGGCTCTTTTGTAAAAGTGAGTGTCCACCGTTCAATAGAAACCGTGCGGTTCAGATTGATCGTGGATGAGCTCTAACCATGGTCATGGCGGCGGCCGTCCGTCACCCCGGCGACCGTACCCTCCCGTCCGCGGTCATGCTGATTCTGAGGACGGCGGCGATGGCGGGGGGCATGTCTTCCTCGCCGCCAGCTTCCAGGCGTGGACGCGAGGTCCTCCGGTTCCTCCCATTGGCGGAAGAGATCGAGGAGATGACGACCACTACTCTCCGTGTCGCGACGTCGGGGAAATCGACGGCGAAGGAAGCAGTGGTGGCCATGTGAGCCAACACCTACCTCGACAATACTGCACAGGGCGTTCCGATGCCGGGGGTTCAACGGAGGTCTTCGACATCCTTCCTTTCCCCTCCTCCGCCTCCGGCGGCGGTGCCGGAGATCTCCCGAGCTCGAGGGCGAGAGGAACAGCGAGTTCAGAGAACAGTTGGATGGGAGCTCCGGAATGGCGCGGCGACCGTCAACCGCTTCGGACCCGGACCCGCGTTAGTCATCTGCACATGCTGCATTGCTCGATCACCACGACGTCGTCATATGTAGCTGCTCATGGTCAGAGACCCGCGCCACACAGTTTCCACAGGAGCGGAGGCAAAGACTACATACACATTTCGCATTGGTCGATTTGGTTTGATGCAGGCATGCAGCAGAAGTCGCTTTGATTTGTTTGCTTTTGATTGCTACTTGCGTCGTGTGAAAATCCTCTGTACTGATCGCCAAATAGATAAGCGCGCTGGAAGCTATATCAAGATCGGAGCTGTGTTCAGAGTTCTTTGGTTAATGATGCAATCCTGCCTTCTCTTTTTGTCTGCACTCCGCTTCCACGAACTTGCCTTTTGTCGTCAAATCATTTTTCTCAAACACCTGCGTTACAGCTTGATCGTTTCCTCTCCGTGAAACATGCATTATATCTACTCTTTTGTTGATTCCAGAGGAAATGGATTGGGATATGGGTGGGACAGTGACAAGGAATACCTGTTTCCTTCAATTCACTGTGTGCGGTTCGATGACCGCGATGACGAAGAGGGCGACTGAAGATTAGCCATTCTGAATAAGCCGTCAGAAGCCCTGCAGCTGTACTCTTGTACTGCAAATCACACTGTTTAGCTGGTGCTCATGTTGGAAGATGACGGCATTGCTGCTGGAGGCTCACCAGTAATCTTGTTCCCATGCCCATGCAAAAAAAAATCATTGCACCAGTCGCTGGAGGAGCAAATGCTGTCACCCGTGGCTTGGAATGTAGTGTAGTGTATGTAGGATTGGGTGGATAGGCCACGGGAGAGCCACAGCTGTAACACAATTTTCCCGATTTGCGCGGGAAGGAAGCATCCCCCTCTGCCCTCCTTTCCCGGACTCTTGCTAAATCCGGGCAGAGAGCACTCGGCCGACCATGCCGGTTCCAGGTAAAGACGCCGCGTCCTCGCCGAGCCATTGTCACGGCCAACTCGAGCGGTGGTCCGGTCGGCCACGACTAGACAGACGGCACTGCGCGGCCTTCACCCGCCACCTCTTCTTATTCGTCGCCTTCTTCTTCTTCTTCTCCCACACGCCTCTCCTCCAGTTCAGTTCTTCCTCTCACTTCCTCCTGCTGGTTCTTGTTCCAGTGGTGCCTGTCATGTGGAACCCGTTCAGCTGGGACCAAGTGCGCTGGGATTTCTTCCTCCCGGGCATGCTGCTGGGCTTTTGGGTCGGCCACCGCCTCGCCGAGAGATTCTTCAACGATCCTGAAGTCGAGGCAGCCGTGGTCGCCGCCGTCGAGGGCGTCTTCGCCGCGGCCTGTCGGGTGATCAAGTCGCTGCTGGTAGTCCCGGCGCCTCGCCTATGAGCGTGCGTTATCTCACTGCCTGTGGGTGGTCAGCTCAGTTCAGGTGTAGCAGTTCAGTGGTGGTGGTACTGATAAATTAATGAAATAAACTAGGATTTGCTTGCTCTTCGTTCGTGTTTTACTTTGATTCTTTTTTGAGCGCGGGTTTTACTTTGATACGATATGTGGCTAGAAACTTTGAACCGAATGGCTACAATCTTGCGCCCGTACTTGTGATCCTCACCTGAAATGGAATCCATGGCAGGCTTCATCTTAAAAAAAAAAGGTGGATTATTTAGGTGTATGCCCCCTCACGTAGTAATGTCTATGAACTTTCGTCAGTTGCCACTCTCAGATCCCAGTAAATTTCTCCTGTTTTGAAGAAAAAACTCCCCATACGAATTTCAGTCAAAGGGTGTTCAAGGAAGAGCTACAGCACTTTCAAAAGTTTCCTGAGTACACAAGGGGCCTGTGTAGGCGGCCTTCCATGGCTTTTCAAAACCTCATAATTTCCTGATGAATTCTCTTTAAGTTTCATTTTTCGGCACGATCAGTGCTTGTAACACTTAGCCGTAACACATTTTTTTTCCATCAAGGAAAACAAACAAAAGGATGATTAGTAAGTGCGGCAGTGGTAGAGCAGCAGCCAACCCTGCTCGCCTCCATCGACGCTCGACACGAGCGAGGCCTACTACTGCGTCGAACGGAGCTAGCTAAAGCTTTGTGCTGCCACCAACCGCCAAGCTTTCCTCTTCTTTCTACTACTGTTCCTTTTCCCTTTTCCTCTCAGCTCGCACTACGACTACGAGCATAGCATAGCCAGCCAGCCAGCCACGAGCATCATCGGTCAAGCTTGACCACGACGCGAGGGAGGCAATAACAACATGGTGGAGGAGCACTGCAGCAGCAGCAGCTGATGAATCCTTTCGCTTCCACATGCACCCATCCACGAGGCGAAGCTCGTCATTTGGCTCAGCTGCTGCTGCTGTCCTGATCTGCTACGCAGCTCGTGAGCTTTTCCCAGGAGCAGAGGAGGATGCCAAGCTTTCCTCCTCTTCCTCCTCCGTCCACCCATTCCTTTCCTCTTCCGGCGTGGTGGGCCCACCTCACGTCCTCTCCTCTTTGCCAGTATTGCCGAATCTGGCAACCCGAATGGACAGGCCACTTGGCCGGCCATGCCCGTCGTCAGGTCACACCTCCGAGCGTGCGTGCCTGGAACATGCCGCGGCCAGTTTGTGTTCAGACCAATTACGCCACGATTTAACAAGCGCCGTGCCGCGCTGCGATTGCAATCAATCACTTGCGCCCATTGATTCCCCTGCCAGCCTAGTAGTGCTTTGCTCGCTCGCTGTTCCGTTTTCTCCTTGTTCTTCTTCCTTGCCAGCATGGCCACTTTCACTGATGCCGGGATTGAGTTCAGCTCGCCGTTCGAGCTCCTGCTCTGGCTCCTGCCTCCTTTCCTGATCGGCGCGTGGATCGGCGGGTATCTCTGCAAGAGGTACCTCCTCGCGGACCCCGCAAGAGCTCATGCCATCTTCGATGCCGTCGACGCCGGCGTCGCCGCTGGTGGCGCCGCCGCTGGGAGACTCGTCAAGTCGCTGCTGCTTGTACCAGGCTACATCGGCTGAGCGTTGATTTTGTTGCTGCCGTTTCAGTGTATTTCACTGCTAGAGTGCGGTGGTTCTATCTTTATGTGTGGTCATTTGTAGTAGCAAGCAGTTTCACTGGTGGCGTGCTATTGGTAAAAGAAAATTTGCCCTCATGTACTCGTCTCAAGTTGGTTGTTTTATTTCTGCAAATCCTAAGCGGTTCCTTGGCCCAATTTTGGGAGCATGATTTTGTGATGGTTTTTACGTACGACTGGGCAGCAACAAAAAATGTATGCTGACTTGGATATGAGCCGAGCAGCGCCGGGGTTGCATGCTCAAGTTTCTTCTCGCTCGCTTGCCTACGAGGTACGTTGCCACAGTATTTCCCACTCATCTGCATGTTTCTACGTCTACAAACGTTGCCTAGATATCAAGCTATTGTATAAGAAGTTTTGTCCCCCACGTAATACGCCTCTCTTAGCTTTGGTGATGCTGTAGACTCCATGTGCCTCATCTATTTATGTTTCTCAATTTGAAATGTCTCTCTCTTCTCAAGGTAAATATCTCACCTTTAAGATGAGAATCCTACCGAGGGAATCCTAGCATATCTTCTCCTGTGATAGGAAAAGTACTTCCCATAAGAAAAGTATACAATGAACTGAAACGTCCATAGACCAATAGGTGCCTCTTTCTTTCATTCCTTGATTCCTTTGCTAGCACAAGGCAAATCAAGCTATCTGGCACCAGTTGCCAATAAATTTCAGCTCAATTAAGCAACACCATTAAGTTTATGTGTCATTTTTTTTTTACTAATAAGCGCTAACCAATTCAGCATCCAGAAATTGAACATTCGCCAAATCAGGAGAGAGATGAAGTTTGGTTAATTAGCAGCTGTCCTGGCGCTGGAATGAAGGGGAAGGAGGCTGCCGCTGCTTTTCCTCACCCGCCTGCTTTCCTCTTCCGGGGCCGGCTTATCCCACGTCCTCTCTCCTCCGTCTCTTTTGCTGAACTCGGCAACCGCCAGCGACAGCGCACTCGGCCGAACCATGCCGGTTTCAGGCAACGTCCCCGGGTCGTGGCCGCGTCAATGTCGGGGCGAATTCGTGCTCCGATCCGTGTGGTGGTGGGTGGATCGATCAGCGAGGCCATGATTAAACCGGCGCCGAGAGCTAGCTGCAGCCCCCTGCTTTCATCTCGTCCGCGTGGATCGCCCGCGTTCCCCTTCCTTCTCCTCCACCACTTTCCCTTTTTTTTCTGTTTCCACTCGAGCTGAGCTGCGGTTTCTGTTCTTCAGTTCTTCTCCTTCGGCGACTCCACCGGCGACCGGCGGGCGCTCCGTTCTTGGTCGGCCGCGACCGCGCGTGAGACCGATTGGTCGGTCGTTCCATCGATGGCGACGTTCACCGTCCGCGGGGTGGACATCGAGCTGGAGTGGGACGCGGTGGTGGACTTCCTGCTGTGGTGCCTGCCGCTCTTCGTCATCGCCGCGCTGCTCCGCGACCGCGTCGCCAAGGGCTACCGCTTCGACCTCGCCGCCGACGCCGCCGTGGCCGCGGCCGTCGTCGTCTCCGCCGCCGCCGTCACCATCCACTACTGCCGGTGCCGCTGCCCCGCCGCCGTCGCGGTCCTCCGCGCCCAGAAGATGATCAAGTCCATGGTGTAGCCTGTAGCTGTCCTCCCTGGGCGTAGTAGTCGGCGCCGTCACCAGTGTTTGCTGTTAGATTTCGGTGTCTTGAGAAAGCTGTAGCAATTCACTAGTAGTAATTCAGTGCTATTTCGAAAGGAAAAGGTCTTTCGAAACAAGTTAATTCGAATGGAAAAACCGGAAGATTTGCTGTTATCTCCGCTGCGATCCTTTAATTTCAGTTGATTCGGTGGTGGTTGGATGCATTCAGCGTTTGGTTCGGGCGCCGCCAGGGCACGGCGGAGGGCTCGACGCTTGTCGCGGGTCGCGCCATGTCCCTCTTCCCCCTCGATCTCTCTCCTTCTCGACACTTCGGTTTGGTAAAGCGATGTCAGGCCGCCGCCATTCCCCAAGCTGCATTGCTCGGGGGGATCCTTGTCTTCCCCGTGTCCTTTCCAGTGAAATTTGGGGACGAGATGGGATTCGCAACGCTTCATCGTTCACGTAAATAAGGCTGTGCCGCTGCGCTAGTTCTGTGATTTTGCTGTCTGGCGATGAACTGATAAGCGCCAGCCGTGATCATGCTCACACCGTCACACGGCACCCCCACGATCTCGAGAAAAAAAAAAATTGCTCATCATCCCTGCTCTTGCTCGCCTGGTCCACACGCGCCGTCGCGACGGGCACGAGCCAGCCACCCACCCATTCCAAGCCGATTCGTTTCCAATCGACCGAGCCCAACTCACGGCACTTGATCCGTCCCAGGCCTGGCTTTGCTTACAACGCCTGCAGCCTTTAGGACGCCCACGGCCCACGGATGGGCTACGTTTGTTAGAGTAACTAGCAGGAACCCCGGGCGTTGCCCCGGGCCGCCAGATTCATGTGAAAATTTCTTATAAGTAAATGCCTGACAAACTATATCAATCTCCAAATAAACCATCCTGCAGTTTGGATGAAAAATTAGAATGGTCGAGATAGAAGATCCAGAAATTTAGGTAGATTGTCTACGTATCCACAACATGACGATGGTATGATTGGTCATCTCTTTTAATCTTAAACTTTTCAATGAAATTCTCGAGTAGCTAGCAACTAAATAAATATGTGAAAAATATTAAGACAGCTAAAATAACTGACATGCAAAAAGATCCCAGATTCCACTAATTTGGTGGGAACTTTGAGGATGGAGAAAAAACAAATGATTTGAACAATTTTTTTTTTTGGTGACAAAATTAGTTGAACGTGAAAGTTTGTCCACAGGGGAAAATGAAAATTATTCACTGATGACTGCATAACCTGTGTCCAGTCCGAGTATAAACAGCTGCAAGGGATGGGTATCTAAGTCATGACTCAGTCAAACCAATGATGAAGAGTAGCAGAATGGTGGTATCACGAAGCTAAACTAACAAAAAGGGTCTGGCATGGACATAAAATGGCTTTCATTGTCCTTTGGGAGGAAGAAGTGACTACCTGCACATAATTTCCTCAGCAAAATATTAGGTGTCAACAAACAAAAGAAATAATTTTATATTGTCATTTTGAATCATTGATGAAGCAGCAGATGATGTATTAAAATCTGAAACAAATGGAGCCAGCAGTTTCAATCAACAGAGCTAGTCATTCTCCCGCAAAAAATGAAATGAAACATTAGTGCATGATATACTTCCTCCGTTTTTTTTTACTTGTCACTACTTTTTACTGTAGCGATTTTGACCGCACGTTTTTTTCTAAAAAATTTACAGGGATGAGTTGAAACATATAATGCTACTAAAGTATGTTTTATGATAAATCTAACAATATAAAAGATCAAAATGTATGCACAAATATTGCAGAAAAAAACAAACGGTCAAAATTGCTACAGTAAAATCTAGTGACAAGTAAAAAAAAACGGAGGAAGTATATAAAAATCAAGTTGACACTTATAGGCCATAGTCCTTTTTCAGGCATTGAAGAACTATAGCTAAATTTTGTACCAGCAAATTCCACAGCCAGTGAGGTAACACCATAGAGTTGTGTAATCTACACACAATATTGCAAGGGATAAATTTATAGTATGAAAAATATGGTGATGTTCAAGAAAATTATTCGAAGCTACAATTTCCATTGTTTTTTCAGTCTAAAGCAATATGTGAGGCCATGGGACTGCGACTGAAATTTGTAACTGTAAGTGTTGATACAATACAATATATGTCCATAAGGAAAAATAAGCACCTTCAGCTTCAAGTTCATCTCTAAAACATGTTATTTCACAGATTGAGATATCTGGAACAGATCGATAGCACTATAGCAGAGCAATAAGGTAAGGCATCTAACATACTGAATCGAAACATCATTTTCAGCTCTTAAATTTAGTGGAAATATTGAAGATATTCTCTGCTATAATAAATGCAGGTTACAAACTTCACGACACAGTAGTACCTGCAAAGAAGCTTTGAAATATGAAAGGCATAACTGGAAATGGAAAATCTGCTATCTTCCAACTTGGCTACACTAAAATTAGGAATACCAGGTGCAATGAACATGGGAAGCTGGAAGTCAGAACTTGAAGATTAAGCAAACTGCATCCCAAAATATACATCATACTCTGCAACAATTGCGAAATCCCCGCGTCAATTGTTGGTTTGTCTGCGATGGACGAAAGGGATCAATATCTTTACACAGCAAGAAACAAAAAAGGAAGCAGTTCAAAAATGCATCCAAAATGAACCTAGAACCGTGAAAGAAGCAGGGAGGGGTGCATCGGGAGAAGCCAAGGGCAGGTCGCGCCCTAAAGCTCCTATCGCCTCTTAGACAACTCAGCTACTGTTACCGATGAGTAGAACCTCGTCGTTGATCTGCTGGACTGCCGCCCCCATCTAGGAGGATGAATCTCCGATGTCAACCTAGCTAGCCGCCGGACACATCTCGGCCGACAGAGGGAATGGATGCAAGGCTCACAGAGGAGCTCGGATTCCGCGGCGGTGCGGATGGCGCTGGGGCGACGGCGGCGAGAAAGGAAAGCGATAGATATCGCTGCTCACTGCGGAAGATGGGAAATGACGCCCATGGTCAGGCTCATAGGTCGATGAGGAAGGATTTGGTTTGGATGGGAAGGCAGCATAGCGGCGGCACGGCTCGGTTTTTTGTGAGGTCGGCAGGCGGCAATGGCGAGCAGAGGCAGCTGAGAGAGAGAGAGAGAGAGAGAGAGAGAGAGAGAGAGAAGGAAAATGGAGAGGTCTGGAATGGACTGCGAGCGGAGCTCAGAAGCAACCGGCGAGGGGAGGCGAGGGGGAAGGCAGGGTGGCTCCGGGGAGAAGCTTGGCGGCGGCTGGAGCACGGGAGGAAATGGTGAGGGCGAAGGTGAAAGGGAGGAAGTGCAATCGGACGACACTCACGCGAGCAAGAGGATCCGACGTCTGAGAGGAGAGCGGTAACTGTAGTTTCTACAGGAAAAGAGCGAGGTGTCGACACAGGAAAGAAGAGGACGGTGCATCTACGAGATTAAAGAAAAGGAAGGATTCCAAGAGCTTAGTTAAAATATATTTTAAATTCTTTGATTTTAGCTAGTTTCTAAAATAAATCACATTTAAAATGGGTGGAGTAATCCAACAGATTCTCTAAATCACCAAGGGCCCGCGGGAAGAGGAATAGAGAGTCGATGTGCCTAGCTAAATAAAGCTAGCTAGAAAAATGGAATGAAGAGTTAGCTATTTTGAAGATGGATTTAGAGAGACTGTTGAAGAGTTATTTTCAATAGTGCTAGCCTGTTGGAGTTGCTCTTAGATCCGAATCCATGGCGACGTGATACTCTACCTCTAAGAAGGATTCGGATCGCCATTTCAGTTTGTATTTGGTTAGGAAAACGAAGTGTTCTATTCGGCAGCTGCACTCGAGCTGAGATTGCAATCTCTGAATTGTGAAATCAAAATAGGAGTTTTTCTATGTTGATTGAGCGGTATTCATTCACGACCATGCAATTAACAAGTGGTCGACTAAGAATTCTCTACACTAATTCAATCACATATTTCCAGGGATTCACCACAGTTAGCTTAACAGCCACAAATCCAAAAAAGGGTCAAAAGTGGAAAATGATTGAAAACCTTCAGGAATTCATGGGTTTCTGCAGAGGTATCGGTTCTCTTCATGTGAAAATCCCACAATACCTACATCACCTTAAATTCATCCGCAAAGATGCTAACATTCCAGACCACCTTGATGGAAGTCTTGATTGAACGTAGGATGTGTAGAGCTTCCTCTGGCGCGAGACCGATGGTGGCTTCGACGGAAGTCAATTGGTCAGCCATCTCAATGACTAGGTCTCGAAGGTCTTCTCCACCGAAATGACGGCGACGGTGGCATGGACGTTGTGCGTGACCACTGAAACGTCGGCCATGAGTTCGGCGACGGGGACTCTATGCGTGACGATTGGATCGCCATCGCCATGGGGGCGTCGTGGGCCACCGGAAGGTCGGCGAGAGGGTCGGTGCCCTGGAGCGCGTGGGTAGGGGTGAACCCATTTAGTACAAAAAATATATTCATAATTTGTTCCTAAGTAGAGAAGTTACCCTAAACATGATTAATATTAATTTTGTTTTTATAAACACTCTAGAGAGTTCGTTACTAATTTTGATAGTTACGAATTTAACTCATCCTACCCAAAATCCTCACCATTGATACACAATTGAAAATAAATCACTTTTTTTTGTCTATGCATTTATTAGGGATTTTAGGTCTAGCAAAAATAAAATAAGTGAACTGTAAAAGTGTTGTATTTTTTTTTTGCGAATGATTCTATGAACCAGCATCTCAAAATCCTCGATTGTTATTTGTATCATTGTTACATAGAGAAAAATATATTGCATAAATATCTAGAGTCATCCATAAAAGTATATTACTTTTAAAAAGTAATATCTTACTCTAAGCTATAACATTCTAGAATATTTAGTTGAACGTAAAGGAGGTGATAATTGTAATGCAATATAGAAAAATGTGTTATAAAAAATAATTTCGCCAAATGTGTAAGAAAATAAATAATATCATGCAATGCTTTATTAAGGTTATCCAATAATTGAAGTATAGTATATGAATGATCTACTCTAACTTTCAAATAATGGTGTCTTGTATAAACATGGATTCTTAGTGCAGTCGAAATCGTCAAAGTAACATAATTAGCATGTAAAATGCTACGTGACATGTAATTAGCATGTAAAATGCTACCTCGAAAAGAGAGGTGGGATACGAAACAGAGGAGGAGAGGTTATAATTTCCTATGTTTGAATACCGAGGAAGGGATAGGCTAGGGTTGGGGTCTGGGTTTGAGCACACACAGAAAGAAATCTCTGCAATGAGTGAAGGGGACTAACATGAGGATGCTTATAACGAGCTCGGGGTCTGAGTTTGTGACGAAGCCATTGCTCGCGCTTCTACATACTTACGTGCCGCTTTATTGTGACCTTTACGTCCCGGATCGAGCAGAGATGTCGAAGGTGGGTGGTCGACCTCTGTTTCATTTTTCGCTCGATATGTGGTGACTCAGCCTTCCTGCGACATGGATGGGAATTCGAATCTTAGATCTAAGAGGAAGGAAGGCAAGAGCTGCCGCACGCCGCCGTCACAGAAGGTGAAAGAGTGACAACACAACACGCTCAGGTTTTGTTAGATTAAAAGCCATTGGGCTATTTGCTTGTGCAGGACTCCTCTAGGACTCTTACTCTTCAGCATTGCGCGTGTGGGCCGCGCTACCTGTGGCTTTAGAGGTGCCGCCTATTAAAGCCCATGAGTGATAGGTCAACAATTTTATTATAATTTTTATTTCTAAATTGGTATCTCATTTTTATATGCACATCATGATTTTAAATAATCGTATACAATTTATGCAGTTTTGCGGCAACCGCTAAAACCACACCCCAACAGTTTCCGTGGTTAGAACGGTACTGCAAACTAGTGCTGGCCAAACGGGCCGCCCGGCACGGCACGACCCAAGCACGAAACGACCCAACACGTTTAATTTCGTGCCGGCCCGGCACGATTCATAAACGGGCCGTGCCATGCCGGCCCACGTGCCGAGGGGTCAGCCCATGGCCCGGCACGAAATTGTTTAACCGTGCCGGGCCGGCCCGTTAGGCACGGCGACCCGATTAAGTATTGCAGCCCGTTAAGGCGTTTAATGTAAAATGGTGCAAAAAACTTAAGCAAAGGCAAGATTTGAACCTGCAACCTCAAGAGATTGAAGGTATTGACTTACCAACAGACCAACGCCGTCATGTTTGTATTGATAGAAACATAGAATTTATTTAATACTTTCTTCGGTTTTTTTTACTTGTCACTACCTTTTACTGTAGCAATTTTGACCGGACGTCTTTTTCTGAAAAAATTACACAGATGTGTAGAAACATGTAATGCTAGTAAAGTATGTTTTATGACATATCTAATGATATAAAAGATTTACGTGTATGCACAAATTTTGTAGAAAAAAACAGAATGTCAAAGTTGCTACAGTAAAATCTAGTGACAAGTAAAAAAAACGGAGGAAGTACAATATTTCGAGCCGTGTTTTAATGGGCTCTTAACGGGCTTTTCGGTGCCGCGACTTAATCGGGCCGTGCCCGTGCCGCCCGCCGGGCCGGGGTGGCGGCCCAAGCACGGCACGCACCTCGTGCCGGGCCGGCCCGGCCCGCCCGGGCACGATTATAATCGGGCCGTGCCGTGTTTGGGCCGGGCCAAACAATGCGTGCTTCGGGCCGGCCCACGAAACACGGCCTGTTTGGCCAGCACTACTGCAAACCCTGCAGCTGGACCGCATACGCGTTAAAACTACATCTAATTGGGCCGGTACTCCTAAGCGTAGGGC
This sequence comes from Eragrostis curvula, assembly GCA_007726485.1. Classification (NCBI taxonomy): domain Eukaryota; kingdom Viridiplantae; phylum Streptophyta; class Magnoliopsida; order Poales; family Poaceae; genus Eragrostis; species Eragrostis curvula. The sequence continues at coordinate 52,370,531 of CM017439.1, forward strand.
TAAGCTAAGCTACATATCGGAGGCCCCGTTTTCCCTTGCTCCGATCCGCAGCGGAGCAAAGTGTGAGTTGCCGCCGACCAAGCCACGTGGAGTCGCTGTTCTAGCCGATCGGGGGGAAGATCTCAGCCAGGCGCCACGGTCAGCCCGATCTAATCACTCACGCCCAGGAGGAGGAAGGAATTGGAGGTCATACGGTAATCGATCCCTCTCTTTCCTTCAGTGGTCGTGCAGTTCCTTCTTCATTTGATGTCCTGATTTCTGCGTCATTGAGGTGTCTCCGCCTCTCCGGGGTCTTATATTCCCCGTATGGTGAATAGCATGGAATAGTTCCTCATCTAGGTCGAATTGCTTCTCAAAGCAAAAGATTGGATCATCATTTCTATTTGGTTCCAGGAAAAGGCAGTTTTGCATTGACCAGACTCACTACAGCTGAGATTAGGATCTCTGAATTGTAAAATGGAAATACGAATTATCCAATGTTGATTTAGTGGTATTCGTGTGAGTTGTGGCTGCTTCGTTTCCTTGCAATGTCAGGTACACTTCAAGCTATTCCTGCCTCGGCTTTGCAGGAATACATACAGTACAGTTTGCCACATCTGGAACTGACCTGAGCTTTCTGGCAGCTAAGATGAGTGGTGGACATGCTGATGCTGGGAACTCAGGTAATACAAATGGTTTTCCTGCAACTTCCACTTTCTAGACTAGTGTAATTCGACCTCAGTGCATTGTAGGAGCACCTGAAAAGTTCAATGGCACATGGAAGTCCTTAAGAAAACAGCAGTTATGTTTCTGACAATGCACACATGACCAGCGTAAAACATAATTCGATGATTTTTATGAGGGCTTCCCGTTCTGAATTTGGTCATTTTACTTGCCTGTGTAGACACTAGATTGTGCTCTGAAGTATTACCTTAAGATCACAACAGTTGCAGATTATTGCACTATGGGCTCAGAATTTCTACTTTACCTTGCAGCTAAGATGTCAAAGCTGAAGGAGTTATTGCACCGGAGCGAAAACCGCATTTGTGCTGATTGCAGCGCACCTGATCCCAAATGGGCGTGAGTTTTTTTTTCATAAGCCACCATGTATGAATTTTTAGATAGTTTTAATTTTATGTGTTTGTTACCCGTTTAGGAAACTTCTGGCAATTCATTTGTCGCAAACATATTAGCAGCTGCTAATATAGACCAGTAACAAATTGCGTATAACCTAGCAATTTGACGGATCCCTCTGTTCTATGAACATGATGAGAATTCTTTGCTTCTTAACCTTTTGGACATGCAGCCCCAATGAGAATAGTTGTGTATTTCTCCTTGCAGATCAGCTAACATTGGAGTATTCATCTGCGTAAAATGTTCCGGCATCCACAGAAGTCTCGGTACACATATTTCAAAGGTTTCCCTTGTCGCAACCTGAAATAATCTTTCTTGTCATTTCTTTCTTTCTTTCTTTTCCATGTGAGTGAGGTCTTTATGTTCTAATAGTTTGCTGGCCTGCGAGTAAAATGCCAATATTTTCAGTTCACAGTACTTGTAAAGTATTATCACTGGATTGTGCCATTTCATAGAACAATCCTCGGGAAAACATGATTATCACCATTAACCTAACAATTGTCTTTCATAGGTGCTGTCAGTTACACTTGATAAGTGGACTGACAGTGAAGTTGACTCCATGGTAGAAGTTGGAGGAAATTCTCACGCAAATGCAATATATGAGGCCTTCCTGCCAGAGGGAAGGAAGCCACGTCCAGATTCTTCCCAGGAAGAGCGAGAAAAATTCATCAGGTATGTGTTGATTTGGCCAGGAATCCTAAATGCACAAAATAAATTGCATTCATGTCCCCTTTGAAGATGGTTTTTTGTCCTAGCCAAAGGTGTTTAGATTCAGAGTATGGTTGATTAGTGAGCTCTATATTGCCACAGTTATATTTGTTTTTGAAACAACACAGTCTTAGTCACTGCCTTTTCATACATTTCCAACGTTTCAGGTCAAAATATGAGTTGCAAGAATTTCTGGAGCCAAGCCTACGGATTGTTTCAAATCAGTCTAGTGAATCTGAAAAACAAGCAGGCGGTTCTTCTCAATCTGCTGGTTCCAAGAGTGAAGTAAAGCTATCCCCAAACTGCATGTGTTCCTTATCAGTATTCAGCATGTTCGGTAGTCCCTTGAAATTTCGTTTTACATTGCAGATTGGCATGGTCGAGTTCATAGGTATATTGAACGTCAAAGTGATTCAAGGCACCAACCTGGCTATCAGGGATATGTCAAGCAGTGACCCTTACGTTGTCCTGACACTTGGGCAACAGGTAATCATATTGTTCCAATAAGCAAACCACTCATGCTTAGTCCTGTGACAGAAAAGTTGACCATAGAAGGCAGAAATTTCTATCATCTTATTATCGTTTTAGTTGTCTGCAGAAAGCACAATCTTCAGTGATCAAAGGTAACTTGAATCCTATCTGGAATGAAGAACTGAAGCTCTCTGTTCCTCAGGACTATGGAACCCTAAAGCTGGTAATTAACACCACGTTAACCAATTCCTAATTTCGTTTATGTAATCAAAGATTTTGAGCCTTTGATACTGAATCTGATAATGTCATCTACTAGTAGATGTTGATGTTTTTTTTGCAAACTGATGATGCAACATCAGCTTAAATCACCCCTTTTAATGCAACTTGACAACGCGTGCAGCAAGTGTTCGACCATGACATGGTATCAAAGGACGACCTCATGGGCGAGGCGGAGATCGACCTGCAGACAATGATCAACGCCGCCGCAGCATTCGGCGACCCAGAGCTGCTGGACGACATGCAGATAGGCCGGTGGCTCAAGTCCAGCGACAACGCCCTCGTCCGTGATAGCGCCGTGGTGATTGCCGGCGGCAAGGTGAAACAGGGGGTGTTGTTGAAGCTGCAGCATACCGAGTCTGGGGAGCTGGAGCTTGAGATGGAGTGGATGCCCCTTAACATGTAATTGGCAAAGTTTTATCAATGTTATTCGTACCATTGCGATTTCAAATGATTTATTGTATTTCGAACTTTTAAATAATGAGAAACATTGTATTGCTTCATTGAAATAAATGTTTTTCAGATGAGATGCAGAGTATAAAGATACTCCAAGCATATCGGACATTTGATTGGAAATCAGTGTCTGAAATTGAAATACTAGCGGCTTTCGATGGCAGATCACTTTCTGAAACTCATGAATTCACTAGACCTCAGCTCTTCATTGAGATGGTTGCTATGTGCTAATCTCACAGATCAGCAATTGGTGAAGAATAACATTCCCGTATCTCTTTTTGCACATCCATCCGATCACATATTGGTTCAGTTTTTTTGGTTGGCTTGAATGGAGTGCAATCACCTCTCCTTCACTGCGGTGAGTTTACTCATTGTCGAGGTTTTTTTTTCTTTTTCGAGGGACCAATTGTCGAGTTGAATGACGACTATGCGCTCATTGGATTTCGGCGGCATCACATCTGCTTGCTGCGGCTTCAAAGCTCCAGGGCCAACTTCACCGGTGTAGTTCACAAGTTTATTATTGCGAAAGAGATACAAATACAGTTCAATGAGGTTCAGTATTCTTCTGACCATTTACACGGTTATCAAATCTGACACTGCATTAGAATATTTTTTTAAGGAATTTAAGTTGTAATGTACAGTTTCATATTATTGCTTTCCTGCGTAAAGATATGGATTGCACAGTTCTGCGGGACGAACGAAAAAAACAGCTGACATATAAACGCAAATATAACTGGATTCCCGACAAAACGTCAATCGAATAAAAAAAATCAGCAAAACAAAAGCTCGGAGGACGCAATGCTCAGTGGAAAGAGAAGTCGTTTTTTGGTTTAACGGCTCACGGCGACCAAAAGACCGCCACTGCCTTAACCAGTATAAATCATCATTGCAATTCGCCCCACAAATAGTTCTGTACTAAATCAGAAGAGATTATCCTCTCCTTCCAACCAGCTATACCTATTTGAGTCAGAACAGAAGGAAGATCAAAAGGGGACTAATGAAATCAGTTAAGAAGAACGAAGAAAAATCGATCTACAAGACGTGTTATCAGAAGGGCTTCAGTGTGTGTAACAACATAAAAGATCAACGGCGATTGAATCGCCTCACAGAAATCCGCTAAGATCCTTTCGGATCCAAATCATCATGAGCCCAAATCACGAATGTCTCGCGTCACGAAAGAAAGAAACAGAAAAAAAATATAGAAAAACAGAAAAAGCAAACAAGGAGAGAACAAGGAGAGATCGACCACTGTCGATTCAGCGCAAAGCTCTGAGCGAGCGAACGAGCGTCGGCGGCCAGGGTTCGGGCTGTGGATTGTTGTGGCTAACAGCGGGAGGCCGGAAAATATATAGAGATTTGGCGGCGGCGTTAGGGTTTCCTCGTTGGAGCGGGGGACGTCGTGCCGTTTTGGGTTGGCCCATGTGGGATCGGGTGTTGACATGGGCCATGGCCGTTGTGGGCAGAGACAGCCCAGATGCCTCTTGTGCCGAAATGTTTCGGTCCATCAAAATAGTACGCCTCTGTACTAAACAAAAAATCAAAATAGTACGCACTGTTATGCTAAAAATCAAAATACTGTAAAGTGACTAAAATTCTCTCTAGGCTACACGGAACAAAACATGAACTTGTCCTATGAGTAAAAATAAGACATGCATTGCTAATCAAGTACACTTTCTTCATTTTCTTTTCTTGTTGTTAGGACAAGTTGGTTCGAATTTGAACTAGCAAGGACTATCATAACAACTACTGCTCCTTCCGTCCCAATATAGTTGGCATCCTAGCCTTAGGCACGGAAATTAAGAGGAGGGATAAAGTAGGTGTGCAGGAAACGATGAGAGAGATAGAGATAGAGGTGTATTGGGAAGAGAGAATGCCAAGTGTTTTGGAAAAACTGAATAAGGCGAATGCCAAGTATTCTGGAACGGAAGGAGTAGAAAAGAAGGTAACCTTTTGTGGATTTGTGTTATCTCAACTCGCCTTTTGCCGGGAGATATGAGCAAAAAAGGATTCAGACCTACTTTTTTTGCAATCTATTTTCATTGATCATTTTTTCGCTTAGGTCACATCTAGATATCAGTGGATCCTTTACTAATACATTTTGGCGTCAATTCTTGCAACGGCAGTAACATCAATCGGTGAAGTAGCAAGTTTGTACCGTGGCCAGTTTGATCCACTCTGCCTGTCTATGGTACAAATAACCCATTTAGAGCACCGCGTTTAAAAGTTTGAAAGCACAACCTTGGTTCTGTCGCATGAGCCAGAAAAACTAAAGAATCCTTTTTCAATTTCAGCCACGGAGCTTAGCTCCTGAAATCATCTTTCACAGTTCAAATCTTCCATCGCCTGGTAATACAAGCAAGTACACAGTCGATATATAAATTTCTGGAAAGCAAACCTGCTTACCATTTACAAGTTGTGTTTTCCCTTTCAAACAATCAATAACAAACTATGAACAAAAAGAATTGGTCGTCTACACCTATATATATTCTGCACAACAAACAATAAAACAAAAACGAAGCCAAGACCAATCTTTTGCCGAAGCAGGTGTGAGCTATCTACCAGCAGAAACCAAATCCCTAATTCTTCTGCCACACATGTCAGCAGAGGATGGAGCGTGCATCGATAACAGACTGCGGTGGATCCAGGTCCTTGTCCTGGAGAGCGTTGCCCAGCAACTTCTGCATTTCTGATGCAAACACATCGTCGAGGATCTGCACAAAACTTATCATGATTAGCAGATTGACAGTCACCAGAAGGCATATATTTCAGTGATGTAAATTACTGCATTCTATCCTGCAACTGAGCCACGATACATTGCTTTCAGTAAAAACAAATATCATTCTGACAACATTGGATTTCCTAATAAAAGTCTCAAGTGCAGGCTTACCCCTAAAGCATAGTCGGATCCTCGGTACCAGATTCTGTTTTCCTTTCTGCCCTCAAGGAATCTTAACACAATCTGCTCAAAAATAAGTATGACATATCAGCATGCAAATCGGCTGTGCAAAAAACTGATCAGAGTAGTTTCGTTCTTGTCAGATTACCTGGCCCAACCTATCCCAAAAACCGCGGCATATAGCAACGAAGATTCTGCTGGAGAAGACCTCATGCAGATTGTGAATGGAATCCGAGAGCTGAAGACGGACTGCGTGCATCCTCTCGCGTATATCGCTTTCACCATCTGCCTCTCTGGTTTCTTCAAGAATGCGTTTTAACCTTGTATTCCGATTAGCTTGTGTCTGAAAACATTAGCAAGCAAAGTTAACAGTGGATCAAGACTACGACTTACATTAAAGCGTGACAAGGTTTCTTACATTATAGACAAGCTTCTCCACTATTGCTTGCAGATATTTCTTGTACTTCTTTCTCAACATAACCGTGATGGAGTTCATTTGCTCTCCAAAAACAGTGTGCCCGTTCGTTATGGTAAGATATGCTGCCCATGATTTGAGAATGTCTTCGACTCGGCAGTGTAACACATCTAGCATCCTTTTAACTGAGTTCATGAATGTTCCTAACTGCATGATGCAGAACAACAAACTGGTCACTAATGAAATAACAGGTACAAGTTGCATTTATAATGTATGCAAGCATATATATACCTGATTTGGCACAACGTAGGGAGCTATAGACTGTCTTCTTGTGAGTCTTTGGACCTGCTTTTCAAGAATTTTCGGTATGCCATCTCTCAGAGGCATTAGAGTCTCCATGTATTGCTTCTCCAGTGCCTTCATAATTTCTCTTTCCACATCAGCAATAGCCTGAACAAAAAAAAAAGAATTAGTAATTTAATCTACTACATGAGAAAGGCGTGAGCTGATTCAAAGACTGCAGAAGTGTACATACACTCTCCAAACTCATCAGATACTGAGGCCATCTAGTGATAACCACTGCATACTCATTTATGCTTTCTTTTATTTGCTCGTACATTTGCTCAACAAATGATGAGGTTGTTGACACCGCAGGGCATGACAGCTGAACAGAGAGGTGAATGAAATAAGCAAGGTGGATCAACTTTGGTGTTTTGACATGTTTGAGTAGCGTATGTTTATGATTACCTTCTCAGCTTTGCAATTATCAAGTAACTGCAACCGGGTATCCTCAATCCACACCATGATGTAGTCATGAAACAACTCCCTCGAAACTACACCCCCATGAACAGGTCTACAATGGTATATACCGACTAATGTGAATCAACTAAATACAATGATTGTTTCATACTACCTCCGGTTTTATTTTGATGTTGTTAGTGCAAATCTGCACTATCCGTGATGTCCTAACGACATCAAAATAAAACTGGAGGGAGTAATGAATAAGCTAAAAATAATGTTACAGTTTAGGGCCACATATCAATTGGAGACAACAGTAACAGCATATCTTACCTCACTTGCCAGGAGTCAAGATCTCTCTCAAAATCAGAAGTTGCAATGATAAGCTCAGCAACATGTTGTAGTGGCCTTGATGGGGGACTTGAAGAAAGAAAGCCCCTCAATCGTTTGCAGAGTTCAGTACTGTAGAGTGATGCAGCTATGTTTGGCAGATCGATCGAACTGAAAGAAAACATAATTCGTGAGAGGGAAGTTCAACATGTGCATACAGAAGAAAATCTTTCTTAGGGCCAGCATAGATGCCACCTTGGAAGTATATTTTGATTGTGAATCTTAATGTCTGCTTGAATCTCACGACTTATGTTAATGCAGAGTTTCTTCATTTTGAGATATGCAGCAGAAATAGTCATGGGGTCTGTAAGAAGACTGTCATTGTTGCTTGACATGAATTCATCTGTCTCAATCATATGTCGCCTGCACCTTTTGGCAGCAGCAGTCTGTAAGAAAGAAATGGCGTTGTTCAGCTCTGTACACAAAGAATCAATAGAAGATATGGACAGATTCTCGATTCACATGCAGTGATCACTAGGATTCACTAATGTAATAAAAGTGTTTGTAAAGGATTTGCCAGTGTCAAAAAATCATACATGCAAAATCATTACTTCTAGTATATTCCATCCTTCAGCATTTCATGGATAGTGTTCAAACAATCAATCGAAAACTACTCCCTCTTACTCAGAAAAAAAGCACCCATCATATTCAAATGTTCTCAATTACTGTTAGATGTCAAATAAAAACATAGTGAACATATCTGAAAGCATGTATCAGAAATATAAATGCATCACTTTATACAGTTCGAAATATGTAAAGAAATGTCAAGGTGTGTCCCTGATATCTGACCTGTAAATAGCTCCTAAGGATGTCTTGTGCCTCTTTGGAGAGTATATCATGCATCGTACTGAATATCTGAACTGCTGGGGCCAAAGCTGGTGCAGCAAAATCTGATATGGGGCCAAATAGGTCCAAGAAGCCAGTGGCAGACTGTTCATCCAGTGACTTGTAATTTTCAAACACAGCTGCAAGCAAACTCTTGATCCGATGCTCACAGTCTTGCATTATACTTCTCTGTAATAAAAGAAGAGTCCATAACTAATGTGTGCCATCTATTTTCTGTCTATGCTTAATATTGAAATTAAAATTAATTTAAAGTTCTCATCTTGCTGGCAAAAATTATCCAAGTAGACTGCAAATATTTTAACTGTTGTCTTTTGACTTTTTGGCCTATTTGTTTTTTAAAAAAGTTACCTCTTGTCTCGTTAAAGTCCTATCATCTCGTGCTTTCATGACAGGGAGAAGAAGTTCGTGTATAAGTTCCAAACAATCCTTTGTAGGTATTGCCACATTCATAATGTACGACAAGTACCTGTAAAAAGTAGACGATTTATCATTTTCTAATATATTCAACCGTCATTGAGTGACCATACATAACTGAACAGTATATCACCTCAATTTCCTATAAGAATCTGATACACCATAGTAATTAGAGAACTCGTCCAATAGCCACTTCCATGAACCGCTGATATGGAGCATTTTGCTATTGAAATTCTGAGCCCTCATTGCCGCCTCCAGAACCATGTCATATATGATGGTATCCACAGCTGGACCACCTTGCAGCATCTATTGTAATAATTTCAAACATAAAAGAAGAATTAACGTTTACTGGACCACCTTGCAGCAATATCAAACAGAAAAGAACCATGTCTGTTTGATGGATTCAGAAGAAGAAATGAAAAGAAGAATTAACCTTTGCTGATCCATAATTGTTGGAGGACATGGATAAATTCATACAAAGCTGAATTTTGCCTACACATTCTTGTTCATCAAGATATAGAGGCCACCACTTAATGATTTCCTCCTGCTGTTTCCCAAATATGCACAAATAAGAAATGCTGCTAATTGCTTTTTAGAATTATTAACAAACATATATCTTGATTAGTTTGAATAGTATAACGTACATGAGTATCAGTGAATGATGAAACTGGAATTTTCGCACGCCCTATGACAACCTTATTGTTGTCTTGTACTTCAACAAGAATAGCATCCCCCTGGCTCTCTAGATAACTGAAACACAAATGATAATAAATGGATCAAGAATATTGTCTGAGTTAAATTTTGGATTCCACTGATACAATGAACAGAACCATAACTAGAATCGAACTTACAAGAGTTGAGATTCACCAGTCCCCGGCTTCAAATACTGTGGAGAAATGGAATCTCTCTGATGATCTTTGCAGGAGCTTTGCAATTCTAGTGTGCATGTGAACATTTCTGCAAGTATGGTACTGTGTTACTAACGATGAAAGTAAACTGAGACTGTTAAAGCAATTGAAAAAGTAAAACTGCCAGATTACCTTCTGGCAAAGATGTCGACGATGTGGATGTCAACATCGTAACCTGACTCTTCAAAACTTTAGATATCTGTCTTACATACTCGCTGCCAGCTTGCATGTAGAGATTTCTGAAGGATGATGTTGCCCGAAGTTTTGGTTTTTGAGGTACAACACGTATCTTTTTCACTGTGAGAAAAATAAAGTGTAACGTATCTTTAAGTTTTAATAACGTGCCCAGCTACTGTACAGATTTGTAATTCTGCCATCTATTGACTGTTGATAGCTTTTCTATTGGAAAAGAATTTTTCTTATGTACTCTTACAATGCTAAACCAAACGAGGTGGTGGAGCGATGTTACAAGCTAAAGTTAATGCTCATTCATACCTTCGATCTCAATCTGTTTAACAAGTTTCCTTGCCTTTACTGTACAACTTCCATCCTTATCATAGACTTGTTTTCCTTCAACCTGATTGTTGTACTTTGGATGAAGGAGAAAATTCTGAATTCTGTTCATAGAAAGAGATAATAAGCTGCCTGCTCAAAGGCAAAATGCGGTCAATTGGTACTAGAGAGCTATTGCATCGATTCATTCATAAGTTATTTCATACCCAAAGGCGCTTCGCAGCACCATGCACTCATCCCTAAGGAATTCTGGAGCCTCCATGCAGTTTCTTGCCCATGCATTCAGACAAAGCCGGAAGCATGCATCATATGCAACAAAAGACTGCCATGCGTTTTGGACGCTGAGAAGTACAGAGCAGCCAATAAGAACAGGTAGCAGCCAATAAAATGAATGCATGAGTAAGCTCACAGGAAAATCAAAACTCACTTGGTCGTGAAGCTCGGTATCTGAGCTAATAAATTATTCTCGACATAAGGCAAATGAACACCATCTTCCTGAATATTTGAGCTGAATTGCATTTTATAACAAGGAAAGAACCAATATCAGATTAAATCGTTGCAAAGTGTTATAAAAGACACCATTCACGACATCCAACTTTACCTCATTGGAAGCTCATGAGCATCTTGAGCCAGTATATCTGCTACTGACGATACGCCAGTCCTCTCAAGGCCTCCAATCGTTTCAGCTGTTTCTGTTTGCAACATAAGATGTTGATTATAACCAATTCTTCCAGGACAAGTGAAGAAAACTTGAGCTGTGTTTCTACTACAAAGTGCTCTGATGTTCTCACCTGGGGCATCAAACATGACCTCCTCCTCGTCCCCTGCAATTGGAGGAGCACTGGGTGTCCCCAGAGTCTGAAACTTCTGCTCCTCAAAATAGTGCCCCTAAATCAAACAGGAGAGATTGAGCGGTTATGGTAATTACCTTCGAATAACTAAACGAGCATAGCATCGAGATGTGGATTAATAGAGCTGAACAAATGCAGTTGCTCGTAGGAGAAACAGAAGAACACAATCTCAAGCTATAGAAGCCTTACATGAGAGCTGGTGTCCACGGGATCCTGTACACTGGAGCATTTCCCGGCAGCAAACGCGCCCGGCGCTCGCACCTCCACACGCAGGAACTCCTTGGACTGTCCCCGCACGACCCCGCCGCCGCCGCCGCCCCTCCTGCTCCGCTGCGAGGTGACCTCGTCGTCCCAGCCTCCGCTGCAGGGGTCCATGGCCCTCCGTAACAGGCTGGAGTCGCTGGAGCAGGCGCCCCCGTCCTCGTCGCCCGTCTCGGAGAAGCAGTTGCCGCCGTAGCAGTCCTCGGTCAACCCCCACGACGCGATGCTCTCCCGCTCCTCGCCGTCCCACTCGTCGTCGGAGCCGGCGACCGAGAGGAGCACGGAGTGGCGGCCGAGCAGCCCCGAGCGGGTCGATGTGGTCTTCACCGGCGGCAGGCGCTTGGGGGAGAAGAGCCCGACGCCGCCCCCGCCGACGCCGTGCAGCGCCGGACTCCTCGGCGGCAGCGCCGTACCGAGCTGCCCCGCCGGCGGTCGCTCCGCCAGCGGCGACCGCGGCGGGGCCGGAGCCGGGGAGTCCGTGCCCTGCTTGATCCAGCTGATCGCCGACTCGTCGAGGCCCTCCGTGAACATCATCGTGACCGTCGCGCCGCCGCGCAGGGGATGGAGAGGGGCGGAGATCCGGCAACGGATTGGAGGTTTCGCGATCAGGGATTGCGGAATCGGGGGTTCGCAGGTTGAGATTTGGGGATTGGCGAGGAGAAGACAGGAGTCTGGATGGGGTAGTAGTAGGAGGAGAACGCGAGGAGGGAGGAGGGAGTGGGGGAAGTGGGGGAGTGGCAACGGCTAGTTCCTCGGGCGCGGGTTTGACGGGATCTAACGTTGCTGAGCTGGAGGGGGACGGCAGGTCTGGTCTTTAGGGCCCACGTGTCAGTGCAATTTTCTTTTCTTAAAAAATTGAAAGACATGCTCTATACATGAGTGATGATTGCTACCATCCTCCTCTCAATAAAAAAATGTTCCTCGGATAACCATTCTGTTCTTAATATATTAGGTCCCAGCATTCTAATTCTGAAATTCATGAAGTCCCTCTGAAATTGGTTATCATAGTCATCCTTGCTAATCAATAAATCATAAATTCTGGAATTGAGAACTACTTTTGTCTGTGGTTGTCTTGGCATAAGACACTACTGCCACGTCATCACCAGTATAGCGTACAGTTACCGAGTTCCAATGATGCTTTTCAGCAATGGAATTCCAGTAAACTGATTTATGTATTTCAAGGACAATAGAGAGATAGCAGCTGCCGCCGTAGCAGTTGGTGACTCGGTGGTTCGCGTGTCAATCTCACGGGGATTAGGTGTCCCTGTTTGATGTTCCATACTTCTACGCCTGCAACCTTCAATTCCTCTCCTGGACCAGACAGTACACCAGGACGAAAAGCAGAGTACCCGGCCATGTAGCCAAGGAGCTACTACTCCGTCTGCATCGAAACATGATCCGCGTATTCAATTTTCCGTGTCTCTACTGATTTCCTTTCCATCAAACTCAGACTAGACTCAAATCCATGGGATGAAGACGAAGAATTAACGGCTCCTTTAAAGAATTAACAGCACAAAAGCAACTGAACATGTTGGGGCGATCACACGATTCGTTAACAAGCTTCGAACATGCGTAATGCCGAAGCGATATAGAAAGCAGAGAAGACGAGAGAAAGAGCAGAGCAGAGTAGCCATGTCAAGGACTCGTTAACTCGTCGGGGCTTTATTGCATAATAGAACTTGCCGTGTACAGTATGTGAGAGTATGTACAGCGCGCGCATGGTGCTGAGGCAGCACACGCTCGCGCGAGAGATCACCGATCACTTCGTCGCGCGGCGGCTGCTGACCTGCTGCGCCCGATCATGAGAGGTAGGTGCCGCAGACGCCGGCGCCGGCGCGGCAGCCACCGCAGCCGCAACCTTTGCCGCCGACGAACACCGGGCCGTTGGAGCGCTGCCGCCTTAGCTTCCCTTCGCCGTCGCCCCTCCCTGCAGAGGAGGCGCCGGCGGCCCCGAGGATGATCATGGACAGGACGGACAGACACAGGATGGCGACGAAGAAGATAACGTCGCCGCCTCCGACCGCCGCCGCGGCGCCGTCGTGGGGCTCGAACACCAAGCCGCTGCCGCCGGCCATGCCGCTCTCCCTCTCCCTCTCGCTGTCTCTCTTGGAGAATTGTTCTTGCTTGGTGCGGACTGCGGAGAGCGCAAGGCGAGTGCGCGAGCTTGACGAAGGCGAGCTGCGCGGGGCCTCCTGTCTTTATACAGGCGGACTGACCACTGAAAATGAATGCGCTCGCAGTCGAAGGCGACCCGGTGACGTATGTGGAAACTTCCACGCGTGCCGGCCAGCGACGTGCTGGTCGGAGAAAAGATAAACCAGGTGCTCATCCATATCGCGTACGTACCGGCACAAGAAATAAACAAAACCGGCGATAATTTGCGAAAACGCAACCTAACGAAACGATGCTTGTTTTATTTTAAAATTTCGATAAGATTCGTTAGATTTTGTTGTCGTCTGCTAATTGGAGCTGTTTGGTTTGAGCACTTTGCGAATTGGTGAAACCACCAACATGGGCATACAATAATGGGGCGACAGATTCCGCTTTAGTTTGTTGAGTGATGTAATGGACGGCTTTATTGGACGCTTAACTACCGATTACCACCGAGCTTTATGACGTACGTAGTGGAGCGAATTCGGAGAAACAGCAAAGATGGACCACGATCGAGTTTGCTTAATACCATTATCTTCCTTTGATGCGCAATTTTCACCGCTCCAAAGTCGTTATGTACCATCTCTCGTCGTCATCAAGAGAGAAAGAAAGTCGGACGTAACCAGCACACAGATTTGACATGAGACTGGATGGTATGTCAGAGGTCAAGCCTGGACCTGTGACGCCTTTCCGGACCCACGCTCGCAGCTCGGCGGCCGGCGCGACCGTCGCTCTTGCAACGGCCGCGGCGCTTCGCGATTCGCGCGTCGGATCAATCCAGTTCCACTGTCGCGCGCTCCGTTTAACGGTGGAGATCGGCGCAAGCCGCGCGCGTGCCGTGACGTACGTGCGCGCGAGCGGGCGCAGCATGGATGTGTTCGGCCGATGACTCGATATGCGCGGTGCAGCGTCAGCCTCCCGCGCTGTCGTTAGTTGACTAGCCCGAACTGGCCGATACGGCAGCGGGAGTACGCCGTGCAGCGCGGTGCATGGCGGCCAAGTGTGCCTCGTGATGGATGCATGGAGCCGGTCGAAATGGTGAGGCGATGGTGTGTGTTTTTTCTTCCCGGTGGAGGTACGTTTCTGAGAATGGGTCCAACTGGTCAGGCTATAGAATTTAGGATTGAAGGAGTTGACTATGACACTTGCATTTGGCGGGCTGATTGGGTCCACGTTCTGTTCATCACCGTGATTGTATTGAACAGCTTGTGTGTGCGCGGTTCAATCCAGCTTTTGACATCCGCATCGAGCCTAGTCTGGTGGTGTCGAGGTTCAGCTAAAACTAAAAGTTATCCCATAGTGCTCAAGCCAATAAGCAAACGTATACTTGATTTTCGTATTTTCTTGCAGCATTTCTAAACTCAAAGCTCTATATTCAGTTCTTACACTTCTGATATTCTCTTCCAAAAGCAATTAGCTCTAAATTATGCAACAAGAGTGACTAGTATCCTTCCTAATTAGTGGAACTTATTGTGTGTGAGAGAGGGAGGGGGGCATCACCCCCTTTGCCACAACAAAGCTTTTCAACGCGTGTCATGGAGGCCAACACTGACTGAGTGATTAGCACGCGGCATTTCGTCAAACATTTCTAGCCCACTGTCAGTTTCACTGTATAGTCCCTCTTTGTGATGCAAGGAGGTCGGTGATGTGCAGGAGCATGCGCTAGAAGAGGAGAGGACGAGGAACCCTCACGGGCGAAGCATTTGAGTAGTTTGGGAACAAAGTGAAGCGACATCTAATTTACAAAAGAGGCCCTAGTGTTTAAAAATATATTCAAAAACCCTCTTAAGTTATAATCGCGATCCAAATTCGGATGGCCTCAATCGTTGAATCAAATACGTGCGCTTGAGAACACCGTGGCGACAATGTGGCGGCGGTCATTTCGCAAAATAGGCCTTAATGTTTGAGCGCAAGTTGAAACACACCTTAGATTTGATCGCGATCATTACCCGCGATCCAATTTCGGGTGAATTTCAACCATCCGATCGTACTTCGCCACTCCGATGGAGGGCAAGTGGAACTAGCAGGAGTAGTTTTACAAAAATTAAACGACCCTCCATTCACTCAACCGGTCAACCCGGCAGGCGGTTGCCGCTACCGGCGGTGACGGTGAGTTGCGTCGCCGCCGCAGTATCCGGCTTGCTACAGAGCTCAATCTTCGTTGCATTGGAAGAAAAGTACTGTTGTAAAACTCTTAATGGGCCAGGCCCAACTTCTAGAAGAAGCTGTCCTGCTCCATGTGGGCTACTTTATCGCATTGGAGCCCAACACGAAGTTAGGGTTCCACCCCTATAAATAGTTGAGGAGACCCCCCCTGTGTACCCTGACACCAGAATTTCGCAATAAAGAATTTCGTCTCCTCTATTCCAGTTTTACTTTTTGTTATCTGTCGTGATCTACGTGCCGTCGTTCCGCCGATAACCTAACACGTTATCAGCACGCTCTACGAGGAATTCGCCTAGCAGATCGGTGAGCTACGGTACGTTCTTGTTTTTACGTATGATTTTTGCTATCTTGACTCGTTGCAGCCAAGATCTGTTCAGAAATCAAGAGATCATATCCGAGAGCGAGCTATAGCAGCTATGGCCGCCCGAAGACGATCTGAATCTGCAAAGAATCGTCGCAAACAAGAAAAACAGAAGCAAAACCTACACAACGATCAGATCTGTTCATGATGTGCAGATCTTGATCCGCGCGTAGAAGAGATCTGTTACATAATCCTAGTAACAGATCTGATCGGGTGCAACGTCACCGGGACGAAGCTTTTGGTGCAACGTCACCGAAACGCCGAGTTCTTAAGATCTACAGTGGTTCACGAAGAACCCTACCCTAACCCTACCCGGCACGAAGTCCGGTACAGGAGGCGCAATGCCGTCGAGATCCAAACTACAAGCATCACAGAGAAGCAAAAAGGGCGTCGGGTTACAAACCCTAACCCTAGGCCCCAGATCTGCAAAGAATCGAAGCAAAGAAAAAAGAGAAGCCATTGCGCAGTCACGGGCCATCGCCTCTGCACTACGCTGGCTCGGCCCAGACTCTGTGCCCGACGACACCGTCAAGAACCTGGTGCACCGCGCGCCGTGCGGACCATCACGCGCAGCCGCGGGACCCGGCCGGATCTGGCACAGACGCCATACGCCGGCAACTCGGTCGATGCGCTATGTCGCGCGGGCCCGGGAGCTGGCTGTGCCGCGCATCGCCTGCCCGAGGCCCCCGCCGCTGCTCGCTGCAGGCGGTGAGCTCCGGCCCCCGCGTCGGGCTTCCGCGCCCGGCCTCCGCGCCGTGCGGGCGCGCCGCGCCGAGCAGCCGGTTCGGCCACGAAGCGCCAAGGCCCCCGGCCACCGAGCAGCAGGGGCGGGCTGCCGCGCCGCCCCGGCCCGGCCGCGGGCCGCCGCCGAGCAGCCGGTCCGGCCCCTGGCCACGGGCTCCGGCTTCCGAGCCGCGCCGTCCCGGGCCCCGGCCGCTGTGCTGCGCTGCCCCAGGCCCTAGCCTCTGCGCCGGCGCACCATGGCACAAGGACCTAACCTCCCATGGCCGGATCTACGGAGGAAAGGAAGAAGAGAAAAGAAAGCAGGGAAGTGGCGGCTGGACGGCTGGGAAGGAGGAAGAAAGTGAGGAGAGAGTGAAAAATTAGGGTTTCACCCTGACTATAAACTCCCCTCGGCGTTTTACAGAAAAGTCCTCAACTTTCTCCGAAACAGCGAAAACGTCCTCCCGCAGCTCTGAAAATCGCGAAGAAGTCCTCTAAATATCAGATATTACGAGTATATACTCGGAAATTCTGAATATTATAAAGAAGTTCTCTGGAAATTACCAGAGAAGTCCTCAGAATATCTGAAAATTACCAGAATATCCCTGGAATATCTGAAAATTACGGAAAAATCCTGTTAATTACGAAAATTGACATGGATACTCCGAAAAATTCTGGATTGTGTTATTTTTGCATATAACACCCCAGTTTTTGGTGTCATTATATAGAAACACCAAGATTATAACTTAAACATGCAGTTTTTGTTATACTTATGCTCTCTATTACTTGGATACATGAATTAATCCTTGCACATTGACATCATGCAGATGTCTGACCTCGTGAAGAGAGACTTTGAAGTCTTGACTCCTCATGGAAGCAACTACCTGTCATGGGCACTTGATGCGGAGATCCTCCTAAGCAGCAAAGATCTTTTGAAGACCGTTCTGCCTAAGGCGGGAGACACTGCCGCAACAGACGTGGAGAAGGCGCAAGCTTTGCATTTCTTGCGCCACCACTTAAGTGCTACTTTGAAGAGTGAATACATGACAGAACGTGATCCAAAAGTCTTGTGGGACTCATTGCAGAAACGCTTTGAGCAGATTGAAAATGTCTTACTCCCCAAGGTTGAGCGTGAATGGCAAAACCTACGCTACCAAGACTACAAGACTGTGGAGGATTACAACACCAAGCTTTATGGGATTGTCACACGCATGAAGCTTTGTGGCAAAGAGCTCACGCAAAAGGATCTTATTAACAAGACCCTCTCCACCTTTCACCCTAAGTTCACTCATGTGAGCCGCCAGTACAAGAAGGAGAATTATGAAACCTATGTCGCCCTGAGTAATGCATTGCAGCAAGATCAGGGGGAGGACGAATTGATCATGGAGAATCATAAGAATCGTCCTACTGGCTCATTGGCACCGCATGAAGCGAATGCCGTCTCCTTCAATAAGAAGAAGAAGAACAAGAATAACAAGGGTAAAGGTGCTCCCAAAGCTACACCAAATGCACCCCCGAAGGTTCAAAACAAACCTAATGCTTTCAAGAAGAACGCAAAAGGGAAGTCAAAGAAGACACCTTCAGGGGGAGCATATGGTGATCAGGATAAAGATTGCTATAGGTGTGGTATGCATGGCCATTGGTCCAAAATATGTGAAACACCACAGAAGTATGTTGACATGTACAAAGACCTCAAAAAGAAGCTCGCGCAGCATGAGGCTAACTTTGTTGAAGGCACGCAGCCAACAACAAAGACACCATTGGACCATGCAACACTAAGCAAATCCTCTGACCTGGAGTTGGACAATGATCTCATGGATGAAGAGGAAGATGTGCATGGAGATTCTGCGTAGTCATGAAGACTATTAAGAATTACTTAGTTATCTATTTGTAATAGGAGTGAAATAAGTTTAAATTCCTCGAAGGAATTAGTTCGTTTATGTAATCTCTCGAAGAGAAGACATTTGCTTTGAATAAATCAGTTTGTGAAGTTTGTCATTTATTACTCTCTTTGTTTATACATTTCTTATGTATGAATTACAGCATTGTGGAGGAAAATGACTATGGATGAGGAGCTCTGTCTCGTAGACAGTTGCACCACCGCTACTATTCTAAGGGACATTTGTTATTTCCAGACACTTCGAAAGTATACTGGGAATATTCTTACTGTTATTGGCAATAACAATAAGATTGTTGGCACAGGAAGGGCCACATTTGTCCTACCAAATGGTACGCAATTAACAATCCAAGAAGCTCTACTTTATCCGGATTCAACCCGGACATTGTTAAGCTTTAAGGATATCCGAAGAAATGGGTTTCACGTAGAAACCAATGACGATGGAGGTGAAGAACGTCTTATCATAACCAAGAAAGAAGGCAATAAGAAGACCACTATTGAAAGTTGTCCGTCAGTCAAAGAAGGCTTGTACTACACGTACATTAAGCCAAACAAAGAATTTGCTACGTTCAAGACTATCTTTACCAATCAAGAAGCATATAGATTATGGCATGACCGTCTTGGTCACCCTGGCCTTAATATGATGCAGAGAATTACGAAGAATGCAACGGGGCATAATTTGAAGACAAAAGATTTCCCAAATCAAGCAGATTTCTTGTGCATTGCATGCGCAAAGGGGAAGCTTATTACTCGCCCCTCGCAGCTTAAGATTCAAGCAGAATCTATGCCATTCCTTGAACGAATTCAAGGTGATATATGCGGACCAATTAGTCCCTTATCAGGGCCTTTCCGCTATTTCATGGTGTTAATAGACGCTTCCTCGAAGTGGAGCCATGTATGTCTATTATCTACTAGAAACCATGCATTTGCACGATTGACTGCCCAGATCATACAATTGAAGACACATTTTCCAGATCATAGAATCAAATCCATTCGAATGGATAATGCTGGAGAATTTAAATCGAAGGTATTTGATGATTATTGTATGAGTATAGGCATCAAAGTGGAACACTCTGTACCACACGTGCATACACAAAATGGTCTTGCAGAATCATTAATCAAGAGGATCAAATTGATCGCTCGACCATTGTTACAGAATTGCTTATTGCCCACCTCTTGTTGGGGGCATGCGGTGTTGCATGCAGCAGCACTTATCCAATTACGACTATCTGCTACAAACGAAGAATCACCATTGGCATTGGTGCGTGGTAGAATACCAAATGTTTCCCATTTACGGAGATTTGGATGTGCTGTATACATTCCAATCCCTCCACCTCAGCGAACTGCTATGGGCGCACAACGGAAACTCGCAGTTTACGTTGGCTATGAAAGTCCGTCCATAATCAAGTACTTAGAACCCTCAACTGGAGATTTGCATACTGCAAGGTTTGCTGATTGTATCTTTAATGAAGATCATTTCCCGGCATTAGGGGGAGGAAAGTATCTCTCTAGAGAAGAATGCCGGCAAATAGATTGGGATGCTAATGGAATCCTAGGAATGGATCCTCGCACTAAAGAAGCTGAACTCGAAGTTCAGAATATACTCCACTTGCAGAGAGTTGCTAATGAATTGCCTGAAGCTTTCACCAATACAAGAGACATTGTGAAGTCTCATATACCGGCTGTAAATGCTCCTGAAAGAATAGAAATCCCATTTGAAGAGGATGAATATATGGAATTCCAACCTTCTTACATAAAAGCAATGAATGCTAGGAAGAGGGGGAGCGAACCGGTTACAAGGGTACCCAAGAAGCCTAGAGTACAAGCTCAAGCTAAAGCTCCTAGGAGACGTCCTGCGGAGAAGAAGCCTAAGCAAACTGCTCAAAAGAAAACCAAAGAAGGTGAAAGTGATCCACATGAAGTGGTGAGACTTGAAGAACCAAACCCAAGTGAGAATGTGCATGAAACTCATGAGAGGATACCGGAAATTCCTGACCTCAATGTATCTATCGATAATGAGGATCAAGGAAATGAAACCTCAACAAACTATGTTGAGACGGGAGTGGTATATAATAGAAAGACACTTGAAGTCAATACATACTTTGCCGAAACGATTGCAACACAAATTGATTTGGAATCTGAACCAAAATCAATGAAGGAATGCAAGAAGCGTCCTGATTGGCCAAAGTGGAAAGATGCAATCTGTGCAGAGTTAAACTCGCTGAAGAAAAGAGAAGTGTTTGGTAGTGTAAACCTTACACCAACTGGCATTAAACCAGTGGGTCACAAATGGGTGTTTGTTCGGAAGAGAAATGTTCAAAATGAAGTGACTAGATACAAGGCGAGATTCGTAGCGCAAGGTTTCACGCAGAGACCTGGCATTGACTACGAAGAAACCTACTCTCCCGTAATGGATGGAATCACATTCCGGTATTTAATCTCAATGGCGGTGAATATGAATTTGCAGATGCGACTTATGGATGTGGTCACAGCATATCTATATGGAACATTAGATACAGAAATCTATATGAAAGTTCCAGAAGGTATTAAAGTCCCGAATGAAGATGACCGCAAATTATATAGTGTCAAATTACAGAAGTCACTATATGGTTTGAAACAATCAGGGAGAATGTGGTACAACAAGCTCAGTACATTTCTCTTGGAAAAGGGATTTGTGAAGAATGAAGACTGTCCTTGTGTATTCATAAAGAAATCAGAGAAAGGCTTTTGTATAATCTCTGTTTATGTTGATGACTTGAACATTATTGGTACTACCAATGAAATTGAAGAGACTTGCTCATACTTGAAGACTGAATTTGAAATGAAAAACTTGGGCAAGACTACATATTGTTTAGGTTTGCAACTTGAACATACTCCTGAAGGGGTACTCTTGCACCAATCAAACTATACCAAGAAGGTATTAGAGAGATTTAATATGCACGAAGCATATCCACTCTGATCACCTATGGTGGTGAGATCACTTGATATAGATCAAGATCCTTTTAGACCGAAGCAGGAAGATGAGGAATTATTGGGACCTCAATATCCATACCTCAGTGCCATTGGAGCCTTGATGTACCTTGCGAATGGTACAAGGCCCGACATAGCTTTTGCTATTAATCTACTTGCAAGATATAGCTCAGCACCGACTCGAAGGCATTGGAATGGCATCAAGCAAATCCTCCGATATTTGAGAGGAACTGAAGACCTTGGATTATTTTTCAAGAAGAATGGGGAATTAACCCTTGTGGGTTATGTTGATGCTGGATATTTATCTGATCCACATAAATCAATATCTCAGACGGGATATGTGTTTTTATTTGGAGGAACTGCAATTTCTTGGAAGTCAACGAAGCAAACATTGGTTGCTACATCGACAAATTACTCGGAGATCATCGCATTGTTTGAAGCTGCAAAGGAGTGCGCCTGGCTCAGGAGGATGACAAGCCATATAATGAAGACCAGTGGAGTGGCGTATACTCCATCCCCTACAATTATCTATGAAGATAATAAAGCTTGTATTGCACAAGTACAATCGGGATACGTAAAGTCGAACAGGACAAAGCATATGTTACCTAAATTCTTCCACACGCATGAAATGCAAGAGCAGGGAGAGATTTTAGTAACACATGTCCGATGTTGTGACAATCTTGCAGATATGTTCACAAAGGCCTTACCTTCCCGCACTCTCGAAGAGTGTCGGCGTGGTATTGGCATGAGAAGACTTAGAGAAGTGCTTGGAACAGGGGGAGAACTTCCCTAAGTACATCACATTCTCGAACTAAATGAGTTATCTCGAAGATAATTCATATCAGTCATGAAGATTGATAAACATTAATCATGAAGATTAAAAACATTGCACTCTTTTTCCCTTATGAGTTTTTCACATGAAGTTTTCTCAATAAGGTTTTTAACGAGACAATGTGTGCATACAAGTGGTGGTAATATGTGCTCTTTTCTCCTATTTTTCCCACTGGGTTTTTAGGAGTTTTTATGAGGCATACTTATCACGATAAAGAGCCCAAGGGGGAGTGTTGTAAAACTCTTAATGGGCCAGGCCCAACTTCTAGAAGAAGCTGTCCTGGTCCATGTGGGCTACTTTATCGCATTGGAGCCCAACACGAAGTTAGGGTTCCACCCCTATAAATAGTTAAGGAGACCCCCCCTGTGTACCCTGACACCAGAATTTCGCAATAAAGAATTTCGTCTCCTCTATTCCAGTTTTACTTTTTGTTATCTATCGTGATCTACGTGCCGTCGTTCCGTCAATAACCTAACAAGTACATTTCACTCTTCGTAAGGCTGATGTACTCGACGCGGAGAACAAGGTGACGGTCGCTGGCGGCGTCCCAGCGCGGCAAGGTGCCAAATTGCAGTAACTTCTTGTGGAGAAGAGAAAGCAGAGCAGTGGAAAGCTTGGAGTGACGACGCTCTCTTTCTGGCTTCCTCGTTATTCCTTGATGGGAGCACGCGTGCTTCTCAGCCACGTCTGCATACACAAGTGTAGCCATACTATGAGCATGATGAGCGTATTGATCCCTTTACGCTTGGCTGCAGGATGGATCGATCTCGATGGAGCTGGAGCAGCTTGAGGATATACTATATCCTCAGCCACGTCTGCATACACAACACAAGTGTAGCTCTCTGTTGTTGTTCCTGTCCGCCGCGTCAATCGTCACGCGCGCCACCAGGAGAACCTGCGCGTGTTTCAGCAGCAGTGCAATCGAAGGACATGATAGAAGGGGGTTGGGATCCTCTGAATTGCTTCAGATAATTCAGAGAGGACCTTCTCTGCATTAGAGGCCATCTAGGCCGTCCCTAACGCAATCAAGGGTCAGCGTACCTTGCAGCTTTTCGAGTAAAAAAATCCCACGGACAACAACCAGCTCTCTCCTTCCTCTCCCGACGGAGATTCTTCTCTGCAGCCATGGAACAAGGCTCGAGGCTTCCGGCGACCTCTCACGCGTCAGGCGAGACCGAGGCACTACACGAGTCCCGGCACCGTGCTTGACGAGTTCGCACGCGCCCAGCGGGATCGAGGCGCTGCCTCCCCCGCGCTGTATCCGCAAGCTTGCGCCGGGCGCTCTGAGCAAGCATGAGTGCGCCATGAGTCCAGCGGCCCTCCACCCACCATGGACGAATCTTCGAATGGAAGCTCCGCTCGATCTGTGCTGCGAGGCCAGCAGGCCCTCCATCCGCCGTTGAGAGGTGGCCGAATGGCAGCAGCGGCGGGATACCAAATTACCGCAAGACAGGCTATCGAGGAGCAAGAGGGGAAGAATTTGTTAATCGCAGAAGCTGTTCTTGTAGTCGGGACAGGGAACCCATGTTATTCTTGTGACCAAATCGCCTCTCGATGGGAAGCTCGACGCCGGGATGGAGATTGTCGCACGACGCGACGCTAGCGACGGCCGGGACGCCGCCTCGATCCAGCCAGCCACCGCGTAAGGAAACGCAATTCTACAACGGCGACAATCTAGCAGGCGAGGCTTCCGGCAACGGGAAGCAGGCCAGCGTGCGCGGCGGCGAGAGCATCGCCGTCTTCACATCAGAGAGACCTGGGGTCATCGGGTGAGGAAGCTGCGGGAGACGAGGGGCGTTATATGCCGCAGATATCGGTTGCCGTTGAACTTCAATCGAACGTCTCAGAATGCACTTAATGCAGACAAGGAATCCTCTGAATTAACTGAAGCAATTCAGAGGATCCGAACCCTGGCCTCGGGCAGTCGGACTGGCCATTGCAACCTGCGGCCAGTGCGAAGGCTCTCAAGCTCGACGCCGCGCCGGACGAGGCAGTGTGGTTACCGAGCTGGCCCTGACAGCTCCTTCCTGACGAATGAAGCACTGACGAGCTCTGAAAACGAACGGGGTATCAGTGAAGTTTTTGGCCCGCCGCTGATTAGCAGTAACTGATCTTGTGAAGGAGATATGACTGGGGAATTGCAGAAACAAAGAATAATAGTACTCACATTAGAAGACGCCACCTTCAATTTATTGGTTGTTCTTCTGCATTTTTACCCGTTAGTTCAGTGATGCAGTCTTGACTTCGTTGGCTCATGATTACATTTCAACATTAGTGAGGAAACGGTTCAACACATGTGATAGTTCCATAATTACTTGTTGCCCTGTTAATTCTCCATGGTGACGAATTCAAACTTGGAGGTAAATAGTCATTTGTTTACAAAAAATACAAAAAACCATTCTTCCTTTCAAAAGAGGCAACCATGCAAGGCGGGACACGAGTTGAACGTGAAGCAAGGACAACAATATATTGCATGGCACATTATTAGTGACACAAATCATTCTTCTGATATAATTGATGATTAAACATTCAATCAAGATGTTTTTGAGTTTCATTCATGGCACATTATTAGTGACACAAATCATTCACCTAGTGTTTAATAAAGGACACGTAAACAAGTCGGAAGTAGCCACACGGACGGAGTACTTTTAAGGCTCGTTTGGATTAAAGGGAAAAAAAAATTCTGCGTTTTTCTTGTGAAATTGAATTGTTTTTTTGTAAATTTTCTATGCGATTTTTGTGAAATTCCTGCGTTTCAAGGGAGTCCTTACCATTGTTCTTACCGAAAGAAAAGATCATTCCGTCATACATGTACAAATCGCATTTGCGAATTGGGATCGGGCAACGTGAATTCGATTTTGTAATGCGCCGGATTCCTTTCCAACTCCGCTAGCAAAACAAGGCGGCCGCTTTGACGGCCGTGGACTCGACTCGGCCGCAACAAACACGAAACGCCCCCACTTCACCTAGTCCCTCTTCCTCTCTCCTCTCTCCTCTCTCTCACCTGCGGCGAGTTTTCAATCGGCGGAAGGCAAGATGAAGGTCACGGTGATGACCGCCGACGAGCAGTTTCTCACCCTCGACGTCGACCCCGATGAATCCGTAAGCCCGCTCCCCTCCCCGCTCTCGATCTTCAGGTGTCACGCTTGGTCCTTCTCGCCGAAATCGGTGATGAATCTGCAAGGAGAGTAGGGAATTCGGAATTTGGGCTGGTGGAAGGCGCGCTTGAACCTAGCCGCCGTCGCAATTCGGTCCTTGTTGTGCGATTTCTCGTGTGTAGGTGTGCGGATTGGTGGGATCTTGTCTTGCTGATTCTGGTGGTTCGTCTCGTTTCGAGATGTCCGTCCGTTTGGTTCCCTTCTTCATGTAGAATTTGATTTATAGCGCTATCCCGAGCATGTGCCAAATGCGAAAGCTGCGACAAAGATTTTTCTTTTTGGCTGAAAATCCTACATGTCCTTCGTGCTGTTGCAGGTGGAGAATCTGAAAGCGCTTCTTGAGGTCGAGGTGAGAGCCTGAGCTGGGATCTTGATTCAGCTTCCTGTTTAGGCTATGTAATGGACGGTTTGATCTCACATTGTTGGTTTTGGGCGGGTGTTTGTGTTGGCAGACTAATGTGCCGTTGCAGCGGCAGCAGCTCCAGTTCAATGGGAAGGAGATGCAAAACGTGGAGAAGCTCAGCTCCATCGGCGTCCGAGATGGAGATCTTGTCACGATGGTTCCCTCCAATGATAGGTGTGCTTGATCGCCTTCTGTGTATAACTAGATTGGTTGACATTCAATGCATGTGATTGTAGGTTTTTAGAGGAAAATTGTCGAGGTTCAAAAAAAAAAAAGTGCCATTTCACTATGAACTATGGCTGACCCAATGCCTGCTCTATCCTGCTGGCTTAATTGGGAAGTACATTAAATAGTGTCATTTATTTTATCACAAGAAAAAGGTTTAAGATTGATACAAGTTAAATCTTCTTTATCCTTCTTTGCATCCTGCTGATTTGCGTCTTTATAGTTGTTGTTTGCCTTTTAGCACTCTTTGATCAAAATTCAGAGCTGGAATCATTTCGATAAGATGCAATTACTTTTCTTTGCTTAACTATAGTCTCATGAATCAGATGCAACAAGAGTGCCAAAGCTTACTCATTGGTTTGTTGGAATTACACTAAAAGAGATGCAATAGAATTTCATGATTAAAACTCAGAATTGGTACTGTATTGAAAGGCGTGCAATAGAACTTATTAGTTTAACTAATGTTGAGAATCAAAATGCCTATGAGGCACCAATTCCTTCTCCTAATGCCTGGGATGATAATTGCAGGCCTTCTCAGGATATTATAAGGGTAAATCCAGATGGATCTGCTGTGAATCCACAGGCGTTTCAACAACATATTCGAGGTGATTCACAACTTATGGCACAACTCCTTCAGGTAACCTTTCTTCTGACCTCTTTTTATCTAGTCAATATGTTACTTGCAGGTAATATGTACTTTTATAACATTGTTGTCTTGATTTGTAGAATGATCCGGCACTAGCTCAAGCTATTCTTGGAGATGACATCAATGAGCTACAGAATACCTTACGGTCCCGGCACCAACAGAGAATGGAACTGAATCGTAAAAAAGATGAAGAGCTTGTGAGAATCACTTTATTAATTTTCTTTTCTCACCTAGATATATTGTGTTGGTTGAAATCCTGCATTCTACTGCGCAATACACAGAGTAATGAGCTACAGGTTACTTAAGATTTTTATGTTCTACTGTTTAGAACGAGAATTTAGTTAACCACTCCATGCATTTACAAAAAAATATATCTTCATGCTGCTTCACATACGCTGATATCCCAAAAAAACTTGTTCTAGTTCCATTAGATATATTCACAACTTTGCGGTGTTCATTTTCACTCTTTTGATAGATAGTAGGTCAAACAATTCATACTTTTGATTTTTGTATTGTAGGCTTTACTGTATGCTGATCCTTTTGATGTCGAAGCTCAGAAGAAAATTGAAGCTGCAATTCGACAGGTATGCATACTTTTTCTCAGGATAACATGTGCTGCCTTTGGCATTGTTTATTTTTTATACCATGGGAAAACATGACATATGATGTATGATGAAAGCTTAAAGAATGTGTACCACAGAAAAAATAAGAACAAAGAACCAAAGTTAATACATGTATGTAAGAGTAGGATGGTGCATAGAGGAAAAACAGGTTTATATCTTCATGCATCTTTGCTAGGCTCAAGGTTATATTGATTGAACTGTACCTATGCATTTTGTTTTTATATAGTGTTACAAGCATTTGAAAGCCTTGTTCTGTCTCAAGTTTCAGCTGCAGTTCATACTTTCATCCTCATTCACCTGTTGATAATTTATTCAGTTAACATATTGGATATTGTTCTCACTTGTCAATTTCCACGTTTCAGAAAGGCATTGATGAAAATTGGGAGGCTGCCTTGGAGCACAATCCTGAAGCCTTCGCTCGAGTGGTGTGTTATTGTATCTTACTCTTAGTTTTTTTCCTTCTCTTGTTTTTTTTTTTTCATTTTATCTGGAAAGAAGAGTTATTCTCCTACAATATGCTCAATGTTTAGTGTACACATTAATCAATCATCATTATTTTGTACTAGGTTATGCTGTATGTGGATATGGAGGTCAATGGAGTACCTTTGAAGGTATTAAACTATTCATTCTATATAAATCAGCTCGCTAGAACAGTGTTTTCATTCTGAATATCAGAAAACTAGTATTTAATTTGATGGTATCTCCTATTGCATTCAGTATTATTAATGTAGCTATTATACTCGGTAAATATACAATCTGCTTGAATAATTTGCTCATGATTGTAACTGTTGCTTGCAATGTCTTCTCTTCTTGAACTTGAGCTATCCACCCAGTATTTGATTGCTTCCTGTTAACTGATTTTGATGTGGTCTTAACTTTTCTCTCATCTGCAGGCGTTTGTTGACAGTGGAGCACAGTCAACTATCATATCAAAAAGCTGCGCTGAACGTTGCGGGTGTGCTTATTAATTTACTTGATCAGAATTGTTTTGTTTTTATTTGGCATACCATGGTTCTCTGTGATAATTCGTCATGAAAAAAGTAATGTTATCAGATGCCAACATAAATTCAAGAACTGTAGAATTTTATGATTTAAAGATCATGAATAAATCATTATCTCATGACAATAAAATGATTTGTACTATTTGCAGTATGTTGCAGGTTGTGGATCAGTTATAGATACATCATATCTTGTAATTCATTGTGCAGGTTGCTGAGACTTCTTGATCAGCGTTACAGAGGTATTGCTGTCGGTGTCGGTCAGTCAGAGATACTGGGAAGAATCCATGTAGCTCCAATAAAGGTATGCTTAATTGTATATAAAATTCATCGATCAATGGTGGCATGATTTCGGGCATGCTGAAACTTTAAGTCATTTCATGGAAACCATGTGGAAATTACTAATTAGAATGTGTCTTTAGTGTTTTTTGACTCAGTTCCAAGATCTGAATTTATCTTGTAGACAAGCTTCAGTGTTTAAGGATTTCTTGATACAAGTATCATACTGATTGGTTCGAAATGCATTGACTAACACCAACGTGTGACAGATTGGGCATCTCTTCTATCCTTGTTCTTTCACTGTCCTGGATGCCCCTAATATGGAATTCTTATTTGGGCTTGATATGCTGCGTAAACATCAGGTAATTGCACAAGCAATTTTTGCACCATGTCATGTATTCTGATTAAACTTACGCCTTGTACTCATGCTTTTTATTGTCCTACGCAGTGCATGATTGACCTGAAGGACAACGTTCTTAGAGTGGGAGGTGGTGAGGTTTCAGTGCCCTTCTTGCAAGGTTAGTAGGTTATCTTAAATAAATCACCTGTTCTACAGTTTTTTGTTGTTGTAGCTACTGTTCTTGATGATGGTCTACAATAAGCTATTGAAGAAATTAGAACGTTCAATGTTTTTAGTTACTTCCCAGTACCATAGTTCACAACATTTTCATCTCATATAAACTTCCCAGTTGACTAATATGTCTATTGTTTTATCTTCAGAGAAAGACATCCCTTCGCATATACGTGACGAAGAGAAATTATCCCAGCTGGCATCCCTGGGCCAAGCTTCTGGAGTAAGCAAATGATGGCATTATATGATATAGCTTTGACATGTATCATTGGCATATCCTTATTTACTTCATATGATCCAGGAATCATCAAAGGCACGTGAGGGGACTCCTGATGTGCCGCAACAAGCCCCCTCTACAGGTTAGTATGCTCTTCTCTTGTATTTATATTTATATTGTCTGTAGGACTTTTGTATGTTCTGATAATTGTGAACTAATTACAAATCACTACCTTTCATTTTTACCTGAAGGAGCTCCTGCTGCAAACCCTCCACAGGTGAAGTCAAAATCACCCTTCTGTTATACTTTTGATGCGCTGCTGTAATGAATTATATTTATCCTGATTGTTTCTGAAAACTCTTAGCAGGGAGGAGATTTTGAGGCGAAAGTCACAAAACTCGTGGAACTGGGATTTGATCGACCATCTGTTGTACAAGCACTCAAGTTATTTAATGGGAACGAGGAGCAAGCTGCTGCATTCTTGTTTGGTGGTTAGAATCTTGGGAGCATCCGTTTCTGGCTTTCTGTTTGCTCAACCCTTTAGCAGGGTTGAATAGGCTATACAAAACAAAACTGATTGAGACACCTTCCCTGTGAATTTAAAGCCTTTGTTTGGCCAATGCAAAGCTTGCTTTTAGAGATGCTTCAGTTTTTTACTATTTCCTTTTTTCTCTGTACCTCATACATAGACTGATAGTCTGATTGACCTGAATGCAAACAAAATTGTGAAGAACGGTTTGCATTTTGATCTTTTGTATCCGCCTATTCTGGGGTTTACTTTAGTGTAAAACAGAAATGTTAACCAATCTACCGAAATTGTGACTTACAAATTATTCTACTCAAATCTCTGTGCACATTAGTACGGTGCACATAAGAAATTGGTTACCTTTGTAAGCATTTGACAATCATTTGTGTTACTTTCAAAAATGAACAGTTAATTGAGTACTTCAGAACAATTGAACACATCAATAAATCACATACTCTGATCACCACAGATATTAGGTAATTTCAAAATCCTTTTGCCCATATATTTTGCTTGTTAGCACATTATATGAATAAAACGAACAAATATCTAATCACTTAAATTCACACATCTTATATCTTATTAAATCAGAATGAGAGGCCAAAGCTTGCAGGCCTCCCTAACAAATCAAACACCGTATCCTCTGCTTCCTAAACTAATTGAATTCAACCTACAAAAAAAGAAAACTCGACGGGAATAGGCAGACAGCCTACCCGCTTTGTATTAAGAAGGAAGCAGGGCTCGAACCCGGGTCTCTGGCTTGAGAGCTAGCTCCCATAGCCAGTTGCCCGCGAGAGCACCTGCGAATTCAACCTACACGACGGTATCAATCGAACAACGCTTTGACGACAAGAGGGCTCCTGACGAACTGCTTCCCGTTGGTCCAGACGAGCGAGCCAAATGAGTAGTCCTTGGCGAGCGCGGGGTTCTTGACCTGAAACGTCACCTCGAACCCCTTCTCGTCCCCCTTGGCGCCGAAGTGGAGCACGCTGGGCGTCACCGTCACCGACACGCCGGCGGGCTCGGTGACGAAGGCCTTGTACGTGGTGCCGGGCAGGCCGACGTTCTTGACCCTGCGGCGCGCGGTGGCGCCGGCGGCGGTGACGTTGACGACGGTGATGGACGGGTAGTTGAGGTCGGCGACGGCGCGGGGCGCCTCGCCGGGGCACGTGTACGGCGCGCCGTTGAACATGGCCATCACGGTGGCGTTGTACCTGAGCGTGCAGAGGAAGTCGAGGTAGTCGGCCTCGCCGAGGTCGTAGACCAGACCGGGGCTCATGGCGCGGACCGGGTTGACGTGGCCGGCGCCGAAGCCGAAGGGGCTCGCCGGCGCGAACGACGAGTTGAGGATGGGCTCGTGCTTGTTGTCCATCTCCATCGCTGCATTCATTCACGCATGTCATATCGCAGTCAGAACCTACTGCAAGAACATGATCGTTGCAAATGGCGATATATATGGAGCTGAGGCTTATTGTGTTATACGTACCGGTGGTCATGATGGCCGAGCGGATGGCAGGCGGGGCTCCAGTCCGGGTGGAGCGTGCGGAGGAGTACCGACGATGCCGGAGATGTGCGGGCACGACATGGACGTGCCGGACTCGAGTTGTAGGCCACGCGCCGCTTGTCGAAGGAGAGGTCCGTCGGCGAGTTGGCGCGGGTCCACGCCGCGATCACGCTCACGCCCGGCGCCGTGATGTCAGGCTGCACACGTACGCATCCCACAACTAACATCAGTATAAGCTCTTGACAAAATGATACAATTAGCATGTGAGGTACTATATATGATTGCAGCTGGAACCTTGAGGATCTCGGGGGTGACGGTGTTGGGCCCTTGCGACGAGAAGGCGGCCATGAATGGCGCCGGCTTCGTGCCGAGGATAGTTGCCGGCTTAGTGATGAACCCGGTCGGAGTCCTTGCAAGTGACAGCAACAAGAATGTCAATGTCTCATCCTTAGAACAACACTAGCATCCTTTATAGCTGCAGCAATGATGGCGCCATGCATGATCTGTGTGGTTGCTTACTTGGTGGACTTGAGGTAGGAGTAGAGGATCTGGCCGTCTCTGTACTTGATGTGCGTGGCCGGGAGGACGTGGGCGTCGGCGATGATCTCGTTGCCGGTGGTCTCGTCGTTGGCGAGCACCATCCCGACGCCGCCGGCCTGCCGGACCACCTCGCCCTTGGCCACGCGGGCGCTGATGCCGCGGAGGCACACCACGATCTTCCCCTTCACCTTCTCCGGGTCCAGCGACCCCTCCATGCACAGCTGCCTGCACGCCATTAGTCACCATCTTTCATTCATCAGTAAAAATCAGCAGTTAATTAATTAGTATGATGGAGATAGTAGAGAACGTTTGGAGACGGTCGATCACGTACGCGTCCTTTTCGGTTGCGTTGGCAGCTGCGGCCTGCGTCGAGTCGATCAGTGGGTACGAGGTCATCTCCGGGAGAGAAGTCGCCGACAGGCTCTGTCCCTTAATCTTTGTGAAGTTTTGGTGCGGCGCTCTGGCAGAAGGAGCCAGCGAGAATGCCTGCGTGTGGTCGAAGACGAGGTAGGACGGGAACTCGCGGTCCATGGTGCTGGCGCCGGAGGTGAGGATCCACGGCGCGACGTTGGAGACGGTGCCGAGGCCGGGGCCCGAGTTTCCCGCGGAGCAGACGACGGCGATGCCTCGGCGGACGGCGTGGAACGAGCCGATGGCGATGCCGTCGTTGAAGTAGTCGCCGGGCTCGCCGCCGAGGGACAGCGACAGCACGTGCACGCCGTCGTGGATGGCCGCGTCGAACGCCGCCAGGATGTCCGCGTCGAAGCACTCGCTGCCGTTCACGGGCGGGTAGCACACGCGGTACGCCGCCACGCGCGCGCGCGGCGAGCCGCCGGAGGCCGTGCCGTTGCCGAACCCGAACACGGCCGCGCCGGGCGCCGGCGAGCCGCCGGCCGTCGACAGCGTGTGCGTGCCGTGCCCGTCCGTGTCGCGCGGCGTGTTGAACATGGACGTGTTGAACGCTCCCACCGCCGACGCGTAGCCCTTGTTGAAGTAGCGCGCGCCGATCAGCTTCCTGCACGCACGCAAAAATAGAGAAAAATATCGTGAGTGGTGAAAAAAAAAAATCATATCTGAGCACATGTTTCATGGCTTATTACTATTAGTGTACTTATGAAAAAGGTTCATAATTTGGTATCTGAATTTATCCCTATGGAAGTATGAACATCGAAAATATTTTGACGTTATTAGGGTGGATAAAATGAAGGATGCTACTGTCTGATTTCACTATCCAAGCCAGAAAAGTTAGATGTTGACTTTGCTACTGCTTGCAGCATGTTCTCTATAGCATCGGGCAGCTATTAGATGTTGACCTGCTGCTGCTTTGAGCATGTTCTGCTATATATCATGGAGCAGCTATTTAATCAAGACATGACGTTGCTAAAATGCAGGTTCACATTGGAAGTAAGACAAAGTTCATATGAGTATCATTTCTGAAAATTTTGAAGGTTTTCACAAACGCTAATGAATTGCTTTTACATAAGACAAAGCCAGGATCTACTCCATTTCATTTCAAATTGATATACCAATTTGCTTTCGTTCTAACTTCTATGTTGCTCATTGGTACAAGCACACATCGCTACTCTTGTCTTTGTTTCAGGAACAATTTCTGCTTTCCAAACGGGCCTAAAAGTTTGCAAGCATCTCTTTTTCTGATGGCGAATTTTTGGAAGGTACGGTTGAGACACAGCATCAATCGATGTCATGCCACTGTTCAGTGGGGAACAGTGGGATCAATCTATAAATCATTATGCATGGATGGATGCCGCCCATCATTGCCGCTTGATCCTAGGCATCAACTGGTGGTGGTCTCAGCCACTGTCATGCGTGCATTGTGGTGGTCTCAACTCTCAACCCCATCAAAATTTCTAGTGCTACACCATACCAAACTAAGCAACTCAACTTTTAACATGACATGATGCTCACAGCATGGGTCTGGAATTCTAAAAACACAGTATTTTTAAAATAAAAGTTTGTTTCAGTTGGATTTGCATATTCAGTCAGAAGCATGAGAACAGTTCAGGGCATAATGCGTCTATCCAATAATGAAAAGTTTGCCTTCATTTATACCTGTGAAAGCTAAAAAAATATATCCCAAGAAATATATGCATAGTTATAGTTACCTGTTGCAAAAGAACTTATCATCTTGACCGTTCTCGCATGCTCCTTTCCACTGGGAAGGAACTGGTCCCATGCCATCGTCCTTAAAGCTGTCAGATTCCGGCCACACACCTTTCCATCACAGGGAGGAAACAATAGCATGTCAAATTCCACTAAAGAGCACAAGCATGATCCATACATTCAAGTCAAACAGACAACCGAAATTCAGGCATAGACGTTTTTTTCTCGAGCAATAATTCAGGTATATACAATGAATGTACAATCTCTAGACGACCAATCCTTTGGCTACATAAGGTCCCCAGAGCAAAGGGGATGTCGAGAAAGTTGGAAGGAACGCGCACATCACGCCATGCCGAATCATTGGATGGTCCTATACTCCCTCTGATGAGGAACTGGGCGGGTTGATTAGTTAGTTGGACAGAGTCGGAAGCAGCACAATGACACTGCTAATGACATGCCCATGTTTCTCAACCAACCGGGAACATGTGCATCTTAGTTTGCATTAGCAAAGAAACAAAAATTTTAGGCGCTAAACCATCTGGATAACATGCTACCTAACCATTCGCTGTTCGAAGGAAGTATCACGCGTTGACAGCAGGATTCCTATAGAATGTTCTGCCAGCTAATCGCCTGGTTTCTAGGTGTCCACTGGCCTGAACATATTGGTGAAAACTAGTGGTGGGTAGGTTGGATCAGGGCAAAATTACGCATTTGATGTTTCAGTACCAATTGTAATCAGTTTTCAGTCGATTTCGTAACCACTCTGTTTTAATATGTAGCTTCGGAATGGAAGTGGCGTGCAACCACCAGAGAGTACCACACTACTGTACCAAACAGTGTTGCTTTCAAAATTTTGTGCAACTTATTTTTTTTTCAGAGAAGAAGATGCCACTCCTACGTTACAAAATAGCCTACAAACTAGTGTAATCCGTCAGGCCGTCACCTCCACGATACTAACTTCTCATATCCAAACAAAAAGGCTTGGATTCTCTTTTTGGCAGCACTACAAATTGATCCTACTGCTACACATCTAGACCCCGTGTTAAGTCAAAATCAGGTCAACCGGCTGATGATCAAACGGGAAAGAAGTGCCATAATTAGTTGCAGAAAAGTTGCGAGAGAAAGGTCGATTCCTTTCCAGGATTAAAGAAAGGAAAAAGTTGATTGATTCTTCAATGGATTAAAGAAAGCGAGTTTGGCGCGAATGGGGAAGAAGAGTGAGTGATTAGCGAGGCCGGATGGATGAATTGTCTCCTCAGCTGAAGCGGACCAAGCTGGTACGGCATCTTATCACCAACAACTGCTGCCTCGAAAACGATGGCTGCGGCGGGGAGGGAACACAACACACACAGAGAGAAACGACCGGGCATTGGCCAGAGGCAGAGGCAGAGAGGAGCGGGTCAAAGAAAGATTGGATGGATCGAGTGCTCACCGGTGTCGAAGTTTCCGATGATGGTGTCGGCGCCGAAGCGCGCCTTCCGCCACGCCGCGCCGCGCGGGACGCCGCCCGGGCCGGCGAGTCCCAGGAACTGCCACGACCGCGTCGTGTGGAGCTGTCCGCCCGCGGTTGGGGAACACGGACACCACGCCGGGTTGCCCTGCAGTTCAGAGACGAAGCACACCAACGGAATTATTGGTCAGTTTGATCTCACATGAGGCAAGTCATTCTCGGAGAGAGAGAACGGCGGCGAAGACACTCACTTGCGATCGCGGCGGCTTCCTCGGCGTTGAGGTTGGCTGCGAAGCCGTTGATGTGCTTGGTGTACGAGTAGAAGATGGCGTCCCGCGCCTTGTCCTTGCTGCATTGCGGATCCCGGCGTTAATGTCAAAGAGATTGGCTTATTATTATTATTACTAATCAAAAATAAAGAGATACGCGGTCGATCGCGTCCGTACTCTCCGAGGACGCCGGCGAGGAGGTCGTAGTGCGCGTCGGCGGCGCTGCTCTCCAGCGCCGCGAGCTCCTCCGCGCCGTACGTGCTCAGCTGCGCGCCGTGCGCGTGGTCGCCGAGGTACACCACGTACGACGACCGCTCGGCGGCGGCGGCTGCGCCGAGCGCGCAGAAGAGGGACAAGAGGAGGGCGGCGGCGGCGGACGGTGCCATGGTTTGCAGTCACGCCGCGGAGTTGGGAAGGGGAGGGACGGAGTGCACGAGCGCGCGCGGGTGCGTATATATAGCCGGCCGGCGCGCGGCGCGGCACGGCAGCGGAGGTTGTTTTGACTACTTGGCGAGCATGGGGACTCTGTGCGTGGATGGCGGTTACTCCGATCCCCGTTTGATCTGGTGAAGTTCGTTACAGGGAGAATATCTCGCGCTTTCCGTCAAAAAAAGATTATCTCTCGCGCTGGGTTTAAATGCGTTCTTTCTCTAGATGCAGATTGCCAGGCGTGGAAAGTGACGGCAAATGGGCGACGTGCATCGCATTGGTGGGAGACTGCGCTGATGTTCAAAATTGTAGATATGTTTTGAACGGGCAAGTATATAGATGTTATTATTCTTAATGTTGGATAGAGATATGTTTTTAATTTTTGAAATGTGATGGATATCTCTATGAGATAGGGGGGTGGGTGTGGAGAGTTCCATAAATCTCTCCTTTTATCGTCCAGTGAAGCAAAAATATACTATAGATGTTATTTTGCTTATTACCATGAATATCTCCGGAGCACATTATATATATCCATATCTACAAATTTCTATAGTAATTTTAATTTATAGATCGTGTGACCTCCGGTATATGTTGTATCGAAGAATAACATACTCCCTCCGGTTAAATTGTTGACGTCGTTGACTTTTTGAGTTACGTTTGCCTATTCATCTTATTTAAAATATTTTTAAAACTACCATAGATTTTGTTATGATTAGTTTCATCACTAAAGAAAATTGAAATACAAATTATAATTTTGCATATTTAAGCTAATATTTTGAATAAGATGAACAGTCAAACGCAACTCAAAAGTCAACGGTGTCAACAATTCAAAATCGGAGGGAGTATATAATACTCCCTCTGTTTAATTTGTTACCATCATGACAACAAAACTTGACGGAACTGGCTAACAACAATAAAATAAAAACGGATGGAGTAGTATATTAGAGAGAGAGAGAGAGAGAGAGAGAGAGAGAGAGAGAGAGAGAGATTTCTATTTTGAGCTCTAGTTTCCGCTTGTGTCTTGATGCATGTTGTTAGTAGTTGTATGAGGTGTATTGTTGTTTCATATTTTAGGTTATACCACCATGTGGACAATAATTCATACTACCACCATGTGGATAATAATTCAGACATTGAAATACATCTAATCATAGGAAAGAGGCTGTCTCCGTCTTGTAACTTTCAGAACAAGAGCAGTCAACAAAAAATTTGTTTAGCAGTTTTGCAATTCCAACTTGATATGTGGCAGGTCGTTGGCAATCTTTTCAGTGTTATGTCCATAACGTGGTTTAATTTTTTTTCTCGAATAGACCAGTATTTTACTCTAATTCCTTTCGCAAAAAAAAAGTATTGTACTCTAATTGGTGAGTATTGCAAAGTCTATTGGCTCATGTTACAAGTGATCATTACTGAAACTATTTTAATTACAAGTTTTGGAGAATATAATACCAATAGATCATTATGATGATGGCAATCACTGGTTCTTCTCTTGGCAATTATATTATATATAAGCAAATATGTTTGATGCATCTTCAATTTTGAGATACATAATGTGGTTTCAAAAATTACTTTAATCCAAATGAAAATGAGATCCCTCGGCCAAATACACAGCTTATCCTCAGCCCTCAGCTACAAGATTTTCTAAATGAGACTACCCAGCTTGAAAAGTATTGACTGCCCTAAAAAAAAAAGCTTGAAAAGAATTGACCTGCAGCTCTGCTAAAAACTGGGCCCTTACAAATACCAAAAATGAAACAGTGGGGTCAAGCTACAATATATAATAAAATTTAAAAATATTTCCCCGAACAAACTAAACTCCACAAAATACAAGTAGAACAACACTGAAATCACAATTTGACTCTAAGGAGCCTTTATCGACCATGAATTCTTACCAATCAAATGCGACCATATGGTTGTTTAGGTCATTTCCAACTAAACATGATGTCCCAAGCTTCTAATCTGAATAGGAAGTTTCAAATGACTAGCCATTAGGCACACCTTCCGTTTTTATTTATTTATGATGATAGGGGGGAATTCAGCTCAGATATAATCCAACTCCTAATCCTTCCAATCTTGAATCGAATCAAAATACCGTCACAGCCGGTATTCCGTATCTCTCAAGAGGTACTTTAATACGTAGCGAAGAACCAATTGTGCATTTTTCCAAAGCCCATTCCGTAGCCACCTTATCCGATCTTCAATCATCTTAGCACCATATGAAAGCAATGGATCTCATCCTCACATTTTAGACTACTGAAAATGATACCGTTTTGTACACGAGAGAATCAAACAGCATCCATTGCGTATGAGAAGGGAACAATTGTAACAGCCAAGCAACTGGGCGGTATAGGGGCGCACTCTGTCTCTTCCTCTCGAGACTGCTTGCAACATGAAAATATTCCTGTTTGTTGGATAATTGAGCCGTTTTCGACGACATTCTTGCGTTTCCAATGTTTGGCGAGTCTGAAAACCCACCGTCGCAGACTCGCAGCGTACGTGCTGGCCACTGCACCCATTCGGCAATGCGTTGGCAGATGAAATCAATCAAGAGCTGCAAGCTAGGTCGCCAAACGCCAGCGAGCACTTAGCACTAGCTAATGAGTAATGAGCACCCTTTGGTTGACCATGCACGATGCGGCGCAGAACCATGCATGAGGGCAGCCACCGTTACGTTGCTGGGCCATGACCTGTTGAGAACATGCAAGTTTTTCAGAGAGATGCTGAGAGAACTGAACTGATTCATGTGAAACAGCGAAACGTGCAGATTAAAATGCCTTTGGAAATTACTACGTTCTAAAGAGGTTCAGAATGACGACCTTAATTGCAATATCCTCGCTGCATCGACATAATTCTCACGAAGATCATGTATCCGAAATTATGTGAATATGTTACGATCATAATTAATGTGACATGTTGGCTGGGTAATCAAACCGAATTTGGCATTCCCTTGCAAAAAAAAAAACCCGAATTTGGGCATGATTTTTTTTTTGTGTGTGAGTGTGAAACGAATTTGGTATGATCTGACCGCTCGATGCTATGAATTGGCCTGTTCCGGATTCGGAGTGAAGCCCTTCTGTTTGACTTGTCATTTCGCCATCAGATTAGGCAATGCCGGCGATTTCAGGGCTTGTGGCGGCATCTGAAGCAGCTTCAGTATCTTTTATCCCAGCAGCGTCATTTCTTAATCTGCTCATTTTGGTCGTAATTCCAATAATGTTCAACACAAAGCGGGATAAGACCTAACAGGACGAGGACGTCAATAATATCTCGCACGAGTCCGTCCAATAATGGATAGTCATATATTGAAGAAACGTAATTTGGTATCTTGAACAAAGTTTGATACAGTTCAGCTTCCTAACCTTATTATTGGTTCATGTAGGTTTCTTGTCTTTGCTTATTTTTATTTTGCGAACACCCAAAAGGTTTTCGTGTTGTCTTTGCATACATTGGACTTGCACTACTACAGAATCGAATATCACAGACGACATGTTTAAGCGATAGTATCACAAAGTCACAATACAAATACAAATGACACGGTACTGTTTCCATCGAAGTAGATGGGAAAAGAACATACTACATACGCAAACAGGAATGACGCCTCTAAAAACATGTATACAGGACCCACGGCGCCATTCTCTAGTTTTGTAGCAAGTAGAACACCCACATCTGTGCAAGTAGCGTTTATATATGCTAGTAAGAGGATGTACAATGGGCTGGTTAGTTAGGCTATTGTACAGCAGCAAAAGCATCACCATGTCATCTGGGATGGAAAAAATGTGGAAAAAGAATATGACCTTCTTTAGGTCTCACCATCAAGATGAATGAGCACACACACACATCCTTTCGCAAAAAGAAAATACTAATAAGGAGTAGGACACGTCATTTCGATCGATCTTCAGGGCATGTAGCGGACAGTAGAATGAAGCACATTATAACAGCAAAATACTGCTCGGATCGAGTAGGCCGACTCGTGAAAAGCATGTCCGGGTTGAAGCACGTGCCCACCCGGCATGGGTGACCCGGCCACAATCACGAGTGGAGAAGCTGCGGCTGCGGCGGCGGCTCAACGTATCGCTAGCACCTGCATGCTACGGGCGGCGCGGCGGCGGCGGCGGTCACGATCAGTCCACGAGCGCCGCACTTTGACGACGGATCAGTGGCGTAACCAGCTAGTCTGACCGTGCAGTACTAGCCACCAGTAGCGCCTCCATCAAACACCGCAAAAACGGTTCGCAATGGAACGTTCGGCGATGACCAAGTGACAAAGCCGCGACTCGATTGATCAAGCGGTGAGAACGCTTGGTGATCCACAGCATCAGGAAAAATTCCGGGGCTTCCGGGCAGTTCTTTCTGTTTTCCGTCTTTTGAAACGGCTGCATTATTATATCAGGAGCAACTCAAAACAGGTCAGCTAATAACAGGGCTGGTTGATAAGAGAAGGTTTCTTTGATATGGTGGCGCACGTCTGGCGGTCCACTAATCAAGGAAGCACCAACCTTCAGAGGTGGCAGAACAAAATTAGAGCTGTTCGAAAATACCTCCGAGGTGGGCAAAGAACACAGCTGGTCATTACAAGAAGGAGAAGAAGAAATTACTTGCTTTAATCGACACGCTCGATAAAAAAGCTAAAAATTCTCCTCTAAGTGACAACGAAATCAATATGAAGCTTTACCTCAGGGAAAGATTAGCCACTTTACTGAGGGAAGAAGAAATTAAATGGTATGAACGTGCCAAGGTCACTACTTTATTGGAAGGTGATAATAACATCAAATTTTTCCATCTAGTAGCCAATGGTAGACATCGCAAACAACACATTTTCAAGTTAGAACAAGAAAATGGTGTTATTGTCGGTGAAGAACAATTGAAATCGTACATAACAAGCTATTATAAAAGCTTGTTTAGACCGCCCGAAGTGAGTAACATTTCTCTTAGGGAGGACCAGGTACAAGATATTAACCAGGTAACTGTGCTTGAAAATGAGATCCTAACGGCACCTTTTTCGGAGAAAGAGGTTAAGGAGGCTATTTTCCAAATGGAAAGTCTCCAGGACCAGATAGATTTCCAGCAGAGTTTTATCAGGTTTTTTGGGAAGTCATAAAAGAGGACTTACTTGCCCTTTTTAAAAACTTTCACGAAGAAAAGCTTCCGCTCTACAGTTTGAATTTTGGCATAATTACTCTATTACCAAAGATAAATGACGCGAAGCAAATTCAACAATACCGACCCATCTGTGTGTTGAATGTCAGCTTTAAGATTTTTATTAAAGTTGGCACAAACCGAATCAATACTGTGGCTGGGTCGATAGTTCAGCCATCTCAAACGGCTTTTATTCCAGGGAGGAACATTATGGAGGGAGTGGTAGTAT
This sequence comes from Eragrostis curvula, assembly GCA_007726485.1. Classification (NCBI taxonomy): domain Eukaryota; kingdom Viridiplantae; phylum Streptophyta; class Magnoliopsida; order Poales; family Poaceae; genus Eragrostis; species Eragrostis curvula. The sequence goes on from CM017439.1 coordinate 52,412,205, forward strand.
TACACGAGACTATTCATGAACTTTATACAAAAAAGCTGAATGGAGTCCTTTTTAAAATTGACTTCAAAAAGGCATATGACAAAGTCAAATGGTCCTTTCTTCAGCAAGCCCTACGTATGAAAGGTTCCTCCTCAAAATGGTGTCGTTGGATAGAGAAATTCGTTGAAGGAGGTAGTGTCGGTATTAAAGTTAATGATGATATTGGCCGCTACTTCCAAACGAAAAAGGGCCTCCGTCAGGGAGACCCAGTGTCCCCTATTTTGTTTAATATTGTCGCCGACATGCTGGCGGTGCTCATTAAAATAGCAAAAGATGATGGACAAATTAGGGGCATTATACCTCACCTTGTGGATGATGGTTTGTCTATTTTACAATATACGGACGATACCATTTTGTTTATGGACCATGACCTTGAAAAGGCAAAGAACATGAAATTATTACTCACTGCCTTTGAACAACTATCGGGTCTAAAAATAAACTTCCACAAGAATGAGCGTTTCTGCTATGGTGAGGCTGCCGCCTTTGAAAATGACTATATGGAGTTATTTGGTTGCAACGTGGGAGAATTCCCATTTCGTTATCTGGGTATCTCGATGCACCATAGAAAACTCTTCAATAGTGATTGGAAAATGATTGAGGAAAGATTTGAGCGGAAGTTAAACTGCTGGAAGGCTAAACACCTCTCTTATGGAGGGCGTTTAACGCTTTTGAACTCGGTCCTCAGCAGTCTTTCAATGTTCATGATGTCTTTCTTTGAAATTCCAAAAGGGGTGCTCACCAAATTGAATTACTATAGGTCAAGATTCTACTGGCAAGGGGGTAAAAATATAAATAAATACCGACTTGCCAGATGGGATCTATTATGTCGCCCTAAAGATCAAGGCGGCATTGGTATCATTGACCTGAAGATCCAGAATAAATGCTTATTAAGCAAATGGTTATTCAAGTTGCTTAATGAGGAGGGTATGTGGCAATCTCTGTTACGGAACAAATATTTAGGTTCTAAAACTTTGTCACATGTCGGGATCAAGCAAGGCGACTCCCATTTTTGGAGAGGTCTTCTAAAGGTTAAAGATGAGTTCTTGTCATGTATATCTTTCAATGTTAAAGATGGCTCCCAAGTTAGATTCTGGGAAGATACATGGTGTGAATCAAAACCGTTCAGTGAGCTTTATCCTAATCTATATCATGTTTCCTATAACCACAACGCTAAGATTATGGAAGGTGCACCTTATAATTTAACCTTTAGACGCACTTTGATAGGATCTAAGCTCACAGAATATAATGACCTTATAGCTAAAATATCGACTTCTAGTTTAACGGATGAACGTGACACTGTGTCTTGGAAACTACATAGGACTGGGCAATTCTCGACTCGATCTATGTATCTATTTCTTATGAATCAAGGCACTCTTTTCGTCACAAGTTAATTTGGAAGTTGAAACTACCTTTAAAAATTAAAAATTTTCTTTGGTATCTGGTAAAGGGTGTCATTTTAACTAAAGACAACCTAACTAAGTGAAACTGATCGGGGAGCAAAAAATGTTGTTTCTGTAATTATGATGAAACTATACAACATTTGTTCTTTGACTGTCATCATGCTAAAACCATTTGGAGGGTAGTTCAAACAGTTACAGGGCTTAGCCCACCTAGATCTTTAACTCATATTGCAGGAGATTGGCTTGCTCATGTTAACTCTGACAAGCGTAAAATTATCCTAGTAGGTGTGGCTGCCATGTGCTGGGCAATATGGCGATATAGGAATAAGATTTGTTTTGACAATATAAATCATACATCGTTTATGCAGGCAATTTTTAGGGGAGATTATTGGTTGCGGTACTGGGCGCTGCTGCAGCATGAGGAGGTTCGGGAACACATCCGTGGGGTGAGCGCAGCAATGGAGATCGCTGCATTGGAGTTATATGCCTTTCACGAATGGAGATTTAATAATAGACTCGGTCTTCCATAATTTGTTTTGATATTTGTTTAAGCTCCTCTCGTCAATCGGATGTTTGACATATTTTTGTAATAATTAGTCAAAAAAATAATTACCGGGTTGCGTGCTGTGCAGAGAGAACTTTGAATAATTTCCATTATCTTTAAAAAAAAAAAGGTCAGCTCCGTAAACCGACCAAAGTCGTCCAGGAAGAGTTCGCTGCAGTCTGTCTTCTTCAAAAGGAACTTTGCCTTTCGAGGAAAAAAAAAGGAACTTTGCCATAAAAAATCAGCTCGTGCGTGCGACCCTGAGGTGAAGTGCAGGCGGTCAGCGCCGCAGGGATCGAGTTGGACTACTCGGCACCGGCTAGGCGGCGGCTGAGCAGAAATTAAGAAGCTCTAGAACTAGAAAGTTGAACCTAGCTAATCCGGATGGGTCCGTGTGCCCACAGAACTAATGCGGCAAAAAGGTCGCAAAAGCAAGTGGAAGCCGCGGATGGAGAAGACCGGCGCCTCATCTGCCTGCACGAGAACGTGAAGAGAGCGCGCGACGTAGAACTCACCGGCGTTGCAACTTGCACGGTCTGACTCTGACTACGGCTGCATGGAATGGATAGCGCCGTGGACGCCGGGCGGCCCGTGATGACGGCGGACGAGTCAGTTTTTTTTTTTTGTTTTTTTTTTCCCGGACCAGTTATGGACCTTATGGTGCTGCGTTGGCTCGTGCGGTGGTTAGCCCAGGGGCCCAGCACGACCGAGACCGTTCACCTCGACCTAGCCCAACGCACGCGTTCATTTCGGCCTGGCCCAACTACGAAGCCGAAGAAGGGACGGACGCTGCTCATTGACGTGCACGTGCACAGGAAGACCACGGACGATCAACAAGAAGGGGGAAGTCTTTTCCTTAAAAAAAAAACAAGAAGGGGGAAGTACATGTCAAAAAAAAAAAAAAGACGAAGAAGAATTTTTTCTGGCTATATAAGAGACATTTTCTTCTAGCAAAGCACGGCGGTTTCTCTTCTCCGTCCCGGGCCCCGGCGTCCTCCTCCCAGTCACGTACCAAAACCGGGTCGGATTCAGGATATAGAAAACGATGAGGTAAAACGCTCAGCAATGCTATAGCTAGCAGGAACCCCGCCACTTATTGCCCTTTCGACTCGAGTCGATTCGTTTAGATGGAGGGCGGCGGCGGCGATTGCCGGCGGCCGGAGTCCACCACCACGGAATGGGAGGAGGATGAGCACTCTGACGTGGAGGATTATTACGACGACGACTCGGAGCGGGATGGCGGCGTGATCCGGGCTTGTGTGATTCGGGGAAGCAAGCATCGCGACGGATCCATCTACAGGCAGGACACCCACTGGATGCACAGGCTCTACCGCCTCAACGAAACCAGCGAGAGTAAAAAACTTGATCAGTGAGGAAGACCTCCTCACTGACATTGTATTAAGGAGGGACCCACCGAAACCTGACCAACGTGGGACCCACACCAACACATGGGGGTCGACTGTAGCTGCAGCACAGGGAGGCAGGCACATTTTTATTCAACCCGGCATGCGGCACCCAGGATTCGATCCCAGGTGGGCAGCTTCACAGCCGATGGACTTTGCCATCGCACTGTGAGCGAGAGTACGTACACGCTTCCCTCCCGCCTACACCCCTCCGCTCTCTAATTTCTCAAATTTCCTCCTCTTCGGTCAACCCCACTTTATCAACTCGCTTGCGATTTCAGTTGTACATCTCTCTCTAATTAATTACTGATGATTGCTGCTCAATCTACAGCTCCCTTGATGCCCTCGAACCTGTCGTACCTGGACACCACGACGTGCCATCCAGACTGGACAAACTGCACAAGGCACACCGGATGCGCCATGATGCAAATCTTCTCGCTCAAGCTCGTAAACCATTCTACCACCACCGTCCCTGCTGCTCCGATCCAGCTTTACGGGTTCATGGCCGTCCGGGACCTGCTGCACCCTCTACGCAACTACGTCTTCCAACGCACCAGGGACGATCCTCTCGTCATCCATCACCCACATTCAGATGATCCTTCTTCCTCCTCGCCGCTACTCATACAGATCGATGGCCGAAGCGGGGCATCTACCTGCAGGCCCGTGCTCTGATCGAGTACGACTTGAAGATCAAGAGGCCAGGACAAGCAGAACAAGATGATCTTGAGCTCATCGACGGGGCTGCCACCTTCAGCGAGCTAACACCATTCCATGGAGTTTACACGCAGCGGATTCGCGGCAGCTGCAACTCTTCCGTCGACATAAGCTTGGCACTCCTTCGCCACGCGGTGGAAGCCAGGATAGAGCTCTCCATTCCGAAGCTACCAGCCCACGGCATCAGCTTCTCTGCCGCGTGCTCTGTCAGCAAATTGCCAGAAAAAATTCAGCTCTTTGACGGCGTCGTCGACGAGGCAGGCGGTCACCTGAGTTTTGTGGTTGCTGTGGTGACCAGAACCCCGTTGCTTCTGAATTTCAAGGCTAAGCAGCTGGTTGGTGGCTCTGGTAGCGTTCAACATGAGCAGCGTGGGTTCCCGGCTAGAGCGCACGGGTGCAATTACTGCTGGCTTCAGTTTGATTTTGGCGAGATAGATATGAAGGTGACCTGGGCAAATTTGATGAATTAATCAGCCTGCTGCAGGCTACAGCAGCCAGAGTTTGTCAGAGACATGTTTTTGGCTATGATCAATTCATCTGTTTTGTGAATTAATCTGTCCACTCGATCAATTAAATACTTCTTGTTTTATGAATTAAATATGTTTAATCGATCACACTGCAGCCAAGCAAGTGGTCATTTGCAACATATGTGCTGATTAATTATGAGACACCCATGTATGAAATCCTTAAGGCCCCTTTTGGAACGCGGGATTTTTCCTATTCCTATGTTTTTCCTGTGAACAGTCAACTGATTCCCGTGAAATTCACGGTTTAAGAAAGAACTATCAAGACATTCTCAGACGACCCAAAATGCTGTGGGTTTTGTCTCCACTGCCCCCCTTTGCAAACTACTGTAGAAGAACTCCAGTACTTGAGCAAAACGTTGTCCAGAAATAGCACTCAGGGACTTTGGCCACAAGATATGGAACCATAGCAACGCTTCTCATCTCAAGTCTATCGCAAACCCTTCTCTTCTGGTTGTCATTAACTAAAAATAGCGGCAGCCGGTTGACAGTGCAGCCCACCATTGGAGACGAGTCTGATGGGAAGATGACCACGTGTATAATAATGCAGAAAATATTGATTATAGAAGAACTGTAACTAATTTTAGTCGCCCTTCATCACCTTCCTCCTGTTCTGTTTTCTTGGTCAATTTCTCTGTTTCCGTCAACCTTCATTCTCGCGCTCAAATAGGTTCTAAAAAAGGAGAAGAGTTTCTTGAACGAAATTGATCGCAAACAATTGCGAAGGTATGTTACGAATCCATTTTATGTTCTTCCTCTCATCTGATTTATAAATTTCTCATAAATGTCGTTCGTGCCAACGCATGCATGCAGCCCATGACGAGCATGGAGGAGTCATCTAATCTTTGATCGTCCTACAACATTCTTGACACAAACGTGGAATTCCCGTGGCCATGCGTTTGATCGTATTATTTGATCAATAATAATAAACAGTACGGAGGATTTGATTTTTTATGATGATTCACAAGCGCTCGAAATCTCTGGAGCCGTTCAACAAGATGGAGGAGCACAACAACGGCCCGACGGCCTCCGACGACTCCGCCACCGTCCGGCCGCCGTCCTCGGCGGCGCCGGCGCAATGCTCGACGGTGTCGGTGTTCCTGGCCAAGATCAACGGCGCGCCGCGTCTGGTCACCGCCGTGTGGAACAAGACCCTCATCAACCAGTCCTTCACCATCACCATCGCTGACGCCGGCGGCGGCGACGACGAGGCGGCGGGTGGCCCGGCGGTGACCCACAAGGTGGAGCTGAAGCCGTGGCCGTTCTGGAGCAAGAAGGGCGGCAAGGCGCTTGACGTCGGCGGCGACCGCGTCGACGTGTTCTGGGACCTCCGGTCCGCCAAGTTCGCCGGAAGCAGCAGCCCGGAGCCCGCGGCCGGGTACTACGTCGCGCTGGTGAGCAACGAGGAGGTGGTCCTCCTGCTCGGCGACGGCAAGAAGGACGCGTACAAGCGGACCAAGTCGCGGCCGTCGCTGGAGGACGCCGTGCTGGTCTGCCGCCGGGAGAGCGTGCTCGGCCGGCGGTGCTTCGGGGCGCGCGCGCGGCTCGACGCGCGGAGGAGCAAGGAGCACGAGATCGCCGTCGAGATCTCGCTCGGCGCCGTTCCCAAGGACCCGGAGATGTGGGTGACCGTGGATGGCGTCGTGCTCATGCACGTCAAGAACCTGCAGTGGAAGTTCAGGGGAAATGACACGGTGCTCGTCGATCAGGCGCCGGTGCAGGTGATCTGGGACGTGCACAACTGGGTCTTCAACGGCCCGGGATCGCATGCGGCCTTCGTCTTCAAGCCCGGCGCGCCGCCGGAGATTGAGGAGAACGACGGAAGGAATGGCATCCAGGATGAAGGGGCTGACTTCTGTTTCTTCCTTCAGGCATGGAGGATGGAGTGAGGCTGAAGGAGTGATCGATCTTGTCCTTATTTTGATGTGTGTACCGCTGATATGTCAAATATAAGTGACATTGACACTTTATTCAGCTTTATGAGTTATTAACGAGGAATTCTTCCAAACATCAGAAAGTTTCTGTGACAAGTAATTAAATCCAAACATAACAAATGGATTTTTTTCATCAATGTGCGCACAAAGTGAAATCACAAATGATACATTGATATGACCAAAAGCTCAATTAACATGAGATTTACAGGACAAACAAACAACACACTACTATTGTTACATGGCGGTTTAAATTTGAAAATATGTTTGGCAGAGAGGATTTCAGGCTCCCTAAGTGAAGCATCAGTACCATTGATTTACCAATTTTGAATGACATTGACACCTAATCTAGCTTCATGATTTTTAACGAGGAATTCTTCCAAACTCTGTGTCAAGTAATTAAATCCAACCATATCAGTTGAAATTTTTCATCAATCATGCGCACAAAGTGAAATCAGAAATGATAGGTTGATATCACCAAAAGCTGAAGTAAGAACATGGGATTTCCGTGACCAAAAGCTGAATTAAGGACAAACCACAGAACACTAATATTATTACATGGCGGTTTAACGGAAATATGTTTGGCAAAGAAGATTTCAGGCTCCTTGAGCAAGTGCCAAGCATTTTCAGGTCATAACAGATAGCACAAAATAAATAGGTGGTGTGAAGCATCAGGTTCATGGCAATGGCATCCACACTCATTCACTAAACTATGGTACACAGCATTCCACCAGAAAAGTTGTGCAGAGCCCCCAAAACAGCTTATTCTAGAACAAGTTATGTGATTATGTCTATCATCACAGCGACTAAATCTCTAGATCTCTTTTCATGTTTGCTACCAATGCAGCTCCACTATTTTCTCATCAGCATAGAGGCATTGCAATGTGCGATCTCAAATGCCTCATCGTAGTAACAAAAACAGGCTGAAAAATAAAAGTCTGCTGTGTTCAGGAGAAGATCCTTCACTCCATCACAGCAACACCACCAGCTACCTTTATCTTCTCTATGATTGCTTCCGCTTCCTCCTTTGTGAGTGATTGCTTTAGAATGACAGGGGCCTTCTCCACTAGCTCCTTTGCCTCCTTCAGCCCCAAATCCGTAAATGTCCTGATCTCCTTGATGATCTTGATCTTTGCTGCAGCATCAAATTTCTCCAGCTTGACATCAAAGACTGTCTTCTCAGCTTTCTTGTCCTCAGCCTTCGCGGCACCAGCCCCAGAACCACCCTGAGGACCAAAACTGAAACCCTGGCCAGATATTGCCTGAGGCGGCTCTTGGTTTAGTCTGAGGAGGAGGGCCGGAGCAATCTGTTTGATCTCCTCAGGAGGAAGAGCAGCAATACGGTCGGCTAGATCCACAACTTTATCTGATGGTGGTGGCATAGGCCCAAATGGGTCATATACTTCAGGGTATTTGTACTTTTTGGCACCCGTGTCCTTTGCAGTCTCGGTGCTGTATAGACGAGCCCAAACTGCTGAAAGACGACTGGCAGAGGATGATCTTGAAAGACATAGCCGTCTTCCGATTGTAGAGATACTCATCTTACTTTATGTCAACTATGTGAATGTAATATTCTCTTTCTGCAAAAGAACAAAACAAATGAATTAGAAGCAAATGAGATACAAGGAAAATCTTCTACACACCCAGAGCCCATATCTTAAATCCCTAAGCATCTTGTAAAACACAAATATAGGCATATCAATATTTAACATTTGAAAAGGGGCACTAATTAAATGTAGACAAGTCCAGCACTAGAAGCCAGCAATCTTACAAATTTGAAGCTGATGCATTTGGAATCAAGGAATCAAATAGATTGATCATTGCATGCACACCTCGCAGACTCTTGCATACGAACCCTTTCCCATTATCCGCAAAAAATAGGATGTCTTGCACACCGATATGCAGGGGCAAGCAACAGCTAGAGTACAAGATCATTGTGATATCTTCGGATCTTAGCCATTACTACAGGCACAATTCAGGAGCTCAAAAGTCAAAAGCAGGGCAGTATCCTAAATGATCTAAAGTCCCGAAATAAATATCATCAGTGTTAAGCTTCACAATGATCTATGGTTGTGGTAAGTTATGGACTCATGGACAAGTCTATCTATCAACTAATTAGTCAGAATACCCCAAATTCCATGGTTGTGGTATACCCGTCAGCAAAGCACCCAAATTTCTACAGTTCCATGACCCAAGTCCACATGCTTCAGTGATTCACCGACCCACGGAAACCCGGACCAACAACAGCCATCAAAGATCAAAGCCCTCGATACAATAACCCTAGCTATTCATCACCTAATGTTCCCTGCAAACCACTCTGGCCTAGTCGCCTTAGATCAGTTAATCAGCAAGACCACCAAAAATGCCACATTTCCCCAACCCAAATTGACATAATCCAGTGATTCACCAACCCGCACCCAAATTCACAGGAACAATAGCCATCAAAGATCTAAGCTCAACAGCGGACGAACTCGAGCAATGTTCCACCAAACAACTCTAATCGCCAGAAATACGACGCCACGTGAAACGGATCCTAATCCTCCACAGCTAGACCGGACCCTAGACAATTTTAGGAAAATAACTAACTGACTAGATCGAATGAATCCGCGACGAAATGGGTCGCTAGGAGCATGAACATCATCACGGAATGAAAGGTTTGGAGGTGTCTGTATACCTCTGTCGGCGCGCGGTCAGTGCTCAAGCCGCTGGCGGCGCTGCGTCCACGCGCCGGGAGCGCCTCGGAGGAGAGGGCGGCAGGCGGCAGCTATTCGGAGCTTCGCGCCACCGGGCTCCAGGCGTCGTCGGCCGCCGGGCGCGTGCGTGCGGCGCTAGGGTTCTTCTACGCTTCCGGCGCTAGGCGTGCGGGTTCAGCTGCGGCCTGCGAAGAGCGAAGAGCGAACCGCGAGGCGATGGGCGAGGGGGCCGGTGTTCCCACAACCCACCTGGGCAAATGGGCTTGGTCTTGCTTTGGTGGGCCGCTCCTTCCCTGGCATGTAGCCCACCATATAGGGGCTCGGTACCGATTACCGAATGCCAAAATTCACAATTTAGCCTGGCGGCATGAGCCGGAGTTTTGGAATGAAGACCAAAGAACTTTGATTTTTGTTGTTGAAATGATTGGTCCAAAGTCCCAACAACCACAGGCCACAGTTGAGATAAACTGGGATTAAGATTTAAGAGGCAACCATTGCAAGTCACCACCATGAATTTGACCTATAAGCGGAAGAAGTTCGTCATTGCAGAGAGTTCATTTCAGAGTTGACACCGAAAGTTTTTTTTGAACTGAGTTGACACCGAAAGTTTGAGCATGGTCGATGTTGGTAACGACGGCATCAGATGTTGGTACTAACTCCAAATGGGTTTGAGTATGGCTGATGCCGTCGTTTCCGGGGGTCGTCGGCGACGTGGTGGGCCGGGCGATATCTCTCCTCGCGGGGCAGCTCCAAGACCGGCTGATGGACTTCCACTGCATGAGCCTCACGGCCGCAGCCGCCGGCGAGACCGCTTATTGCACGATCGAGTAGAAGGGGCTTGCATTGCGTGCTATATATTGAGGTGGCGTTCAGAATCAAATTTTTATCCAAAGGGGGCCGGCTGGTCCTCTGCACAGCTGTCCTAAATTCGCTCACATCCTACTACATGGGTTCAAACAGACTTCCCAAAACCTTTATCTATACTTTTGATCGCCGTCGCCGCGCTTTCTTTTGGACCGGAGAAGATGTTTGCTCTGGTTCTGACTGCCTCATCGCTTGGGATAAAGTCATTCTTTCTAAGGAGCAAGGCGGCTTAGGCTTAAAAGACCTTATCATTCAAAACAAATGCCTACTCATGAAATTTGTCCACACCCTCCTTTCTGATAAACAGCCTCCTTGGAAAATTTGGGCTCTACAAAACCACTCCGGGGATATTGGTGACCCTGTCACCTCCCCTTCCTTCTTGTGGCGCGTCATGGCAGATGAAATCTCCACCTACCGTTCGATAACTACTGTAATCACCCACAATGGCGCCCACACTGCTTTCTGGCTAGATTCTTGGCTTCCCTCCGGACCTTTAGCTGTCTCACACAACGCGCTTTTCACTCACACGACCAGGCCAAACATTTCAGTGCAGCAAGTTTTCAATGAGAATTTTGAAATGCACCTGCAACCGAGACTAACCCATGTTGCCAGTGAACAATTGTCTTCTCTTCTCTCTCTTTTGCAGAACATTCAGCTTGATGAACTTCAGGATGTACGTCGCATGGCCTCCAATGGACGCCCCTTCTCTGTCAAGGAAGCTTACCGGAGCCTCACCGACACCGGGCAGCAGGACCCTAATGCCGCATACATTTGGCACAACTTTGCACCGAACAAAATCAGGATTTTTGGGTGGCTGTTCTTCAACACGAGGGTAAACACTCGAGCTCTTCTACATCATCGCCACATCTCCGACTCTGCAACCTGCGAACGCTGCAACAGCTCGCCAGAAACACAGCACCATTTGTTCTTCGAATGCTCTACCAGTTCTCAAGTTTGGGCGGCTCTACGCATACACGCTCAGTACAACGACGTGTCATCTCTATGGACACTCTCTCTACCTCCACCTCTACGCCGGCATCGACAAGTTTGGCCCTCAATTCTTTTCATCATCCTCTGGAAGATATGGGAAGGAAGAAATAATCAAATCTTCAATGCCAAGATGTTCTCTCCATCTAGGGTTATTTCGGCTATTGTTTCAGACATTAGATTATGGAGCCACCGCTGTCACAATGCTCAATCGCGAGCGGCAGAGGCTTGGGCAACACATGTAACCTCTTGTACTCTTGTATGAACTTCTGTTGCCACACACCTTGTGTGGTCTTGAATGAAATTCAGGTGGGGACTCCCCCCCCCCCCCCCCCCCCCCCCCCCCCCGTGTAGTTTGATTCAAAAAAAAAGAATCAATTTTTTACGTTTGTTTGGGTTTGGCACTTCGTTGAAAGCATTCTTTTGAGATATAAGAAAGGGAAAAAATAATTTAACTAGTAAAGATCCTACACCTAATTGGATCAGCACGAAAAAAAAATATCCCTGCTGGTTGTGAATGATGTGCCGCCGGCGTGAAGTTTAAAATGGCTTCTCCAACTCAGTGCAAAATTCAGAGTCTGAACTCTACTATATGTTGACATAAGCATATAAAACAAAAAGAGTGAAATGCACCCGAGGTATATAAACTATTTAGAGATGATCATCTAGGTACATAAACTCCTAAAATGACCATCTAGGTCCACAAATTATTTAAGATGGTCACGTAGGTACATAAACTCTTAAAGTGACCATCTAGGTCCACAATTTATTTAATAATGGTCATCTAGCTACATAAACTCTTTAGTGATCATTAATTTTGGTCCACAAATTTATTATGTTATAGCTGCCTGCATCCAAAGCCCTTAATGGGTGTTGCTGACTGTTAAATAAAAAATGACAGCCAACATACCGATAAATAAAAGGTCATTCATCAAGATTCGATGCATATATTTAGTTAAACTAATAAAGTTACACGAGTTTTTGTGGATTTTGGATATAACGTCTAAATGGAGAAAAATGGACCTGTGTTGAAAGAAACAGCCTGTTTGTCTCGTTGCGAAGCAGCCGTTTTACTGTAGCGACTGCAGAAGAAATAACTGCGAACACTGTAGCGGCTGCTGAAGAAATAACTGCGAACACTGTAGCTGCTGCAAAACAGCGAGGCGAACAAGCTGAAACATAGGCCGGCCGACCTGCCCACTCTAGCATGTTCATGTAGGAATTTTTTTCGCGGATGAAGGGCTTTGGACGTAGGTAGCTATAGCATAATTAGTTTGTGAATTTAAATTGTTACTTCAGGAGTTTATATACCTAGATGACCGTTTCAAAATAGTTTGTGGACCTAGATGTTCACTTTAGAAGTTTATGTACTTATATGACCATCCCTAAATAGTTTATGTACTCCGGGTGCATTTCACTTTAAAAAAAAAAGCAAGAGGGCTGCGTTATTCAGAGAGCGAAAATTTCAAGTCCAGTATGAATTCTTTGATTCTTTTGTACATGTGTAAGTTCAGACACCGATTCTCTTGGAGCATTGTCTCTGCATTGACCACGGATGATAATATGCTATGGTACAAATACAGAATCAGAGGACCTTCAGCAGCTGCACCTCAAACACCAGAGGCTCCTTGGCATGTGACAGCAAACTGCGCCGCGGTCCAAACTGCAATCGCATCCAAAGCAATTAGAAGAGTAACAGCTGACTGAATTTTAATCATCTCAGGCGCACTCAGGTGCGAGGTATACAGGTCAGAAATAACCAAATCTAGCACTGTTATTTCAAAAGAAGAGAAGGCATAAGGAAAGGTAGAAACTAGACTTTGTCAGGGTTATACAGCACCTCTTCCGGTATGGGCTTCAAGGTCTCGTCGACGTAACCAACCTCAGGAGGAATTAGAGCTCTCCTCTTGCCTGCATTGCACACAAAAACCATGAAGAAAACTGAAAAATGGTGACAATCGCATTAAAGTTTTGAACTACCAAGCGCGACAGTTCATCTGTATGCTGCCTCAAACATCTAGTACTAACTAATATCGTACTTACCTCCGACCTTCATACCGATTAGGACATCTTTCAGGCCTCGAATCATCTGAACGAACATGTAAACCAATTGCTATATCATACACATCAATAGCCGGAAAAGTATGGTAGACTGATTTGGGAGGAGATTTGGACTTTGGAATTATGTGAAGTTTCAGTAGTGAAGCTTATTATAACCTCTTTTCCGCCTAGTGGAAGCGTCACCGGCTTGCTCTCCCCGCTGAACTGGTCCACGGTGCTGAGTTACAGAATTCAGGCAAAATATGATGATACCATCATAAAGTGTGAACCGATCCAACTGACATTACAGCATGTGTTTCGGTCTACAGACTAAAAATATGGTCACTAGCATTGTATTCACCTATGCACAAAATAACCATTTGCGCGGCGGCATACGTAGTTGAACTCCACCAGATCACCTTCCCGTGCTTCCGGTCCTTCCCCCTCGACAACATCTTCAGATCAAGAAGCATAATTCTTAGATAACCTCTCAGAAATACGACTGAAAATTGTGCATAGATAACTCACGAACTGTACCTTCAAGCTTAACTCCACTGTCCAGCTTTCGGTACCTGAACACTTTGAAAGGAAATCCAGATTGGATTCCTGGACCATATAAATCGTATCTATCTGGACCGTATAAATCATTACCTGATAACATCAGGTTCCTGCATTGCTGCTTGCGCTGGCATGGCCAAGGCAAGAAGATCGATGCACGAGGCCACCGCACCAAGAGCCACCATCTCTGAAACCGCAGTCCTCCTGGAAAGCCTGCAAATTGCCTTCAGAGAGGACCCCCTCCAGCGACCTGCCGAACGTATCTTCTTTGGCTCCGATGGACACCGGCATCTGATTGGAATTGCTGAATTAGGTCCGAGCATCGAAAGGATCCTCGGTTTTTCATTTAATTTAGCTCTGAACAATTTGACCGTGAGAGTTTGTGGTTTTCTGCCATACCTTGGAGTCAGGGAGGCGCTTGGGATTGGATTGGTGAATGCTGCGAGCGATGCAGATTCCATCATCGGGAACATCATCGTGGCTCCAAGGAAAGCAACGGATGGGAAGGATAAGACTTGCCTTGCAGCGGATAAATGTAATAGAAAATAAAAGAAATAACGATAAATAGGAAATAGTGCGTCAAATGTTGAGATGGCCGAGTTGGTCTAAGGCGCCAGATTAAGGTTCTGGTCCGAAAGGGCGTGGGTTCAAATCCCACTCTCAACATGTTTATTTTTTTTCTGACTTCATTTTGTTGCGTCGTGGGTTAAAAAGGGTCGAGCGGTTTGTATTTTTTTTTTCCCTTTAGATTCTCAAATGGATGTTCACCATCTTTAGGTATTGAAACTCTAGTGCCATATTATGGTACCTAACAGCTGGATTACGGTTTATGTTTTGGTCATCTATATGTCGCTTCATTCCGTATTTCTATTCTATCGGTACTTATAGTGTGTGGACCGAGAGAGGAAAAGAGCCCTCTTTAAAACATTTTCTGCTTATCAATGAGGTCTATTCTGCTGGGAAGCTAGATAGTCGTATTGAAGATTAATTGAAGCATTTTGGTGGATTTGTGAGCTAGGGTTAGAAGAGAAGAGAGACTGGAGAGAGAACAGAATGGGGAAGAACTGGATCGATGGCTCCCGATCCTTCCTCTGTTCTTTTCTTATTTTACCATCTTTTTACATTTTACTCCCTATTGTTCCCTACAATCACAAACACACACATACATAACAACACTCCCCCTCAAGATGGGGCAAATACATTATGTAGGCCCATCTTGCCACAAAATGCAGAAAATATTTTCTCTGGAAGTCCTTTTGTCAAAACATCAGCTATTTGACTAGCAGAGTTTACATATGGTAAACAAATTATTCCTCTGTCGAGCTTCTCCTTGATAAAGTGACGGTCAATCTCGATATGTTTAGTTCTATCATGCTGCACTGGATTATTGGCTATATCAATAGCCGCTTTGTTGTCGCAATACAACATTAAGGGCTTATTCTTAAATATCCTCAATTCCGTCATAAGGATCCTCAACCATAGTAATTCACACACACCATGAGCCATAGAGCGAAATTCGGCTTCAGCCGTAGATCTTGCAACCACACTCTGCTTTTTACTTCGCCAAGAGACTAAGTTGCCTCCGACAAAGGTACAATAACCAGAAGTCGAACGCCGATCATCCAATGAACCAGCCCAATCAGCGTCAGTATAACATTCAACTTGCAAGTCCCCTTGCCGAGTATACAAAAGTCCTTTCCCAGGACAACCTTTAAGATATCGCAAGATCCGATGCACAGCATCCATATGAGATGATTTAGGATTGTGCATATATTGACTTACCACACTCACTGCAAATGCAATGTCAGGTCGAGTATGAGAAAGATAAATAAGTCTCCCAACCAACCTTTGATAATTCTCACGATTCACCGGATCCCCCACATCTTGGCCCAAACGATGATTTTGTTCAATAGGAGTGGATGCAGGCCGACATCCAAGCATGCCAGTTTCCTTCAACAGATCTAGGACATATTTCCGTTGACACAGAAAAACACCCTTAGGTCCACGAGAGATCTCAATTCCAAGGAAATACCTCAATTGTCCTAAATCTTTCACTTCAAACTCTTGTGCAAGGTAATTCTTCAATGCTGAAATCTCAGTGGAGTCATCTCCAGTAATTACAATATCATCCACATACACTATTAGAATTGCTACCTTACCCGCGGCATGCTTATAGAAGAGTGTATGATCAGCATTACTTTGAACATAGCCTCTTTTAAGCATTGATTGTCTAAAACGATCAAACCATGCTCTTGGTGATTGCTTTAACCCATATAAAGACCGATGCAACCGCAATACTTTCCCTTTAGTTTGACTTGTTTCAAAGCCTGGTGGGATGTCCATGTATACTTCCTCATGAAGATCACCATGAAGAAATGCATTTTTCACATCCAGTTGACAGATATCCCAATCTAGATTAACTGCACAAGATATAAGTGTTCTTACCGAATTCATTTTTGCCACCGGTGCAAAGGTCTCATCATAATCAATACCATAAGTCTGTGTATAGCCTTTGGCAACAAGACGAGCCTTGTATCTATCCACCTTACCATCAGGTGTATGCTTAATAGTAAACACCCACTTACACCCTACAGGTTGCTTACCTGGTGGTAGATCTACAAGCTCCCAAGTTTTGTTTTTCTCCAAAGCTCTCATCTCTTCAAGCATTGCTTCCTTCCACTTTGGATCCTCTTTAGCTAATTTCCAGTTCGTGGGTATGGATGCAGAGTTTAAAGAGGCAATAAAACTTTGAAAGGATGGGCTGCACTTTTTGTAGGAAATATAGTTGGCGATGTCAAATTTATATCCAACACAATCCTTAAGTCGTGCTGGAACACCAGTGGTTCTAGTGGACTTTCTTAGAGCAATGGGGAGATTATTTGTAGAAGGAAGTTGAGTATCAACTTGCTCAAAGGAACTAGGAGATGTACCAGGACTAAGGAATGGAGAACTAGTACCTGGGTCCTCGTGCATATGGGACTCTATATCTTGCGAAGGTAGCCTATCATGAGTGTCTCCATGGCAAGAATTGTTACTTCCATTATTGTTGTCCTCCCCCTGGCTTGGATTAGAGTTGTCACCATGAGAGACACCTGAAGTAGGAACAAGGATAGAGCCCACAGGAAAGCCTCCACTGTTACTCTCCCCCTCTTGTTGCACTTCAGGTGGGGATAGAGCAATTCCAGTATCATTGGTTGGGCCATAAAAAGGTTCATATTCACGAAATGTTACATCCATACTCACAAAGAAACGATGTTCAGATGGACACCAACACCTGTAACCCTTTTGTGTAGGTGAATAGCCAACAAACACACATTTGACAGCACGAGGATCAAGTTTCCCAACATTATTTCGATAATCATGAACAAAGCACACGCATCCAAAAACTTTTGGAGAGACAACAAATTCATTTGAATTCAATAACAGCTCAGCAGGAGAATTGTTATCAAGAACACGAAGAGGCATGCGATTTATAAGATATGCAGCAGTCTTTATTGCCTCTCCCCAAAGAACCTTAGGAACATTCATAGTAAACATCAATGACCGAGCGACCTCAAGCAAATGTCGGTTTTTACGTTCTGCAACACCATTTTGTTCTGGAGTGTTAACACAGGTAGTTTGATGCTCAATACCATTTAAGGCTAGAAATTGCTCAAACTCCTGGTTAACATACTCAGTACCATTGTCAGAACGTAAAACCTTCACGGTATCACCAAATTTATTTTTGATAAGAGCACACAAGTCTTTAAAAACAGAAAAAACGTCACTTTTGTGTTTCAGTAAATAAAGCCAAGTATAACGACTAAAACCATCAATAAAGGTAACAAACCATCTATGTCCAGAAATAGATTGCACCTCACATGGCCCCCACAC
The DNA here is from genome assembly GCA_007726485.1 of Eragrostis curvula. Lineage (NCBI taxonomy): Eukaryota > Viridiplantae > Streptophyta > Magnoliopsida > Poales > Poaceae > Eragrostis > Eragrostis curvula. The sequence goes on from CM017439.1 coordinate 52,429,775, forward strand.
ATCAGAGTGGATAATATCAAATGGTTTGTGACTTCTCAAACCCAAGCTAGGATAGGGAACTCTCGTGTGTTTAGCAAACTCACAAGCATCACACATAAGAAACTCCCTATGACATGAGTTAAAAAGGGAAGGATAAATACGAGACATAGTAGCGAAAGAGGGGTGTCCAAGCCTGCGGTGAAGTAGTAACAACTCTTGACATGGAGACATCTTGGCAGCTAGTGCAACTTCATCACTTCCTTCATCAAGATAATAGAGTCCATTACGCACAGTCCCAGTCCCAAGAATTCTCCCAGTCCTTAGCTCCTGGAAAGCACAATGAGAAGGATCAAACAAACCTCGACAGTTGAGAGATTTTGTAATAGAACTAACAGACAATAAGTTAACTGGAAAATTAGGAACATGCAAAACCGATGGTAGAGATAAGGTTTTGGTGCACTGGACAGATCCACGTCCTGTAATAGGAGCTGTGGATCCATCAGCTACACGCACCTTATCCTTTCCTGAACAGGGAATATAGGAAGTGAAAAGATTAGATGCCCCAGTCATATGGTTAGTGGCTCCAGAGTCAATGATCCAAGATTTTGATTGGGTTGTAGATGCATGGGATTTATAGGGTACCGTACCTTGGGATGATGCATGGAAACTAGAATCAGCAGTAGAGGAACCTTGTGCGGAAGACAAGCTTTCAGAGAGGTTGAGTTTGGATTTGTACTCTTCGAGAGCTTGCACATCTAGCACTGAAAGCTTCCCTTCAGGTTCAGTGTGGTGTGCTTGCCTCCACTTGCCACCCTGTGCTCCCCCTAACTGAGATCTCCCTTTTTTCCACCCAGGTGGATAGCCATGTAGCTTAAAGCACTTTGCTTTTATATGTCCTTCATCACCACAATGATCACAAACCGGGATTTTCTTGTTGTAATTAAATGGTGTGTTATGTGTGCGGCCACCCTTCATAGACAAAGCAGCACGGGCATCAACAGTTCCAACATCCACTTTAGGATGTTGTCTTAGCCTAGTCTCTTCCTCTCTAATACTAGAGACTATATCATCCAAACTAGGCCACTGAGGCATAGAAAAAATGAGCTGGCGCCGAAGATCGAATTCTTGATTCAGACCATCAAGAAACAGCTTGCTCACAAAAGACTGGAACCAAGAATGATGAATGGCTAGGTCCTTCTTGTCGACAGGCTCAAAGGGATGATAATAATGCAAGTCCCTATATAATTTCTTCATCTCACCTGCATATTCTGTCACTGACTTTGTACCTTGCTTTAAATGCAGTAACTCATGCATGGCTCTGGTGGCTTGCATCTTATTAGATTTTCCAGAAAATTGTGTTTCTAATGCAGACCACACTTCAGCCACTGTTTCAAAGGATTCAACTTGCTCACGAATTTTTGGCTCCATACTGCCCAACAGCCATACAAGAACCCTATCATTGATTTGTTTATTTTCCATGTCACCCTTCTTTTCTTTTTCTCCATCAGTAGCAAAGAGCAAGTTGTCATACCCATGAGAGCCTAAAATCAGTTTAGCATGCCGAGCCCAACTCACATAATTTTCTGGTCCTGATAGTTTCACTGGATTAGGCTCTAAAACATACTTAATAATCTCTGGAGTCACCCTTGGTTGCTCAATTATCTTACTGAAAATTTCACAAAGCTTATCTATGCTACTGTCTTGCTTTTCTCCACTCTTATCAGCCATTGTATCAATCAATGTCTAAACAGAATGCAAGCAAAAGAGAACTACGGCTGTGCCCTTCCACTTCACAAGCACTACTCACTGGAACAAGAGCACAAAAGGCAAGATTTCTGTTTGTACCTGTAGCTGTTTGCACCTTGCAAAAAGCAATACTAGCTGCCCGCTGCTTGCCTCAAGTGAAATGATAAAATATTGCTTAATGTGGCCAGAACTGAACAACACCCAAGCAACATTGCTCCCGGCTACTACTAATTCTTCTGACCTGCGCACACACGAGTAGCAGATCGATCCACAACACCGAAGCTCTCTCACGCCGAGCCCCAAAAAATCGCAGGTTCCAGCGCCCCAAGAAACAAGCAGAATCAACCAAAACGAGATGGAATCCACAGGATTAACCTGCTCTTGATACCATATTGAAGATTAATTGAAGCATTTTGGTGGATTTGTGAGCTAGGGTTAGAAGAGAAGAGAGACTGGAGAGAGAACAGAATGGGGAAGAACTGGATCGATGGCTCCCGATCCTTCCTCTGTTCTTTTCTTATTTTACCATCTTTTTACATTTTACTCCCTATTGTTCCCTACAATCACAAACACACACATACATAACAACAAGTCGAATTGCATGGATTGTTATCGCTAAATTGCTTATCTATGTGGTATGATTGAGGCCATATTACGGGTACCAAATAGCTGGATTACGGTTTATGTTTTTGTCATCTTTAGGTTGTTCATTTCGTGTTTTATCGATACTTAAAGTGTGTGAAAACGGCGCAGGGGGGGGGGGGGGGGGGCTCTCTCTAAAACTTTTCGTTCTTATCAATGAGGTATATTCCGGTGGGAAGCTAGCTAGTCGAATTGCATGGTCTGTTATCTTGAGGGACCGTAACAAAGCCGCACATGCACATGGGATTATTTTTCGCCTTAAAGAAGAAGAGTCATGTTTCCGACTTACTCCTTAATAAAAAACATATAAGTGCTTTTCTCGTAGATTTTATCATAAATTTATGAATAAACATTGTTTTCAGAAAACTGAGTGGCATGTGGCTTATGTACTCCCGTTTACAAAAGCATCACTCGTATCGATATATTGTGTAATGCGAGCTTGAAATGACATGGACCCAGGCCGGTTGTTATGAAGAGTGAAGCACAAAGATATCTCATTTCCAATAGGTATTACCTATGTCAGCCCAGCTCCGAAGCGGCCAAGTCCATCATTGGATGAAATTGGATTGATGTCTACAACTTATCCATTTGAAGTATGCCATTACAATTCACTAATTTGGAAATTGTGCCACTGGTCGGAAGCGTGTCACTACGCCTTCAACCTGATTTCGTGCGCAGCTATCCTTTTTTGTATGGACGAAAATGCCCTTACAGATCTGGCTTATACCCGTGAGGTGACTCGACTCAACCAGATCACATCCATTCCCCATTCTTCCCTCCTGTCTTCGCGAACCCTAACCCTAAGCAGCTTCATCAAAGATGCGGCGGTGACGACGTCGAGCGGAGAAGGAGGGATATGAGACCCCCACGAAGGAGAATCATCAATAGAGGAAGGAACCTAAGAGCCATGCTCGCCCGTTTTGCCGTCTTCCACATCCGTTCTGATGGAGGGTATAGACGGCTCCAACATGAGGTACCCCTCCTAAATTCTTCTCACACTAACATGTGCGCGTAGATTAGACTGCGATTGAGTTGTTTTTGGATCGATTTGAGTTCTTGTAATCTTATTTTGGTATGGAATTATTCGGCTCAGAGATAAAAGTTGAAGGATTTGTAACGAGGGAGGCCGGTGGTAGAAAATCACACATAAAGGGAAAGATCGAGGTGGAGATAGATTCATTTCATGTGATATGTTAGATGTTTAACTTTGTAATGAGGCAAAATAGGGAGTTAATCAATCTGCCAGGGTTCGGTACTTCGACAACAACAAAACGTGAAATGTTAAAAACAAAAAAACCAACAAAACGCGAAGTACGTACGCAGCACGAGTCGATGGATCCTGCTCGCCTCAACCCTAACCCCCGCCAGCCACACGCCGCCGGCGATCCGTGCCTCCCGATCCACTAGCGCTCCCACTGCCAAAGGAGTCAACTAGCCGCCGCTGCCTCGCACGGTTCTCCCCTATCACCACGTGCGCCGTCCGTCCGGCTGTCCCTCCTGGCGACGAGCCATCGATCGCTCTTCGGGTATGTGACTACGACTTGCTACCTCTTGTGAAATTTCGAAATCCATGACATTACGGTTTAGTGAGATGAAGAATTAGCAACTGTTATACGACGACTTGCTACCTCTTGCAGTATTATACTATCTGATATAGGATTTTAGTGAGATCGTCTCGAAGTTTAGTGAAATGAAGAATTGAAGATTGGAAAAACACTGACTTGCTTGAATGCAATTTAATGGAACGTCGATGCTCCGATTCTATTTTCATCAGTGACATTCCTTATTGGGTTGTACTACTGGAAATGCTCTTTTTGATTGTCGCGGTTGTTATGGCCTTATGGGAAGACTTATGAGTAACATTAATAATCTGACCGGCATTTATAGATGAGTAGAAGCTTTGTGAGGTCGTACTGTTTTATATTGATCATTTATTGAATTAGCAACTGTTGGCAAACAGTTTAGATCCAGTGGCTGCATTTACCAGGTGTTAGCTGTCAATCGCCATTTCACTTGAACTTTCATTCCTGTTAGAACATTCTGCTACCAAGTCCAGTGTACATTTACATTTTTGGGAGGGCATGATCTAGGATGGCCATTTTCTCTTCCTTTGTTGTAAGAAGCCAATGTCGTAACATTTTCTTCCTTCAACAATCTTACCGTGCCTTTTATAATGGGGAATAAGGGCTCATCATGGCCTCTATATGAAAATTCACAACTGTTTCTCATTTATTGTAATTGGTTCCAGTCTTCAACCTCAAGTTTCACCTATCTTGCTACATCAACTTTTTTTTTTCTCTGTAGTCTTCTGGTGGGAAGAAAACATGCTTGAGATTCTTCGGCTTCTCGGTAGCAATAGGGAATGCATTGTTAATATTGAGTAGAAATAAAACCGCTCTAAGAGATGAGAGCTAGCGAACCTGAGGGGAGATGGCCAGATTGAAACAAGTATTGCCTGTCAAATGCCTCGATACCTTTGAGTTTAGGCTCTGATCTAATCGGAAATATGTTGTGGCGGGTCTGGTATTTTCTTTCACGACATGTGAGAATCCTATATTTTGGTGAATCCCATAGGATAAGGAAGGACGGAGGGCAAAACTTATTCGCAGCACATTGTGTTTTAAATGACAAGTCTGTTCCCTCATTGGTTTAAAACTTGGTGGTTTCAATATGCATATGCACCTTTTCTTACCGATACCTGTAAGGTAAATTGATTTGATGCTTCATGTGATGTCCATCACAATATTTACTCTATGGATTGATATCTTTTCGCTTGTTCTCCTGGTTTTTAAACTCTGGTGACATATATGCATTCAATGTCCTCCTGGAAGAGTGAAATGTTTAGTTCAAGTCCTATTTTACAACTTGATGTTCCTTATTCTTTTAGCACATAGGTGGCATCTTAATTTGTTTCATTTCACAACTAGAGTGACCTCAACCATTGAACTTCTGCTCTACATTCACTTCAGTCATGTTTGAGTGACCTCATCACCTCAACTACGGAACTGACGTCTTTTCATCTAAATCATGTTATTGGTCAAATTGGATAGATATGATACCTTTGTGTTGGATACTAATAAAGGATATACTTTTATTCCAGTACAATTTAGTGTAAGCGTACTATCTCTTTGTTGTTTCTCTTGCATGCTGATTAAACCTTTATCTTGTCCAGAGCTCAAATTGCATCCTAGACATGGAAGACAAAACTGATGATCTTGATGAGCAAAATGAAGCAACAGAAGCTGAAGTAAACATTCCTCAAGATGCCCAAGGGATTATTCTTTCTTTTCTGCCTGGTAGGGTTGTTGTCAAGTTTCGCAGAGTGTGCAAGTTCTGGCGAGACTGTGTTGAAGATCCTAGTTTTGTGGACCGTCATCTCAGTAATGCTTCCCGCTTCCACCAGTCCATTGCTTGCTTTACCTCGCTTGATCATGGACTTGCCCACATGTACACATTTGATCCCACCACAATGAATTTCAAAAGCGTGGACCTTGTGTTCTCAAATAGGTTTCACATGTCAGACCCCTGCAATGGCTTGGTATGTGCATATGATTTTAAAGGCAATGCTGAGGTCTTGAATCCAATAACACGGAAGCATTTGAGTCTGCCAGTTTCAGCACTCAAGTCAAAATCTCTTTACTCTGAATATTTTCTTGGATTTGTGCACTCAACAAAAGAGTACAAGGTGGTCTCTGTCCATCACCGCGTTCAATTCTTGACATTTGAAATAAGCACTATTGGGACGCAATCGTGGAGGACAGTGCGTGAATCAGCAGAACTCCTGAAGACAACAAAGGCAGTCATTGTTAACGATGCGATGTATTGGTTACTTCTTCATGATGCATCCTCTGTGCTGTGTCGAGAAATCCTGATGCTTGACCTGACTGATGAGAGGTTCTCAAAAATTGCTCTCCCTGATGCTGTGAAAGGACATGATTTGGCATTAGTCGAAGGGGAAGGGAGGCTTCATTTGTTGTCAACGCCTGCGAATGGATCTAGCAATTCAGTCTCAGAAATTTGGGTGGCTGACTGGCCTAGGCAAGAGTGGATGCAGTTGGAGACAGTCACCCGTCAGGTACCTGTGGGCATGAGCCTGTTTTTTCTGTGCAAGATGAAGATCTTCTTTGGCCGTCAAGACAAATTATTCTGCAGAGATCTTCTGGATGACACAGTTTCCTACATCAACATACCTCCTGGCGAGAGTTTGCTGTCCTGTGGCACATTTGTGGAGAGCTTTGCGCCTGCTGTGTTAGGCTTGCTGAACTCAACTGCGTCATATTCTTCTTATGGTTCTTGTCTGACAGAATCATCTTCAGCGCACACCGGAACTTCGTCTTGTGGGGCTGGTCATGAGCAATCTCTTGAGAGAGCAAAGAGAACAGTGAACATGGAGTGGAAAATATCAAAACGAGGCCCGGTCTGATGGATGATTCTCTGTACTGTACAGCATTCCATTGGTAGAAGTTGATTCCTTCTGTCGATACAATTTGCTGTTGTTTTTGTGTCAAAGTGTACTGCTGTGTTTGCTCCTTTCTTATGGTAGTGGCAGAAATAAGTGACCATAGAAATGGGGTTGTATACAAAAAGAAAACTGAACAAAAAGTGACATGTTAGCGAGTATCGTATGTACTTTTTGGGTATTATTCACCCCTGCTTGTGACTGGATTTATATATAGTTGAAAAATCCAAAGATATATTGTGGATGTACTCAGTATTCTTGTTTCAATTTGTACTGGTCAAGTGCAAACTGTACTATGTATGCAGCAGCCGTAAACGTTTATGCCAAGGGCGGCAAACTGTTGCTTCCTTACAAACTCAAGGCTCCCAGAGCAGTCAAACAGTTTGTTCAGCGACATTATTTTTGCGTGTCGTGATGTTAAGTACATTATCATGCTTCTCAAACAGTGGGCAATGACAGTGACGGCGGGAAGCCGAAGTAAGGCCAGCAATACTCGCCGGCGGCACCGGCGGCGCACCGTGCCCGGCACACCCTCTCCAGCTGGAAGCTCTTGACATCGATTTTAAACAGCTCGACGTCCCTGGTCTTATGGCTCGACATAAACGCCGGCTCGCCGTCGCTGACCTCGAGGATCAAGCATCCGTTGGCCGTGCCCCGGACGCAGAACGGCCGGCCGTAATCCGCAGGCCACGGCAGCTCGATCGTCTTCTCCAGCTGCCACCGCGGCGCGTCGTCGTGCTCGATGGTGTAGTAGCAGAGCTTGGCTTTGCCGTCGGCGTGGTGGAAGTCGTGCGCGAACACGCCGACCTTCCCGTCGGGGGCCTCCACGACGGCGACGTGCTCCTCCCAGTAGCCGGCCGGCGCCGGGGCCGTCGCGACGACGGAGAGCTCCATGGCGGCGGCGTCGAGCACGAGCCACCGGTTGGTGAGGCAGTCCACCCAGTAGAACCGGCCGTGCGCGTAGTGCCGCCGGTTCCAGACGGCGTCGATGGGGCAGCTGAACGGCGACCGCCGCCGGCGCCAGACGAAGCAGTCCGGCGACGGCAGCGCGCGCCACCGCCCGTCGCGAGAGGCGAAGGCGAAGGCGACGACCTTCCTCGGGCACCGCGCCGTCCAGATCACGGTGAACGACGGGTCCGCGTCCGCGTTCGAGTCCGCGGCGGCGGGGGCGAGGAAGGGCTCGCTCCGGCGGCGGCCGCCGAAGACGGTGAGCGGGCTGACGACGGCGGCGGCGAGGTCCTCCGGGATGGGCGGAAGCAGGACGTAGCGGCGGGACAGCGGGTCGCAGACGGCGAGCTCGGTGAAGAGGATGTCCTCCCTCGACCGCCCGTCGCGGTGGTCCCGGACCATCCACCCGGCTCCGTCCTTGCCGGCGGCGGGGGGATCCGCCGCCGCCGGGAGGAACCCGAAGGAGAAATCCGCGGCGCCGGCGACGGCGCGCGCGGCGGCCGCCGCCGGGTGGGGCGGCTCGGCGGGGTGGAACGCGGCACCGCGGTCGGCGCCGTAGTCGCAGAGGTTGAAGGTGAAGACGCCGAGGAGCGCGCCCGGGTCCGGGTGCAGCGTGCGGTGGCGGCGGAGGAAGCGCGGGGAGGAGACGAGGGCGCGGAAGTCGACGCAGGCCGCGGCGGCGCGCGCGAGGGCGGAGCGCGACGGGAGGCGGAGCAGGATCTCGTCGGTGATCTCCTCCGGGATCTCACCACGGACCGGCTCGTCGCGGATGCCGCCTGCCTCGCTGCCGGTCATGGCGCCCAGCTCAGCTCAGCCGCGCTCCGCTGGTAGACTGACTTGCGGTAGTGCGTTGGGCTGGGACCTCGATCGAGTGATTTTTGTAGGCAGGCCGTGAGCCGCGCGGGAAATATTCTATCGAAGCGTGGTTGGGGGCCTGCCGCCTGCGGTTTGTCCGTCGCGAAGTCGTGGTGTATGGGCCCAGTGACAGCGAAAGAAAATTACAGAAAAGGACAGGATTTTTATTATTATTATATGGAGGAGGACAGGATTACATGATTTATACTAGTAGGAGTACATCGGATGGTGAGCGGTAAGCCGTGAGCCGTTGTATGCAAATTATTAGTCGATCTTCACTCTCTCGTCCGAGTAATCACGATGTGACGGCTCTGCTGTCGCCGTCTTCTAGCCATCCCCCGGCGACACCTCATTTCCCGTTTTGCAACCGTGGTCACGCTAACGTCTTTATTTTTTGAGTTTCTTTTAATCTATATCCATGTCTAATTAAATGACAGTCTCTAACCGTCACTCACGACAGAGTGGCCGCGTATCTTATCACATCTAATCATTTTGACCGACGTCGTATCCTTCTTACCTATGCTTGCAATCTTTGAACATTGCTACTACAAAATAACCTTGAAACTTCAAGTACCTGGAGGACAGTCACTAAATGGGGGGGAAAAGTCAGCTCAGTGAACCATCAAAATGGATCTGCCAACTATTTTGGGGAATCATAAGATCTAGCTGAATTCAACAAACTATATTCGACTGAAAGTCAAACAGTTCCACAAAATCTTATGATTTGAAGAATGAAACCGAGTCTGAGATGTGCTTCTACTAGCTGAGTTCTAAATCATGGCGAATGGGACCTTGAAACGAAACGCGGAGGCCGCTATCGTTTATACGGTCGAGTTTGTGGCTCGCGTGAGGCGATTCAGAGGGTGTGGCTGTGCTCCGTCGCTCCGTCGGACGGACGCGTCAGCACGTAGCCTCCTAGTATTTTCCATGTTCCAACGTCAGCGCACCATAATTTCCGTAACGCTCCTGACGGCAACAGGTAGCCACAAGGTCCAGAACGTTGGTGACTTTTGGTTGGATAACGTGTAGTACAAGGGGATGTGACGTACGAGCGGAGATTGCTTAGTTGAGCATTCATTGTTAGAATGGACATTCATTTTTTCGTATTTTCAAAACTAAGTATTTATTTTTACCTTAAGTATATGTATTTTTAAGATTTTTTAGTTATATTTAGTTTATTTTTAAAAATTTTAGATATTCATATACATGCCAAAGATTCCCATCAGGTCCGCCACTGGTACGAGCGGTACAGTACGTGGTCTATTGACACCAGGTGACCAGGACAGATCGATTTATTTGTGCAATTTGCAAAAGCAAAGCGAGGCTGCCACGTGCTTGTGTCGCGCATGTCGGGCCTTTGGGGAAATGGCTGGGCTCGAGTGAGCATCCGGGCAATCAGGAACTAACAGAATCTTTCGTGGGCTGAAAGCCCAAATCACAATCGGGCTGAGTAGCCAACCCATTCCAACCCTAAGTAAACTTGGCAAAACCCCACAACCCATTTCCAAACCCCTCGTCACCTCCCGCCGCCGCGCCGCCGCCGCCGCCGCCGCCGCAGTCATGCTCCGCGCCGCCCTCCTCCCCGGCGGTGGCCGCCTTTCGGCGCTACTCCCTCGCCACCGCGCTCTCTCCGGATCCTCCTCCATCGCCGCCATCTTCTCCGACCCCACCTCGCCAGCCGATCCCGCCGCCGCGATCCAGTCCGCGGGCGTCGACCTCTCCCACCCCGACACCGTCCCCGCCCTCCTCGTCGACCCGGACCTCGCCGGCAACTACCCCGCCGCCTCGCGCTTCTTCTCATGGGCCGCCTCCCAGCCGCCCGCTGCCGCCGCCCTCAACTCCCGGTCCTTCAACTCCATGCTCCAGCTCGCCGCGGCGCACGGCGATGCCGATCGCTTCTGGTCGCTCGTTGATTCCATGCGGGCCAAGGGCTACGGCATCTCTAAGGCCGTTTTCAAGGCCGCCTCCGAGAGCTTCCGGGCCAAGGATATGGCCAGGGACGCCGACCTGCTCCAGGAGGCCTTCGCCGGGCACGCCAGGAACGCGGCGGCCGCGGAGGTGTGCAAGATTCTCCGGGCGCAGGATAAGCTTGATTCCGCCAAGCTGACCACGCTCGGTGAATCAGGCGTCGAGGTTACTGATGAGCTGGTGGCATTGGTGATGGAGAAGGTGGGTCAGTTCCCGCCTCAGGCGAAGGTTTTCTTCCAGTGGGTAGAGCAATCTGCCAAGCCAGGGATCGATTGGGGCAAGGTTTACAATGCGATGGCGAGGGTTCTCGGCCGTAAGGATTGCATTGAGGACTTCCGGGAGGTCCTGCGGAAGATGAGGGGTAAGGGGCTTCAGATCGATAGGGAGGTGTATGTTACTGTCACTGACAGGTTCATCAAGAGGAAGATGGTTGAGGATGCGGTGGATTTATTCCGCTTCATGGCAAGCAGGCCGGAGAAGCTGTCGACGGAGGATTTTGTGTTCCTGTTGAAGAAGGTTGTGGTGACTGGTGATTTGGATGTGAAGTTGGTGACAAGGGTCGTGCGGTACTATAAGGATGCGGGCAATGTGGTGAAAGCCTCGACTTTTAATTCTGTTCTCAAGTCGTTGAGGAGCGTAAGGAGGCTTGGGGAGAGCGGCAGAGTTCTCAGGGCAATGGAGGAAGGCGGCTTCACACCGGACAGAGCTGACCATGAAATGGCTGTTCTTGCAATGTGTGAAGCTGGGAATCTGGAAGAAGCGCATGAGTATTTGGCTATTGTGGAAGAGTCTGGGTATAAGTTGGGTCCAAAGGTATGGTCTTGTTTAGTTGAGAAGTATTCCCTTGGCGAAAATGTTGATAAGGCGGTGTCATGCTTCCATCAAATGTTTGAAAGAAGTGACAAAGAAGATCTGGGTTCTGCTTTTGAGGTGCTGGTTTCTGGATTATGCAAGAAGAAAGGAGCAAAGGAAGCATTCAAAGTTCTGAAAACCCTGGTGTTGGAGAAGGCTGTGGTTCCTTGGGAAACTACTTACAAGTATTTGGTACACAAGTTGGTCCGCGAAGGGTGTATGAAAGAAGCATTTGAAGTGTTTGGTTTAATGAAAAGTAATGGCTTTCCACCTTTTATTGATCCGTGTATTGCGCAAATTTCAAAGTCTGGGACGGTGGATGATGCCCAGAGTCTACTGAAGGCATTGTCTCCGAAAGGGTCTGTTCCCATCAAGAGCAGTTTGCGCTTGTTTCAAGCTTTGTTGAAAGAAGGGAGGCATGAGGTCGCTCAACAGCTGCTTTCTCAGTCTCCTGATAGTGTTCAAAATCATGCCGATGTTCGTGATATTTTTGATAGGATGAAGCTGGAAGAACCTGTTGCAGCAGCTTTGGCTGACGGTTGATACATGGTTGAATTTAGCTTTTTGAGCCTACAGTTTGAATGGTAACTTGAATCTGCCTTTTGACTTTGTAATAGGGCTTTCAGCCAGAATCAAAAATTGGTATGACGGAAACTTCTTTGCTGTGCCGGGCTACTTGCACAATTTGCTGAAGAAATAAATTCCTTTTTATTTTTATTTTTCTTCTTAAGACTTCTGTATGTGCCATCATACTTGGATGTCTCCTGGGCATATATTACGTACCTAGTAGAAAGATTTGGCAATGAGAAGAAAAAAACAGTGGCTTGTGGCTTTGTGCTTTCTTGAAGATGCAAATTGAGGTTATTTCATTCTTTGTTTTTTCTGCCGTCTTGCAAGTAATTCTATTGCGTTTTACTTCGTAATCTTTTGGCATATTTTGATTGTATATATACAGCTCTGTTAGTTCCTACCTGGTAATCAAATGTGTGAGTAGGCATATCTAGGCTATATGTGCAAAACTCGTTTCACATAGGCTGGCCATCCTTGCAAAAACTGGGCCAGCGGCAATATTGGCAGAGCTGGAGCAAGCAGTGATGTGGACCAATCATAACTGATAATTTGTGCAGCCGATATGCTTTCTTCCTTTGACCTGCTTGGATCAATGATCAATCTATGTTTGTCTTGCATGGGTATCAACTCGCACCTGGAGTATGCATTCAAAGGCACACGTCAGTTTTGCTATGTCCAGATAAAGAAAACAATACGGCTTCACACAGGAGCAGCTGCTGAGTTAGTAAGCACATAGCAGACGTGTCAACTATTCACGATAACTGAGTAACATAGTAGACGTGTAACATTTTTTGGAAACTAACTGCACTATTAGATGGCAACTAACTCAGTACTCTATGAGCCTTCATTTCTGTCCTAAGCCAAATACATTTCAGCAATGAACTGAGGTGCGCTTCAAATGGTACCTTTTCTTGATGTAATCTCCTTTTCAATTTCTGAAAAGATCTCCCTCAACCTGTTAGCGGAATTCGCCATAACATTCTTTGTAGCCCTCTTCTGGTGCTTAGCGCCCTTCAACCAGGCTATCCCCAATAAGACCTTAATGCTGCAGGTGTTCGGTCTCAAGGGCGTGCTTGTCATGTGGTACTTGAGCTGGATCTGTAATTTCAGCTAACGCTAAGCCTGACCTGACACTTTCAAGGGAAACCTATAGATATTTATGTTAAACTCAGGTTTGTCTATCTTACACTGGAGTAGTCTTCATGCATGACGCCTTGGAGGGTCATCACCTCCTCAATGACCCAGCCTTCTCGGTTCGGTAAGTTATACCTTTGTTGAGTAGTCGTTGCTTCTCCTCCATATCTCGACGAGCTTTTGTCAAACCTAAAGCTGATCCGCCGCTGGTGGATGTTGCGATTTACCAGCGCCCATTCTGTCGCTGAGTAGTCCATACAGCCAGCTTTTTCCATCACTTTGTGCTCCAATGCACCTCCGGAGAACATCTCCATCAAGGCACTGACCTGCAAACACATAATTCATGAGATATCAACAGGTTCCTTTGCAACTGCATTGTACGAGGTTCCAGACGGGTATTCATTGGCAAACAATAAAGGAAAACCTTGGACTCACATCAACAGAAAGAACTGCCGAGTAGACTTCAGACAGTTTTACATCTTCGTTCGCCAACAAAGAACCATCTTCACAAGGTTGCTCTTTCAATTCAGGATCTTTCTCAATCATCTCCCCCTTTTGTTCTAGACCCGATGACCGCATTTTCCAAAGTGCCATAATAATTCTGTCAGAAGTTTGTTTGATACATTACAAACAACATCAACTATTTTTCTTTGACAAGACAAACTTATTGCATATATAATGTAAGAATGGGAGTTCAGTCGATGCTTCATATAATCTGAACGAAGTATAGTTACGTTTTTCTGAAATATACATCGGACGACGTGAAATCATTTATTCAGTTTTATATGCAGAATCATATGCTTCGGGAGAAGTATGGTTTGCCTGTGGAGTTTCTTTCCAGTTAGCTCCCGTAAAGTCCTTTCAAGACCACATAATGCCACATAAAGAGTGGCATTTCTAATGACTCATACAAAGGACTCTAACCATGGAAAGTGAACCATTTTCTAACCAAAGATTCTTTTACATCGGTCAGCCATGTGCTTTAGAAATAATTCTGGGCCGATAACAGATTATAAAATTTACCTATTTCAGTTTTAAATGTGCACATTGAACCAAAGTTAATTGACCTCCCAGACAACTACTCCAAATTTCTGTTCTCTGGTTTCACTCTGGTATAAAAAACAATAAATACCACTGCAAAGTTGGGGCCTGGATTGGACTTTGGATATGTGAATTAGGTGCACGAGCTTGAGAACTTAGGAAATTTTACATATTTGCACGTCATATTCTATTTGACTTCTTTGAATATGATAGTACTAAAATAAAATATAATCAGCTAGATAGCACAAAATAGGGTTGTGGCCGTCATACCATATATGCTTGAGCCTAAGGCAACACTTAACTAAAAAAAGATGAGACAATAGCGTTTTAACCATGATTGACTCTAATTGCGTTTTCACCATCGATTTTCAGATTTTGCAAGATCACCATTGATTGCTTTCAGATTTTGCAAGATCACCATTGATTTTTTTGAAAACTGATGGTAAAATCGCAAAACTATTTTGCAAGCTCATCGCTTTTCGAAAACTGATGGTAAAATCGCAAAATCTGAAAATCGATGGTGAAAACGCAATTAGAGTCTGAAAGGATGGTTGTTTTGCAATTGCCCCAAAAAAGATAGCCTAAGGCAACACTAACTATAGCTTAAACTCTAGTCTACAGTAACTAAATAGGGTTGTGGGCTGTCAAACTCTTGTCTATATTTCACATTGTAGTTTAAGTATCTGCATTGTACAATGAAGATATTCCTGATATTCTTTTCTTGAAGATATTACTCATTGTAGTTTAAGTAATCTACATTGTGTTTCGCGTTCAATATCTCTTCGGAGTTCGGCAGATCATCATTTAAACAGAATACAGGTGAAAAGGAAGAACCTGTGGGCATCACTGAATGAAACAAATGTCTGGAAATGGAATTTCAGTCTCCCTTGTGGATCCAATGCCTTCGCCCCATGCCTGGCTTCCAGACCTCTGTCCTTGCGAAGGATGACCATCAAGGATGGACTGCCAACTGTTGCTAGTTTTGGTGGAACAACCTGGATATCATCAACGTCTTCCCAAAGAAAGAAAAATTTGGTTTTCCGGCCAAATATATTTGAATAAAATCCTGTAATTCTAGGGGAAAGAAAGAGGCGCCCCTGTGCAAAATTATAAGTACTTCAGTTCTTGATCAGTTTGACCAAAGATTTATGCAAAAGATAGCAATAAGCTAATTATTTGCGGCTAAGACCGTATGAAGATAAAGATAATAATTAACATACGTGCTCGAAAAAAAAGAAGATAATAATTAAAAAATAACAAGAACACAGAAATCTCAGTGATTCACCGATCCACCATGGTACGCAAATTTACAACTATTTTTTCGTTTTTCTTTTAGCTAGTTTTTTAATTAAAAAGGCTTGTTTTATTGTTATGGCTTTTGTTGACCATCTATAGCCTACTTATCGGTGCAAAGGCTTTGTTGTTGATTGTTTCTCTCTTATTAAAAAAACTCAATAAAAAAACAACGAACTTCATATATGCACTGATGGTGGCAGTATCTATGTTTCACACATGCAAGATCCTGCGCTGCATATGGGAATTTAAAATGTTTAGATGGTAACATTGCAAGATATCAGCCATTCGAAGCCAAGATTTAGCAAAGCAGTGAAGAAATAAATCAGCGTCAAAACAAGCCATTAGAAGTCAGTACAAAGTGTGCAGCCTTATTACCTGAAGTGGCATTTTCCGTTTTAGATGGCACGTGAAATCATCAATAAGGAATTCTTCTGGAGGAAGACTAAAGAGCTTACGGAATGCTGAATTTGTCTGAGCAGAACGCAAGTGCATCTGAACATTCACTGATGCAAATTCAGTAATGGATTTCTTAATGCTTAAAATAGCATTAAAACAAGCTGTGGACAACTCTTACCTTCTTACCAACTTCTTTCCCCATTTTTTCCAGATAATTCAAAACTACTTCAGTCCCCCTCGAGTTGTCTAAAAAGATCTTTAGATGTAGCTTGGGCTGGTGCCCTTGGGCAAACCTTCCATCAAGCGTAAGCCACATGTCGCCTAAATCTGACAAATTGTTTTTCACAAAGTTGACTTCTGTTTGACCAATAGGAGTTTGGTCCAATGAACCACCTGAAGCATACACGACCACGTCCAGTCTTGCTGGAGGATCATCCATGGCATCAAATTCAAATATCTCTAAAGATCAAAAATCAAAGAGTTAGGGAAGTTCACTGAGGCCACAGGGATGAAAGAAAACTACTGTAATAGCATTAAAACTGACCATTCCATTTTGGTTCTGATGTCTGATACTTGACTGAGCTAGTTTTCCTCTTTCCATTGCATGTAAAAACTACATAAGGATCAGGCAAGCCAGGTGTGCCAGCACCTACTACATTGCTTCCCTCAATAAGTGCAATAGTCAGCAACCAACCATCACCATGAGCTTTGACCCCATGATCACTACCTAATATTAAAAAATATATATTATATAAGATAGATGTGTTTGTCACTAGGGGAAGGAGAATTTTGCAAGTTGCAGTAAAAGTATCATAGAAGATGGATAATTTTCTCTGTATAAAACAACTAGAGGACAGGAGCATTTTTAGAAGACTTGTGTAGATGAGGGTACTGAAAAACAAGCGTTCACTTCTGAATAAATGATTTAGATAATAAGCTAGATTGGCAATAAAAAAGACATATAATATCCACTGTTGTTAGAATAGAGGGATGGTTACCGCGTTGTTTCCAAGCATACAAAAAGCGTCGACCTATTTTGAAGATATTATGTCCTTGAATGATCAAAATGATACAAAAGACAACCTCCCCAATGGAATCTGGAAGATCAATGCCAAAATATTCAAGGCCCCCTTGCATCATATTGGGCTTTGACAAATGAAGATGTGTAATGATATACAGTGCCGTACTGAGGGAGAATATAAATGCAAAGCTCCCAAGGAAGCGGGCAACTAGCCCCCAGTTTGATTCTTTCTGTGTCTGCAGTGAAGCTAATATCTTGTCTTTATTATTAACATCATCAAGCTCAACTACTTTGACTTTCTGGGATAATACTTCAGAAAACTGTGAGTATCCTTCTGCAAGGCCTTGTTTTGTTCCGTTCTCGATCATTCCTTTCAACATTGTACTCTGAACAAAATTCAGACGCCAGCTTACAGTAAGCTGTGAAGTTTGTTCTTCAGATGGCAACTGGGGACCTGGTATTATGCAGTACAATATCTCCACCTTGAAACAAGCACCACAGGGAACATCGGGAGTGCTAACGGTAGACAGAACTGCATATGAATTTTCAGCTGCCTTCAAGTACTTCTGCTCTTCTGTGGCTTTAACAGATTTTACTAATTTGCTTGCTGCTTTCGTGTAAGTTAATGTTCTTTTCAAAACTTTCTCACTGGCCTCATGTCTCCAGGGCTCAATTTGAAATCCACTTGTTCCTTGAACTTCTGCGACTGCTGGCCACAATTCTGAATTTGCTGAGAACAACAAGGAATTCAGTTCAGCTGGTGCAATGATGTATGATTGGTCCACCAGCACGCCGCCAGGCAAGTTTCCTGGCATTTCACTAACTTGATCTTTTGACCCCATCGTTTTCAGTAGTTCGTCAAGACTAGCCTCAGGCACCATGCTGTTCTTGCCATTTTCACGAGATTCAGAACTCGTTAGTGCATCCCGGAACTGGTCTGTAGACATAGGATCTGATGTGACAGAATGAGCGGCATCAGCAGTTTTCCGGAAGTATCGAGACATGATCTCGACTACCGATGTTGTGCTAGCGGTATCCCCATCATCATCTTCAGGCTCCAGAAGAACGGATTGTTCTGTGCCGGCACAGGACGACGGCCCTGCACTTCTAGTGACTCGTTCGTCCATGATGACGCTTTGGGTCAACCGGTCCCCATGGCTGCGAGATGCCCCGTCCATGCTGCCACAGGCTGAGAGATCCAAGCTGCTAGCAGTAGCTGATGAGTCATTCGTTTCAACTGACCTTTGCGAGCTGGACGCTATATCATCAATAAGTTGCGGCAGAGCATTATAGACGTCGTCGCAAAGAGTGGCCCTAACCGACAAGTATATCCTAAGGAGAATCTCACCTGCCATGGCAAAGATTGAACTGTGAATAATGCGCTTTATCCACATCTATGTTTTTCTTTCGAGCAAATTAAAATGATCTCAGGTATTTCAGCAGTAAAGCATTCATCTGATGCAGGAAAAATGATAATTGAAATCGCTCAGCTAGAGGGGCATTGCTTTAGGGAGTACATGACTATGAACAACAAGGGAATATGGTTTTGTTATCCTGAACAAGTTGAAAGGCTATTATTCGGTTTCGTGTAAAACAAATTGAACGCTAAACTGCTTCCTGCTCAATTTGGCACATGCCATCCATTTCTCCTACCCGCATTTCCGACATATGTTTCTACTGCTTTTCAATGCTATCACAGATGAAGTATCCATTTCCAAGTGAATCAGAACATCAATCTAAGAGCAAGAAAACAATGAGATGAAATCGGCGGTTCACGGCAATGCAAGATGGGAAAAAATGGATACATGTAGGGGGGAGTACCGCGCCTTTTCTTCCTCCTGAATTTGCCGCCCTTCCTGGGCTGGAGCTGGTACCACGCGGTGCCCAGCGAGAGGTCCTCCGTCTCCATGATGGCGGCGAGGGGCACCCGCACGCGCCCGAGGAAGTCGCTGCTGAAGAAGCGGTCCTCGTTGAGCACGGAGACGACGAGCTCCTCGGCGACGTCGCCGACGAGGAATCCGAACTCCTCGTCCCACACGGGGCTGAGGCTCCGCTTCACCACCGTGGTCGCCCTGGGGCGGCGGCCGCCCCAGCTGCAGCCGCACGTAGGGATCGCTGGAGCCGTTGAGGTAGATCGCCGGGAGCCCCCGCGCCTCGATCACGTGCACGCGCAGCAGCATCGGCGCGTCCCGGCGGCCCGGCTCCGCGGGACGCGCGTCGTGCAGCGGCGCCGGCCTCGCCATCCGCAGCCTCGCGAGACGAACAACGCGGCGCCCGAGAAAAAGAGAGGTCAAGCAATGGCGGATTCGTTGGCCCCCGTCGAATTGGGGATTTGGAAGAGAGAAAGGCAATTACCCGCGGATGTTTGAATTCGTGTGGTGTTTCCCTCGTGGCGCCTTTTCCTCTCCGAGAGATTCGCGCGGAACGGGTTAGGGTGATTTTTGGGCTCTTGGATAAGTCGAGCGGGACGCGGCCCAACACGTGCCAGACGCTCCAAGAAGGTTGGATGGCCTCAGGTTAGAGATTACTATTTCCTCAAAAAAAAAAAAAAAAAGGGTTAGTACTAACTCAGATTCACCGGTAGTTTGAAGCAATCAGCTACCTGATGTGGGTGGACCACGAAATAAGGAAAACAAGACCGTGCTGAGAAAGTTTTGTTGGCTCTAGCACTGTACACTATCACGGTCAAATGGCCTCGGTGGCATATGCAGTAAGCATATGGCAACATAGTTCATAAAGGATAGCGAAAAGAAAAATCACGGTTCCAACGCGAAAAGAAATTATCCCTTTTATGTTACCGAGCAGGCAAGCACACAGTCAAAAGTACATGGAACAGCCCAAAGCAGAATTACAAGACTAGACTGACACGGGGAGCTGTCCAAATATAATGTATGATCAGCAAGAGCAACTGGTACAAAATCAGTGAATTCTGGACTGGTCTCTACCAGTGGCCGGCTTGACAATCCTCTACTATGATTTTGCACATCAGCACGAGCAACTTGTTCAAATTTGGTAAATCCTCGAACGGTTGCTCCAGATTGCGGTCTACACAGCCTGAACCTGACTGCTTCATAGCTTTTGCATCATGATGGCTGAACTCCCCAATGGTAAAAAGTAAACAGTATGCATCGCACATTTACTCTTTGCCGAAGTCTGCGCTGTAGTGCGCACTAGACTCGAGCTTCTTCGCATCATTTAGCTTCCTCACAGCCTGAAATGCAAGTATGCAAAAATTGTCAATGCCCATCCACCAGTTTGTTATGATTACACTGAAAAGTATTAAGACTGCACCTTCATGAAATCTTCATGGACTACATAGTCCCTCTCTGCACGAATCGCAGCCATACCAGCCTCAGTACAGACATTCCGAAGATCAGCCCCATTGAAACCCTAAAAGCAGACAAAGTTAGGAGAAACTAGCAATGAAATAAAAGAGATAAATATGCTCACACAAATAACTCACTTCAGCTAATTTTACAACAGCTTCATAATCAATTTCCCCGTGCTTGGCAATACCAGCTGCATGAATTTTAAGGACTTCCATTCTTCCTTGCTCATTGGGCAGTGGAATCTCAATTTTCCTGTCTAGACGTCCAGGACGCAGAAGCGCAGGGTCCAGAACATCAGGCCGGTTGGTGGCCATGATCATCTTTACCTGCTCAAGCAAAAAAAATCCTTGTCAAGTGTGATTCATACAAAAAATGAAAAAAAAAACAAACAAGTAGCAAACAATCTTCGGGAAAAAATTGAAGGGAGGGGGAAAAAACAATTAGCCATCTTCAAAAAAATTGAAGGGAGAAATAAGGAACAATATGCAAGTCATTGTGCGTTCACAAAACTATAGAATCAAGAGGAGCAATTTATCTCCATTATTTTCAAAGGTTTTTCCTAACATCCACAACTGGAGTTTAAGCCCAATCTGAGTAGCTAACATGCTATAGAATATCTTGGCTCCCTAAAAAACGACCACTGACATGGATGTGTATTCCCAGAAAATGTAGATCAATCACACAATCAGTCACATGAACAAAACGACAATACCTAACATCCTCAACATGCACTTGTTCGCACCTTGTGTATGTTGTCAAACACAGTTTCAAGCTCACCAGAGAAGTTAAAGAGTACATGGATGATAAAAGAAACTTCATGCAAACAGTTTACTTTCAGGAATCTAGTATTGCAAGGGCTGAAGTAAACAAATATCTCATAATATTACAGATTCACATTAAAAGAAATCCTTCAGATTCTCAATAGGATCGGTTGATCTTGCAAATATGAGTAAAACTCATGGCAGTACTCCCTATATCCAAAGATTAATATATCAAGTGATTAAGCTTACCTTTCCAAGCTCATCAAATCCGTCTAACTGGTTAAGAAGCTCCATCAGCGTACGTTGGATCTCACGATCAGCACTAGTACCCTCGCTAAATCTTCGTCCGCCAATAGCATCAATTTCGTCCATAAAGATAATGCATGGCTACATTGACAATTTGACACAGAAACAATGAGCGTTAGAACAAAAATGATGCATTGAGGTAAACAGTAAGGTAAATGCATTATTCAATTGGTTGCACTACAAGAAGTTTGGTAAAGCAATTGATCTCCAGTAATTTCTTCTAAAGAAAACGTCATAATGATACCCCTGCATCAAGGCATACTCAATTTTGGAATTGAACTGCATTTTTTGTGGGTTGGTACTTGGTACAATATATTCATCTAAAATAGTACCTGAGGCTTGCATATATGCGGAATCTAGACTAAGTTTACAAAGAATACATGTTCTACGTTATGCTCGTGGTAGCATCTTCTGGATAACGCAAAATTAAAAAAAAAAGGAGTGAAACAAGGACTTGACAACTTACTTGGTGCTCACGTGCATAGCCAAACATTTCTCTAATCAAACGGGCACTTTCTCCAATGTACTTGTCAATTATAGCACTTGACACAATCTGTTACAGACAAAATATAAGTCATTTGATGTGTAAGAAATACTGACTGATATTTGAAGTGAAAAAAACTACACACCTTCAAGAAGTTGGCATCGATGTTACTGGCGATAGCCCTCGCCAGTAGAGTCTTCCCGGTTCCCGGAGGACCATAGAGTAGAACACCCTGGAATCAGTGAGACAAACATTATGGTTTTCAACTTTTCATGGTCAGAATACCTAGATGCATTTATACTCTTTCCCTTGTATATAGAATTTGGGATACACATCTGTTTGAGTTTACCTTAGGAGGTTTAATTCCCACCCGAAGAAAGAGTTCGGGGTTCATAAGTGGCAACTCGATGGACTCCCTCAGCTCTCTGATCTGATCAGACAAACCACCTACAGCAGAGTAACTGACATTTCCAGGGTCTTCATGAAGCATGTTATATACCACGGGGTCCACCTAAAGAAGTTTTGATTCCAAATCATTTCTCTATGTAATTCACAAATTCTGCAATATAAAAGCACCAACTAAACAATATGAAGAAATACCTCCCGCGGTAGAGTGCGCATTATTGTCAAGGTTGTCATGTCAAGCACGACACGAGTTCCAGAAGTTAACTTTTCTTTGTCCACTTTACTTCGGCAACCAACAACATATCGCGGACCACTGCTGGCCTTTACAATAACTTGAAGAAATAGGTGTTTATCAGTTGTTCAGTTTTGCAAAGTTGATAAATAAGAACAGAGATAAAATGATTAAATTTACTGAATGATAATGAACATCAAAAACATATTTCTAGTGGGAAAGCGCTCATTCTGAAACATATGTACACAATGTACAGGAATACTGTTGAAAACACAAATGAGATGCTTGTTACTTACAGCGCTCATTATCAAGAGGCCGGAGAACCTCTCCAATAATCTGCCCCACGCTTTGCAGTGACTTCAAGTCGTCTTCAGTCTTTGTGAAGTCCTTCTTGGCATTTTTTAAGCTCTCTCTTACTGCATGCAGATGAACAATCAAAATCGAGTTAAATAAAATGAACAGAGGTTCTTTAGAAATCATGAAAACAGTGAACTTGGAAAACTTCTTCACAAAGTACCCCTAAAACCAAGGACCACTGTGGAGCGCCGCAGCTAATAATATTTCAATGTGTATCATATTTACAAAGGGGAGAAACGATCAACAACTTGCATGTCCCTATAGCTCTACCTATATGTAATGTAGGATACTGAATATACAGACACAGATAGAAAATAACTTAAATATTGAAAAGAAAAGGTGAAACTGCAATGAGACACAGTCACACAAGAGAAGGTTAAAAGAATCAGATGTGTGTGTGTTTTTCACAACGTGAAACTGCACAACCTACCACTACATAGTTCTTGAATCTCAGACGCCACAGATTCATAGCAGAGGGGAGAGAATTAGGAGCGATTGTACGGTATACATTTCCTTCAATAAAACAGACACAAGTAGTATCTTAAAAAAGTGGAGCTTCATATATTCCAGAGTTGCAATCTGGCTCAAAACGCAGTTCATAGATTCCACAAAATGCCTACTCTAAAACTAAAATCAACCCGAATGTACAGGCAAATTCAGGGTTCAGCAGCAATAAACGGTGCGGTTCAAACCAGAATTATGAGGGGTACTCTTTCCGTGAATTATACTTATTTGCAAATACTGAAAGACCAAATAAGGAAAGCTACTGACCGATCAACATATACTACTCAATTAGTGAAAAGAATTAAAGTGTTCAAACTTCCTGGCAACTACTACCACGGTTGACCAAAATAAACCATGAGTCGCCTCATGCATGCAAAACATCAGATCCGCATCAAGCATCCAGCACCACGCAGCCAGATTCAGGGTTCCGAAACCGAATTTACCGGATCAACAGCTCAATCCAAGACCCAACGCCCTAGGCCCGATCTAGCATCGGAGCACAACGCTAAAATAAGTATTACCACTAGTTAAGCCTCCAAATCAAAGCGAATCTGCACGGAAACCACTCCACATACACAGCTCGGACAAGATCTCGCGCACGCAGCTACAAACGCCACGACAGACACTGAAATCGACCGCTCCAAACCCTAGGGAGACTCGAAAGGAGTGGGATGGATGCAGGGAGGGGAGAGGATGACTCACCAGTGCCGACGCGCGACTCGAGCTCCCTGCAGTTCAGCAGCTTCTTTCGGTAGTCAGCCACGGCAGCACGGCGGCGCGCGGCGGCGGCGTCCTCCCCGTCGGCCATCTCCTCCTCCGGTCTGTCGTGGGCTCTCGCGCAGTTTTGCTTCCGTCGCAAGAAGAGAATCGCACTCTCTCACTTCCGCATCTCCGGTTACGTAAAATAATCGGCTTCGGTTATCCTTTTGGGCGGACATAGCGATGTCACCTTCTATGAATGAATACGTAGACTCATAGAATCCGCCAACGTGCCTAGGAAGCGCTATTGATGATATATCGCTCCTACTATGTCGTGTCATGTGCTTGATGTTCTTTGTCCTTTGCCCCCGGCCCCTTAACTATTGGCCAGCCTAATCGAAAAAAAAAAGGCCAGCCTTATGTTACATGTCTCCATCTAATACTACCTTCGGCAATTGTTGTCATTTTCGACAAAGAAATGAACGAAGGTGCCGTGTTTCAAACATCATGATTTTAAAAACAGAGGAAGTATGTTTGTTCTCTTGCTGGATGGAAATCTAATTTGTTTGAAGCCTTTACATATGACCTTGACCATCGGATCCTAATACTAGATTGCACAAACTTTAAAATTATCAATTTTAATTTGAAGTTAATTGTAACGTTGTCATTGCCACCACCGTAGTTTTGGCACACCGTCATTTTCGTACATACTTGATTTTCTTCAAGAAATTACACACATAGTTCGAGCGTAATCAATGGGCCTAATTGTTGTTTCAAATATGTTCAATGTAGTACTTGCGTCTTGAATGGAATGGGGCTTCACCACCGAGTTGAAACTTATTTTACTATAAGTTGCCCACTGTGTGGAATAACGGCCTTGTGTTTCCCCTTAGCAGCCAATTCCTCGTTAGCATCATAATTTATCAAAGGTTCAACGTACAAGGTCCCCAAGGACATATAGTTCCACATAGGTGTGAAAATTGGATGGGGTAGGCAAATGAGTCACCTCAATGGATGAACCTCTACATGTCTATGTTATGTTTATTGGTTTGTATGTTAATTTAGATCTTCCGATAGTTTTAAAAAAAAACCAATCAATGAGGTACATAAAACAAATAAGTTTAGGTGTCACCCAAAGACGAAGCTTTGTTCAGACTAAAGTGGGTCATGGACTCCCCCCCCCCCCCCCCAAACTTACACAAATTTGCACAAAATAAACAGTAAATTAGCTACTATTCCCTAATTTTTTTGCTTAGTTAGTGAAGCTAGGCCCTCTTGATTCTTGGCTCAAGCTTCGTTACTGGTGTCACCTATAACTAATCCGTATTTATTGGTGAGTGTATGTAAAGACATGTTGGTATGGAATTGTAAAAACTCCTAGGAATTATTGTTGACTACACAATTTGTGAGAGAATATATAATATAAGATGAACTAGACCACCCGTAAGAATTTCCGTTGACTTCATCAAATGTATAATGTTCTTCCTGTGACATGACAACAATTGATATAGTGGCGTTATTCAAAGTACATACAAAGTCCATGATATTCCGGGTGATTTTCAATGGCCAAAGGCCTGTAGTATATCTTAGCCTTTTGAATGAATGAAAAATTCTAACTTGATTGATATATTCACGAGGTAGATAGAAGAAAAAGCTAACCAGACAATATTTTTTTCAGGGAAGGGATAGCCATCAAGAATGAATATTTGGTCCACTTTTTTTAGAAAAAATAAAAACCACAAATATATTATTTTTCCCCGTCCTATACGTGTCAATATAAGTAACTTCAAGCTTGTACGGGACAACAGCTTTAAACTGGGGATTATCGTGGAAAAGACCTTGCAAGCGACTAGAATTATTGGTTGTCCTTTTTGGCTTGTTTGAATAGGTACCATTCTTGTTGCCTGTTGGAATGAGAATATCTCACAGAATATACTTGATGTGAAAATGATTGCCTTCCTGGAGGAGAAAATAGTAACTGAACCTCCTTTGCTGGCAGAATTTGGGAGATCAACAAGTGTCAAATGGAAACGAAAAGGGACAACGAGATAACTCAGAACGAATTGGACTATGCTGTATACGAAGGGCACTATGTACACATAGAAGTGGTATTCTTTAAGCAACAACACTCACCTGAAAACACTTTTTTTTAATATTAGTTTTATGCAATTCATGAACCCCTTTTATATTTATCATTAGAAATAGTTGCATGATCTCAATTTTACATAAACACATTGGATGACCTAGCTAGAAGCACATGTTGCTCCAGTTCAAATATTACCGTTAATAATGATCAAATAATAAAAACCCATCAAACAAGGTAAATAACACTGCCAAAAAAATTAGAACAAATTTGACCATTTGTTGTGTCAATTTGCAAGCATTGCATCGTCAAGCATGAAGCACCATTGTGCATTTTTTTCCTCGCACATATCAACATAGAAACACTCGTTGCACTGGTCGCCGTTATTTGCTTGTTTACCCGTCCCTTACTAAAAAAACATCTTCATTAGCATTAATAACTCATAATAAAATTGATATTTTCATCAAGAGTCATGCTTGAACAATTGACAATTGTGTGTGGGCCAGTAATGAAATACCACCAACAATTTTGTTGGTGTCGTACAAGGTGGTCATGTGGAGCTTTGTCCGAGTATTTTTTTATGATAATTATATAGAAATATTTATAATGTTAATACTTCTTTGAACATGCCCACTTGGTAGGTGGATTTGAAAGCGAAACCTAGTATAATTGGAAAGTTATACACTGTTGACACGAACTATTTTATCCTCTATTTTGCTCCAATTTTAGAAGCTGTTTAGCATTTTAAGACACGAATTGTTCTTTTCTTAAAAAGGCGAGGTAGCCCCTGCTGTTTACGCGCGTGACGAATGCTTCTCCTTGTAAGCGACACACACTCAGACGGCCGCGCAATCAGCCATAAACAGAAGCAAAGGCGCCCACCGGAACAGAGCAAAGCACCTCCTGGGAACACGCCTCAGGACAGGTGACCTCCAAATCTGCTCGCCTCGCGCTTCTGATTCGGAGTCCAGCTCGCGGAATCCGAAGCTCGAATCGCCTCCCGCGGCAATGGGGGCCGACTCCGAGGACGCCGTCAAGCAGCTTAGCCTCCTCATGGAGCAAGGTACGTGCTTTCTTGGAGTTCTTGTTGAAGCTTGACGCCGTTTTCGGCTCTCTTTGCAATTGTTGCGGCGTTTCTGTCTTTCTGACTTGCTTGTCTTGGTTTGGATCTTGTCAGTGGAGGCGCCGCTGAAGCGATCGTTTCAGGTATGGATCTGGGCTCCCTGTGGCCATTTCGTTGGGGAAGCGTGGATCTTGGTGTTGTTTATTGTTGATGTTAGCCTGTGCTGTCGAATCATAGTGTAATTTCAGCGAGATGTCTAAGTTAGAATGGGACTGTGACCTACTAAGTGTACTGTTAATACCGAAGATCTACAGAATCTTCATGCTTCAAAATGGGGACATTTCTTTATATTACGATCTTTCTTGTTTAATAGTACATGCTAGAGGTACTGTTATGCAGCCGTGAGCTGCTATGCAAGTTCGTGTTGGGGAGTGCTGCTTGATATATGATCTAGGACTAGCATGCAAAGTTGCTGCATTGTTGATGGGTCGTTTAGGAATACTGGTGCTTCTCTGCTTGACCTCGTCTGGACGGTTCTGCATGTCATAGGAAGTTTGTTATAGTTCCCAGGGTTGACTGGGAGTCCCGTGGATCATGCTTCCGCTAGTCGGAATGGATGGATTGTCAGGATTGTGCTGACCACAAGCTCGCTAATTGAGTGTGATAATTTGTATTCGGCACTTCATATTCGATATGTCGTTTTGTAGATTTGCAGTTACCCGTCGTCTATTGGGACTTTGCCTTTTCAGGTGTCGCGGCGTGGTCCGCCTTTTTGTCTTTTTAAATTTAGCTAATTTTCCGAGCCTAAAGTATCAAGATACGTGTTTAACCATAGAACGTTCTGTATGTTTCTCTGTCACTATTTACCATTTTTTCCCCGAAAGAACTTGGGATGCCAACTTGAAAAAAGGAAAAACTCGGCCGGTGGGGGAAAGACCGCCCCAACGTTATTGTTGTATAGGGAGCTCAACCAGAGCCCCAGCCAAGAAAATCCACGAACTCTAGTCCCATCGTTAGGGAGCCGCCCCTATGATTCGGGCCTTAATCCATGATTTGGGCCCACCCCATACATGAGGGCCCACCCACCACAAATCGGATCAGATCCGAGTAAATGGGACACGAGTGTTTTTCTTTACCATAAATGGTGCACACCAGGGTGGGAGGCCTCACACCTGAAGGCTCTAACCAACTGAGCTACTGTCACTTTACGGGATGCCACTTAATATCAGGTGGAATATGTTGTTTAGTGGAGTAAGAATTAATATGTAGTGGAGAATACTTCATCCACACTCATATGAAGTGCAGAATCAGTTCCATTTATTGCTTTAGCTAATGACAATAAAACTTTCAGAAACCGCGAGGAAAAACTACTTCAGTCCCATTTTGGAAGGTTATTTCGAAGAAGAAACTTCAAGACTATAGTTAACAATGCCCAATATAATTATATAGTATTTTTTATTTAGAGTTTTGGTTGTCAATAACTATTATCTGTGGAACAAGCCAGCTACTTATAATTCTGAATCTTATCTCATAAAAACATTATAAGAAAAAAAAATGAATCTTAGAGTCTGATTTGATAAATGCTTATTTTAAAGCTTTGTTGATTTGTATGTTTTTTATCCCTACTTTGTACTGCCTACCACGCTGCTTTATTACATACATGTATGTTTGACTATATGGGTATGGATATCTTACTGTGTTTTTCCTTCGGTATATCATTCCATCATTTGGATGGTGTTTTAATGCTATATCATCGTTTGATCATCTACTATCTGTGACTTGAGAAGTTTATATTATCTCCCAGGGAAAAGATCTAAGCATATCTTGTTTATTTCAGAATGTGCATCAGGGCTATCTGAAAGAAACACTAGTACGTTTCCTTAAGGCTAGAGAATGGAATGTATCAAAGGCTCATAAGATGGTAATATTTCATACGAACTTTCTCAATAGCAGGGGAATTGGTTACTTTGAATGGCCATTAATATGTTTGTGTTTATAGATTGTAGATTCTTTGAACTGGAGGATACAGAACGAAATTGACAGTGTGCTGGAGGTGAGTAATCCTTTCTAGAATTATATTACTAGCATTTTTGCTAATCAGATAGCTATGGGAACTCACTTGTTGTCTGCAATTTTAATTTGTGCATAATTATACTTTGTTTGAATCGATAGGTCATTACCACATCATATATTCTAACTTTGTTTGTCTAGCATACTGCTTCTTTGCTGATCGCTGTCTGCATTGTCCATCTGCAGAGACCTATAGTCCCGGTTGATTTATACAGATCAATACGTGATTCACAACTTGTTGGACTGTCAGGATACACAAAGGAGGTATGGTTTTGTAATTTCGGTAACTAACAGTATTGGTTGAACCATAAATTTGCTTGCAATACAAGATGTTTCTTACCCAGTTGGAATTTATTGTTATGTAATTATTTGTGGTCTTGAACTATGCATGCTTTTTTACTGTTGGTATCGTAAGGCCACTATATGATGTTGTTAATTCGTTTCTGGGTGCACCTACTTCTGTTAACACTAGAAAAAAAATGATTACATTGTAGAGATATGGGTCCCCAATCTTCCATGGAGCTATGTTGCAGTGACAGAAGAAAAATTGCAACCAACCGTTTAGCTAGGAAAGCTGGGTAATGCCTATCCTAACATGAAAAGACCATGATTTATACCAAGGCACGACCTGAGCTGAGCCTGTTAGTTTCTAAGTAATGCGTGAAACCTCACAAATTCTAAGATGCCAGTTTGCCCGTAACTTTCGTAATGCCCTTTCCTATTGCAGCATCAAGTGCTACTTGAGTCCTGAAATACAGCAAGCTTGCGACCCTAATGATCATCATTGTAACAAGTTCTCTCTTTCTATCCTTTGTTTTCTTATTGGCAGGGTCTCCCAGTTTTTGCCATTGGTGTTGGACAGAGTACATATGACAAAGCTTCGGTAATTACTCAGTGCTCGTTATTTGTTCAGAAGGCTGCATCCAAAATTTTGAACCTGGCTTCTTTTGCTTTAAGCCACACAAAAGATATTATTCTAATGTTGATGTAACCTTTTGCCATTTTACCATCATCTTTTGGTGACCTGATTAATGATCTTACCTGTCAAACTGATTGTATTTGTGGCATTATGCTTCTTTCTACTTAGTTGCATATATCAATTAAATAAGGGATATTGTCTCTTCAGGTCCACTACTATGTGCAATCCCATATTCAGATTAATGAGTACCGTGATCGTATAATTTTGGTAAGTATACAATGGAAGTTTTTTAAGCTTAATATATTATTTATGTTAACACATTAGATTTGTTTCTAATGTTTATTTCTACCATATTAGCCCAAGTTGGCAGAAAAATTTGGACGGCCTGTTACTGGTTGTGTAAAAGTTCTTGATATGACTGGTTTGAAGCTATCAGCACTTAACCAAATAAAGGTATGTTTGACCGAACCCAAAATCTTGTTGTTTATGAGCTCATATGCACATGTTTTAGTGGTCCTGTGGATATATGTATTGATGTATATAATGTTTAGTTGACTGGAATAAGGATGTCTTATTGAGAAGCTGCTCATCACCAGCTCAGCTCTGTATGCCATGCAAGTAGCAAACTGAAGTGTTGACACTGTTGTTGTTAAGGGACTAACTTTTTACTTATCCCATATTGTTTCTTTTTAACAGAAGTTCCGCACCATCTTCATGACTTGTGTTGCTTCTAGGTTGTAAATGTGATTTTTTTTTTGTTAATATGGTTTTAATATTGTTTACAGATGTTGACTTCCATATCAACTGTTGATGATCTGAATTACCCTGAAAAGACAGAGACCTATTATGTGGTTAACGTTCCATACATATTTTCCGCCTGTTGGAAGGTGCTGGCAATTTCTTATAACATTTAACCTGTGAGCCTTTATCAAAAGCTGATGATATTTTGTTTGATTTGTTGGTCTGCTAGGTTGTGAAGCCATTGTTGCAGGAGAGAACCAAAAAGAAGGTTAAAGTTCTGAGTGGTTCTGGGAAAGAGGAGCTCCTAAAGGTAAATCACTGCCTTTTTCTTTCTAGTTCTGGGTGAAAAAAAAATTACTCCTTGATCAACTTTAGTCGTATCCGTCTTTTAGCATTTTTCTTCAAAGGGTGGTGAACAGTTGCTATGCTTCGTTTATGTAGATCATGGACTATTCATCTCTTCCTCATTTCTGCCGGCGGGAGGGTTCTGGATCATCAAAGCATTCATCTACTGACGCTGACAACTGCTTCTCCTTCGACCATCCTTTCCACAAAGAACTCTATGGTCACATCAAGGAGCAAGCATCACACAAAGAACTCATCAAGATGGGATCACTGCATGTCAGCATTCCTGAGCCCGATCCAAATGATGCGAAGATTGTTGAGGTCATCCAGGCCGAGTTTCAAAAGTTCGGCGAGGAGAATGGATCCAGCAATGGCCACAAGGCTTGAGCATTCATCAAGGATGGCCGAAGCACCTTACCTGGTGCTGGTGGCCTCTAGACAGAAAAAAAATCATTACTCCTTCATACCATTATTTTGGTTCATAGTAGTCCCCAGTTGCCTGGGGAATATAGTAACAGTGTCTTGCATCTGCAAGATACAAAGCTTTGAGTTTATACTAGTTGGAGAGCCCAGAGAGATAAATTGGTCGGTGTATATTAGATGGATAAATGAAGTAATAAACTCCTTTTGTTAGTTTATTAACCAATATATGCTTAGCTGTTACAATGAATCTATGGAAGTGCCTTGGCGCAGTTTTGCTTTTGCACCAGGATGCAAGTCGTTTTCCTATTGAAATATTGATTGAACTTAGGAACGATAACATCTTTTTAAGAAGTTTCAATTCGGTGATTTGTGAGGAGAATGGGCAGGATAGCGTGGTGCTGTGGAACCTGTCAAGAAGCAGATGCAACTCACGCAGGGAAATCAGCCAGGGCCCGACAGCGGCAGCAAGACAGCGATGCCTGGTTGGTGAGCTCTCAAGTCCCTGCTGCTTGACACCCTTGTTCATCCAGGATCCATGTACTTTTTTTTTTTTGAAAAATAAGGATCCATGTACTTGCCGGACGCACGCGCTGCGTGCCCGCGGACGTGATCACCGCGCCCACCATCGTGCCGGGGGAGGAACAGGGAGAATGAAGGATGCGTTGCGGACGATGGAGTCCATCGCTGTTGACCCCTGCATGTAAGCTTCACGAGATCGCACTGTTAGGTGTTAGCAGAGTCGCGTCGCGGCTACCGTGTTCGGTTGCGGCGAGGAGCGAGTCGTTGAGGACGCTGGTCGGGCGGCGAGGTCGCCGTGGAGGGAGGGGCGCGCCTCGTCGGCTGGCTTTGCGGCCACGTTGGTTGGATCCCAAGAAAATTGCAGGTGCTGTATCCTCTGAGATCCTATCATCACGGAAGCGTGTGGTGTGGTTGTTTCGACCATCTCATCGTTCTATACCATTTGATGACGACTACTGGCGGAGGAATACAACATCAAGGTACTCGATATGTACTGTTGATTCATTCAACATTTAGGATCGCAACAGAATGTGGCTACGCTACAGTTGCTAATTAGAAAACAAGCAGCTGTGTTGATGAGCAAAGTACTCGCTTCTTCTTTTTTTCTCTCTCTCAGAAGAGTACAAGAATTTCCCTAAGGCTGGTTAAACAGTGATTCGGACCAGGCTCTCCGTGTAGGGCCTCACATTAAACCTGAACAAATTCTTCCATTTCCGCGCCCTACATCCCTGGTACCTCACACCACCGTTCATCTCGCATTCGGCAGTCACCTCAGAGATTTCCAAGTCGCAGCGGTAGAGAGCGTACCCTTTCCACAGCAGCAACCCGCCACCACCAGGAAGAAGCCCCATGGGATGGCAAACGTCGGAGACATAGATAGTGTAACGCCGCTGCCACCGTGAAGAACCAACGTCCATCGGCGACATCGCCCAGATGTTCACAGTTCCAGGGGGCGGAGCCTCACTGGTCCGCGAAGTCAGCCACAACTCCTCCCCGTTCACCACGTCCAGCATGAAGCTATCATCCAAGGCTGGGTCGAGCGAGTCCGGCAGGTCGACGACGCCGAACGCCTCGTCCGCCAGGCTGAGCCGGAGAAGCCCCCGCGGAGGCCGCTCGTGGTGGCACTTCTCCATGTGCCAGAACATGAATCCCTTGACCGTCACCGCGGTCTGCCACCGAGCGACAGGGTACGGCGGGTCACGCTCCATCTCCCTCCAAGTGGCACCGCCGACGGTGAACACCTCCATCCCCATGTGGTAGATGTTGCTACAAACATCCAACTTCCGGTAGAACGACCGGACCACCTTGTACTTGCCGGTCCGAGGATCCAAGCCCAGACCAGCGGCTGAATGGTAGTACCCGCCTTGTTGCTGCGTCACGTCGCGGGTGTCGTTGGGCAGCGCGACGGCGTCCCGGGTGGCCGGGTTGAAGAGGTACAGCTTGGTGTCGGTCGGGGCCAGCACCAGGCCGTCGCAGTGGGCGAAGTAGCACACCCTGCTGAATTCACCCGCCAAGTCCTTGTCGTACACGAGCGGCAACGCCTTCGAATTACCGCCGGGCTGCCACTGATAGAATCGGAAGTGGGTGGAGAAGGTGGTCGGCCAGATCTCCCCCGGGATGACGCGGTCCAGCGTGTGCGGGGTGATGAGGAACGACGGGTGCTGCGCCTGTCTGGAGGACGAGTGATCGAGCTGCGCGCGGATGAAGAACGCGTCCGAGATGGTGGCGCGCCATGCCTTGCAGACTGACTTGAACCGGAGGAGGGACTTCACCGGCAGGCGGACGAGGATCTCGATGACGACTTCGTCCGGCAAGTCGGGTGCTTGTCTGCTCGCCCCCCGCTTCCTCTTGTTGCCCGTCTTCACGTCCATCGCGTACATGCATGCAAACCAAGAAGAAAGTATGTTGATCTAATGACGTTTTATTTCTTTAGGCAATGCATAATGATGTCTTTGCATTGACAGACTCGGTCTCGGACTCCGGCTCGGAGCCCAGAGCCAGCGAGGCCCTCACCCTGTCTTTGTCCCTTGCTCATCGTCCTCCAACCCCGTCATAACATCAACGACGTCGTGAGCCCGCTGCGAATCCGGCACGTGCATGACGCCGCGCCCTCCTGCGCGCTCGCTTGGCAGTTCGCAGCCTCGCTCGCGTGAGCTGCGCTGATCAACACGAGCGCGTCTTCGGCTGGCCTTGCGCGCGCATTCCCAAAAAAAAATGCAGGCGCTGATTCCTTGTACGTACCTGCGGCGATCTCTGCCATCACGGAAGCGTGTGTTTGATCGGCGATGCGGCCGTAGTTGTACGTGCCCACGAACACTGTGTGGATGCATGACAAGAACGTCCGTTGATCAGTACTTACATCAAATTGATGAATCGATCAACCAAATCAACCAACCAACTGTGATGGCTTGACCAGGAGACGTCGGACGCTGTCAACATTTTGTTTTAAGGGCAAAATGGAAGGTGTTTTTCCTTTTCATTAAGCAGCACCTTGTGGGGCCCAATACAGTTGCTAATTAGAAAATGTTTGTTGTTCGAAGTAGCCCAATACAGCAGCACCTCGTGGCCCAATACAGCCGTGTTTGTTGTTCGAAGTACTCGCTTCTTTGCTCCAGAGTACAAAGATTCTCTTGAAAACTTGGCTAAACAGTAGACCTCAATTTTTTTTTGGCTAAACAGTAAGTCGGATCATACTCTCCGTGTAGGGCATCACATTAACATATTTACTTGTGTTCGGGTGACTGAAATTCTGTGTCTCCTTCACGCGACGCACACGTCGTCTGATATGCGTCAAGGTTCGTGTGTCCTGATCTTATCCAATTGTCTGTTATCGGGCCCTTTTCATGCTATTGGTTATCGGATCCGAACCCGCTACGAGTCAATCCAGATTTCCTCTCCCCGTCTCTTCGTTTCATTTCGTCGTTAGGGGGGGGGGGGGGGGGGGAAGCGAGGGAGGCGGAGAGGCTGTGCCGGCGATTCGTCGCCGGCGAGATTTGTTTGAGGCGAAGTTTATCTCCGTTGCTTTTTCTCGTTCGAGTTTGTGCCGCGCGCCCTTGTGCTCACCATAGCTGCTCTGCCGCAGGTGCTTGTGGTGATTTGTGCGAGGATTAGCGGCGGCTCTAGGGTTTCGTCCACGCGATTCGCCGGTGAGGTTGCTGTGGTATGTCGTTGCATCCTCCCTCCCCATGTTTATGTTGCTTCTTGTTCTTCATTGTGCTCCCTGTTTGTCTCCGATGTGCTTCCTGTTCATCTCCTATGTGCTTCATGTTCGTCTCCGATGTGCTCCCTGTTTGTTCCTCTCTGATGTAGATCCCTAGCTTCGATTTGCTTCGTGCTAGTTGATCGATAGGAGAGGCTGCAAGGTTGCAAGGTTGCCGTTGATCTATAGGAGAGGCTGCAGGTTGCTCAACCGTGCAAAGTCTCTGAGAAAGGGACGCGAGAGGACAGATTTGCTACGGCTTCCTTCTATCGCTTCTAGCTACTCTATTCCTTCTTTTTCTGCATCCAAGTATCCAATCGATAATTTCTCTGATTCATGCCAATACTTTACTTTTCCATGTTTCAACTTGACTGAGCACCAACTGTTTGATGAAATGGTCCTGTGAGGTGACTGTATGGCACTACCTAATGTTGGGGGATCGAAGGTCTCCGTGTGACGTATCGAAGCCCTCCAACGGTTGATAGAAGCGTTTCGGTTCTGGCGAAGCCCTCGAAGGTTGACGATGCCTTCGGATCACCTCGCGAAGCCCTCCTTGTTCGTCGTCGCCGTCTTCTGGTTGGAGCGAAGCCCTCCTTCCTGGTCCGCGGTGCCGGACGAAGGTGTTCTCACTCAGGTTCCCTGCAGTTTGTTACGCGAAGCTCTCTTTCGCCCGCGATGCTGGGCGAAGGGGTTGAATAACTAGAGAGGTCTAAGTGCGGTGCAAATGAATCCGTCTTTGGCTCGTGGCCCCAAAAACCAGATGTCATTACAGGATCATCTCCCTCCATATTTATAGGGGGTGAGATGATCATATTTACAAGTGTGCCATTGGCTACTTTAGCATGGCTCTTAGCTTGGTAACTTCAGACTCCTGCGCCGTCCACTTCTTTCATTCTTCCTTCGCTGGTGGCTGTTGACCTTCGCGTGGATCAGAAGGGCTTCGGTGTAGTCCCCAACACCTAGGAAGTAATTTATCCAGGGAACATACAGGCATTGTGAGCACTTGTTTGGTCCAATTTTGAAGCATGTAAAAATACTATGTGCTCACAAATTTCTGTATGTGAGAGTAACATTGTACTTGATGCTTCGTCCCAAATTTGGGAATGGTTGTAGAGTTGCCAGCACAATGTTTCATGAACAGATGCCATGGAAAAAGTATGCATCCTGCGGTGGTCTAATGCCCATATTTTTCCTTATAAGTTGTGCTGCTTTATGAGCTAAAATTTACACAAATTATGAGGAATAAAAACAAAAAAAGATGCTCATCAATACATAGGCATTCATACAAGGCACGACGACCCAAGATATCCAATGGAGCGGGGGGCATGCAACTAATAAACCATGGATGCAAATGGTGCCCCGCAATAGGTTGTTGGGTCGATAGGTTCGGAGCGGTTCACTCCAGGGTTGAACCACGCCCACAGTGCAATGAAGTGTTGTTTGCTGGGTTTAATTACTGCTTTGCTAGAGTTAGGTTACTTTGATCATTTGCTTACAGATGTACAATTATTGCTAATTCAGGGTTAGGTTACATTGATCAGACACCCCATAATAATCAATATATGTATCTTCATCCAATGAAAATGTCTGACCATCACCTGTCGCATCGCTTTGTAGGTACTCAATGTTCATCTCAGCGGTGTTTGTCAACAAGTGACCATCAGTGCCAATACTGTCCAGATTCATGCTATTCATTTCCTTCGTGCTTGTCAATATTTGTTCATCTATTGCACTAGTTAACTGGTTGTCTATCCTGAACAGTTGTCTGCTTGTTATTACTAAATCATTTGGTTGTTCCTTTTTTGGCAGGTATTGAGATTTCATCATCTATCTGCTGAAATTGCTGTGATCGAGGTATTTAAATTTGTCCATGTCCTCAACTGTGCTTGAACCCAAATACATGCTTGTATCCTGTGTTTGCGAGAATTGTCATTAGCATAAACAAGTGATTTGTGATATGATCGATGTTTTAGTAAATATATAATAAAGCAAATTTATATTCCAAATTTTCCCTTAAAGTCATCAGCAGATTGTAGTAGATCCACATAGATCTTAGACATTGGTATTTCAGCCTCTAGCTGGCTCTGAGTCATTGTTCCTTTTGATGTCATCTGTTCCATAAGTGCAGTATAAGTAGTTTCTCCTTGTGATTGTATTAACTCTCCAATAGGTTGAAGATTCAAGGCCTGGTAATGATCATTTAACTTTTTATAAGTTCAAGATATATGATAATATATGAGTAATCAAATTATTTGCTAATCTGATACACTTGAGTTGCACTTTATATGAAGTGCAATTACCATATAATCAATAGGAAATTGTTTTGTTTAACACCTTACCTCTGTGCTTGCATGATAGTCCACTCTGATCCATCCAATATTGATCACTTGGCAATTTTCAGTCTCTATCAGCCATTTTATCATCATGTAGCAACATGTAAAGTGCTTGCATGATTATTAGTTATTCTTGATTTTATTCCTAATTCATATAAAGTGCACGGCTTGATTTATGGCTTGGCTTGTAAATATTGAAAAACACACTTATCCAGTCCGGGAATGGCATGGCTTGATTTATGAATTTTTCTTATGATCATTTTGTCATTATAGAAAAAATGTTAGTTGCATCCATGCTAAAGTGTATATGTTTTTTTAGCAACAGTCATATTCCTAACAAGCCTGGTTTTTTTTATATATGTCTTTCATGCATCCAGGTAGTGTATTGTCGAAATTACTACTGCATTTGTTAACATGATGATTTTTTTATTTGTCTACACTATATTTCTTGAGATTCATTCAGCTTCCCTTTGAAATGAGGCAAATTTACTTTGTTAGATGAATGGAAAGATACAACTGATCTAGGTTGCATATGCATTTTATTAATTTATAGTTTGAAGTTGCAATCTCCGCTAATTCATGGCGTTCTCCTTCTTTCTCAAACTCTTCTCGGTCTTTCACAAAGGTCACTACTTCTGCACTATTCTATGCGGCTGATGGCTGTATATGCAAATGTTCAAGCATTTGTGCCGAAGGTTAGTGCCATGTGTTGTCCACAGCTACATGACCCTCTTTCTCCATGCGATTTTTTGTTTCTGTCTTTAGTTAATGTGTTGTCATATGAGAAATCAAAAGTAGTGTTTGTGCATACTCACTGAAATGTCAGCATGCAATTTATTCTAAATGTAATTTGTTCAACTGGAGCTATGTATTCACACACATACGAGATATGTTTTGTTTTATAGAAGCAATATAGCGTTTGCTCCTTGTGATAATATAATTTACACTTTTCCAAAAGTAAATTTACATGTCTATAATTTCGAGCTTCCAGTCTTACATTCATGTCATTATATGGTTCACTATGACAACGATTTTTGAATTGCTCAGCACATATCTCTGAACTTATCTTGGGCACCTGTGTAATTAATTTGAAACTAATTTATAATTGCACTGTACATATAATACAAATTAATAGTTCAAATAACGGCAATTACTGTATATTTTTTATGCAATTCTGGAGCTATAATTTACCTCCGCATTCCAGCTTAGCCTGCTATTGTTTGCTAAACTTGTTGAATTGACTACACTCAAGTTCCATCTCTCGTCCAGCATGCCAAGTACTTGCCTACTATTTGTTAAATTTTTAAGCTAATTGAAAATGTTATGGCCAGAGAAGTACCGTTTTTACAAAATTATTCAGATATCTGTTTCAATACTTGTTATGTATTTCCATTTCTTTTAATAAATTTTGCCATAACTTAAGTTCCAATAATCATAATGTCCTGCAATGATTTGTGTCGCATTTAGTGCCTAGTTCCCACTTAAAACTGCAATACTGTCATTTTCAGTTTCGGTACTTGAAGGCATGTCTCCTTAAACAACCCTTAGCTTCCATCTTAATACCAAATGTACTTTATTGAGACCGAAAACCTACTTCTATCTGTTATGTTTATTAAATAATCTGCTAATTAGTATGAGCAATGTGCCAAACTTAAAATTAAGTAACAACTATCAGCTTGGGGCTAGTCCTTGCAATGTATAGTACATTCACATTTTGTTCCTGTAGAGTACAAAATTTGTTGCAGAAGAACAATACTGGTTCCTACTTTGATATTATATTCTGATTGTATGCTTGATTATTTCCCTTGATTTGAAAAATGGCCATTTGCTTGTCTTAATACTACAACCCAAATAATTGCTAAATCCTTTAATGTAAAATGCAACTGGTAAACACTGCAATTAGTGTGTATGCTGAAATATATAGAACCACACATTTCTTGAGTCATACTTATGACAAGTCTATGCTTCTGTAACTTTGTCACTTCTGGGAGTACCGGTTTTTGGAATTTATAATCAAGTTTAACATTGAAAAACACATTTGTCCAACCAAGAAATTGCATAACTTGATGTATGGAATTTTCAGAATATGTTCATGCAATCTTGTGATTTTTAGTACATATAAAAGTGGTATTTATATTGATTATAGGAAAAACAGTTTAGTTGTATTTACTTGTGAGAGTGCAGTTTGTTGTCCCATTTGTTCTCTCCTTACCCTTTATTTGTTTCTGTAGATTGACATACGTGGAGAACCTGGACCCGAGGTGACAGCTCGGGAGCTTGAGGACTAGCTCCACCTTTTTGGGGTTTTTCGAAGGTCAGGGCTTTCATTTTCAGTCTCAGATTACATTTGATATTTTTCCCTGCGATGTGGATTTTTAGAACTAATGTAACCTAATACGTCAAATCATCCAGAGCCATGTCTTGACAATATTACTCTTTTTTTTTCACTGCAGTAATTTAATTTTTAGTCTTTGTAGTAATGCAACCAAACATCTAAACATGCACCTTGCATGTAGTCTTGTGTTTCATGTGAAGAATTTTGATCATTATCTTTACCTTGTTCTATTCAAATTTATTTTTCTTGTTTCCTGTCAGGGATTTTATTTATGTAATCATACTAAAAACTAATTTGGTTTAGTCCTAACTATAGATTCTTCACATGGAACAAACTAAACATAGACATAAACAAATAATTTTGTTGATTATCCTTAACTTGTTTTAGTCAAACTTATTTTTCTTGTTTCCTGTTAGGGATTTTATTTATGTAATTATACTAAAAACTAATTTGTTTTAGTCTTAACTGTAGATTCTGCATATGGAACAAACTAAACATAGACATAAACAATTTCCTGTCAAGGATTTTATTTATGTAATCATACTAAAAACTAATTTGTTTTAGTCCTAACAGTAGATTCTTCACATGAAACAAACTAAACATAGACATAAACAAAGATAATTAGCATCAATATTTGTTCATCACACATCCAACATAGCAGAATTTAAATTTTTTCAGACCGCGCACCTCATAGACAAAAACATAAGTCAAAAGAGAAAACAAGAGTGTTTATGTTTTCGTCTCATATAACAAGAGTGCTAGCATAATAATAAAGTAATTTGTTGTATTCCTAACTGTAGAATAATATAGTCATTGACCAGTATGTTCTAGTATTTGCTTTCTGTGTAAAGGGTAATTTATGTTTTCATGATTAGCAAATTGCATATTATATTCAACACAATTATATATCTCATCATTTGCAATTACATCTCATCAATGTTCAGGGTTTAAGTAGTTGTCTACTCAAACATCTCTCTACGTGCCTTGTATTCCATTGTTGCACCAGATATTTATTCCATGAGTAATCCAAGCTCTATCTTGTTTTTTGTTTTGTAGGTGCATCTCTTGTTCAACATGGAGCTTTGTGACGAGGCACTTCTGTTTCTATGGCTTTAGGACTGCTTAGCAAATAAAGTAATGAAAATTACAACTTTTGTGTTTGAGATTACTAATGGGCTTACAAGTAATTTTAAAGTTATGGATGTGCAATTATTCAGAACTTTGATTTTCACCTTGTGAGTTGGTGCAAGTAGAATTGCTTTATGTCAGTTTTGGGTTTATCATTTATTTTTTTACCAATTCTGCATTCAGATCTTCTTGATGTCAAATAGGAGATTCTGAGTGTATATGATTTTGTGGTCATATCAACATGAGGCACATAGATTTTGTGATCTTCTTTATTTTCATAGGAGATTCTAATATTGTGCTGCTTCTTTGGGAATATTGACATGTGGGCAACAACTTTTTCTAGTTGTTTAGTTTTCATGTTCCGAAGTAATTTAGAAATCTGCATTTAAACTTATTTTGTTTTGTTTAAGCCGATAAACTGAAAGAATTCAGTTATTTATATGAACAGAATCTGCCACAGTTTAGTTTTCATGTGATGAAATAATTTTGAAATGTTAAGTTTAAGAATATTTTGTTTTGTATCAGTGATAAAAAAAACTGCTGCAATTCAGTTGTATTTTTCAACAGAATCTATAACAATTCACACACAAATAGGACTTTATTTTACTTGTTTACTTCAACAAAGAACCCTTCATTTTGCTATTTTGTTTGCAGCATATTTTCCTGTCTAATTTTGAACACAAAAAGGTTGCCGCTCTTTTGTTAGTTTTTATTTAGATGAACTTGTAATCGGGTAAGCACTTTTTTGTATGAGCCTGTTAACTTTTTTTATGTTTGTTGGATCTTTTGCTGCTGCCTAATAACAGGAAACAACTGCTTATAACTAGAAACAACCATAGCTGTCCGATTGTGATCGGACGTCTTAGGTTGTTGACTGAAATAACTCCTTTATTTTGCTCTTTACAAACTGCAATTCACACAGAAACAAGACCATAGTTTACTTGTTAACTTGGCCACAGAATCAGTTCATTTTACTTGTTAACTTGGCCACATAATCCCTTCATTTTGCTTGTTAACTTGGCCACAGAATCCCTTCGTTTTGCTTGTTAACTTGGCCACAGAATCCCTTCATTTTGCTGTTTTGTTTGTAGTTTATTTTCATGTGTATTGTGAAGATAGAAATTTTGGCGCTCTTTAGTTTCCTTTTTATTTTGGCTTTCCGTAATCTGTAATCGGGTTGGCACTTTTTTTTTCTGAGCCCGTTTGGATCTTTGCTGCTGCTCGTTTACATGCAACAGATACAGAAACATATGCTTATAACTAGAGACAACCACAGCCGTCCAATTGTGATCAGAAGGCTGTGGTTGTCGACTGAAACAAACCCCTCATTTCAGGTAGCTGAAAATTAGTCGGGCCCTCACATTAAACCCGAACAAATTCTTCCATGTCCGTGCCCTACGGCCCTGGTACCTCACACCATCCAGCTCGCACTCGGTAGTCACCTCAGAGCTTTCCAAGTCGCAGCGGCAGAGAGAGTTCCCGTTCCACAGCAGCAACCCGCCACCAGGAAGATACCCCATCGGTTGGCAAACATCGGAGACACGGATGGTGCAACGCCGCTGCCACCGCGACGAACCCTCCTCCTCCATCGGCGACATCGCCCAGATGGCCACGGTTCCGGGGGGCGGATCAACCTCGCTGGTCCGCGCCGTCAGCCACAACTCCACCGCGTCCAGCGTGAAGGTATCAGGTGGCACGCCAGCGGCGGCGCAGTGGTGCGTGACAATGTCATCGTAGGCTCGCGGGTCGAGCGAGTCCGGCAGGTCGACGACGGCGAACGCCTCGTCCGTCAGGCTGAGCCGGAGAATTCGTCCCCGCGCGGAGGAGGCTTCTCGCGATTGCACCTGTCCGCGTGCCAGAACATGAACCCCTTCACCCTCACCGCCGTCTGCCACCGAGCGACTGTGTACGGCGGGTCGCGCTCCGTCTCCCTCCACGCGCCGCCGCCGCCGTTTTCACCGCCGACGGTGAACACCTCCATCCCCATGCGGTAGATGCCGCGACCACCATCCCGCGTCCGGTAGAACGACCGGACCACCTTGTACTTGCCGGTCCGAGGGTCCAGGCCCAGACCCGCGGCGGAGTGGTAGTATCCGCCTTGTTTCATGACGTCGCGGGTATCGTTGGGCAGCACGACGGCGTCCCGGGTGGCCGGGTTGAAGAGGAACAGCCTGGTGTCAGTCGGGACCAGCACCAGGCCGTTGCAGTGGGCGAAGCAGCACACCCTCCTGAACTCGCCGGCCAGGTCCTTGTCGTACACGAGCGGCAACGCCTTCGACGGCTCACCGCCGGGCTGCCACCGGTAGAAGCGGAGGTGGTTGGAGAAGGCGATCGGCCAGGTCCTCCCCGAGAAGACGGCGTGCAGCTGCCGCATGTGCGGGGTGATGAGGAACGACGGGTGAAGCGCCTGTCTGGCGGACGAGCGATCGAGCTGCGCGCGGACGAAGAACGCGTCCGAGATGGTGGCGCGCCATGCCTTGCAGACTGACTTGAACCGGAGGAGGGACTTCACCGGCAGGCGGACGAGGATCTCGGTAACCACCTCGTACGGCAAGTCGGGTGCTTGTACTGCTTGTGTGCTCGCTCCCCGCTTCCTCTTCTTCTTCTTCTTCTTGTTCTTGCCCGTCTTCATCAGGCAGTGCATCGGCGTAGATGCAAGTTACTTTGAACCAAGAAGAACGCCGTCTGTTGATAATGATGCCTTACGTACGTTTAGGCAATGCGATGTCATTATATTGACCCTGATCGACGCCGTGTCGGAGCAGGAAAAAGTTGCCGGCCGCGGCGCAGGCTCGGTCCGTGGTCCTCCTGCCCGCGCGCCATCGCACGTGCACTCCTGTTGGCCAGCCGAGCTCGCTGGGCGCGTGCGTGAGCTGCGCCCGAACACGAGCTAGCGCGCCTTCGGCTTGCCTTGCGGCCGCGCGTTGGTCGGATGGACAGGCTGGGCATCGATCCCAAGAAAATGCAGGTGTTCATGCCTTGTTCGTATCTTCCGGAGTTTCGACCATCGCATCATACCGCCATTTGATCAGGACTAACGCAGCAATACAGCACCAAGCTCGTA
Source organism: Eragrostis curvula (assembly GCA_007726485.1). NCBI lineage: Eukaryota > Viridiplantae > Streptophyta > Magnoliopsida > Poales > Poaceae > Eragrostis > Eragrostis curvula. The sequence continues at coordinate 52,473,981 of CM017439.1, forward strand.
TCCTGAATATGGCCTGCGGCAAGATTTGTTAAATAAAATTTTGTGCTTTTGTTGCCAACAAAGCGCATCTGGTGTAGTGGTATCATAGTACCCTCCCACGGTACTGACCAGGGTTCGATTCCCTGGATGCGCACTCTATGTTTTTCCTTTTCATTTTTTTTTTGAAAAAGAACTCCACTAAAACCGGTTCCTTTTTTTTCCCTACCTTGTGGTCAAATAAATATATTGCCCTTCAAAAATAAGTTCTGGCCGTTTAGTTACCGCGTTCCAAGTTTAAAAATACAGTATGTTTTTCAATTTCATCTTTCTTTTTTTTTAAAAAAAGAACTCCACTAAAACCGATTCCTTTCTCCCCCCTACCTTATGGTTAAATAAATATATCTTTACCATACTTAAAAATATGAGTTGGTGGCTTGTGGTGGTCGTCGCTCCGTCGCCTCCCTCGCCTGGCTTCGGCGCCGACATCTGGACCCCACAGCCCCCACAGCTCCCCTTCACTCTGCAGCTATTTTCCGTTTTATTTACCACGTGGGTCGCTCCTCTCTGGCGCGGTCTCAAGAGTCGATCCCTTCGCCTTCGTCTTCGAATCCACATCGGGAGGCTGAGCCGAGCTCCTCGCCACCAAGTCAAGCTCGGGCGAAACACGCACACACGCGTAGTCATGGCGGCCTCCCGCTGCAGCTCCGCTAGCAAATAATTTGTCGCCAGGGCCGCCAAACTGAAGTTAGCAGCAACAAATTGAATAGCAACACCCCAGCGCCTGCTAATCCTGCGAGGAAATTTAGTGGACAGTGATGCTGTGTGAGTTTCAGATTGAATTTGGGGCAGCAGTGGGTATGGCGACAGGTTTGCTGTCCAGAAGCGTCTTGCAGCAATGCTTAATCCAGTGAGAATTTGGGGTGGCTGGATTGAGGGTTACACTGGGACTCAATACTACATGGCTAAAGGCGAGATCTGCTATCGCAGCTGGTGGATTAACAAAAGTAGTGATTCGAAGAGAGAGAAACGAAGAAAATAGCAACGCTGTGAGGAAGAAGATGAGGATGTGTTTCCTTTTATTTTTTTAAATGATGATGGGTCCCACATGGGATGATTTTACTCACGCCGCTTCCAGCGAGCTCTGTAGCCGTAGAGGAGTAAAGTGAATAAATAAACCATACAAATTTTGGCAAACGAATTCTTGGTCCATTATTGATTTTTTTACAATTTTGAATTTTTCTTATTCTCTAATCAATAGTCATTTACTTAATTAAGGCCTCCTTTGAAACGCAGGATTTTCACAGGAATTGTACGGGAATTTCACAGGAATCAGTTGACTATTCACAGGAAAAACGCAGGAATAGGAAAAAATTCCGCGTTGGCCTAAGTTTAGAAGCCGTGGAATTTCACAGGAATTGTACGGGCACACCAGCTAGTTGCCCTTAAAAAATAAGTTCTACCCGTTTAGTTATCGCGTTCCAAGTTTAGAAATACAGTATGTTTTTCATTTTCATCTTTCTTTTTTTTTTTGAAAAAGAACTCCACTAAAACCGATTCCTTCACCCCCCCCCCCACCCTGTTCGCTTCGCTGCTTTGCAGCAGCTACAGTGTTCGCAGTTATTTTCTTCAGCAGCAGCTACAGTGTCGCAGTTATTTTTCTGCAGCCGCAGCCGCAGCCTGCCGAACAGGGTTTTGCCCTTCAAAAATAAGTTCTAGCTGTTTAGTTATCGCGTTCCAAGTTTAGAAATTGCTCGTTTTTGTACGATTGAAAGTTACCAAAGAAAATGGGAGAGAAAAGATATGAATGCGTGGAATACTTTTCTGTGCTCTTTTTCAGATTTCAGATACCCACTTTTGTCGAGCATCAAAAGGTGAAAGGAACAGAAGACGAATCACTGGCTCCTCAACTCTTCCAAAAGTCGATGGTGAAAAAACAAAATGTTGCCAATAATTGTTTCAGCAACTACTGCAGATCACATGCGGTTTGCTAGTTTGTAGGCAAGTGTAGCCTGTGTGAAAATGTACTTTGCTTTCTCTCAAGGAACTCCTTTCTTTACAAAAAGTAGTGGCTATTGACTCATAGGAACATGCTTTCACAGTTCTTGTCATTGGATTGAAACTTTTCAGCGAATCACTGTGATAAACTTCTTTTTTGTTTATGAACCAGTGAAATCATTAATAAGCAAAGCATCATGAAATATCTTCTTTACAAGGCAGCATCACCTAGTTATACTCTGCTGCAGGCAGGAGATTACTGGGTTTCTAAGCTGTGCAAGTGATCCTTAACTTGAGCATATCAGTTTCTCCTTCAGAGCTTGCAGTGGTAAGGCTTCTGTCGTTCAGAACTTCAGATGCCTTGAGTAACATATAGCAATATGGTACAGTGATTCTACACAACCTACCGGGTAAGGAAAGACTCTGCAGTCACACTTTGTGATACATGCTGAATAAATTGCCCAGAAGAAATTTATGTAGCGGAGTAAAAAAGAATGCATAAAAAAGTCACCGAGGGATCCAGCTAGTAATTCTTCCGCGTGAATAGAGAAGTGTTCATATTATTGAAGGGTAAAAAGTGGGAAACTGAACTCCGGATTCTGGTTTCACCTTTTAGAGAGGCCATACTGAAATGTGAATTTTGAGTCTCGATGTTAATTCATTCATTCAAAGAACGAGAAATTCATCTAGGAAAATTGGAAAGTGGACTCTGATGTGAATCATTCCTTAAATTTCGATGCCACAATTTTCTATGAAGCTCAATCGAAAGAATCAGTGTTAATAGACTGCATGCACTTGTCCAGCCTCAGCACGGAGCATGGGCATCCAGTTCAAGAAGCATGTCAGTTTTGCAGGTCTCTCGGGTCCTAATGCACTATACATTACACTGGCATGCGTGCTAATCTGCGATCAGGTTACTAAATCTAGAAAATCAATGTACACAGTAGAAGCGCCACCGAGTAGTCGAAGATCCACCCCCATGCTCGAACTCTCTGCAAAACCAAAATCACAAGCAATAAACAATGTGTGAATCCCTTATATCGAGAGGTAAAAAGGCGCGAAAATTAGACCAATGACGGCACAACATGCCTACTGCGGGTCTAACTCTACAATATGCACTCTCTATCCACACCGTCCATATTGCATTGGGATATGTGCTACGCCACCAATATCAGGGTGGTGTAACACACATCCAAATTCATGGCCCTTGGTTTTTTAGATAATGGGAAACGTTCATCCCGGCCTTGGTGTAAGGAAGGAGAAGCAAAGCAGAGCAGATGTATGTTACCTTGAATGGCGTGAGAGACGAGGCGGAGGACGAGAGGCCCCTGAATCCGAGATCAATGGAGACGCTGCCGTCGGGGTTGAAGAGGCCGTAGTGCCGCTCGGTCGTGGGCCCGGGCTTGAGGTTCTCGTTGAAGAGCGCGAAGATGTATGCCTTGACGACCTTGTCGGGCCTGTGCGGCGTCCCCTTGCGCAGGAACAGGCGCTTCCTGAGGTTGCGGTTGTACGTGACGGCGTTCTCCAGCTTGGCGCCGGCCTCGGTGGCGTCGCCGGCGGACGCCCACCCGGTCTCCGCCACGCGCACCTCCATGTTCGGGTACCCGGCCGCCTCAAGCGCGAAGTACGCGGCGTCCACCTGCGCCTCGAACATGTTGTTGTAATGCAACCCCGTCTTCTGGTCGATGATCCCCTGGTTGGGCTTGAACAGCGCGTAGTTGATGTCGATGTGCTCCGGGTCGCTCATGTACGCCAGGAACGGGTACGCGTTGACGTAGAACGGCGCCCCGGTCCGGGCGAAGAAGTCGAGCAGCGGGCGGAGGTACACCACGAGGTCGTCCTTGAAGACGCAGGCGGACGGCGGGTAGGAATTGGCGAAGACGGCCTCGGAGTGCGGCGTGGACAGCTCGATCTTGTCGGCGAGGCGGAGCATGGTGAGCGCGTCGTGCACGTTGGCCACGGCGCCGACGAGGGCTTCGGCGAGGCCCGGGTCGGCGCCGCCGAGGACCTCGTTGCCCACCGTGATGCCGACGATGCGGGTGGACGGGTAGTAGGGCTGCACGTTCTCGTTCAGCCAGTCCATGGCCTTGCTCGGGTTGGCCGCCATGTCCTTGAGCAGCCCGTTGGGGATGGCCACCACCAGGTTGAGCCCGGAGCCCCGGAACGCCTCCAGGACGCTGTGCTCCGCGTCGTAGATTTTTACGTTGAGGATCTTTGCCAGCTTCAGGAGACGCACCACCTCGCGAGGCTCCGGGAGGTTGTCCGCTATGCGGCCGTAGTTGATGCCGTACGTGCCGATGAATGACTGCGTGGCTTCATCATGTATATATATATATGCCAAGAACAATCAGTAAGTAATTTGAATCAACAAAGAATGACAAATCGATCAACCAAGAACCAACCAACCTTTGTGGTGGCTTGACCGGGAGACGTTGCTGGTGACTGCGCCGTGGCAGGGGAACGCGAGGGCGCAAAAGCAGCAGAGGAGGAGCAGCATGAGCCGACGGTGCTCGACGCCGGCAGACCGCCTCGGCGCCATCAGCGCCATGTCCCGGCGGCGCGGCGAGAAGCTCGGACCTGCAGCGAGAGACGGCAGCAGAAGCAGCAGTGGAAGCGAGCGAAGGAGGAGGAGGAGGAAGGCCTGGTGGCGAGGCCGGGGGCGGGCATTAGAGCAGCAGGCGGCGCGCGGCGTGCGGGGCACGTTGCGTGGGGCGCGGGGCATGGCGGCACGGCCATGGACCTAGCTAACCCCCGCGCGCACGCCGGCGAGGACGGCCGAGGTGGCCGGTTGCTTGCTCGCACGGGCGACGGCTTGCCAAGAATGGAATGGTGCCTGGTGGCCGCCGCGGGGGAATGGAATCCGGTCTCTTGCGTTGCCTTCGCGCGCGCGCGCGCTCGGCTCTCTCTCTCTCTGCGTGCGACGTGTCTCTCCCTGCTCACCCAATCCGCTCGGCACTGTGTGTTCGAGGAACGTCCTGGCCTGCTTGCTCTATCTGCCCGAGTTCTCCTCTGTTCTGCTCTGCTCTCAGGGCTTGTACGACGACACGAACTGCAAAGGGGTGACCTCCTTTGGGAAGGGACTTTGCTTCGCGAGAAAGGAGGTGACTCAGCAGACAGAGGTCGAAGGTTTTGAAGGAACAAATTGGAATGCTGACGAGGGAAGTCATCAGAGGAGAGACCATGTCTCTGGATGCAAATGTAACAAAGGCAATTAAGACCGGAGAGAGACGAACAGCGCTGAATGTTAATCGAAAAACAAGTCCACTTTGCTGCTGCTGATGCAGCTTGCACGTGAATACGATCCTACTTTAGCAACTGCACTTTCATCTTTTGGAGCCAAAACTCGCACGTGTTTCGCTCTCCCGTTCCTGCTATTTCCAATTTCGGGGGAGTTCAAGCGTAGCCTTTCAGCCCTAACTTTTTTATGACCTGATCTCCTGAGAAATCAGTGTCGTTGATCCTCTCGGCTTTCCGCTTTGTTCAGTGCACGCATGCCTTTAGCCCTCTAGTAGTTTGAAGATTTCTCACAAAGGCGTGGCCCTTGGAAATTAAATACTTTTCAGAAAAGTTCAGTTGTTCTGCTTTGAGTTTCCAGAAAGTCAGAACCTCCAATTTGGCTGTGGAATGCTGCAGTGTTTTTTCAATCTGAGCGGATAACGAAGCCTTGAGCAGATATTAAGCAGATAAAAACGGGTGGCCTAGCTTCTCCTGATAAAAAAGCGACAAGACATGTCTCTAGGATCTATATATTAAAGAAAAGATTCCATGAATCGATATTCTCTTTCAAGGATAAACATTCTGATAAGGACATAGTAAAAAAGGCGCTGGACTGTGAACCAATACTACCACATGATAGGAACTATGTTAGCGACACATGAGCACATCTTATCCCTTTGTTATTGTTTGTTAAGCACGAGTAGAACCAAAATTGTCCACAATAACTAGGCAAATTGCGGGCCAAAATGCCATCCGAAGCGGTTCATTTTTTAACGTGTGTGCCTGACCGGCTCGTGGATCTGATCATGCAATTATCCATTCAAGGCTCGATTTGCTGCCGACAACTACAAAAGTAGGAAGATGTTGCTAAACTTGCAATTGCGAGGCACGATGGAATGAATAGGTGCACTTTCAGGACCCAATGTAATTCAGACGATATACCGCAAGGTCATCGTAATCGTGAAACTATTAAAATGTGTGTATTTTGTGGCAACTTCAGCTTGTATGCACAAACAAGCAATAAACAAAAAAGTCAATTTATAAACAAATAATTACGTATGATGTAAACTGAATGGACAAAAAAAATATAGACGTTAGTTAAATTGTTGGACAGTGGATGTTGCTACAACTTGCCAAAACTAACCAAGATATAGTCTATTATTAGATATTATTATCAACCTCATGGGGGGAATGGTCTAGTAAAAATGCCACATTTTGATACCAAAGTCAGTATAATTTAAGCTACTATTGATATTGTGATCAAATGGGCGATTCAAATACTTACCTTGATAGTTGATAATATAGAGATCTCAACCTAAATCCACGAGTTTAAATTTCTTAAAGTTTAAAGTAGACTTTTTAATTGAAAAAAACGTTCACGAACAAACACTAAGCTCATTCGGCATCCAACAAAGTCACCAATGTAAGCAACTGATATACAACAGATAAGTAGTTGATGCATGCGAGATCTTTTGATCCCGTTTTTCCTAGCTAGCATCCAAATATTTTGATCAAATGGGCGATTCAAATATTTTCCTTGATAATATAGAGATCTCAACCTAATTCGACGACTTTAAATTTTGTAAAGTTTAAAGTAGACTTTTTAACTGAAAGAATGTTCACGAACAAACACTAAGCTCATTCATCATCCAATCAAGTCACAAATATAAGCAACTGATATATAACAGATAAGTAGCATAAGTAGTTGATGCGTGCAAGATCTTTTCATCTTTTTCTTTTCTAGCTAGCATATTTGTGCATAGTAGTTTGCGGCGGTAGCAAGGTGAGGACGCATGATGTTGATGGAGATGCAATGCACCATATGCGGGAAGCGGGGGGGGGGGGGGGGGGGGGGGGTGAAGCATACGACGAGTTACAATATACATGGCATAATTTTGTATAATTGGTGCAATCGTTTGTAAAGTAGAAAAAAACGTATGTAAGATTATAAATTAAAGAGGCAACAACTCAATGCACAAGTTATCTCTAATGACATAAATTATGTGAATTCGCTGATTAACCTTCTAAGTTCCGTTTTCTAACATGCTTTTCTTTTATTCATTGTCGAAGAGGTTATGTTGCAAAGTAAATATAGCAACAACCCATCATTCATGGTCTCAAAAAAAAGAACCATCATTCACCGTTTACTATATTCAACGTGTTCATATTTCACGGGTATAACCTATTGCCCTTTGGCCGATTTTTCTTTACCAAGCTGTGTGCAATCTGGAGATCTGGAAACGAGAAACAGGGGGACAAAAAACAAAAGGAAAACAGTAGAAAAACAGACGGAAAAAGAAAATGAGAAAACGACAGCAAGATTGGAAACCAGTAACCACCACCTCCAGCACGAACGCAGTCACCACCTACAAACCCCCGCTGTCTCCTCCCCTCCCCTCGCCACACGCGGGCCTTCTCCGTGGAAGCCGGCGAGCCGCCGCAGCCCCGCTCCTCCCGCCGTGCTCCTCTGCACCGACATTCCCCACCGCCTCCCCTCCGGCGAGGTAAAGAAACAATCTTTTCACCTTCTCCCATCCTCCTGCTGGCCCTGTTGGTGCCACCGGCATTTTTTATGAGCTTGGCTGACTAGATCTGCGCGCATTTCCGTTTCCCGGGTGTAGATCTCGCGAATACCTCGTGTCCCTCTGCTCGGTGGGTCGGTGGTGGCTTCGTGGAGATGGAGGATGTGGTTGATGACGTCATCGGCGCCACGAGAGCGGCGGCGGCCGTCGAGAATGGGGTCAATGGCAAGCCAGGGTCGCCTGATGGTGTGACGCCGCATGCGGAAGAAGAGCACGAGGAGCGGGCCAATGGGGATAACTCAGGGGAGAGCGAGGTGATCAACCCGCCAGAGGAGGCCGGCGGGGAGGCCACCTCGCCACCAGAGGGCAGGAAGCTTCGCCTTTCCAAGGTGGGCTCGTTCCCGCGATAATCTTCCCCTAATTGGTATTTGATGAAGTTGATGGCACATTGTACCGACTGGATTTTCTACATGGTTTGCTTTTAGCGAGATCAAGACCCTAAGGTTGTCAAGTCTAAGAGCCCACGGAGTGGCGATGAAGGTCAGACGAGGAGAAGAGCCCCCAATTCCTCTCTTCCTAATGGTGATGCCGGTGTTGGTAGCAATGTAAGCAGTTCTACATGGTCATGCACTTCATTTCAGTCTCATTTCGAACCAACTTCCTGTCCACTCCAGTTTGATCTTACATGACTCGTTTTGCTTATGTCAGAAAACTGAGAAGAATGAGGCTCGCCCACCTCCCAAAGACAAAGATGCATCATTGTCTGACGATTCGAAGTATGCAGCTTATCTCCTGTGTTTTTCTCTACCCTTTAAGGTTGTATACAAATTGCGCAAAGAAAGAATATGTAGCTTATCATTGCAAACCATTCATAACCTTAGTTAATATAAACAATTTATGCTCACGGTTAACTGCAAAGCTAGCATAAATCTGAATATCCTAGAAGATTCCTCTTGTATCTCGGACTTCGTCTAGTAAAAGTTATCATATGTTACAAACTTTTATATTCACACCCTCCAAATCTAGGGAGAAAAGGAAAACTCAAAAGCCATTAGGTCAGCATTCTTCCGTCAAAAGAGATGAAGCTGAGTCAAATTGTGAGAGTTCAAAGCCTCGAAAAACTGGCAGCACTCCTTCCTACGGCTTCACCTTCAAGTGTGACGAGAGATCTGAAAAAAGACGAGAGGTGAACTTTGTTTAACCATTGTATTTTCTAACTGCATTTGAAGAATGTGGAGATTGGCTGTTCTGTTTACTGAATCATGCAATTGTATAGTTCTATTCAAAGCTTGAGGAGAAGATTCACGCGAGAGAGATAGAAATAAGCAATATGCAAGCAAAATCAAAGGTAATTTGTACTGTTTAGATCGTTATATCCCAACATCACATCACTTACATTTCTTGCTGATATATTTCCTGAAATTGCATAGGAAACTGAAGAAGCTGAACTCAAAATGCTGCGGAAAAGTTTGAAGTTCAAGGCAACACCAATGCCTAGCTTCTATAAGGAGCCACCGCCTGCCAAGGTTGAGTTGAAAAAGGTAATCCACTCATGGCTAGCTAGTCTCTTATCCCTCAAGTGAACTCTTGACTTCATGATATGTCTTATAAGCATAAATATGTACTTTACAGAAATCTTCGCAAAACTACAACTACCATCCAGTGTAGCCAAAAAGCCTTAAATTTTAGACCTGCCAAACATACCACTTGGTTCCGATGTTTTTGAGGGCAGATAGTAATGTCATCCATTTTCATTTCCCTATTTATGAAATCCCTGAAGCAAGGATTTCATATATGTTGGGACCTTGTTTTTGAGGCGTCACCTAGGCATTGTGAGGGGGGTAGGTCGCCACAGGATGTCACAGAGTTTTAGCTACCCCAGAACGCCTAGGCGGCGCTCTGAGAGGGGGGGGGGGGGTTCGCAATGCCATAAAAACATGGTGTTGGAATCTTTCAGCGTGCCTTGACAAACGTAATTCAGGAACACTTACAACAAACTGGTTTGACTTCATATACATATTAACTATTTTTTTTATATTTACTTCCAATTGGAACACGGTTCATGTAGCACAAATTGATCGCTTAACCATGGACAAAGATTCGATAATTGCTGCAGTGAATGTAGCGGGTCTTGCCTTTTTTTTTTGGCATGCATCAACTCTACTGTCATCATAGTTCGGCTCTTCGCTGTTAATGAGCACAATTATGTTGTTCATTATTAGTCAAGCACTAGTGTCTAAAATACACAGTGAGATAATGGTCAACAACTACAAGAATACATATTAATAATTTTGTTCTGGCATGTTTATGGTGATGTGGAGTGAGACTTCTTTCTGTTGGTTGCATGCATATTTCTGCTGGATAGGAACGGAGCTTGTATTTTCTTTTTCTTGAAAAAAAAAGGAGACTTGTCCTGCTTTGATAGAATAACTATAGTGCTCACTGTGCTGCATCTGCTGTAGACTCCGCCCACTAGAGCTCGATCACCAAAACTTGGTCGTCCAAAGAGCAAGTCAACACAAGAGGTTGAAGAAAACACTACTACAAATCAACCACTTCGTTTAAGCCTTGATGAAAAGATACCTCAAAATGGTGTGAAGCAATCAACCCCGTCAAGTTCAGTGAAGAAGCCCCAGAGGAAGTCACTTCCCAAATTGCCATCAGAGGAAACTGGTCCACTTGATACCGCAGCAAGCACCAAAGTTAAGGCCATTGATGCTCAAGGGAACGAATCTCTAACAGAGGAGTCACATGGAACTGAGGTGAACACAGATTTTGTTCAGGGGCCGATCCGAGCTGAAGTTACTCCTGATGAGCAAGAACTCAGTGGACATATAGTTGCTTAGTCAAATATGGTGATCAAACCAACTGATTTGTGATGGATGGTGTGCCTCAACTTTGTATAATCGTGCTTGTCTGCAAAAGTATCTAGTGACATGTATTGTATAACCTTGTTTCCTGGAGTTAAGCCTCTGCAATGCTTATCTAGATAGTCTGTTCATAATCTAAGGAGAGGTCCAATTTTTCAAGTCATTTTTCAATTGTTCATAATCGTGCTTGTCATGATTATCTTCTAATTTCATGTTCTGCTGTTGCTTAATTTGAACTTTGTGTGCTGCTTTATTATTTTGTACAATCAGCTCAATGAGAAAAAATTGTGCTCGTTCCAACATTGTGCATTGACTGAAATTGCTTCATATGTTGCAAGTAGGGCAGGCATCACTAAGAAAACTAGTACAGAATATAAGTTGTGATCAGATTTTGAACTATATTCACCTTTGATGTGTATAGCAACATTATGTTTGTTTTACAAGGGTAGTAACCGGCTGGTAACTGCAGTAACCTCCTGGTGCAAAATATCAGAACTATTTTTTCGTTTGGATTTGAAATAATGATATTACTGATGATATTACTGTTTGCAATTCGGTGCTCCTAATGAAGATAAAATAAAGAGTGAATTGTATTGGTAGTACGCATGTAAAATTTCGGATGGTGCTACTTCGTCGGGGAAAAAAACGTTAGCTGGGATTCTGCACTTGACCTGATGTCAAATGTTGTGAGGCCTATGGTAAATTCTGAAGAATTTTTTTTTTTGTCTGCCTATGGTGCAGTCCACTCAGCCATATTGCTTGACTCAGTCCGTGCGATGGCAATTCAACAAGGTGCACGTTATCAAGAGGAAATCTCTCAGTTAACTGAGCAATATCAAATCTGGCGCCGTTGTCAAAATGTAGTGCAGTTGTCAAAATGTGCCTTCTAGCCATGTTTCTCCACCAAAGCAGTACAGTTGTAAAATGTGCTCGCCTAGAAGAGTGTACTATAGAAGGCGAGAATTCAACAGGTTCATTGTTGCAAAAGAAATTTCTCAGAGAAGATTAGTTTATCCATCTGTCCAAGTAGGAGACTAACCCTGCTTCATCTTCATGAGAATTGTGAGTTTTTGCATATTGCTCGACGGCCATGGTGCAAAATCAAGCAAGAGCAGAGAAGATAATGCTACTCCTTACATATAAGAACTGCAGCAAGATTCAAACTATCCACTCTTCAGCCTGCAAACAGCATGAAATATGTACACATTCACCTTTGAACACAGTAAAGGCACATAGTTTGAACACAGACATAAAACGTATTTATTCATAGAGGGTCACCAAGATTACAGCACTCAACAATCTGCCTGTAAAACAAGGGATCTGGCAAAAAAACAACCATACAAGGTTGTCAAGACAAGGCTCTAGTATGCGCCTTGCAATGGCCAAGATCACCATGACACCAGGCATCCCAAAGAGACTGCAAAAAAAGATGCAACCCTACATGACCCATACACACCACATAACACACAACTCATCAAAGACTCCAACAGACTCAGAACTCGACAACCATACAAACTGCACAAGTCCACAGACACTCCAGCATCGGCAGTCCAGAAATGATGACCTATACCGGCAGCACCGGTGGTTTAGCATGGGTAGGTGCCATTGGTGCCAGGGCCTGCAACTTCATATCCAGTAAGGAAATAAAAGAAAAGACACGGATACTACGGCAACCTAAAAAACCTTATGACTATAATGGCAAGGACCAGTATCTGGATAAGAGGGGCAGGATGCCAGTGAAGGCAGCCAAGGCTCAAAAAACAGATCAACCTCCTGAGGTGACCTGTGAAAAACGAGCACTCGGCTAGAAAGCACCCCCTAAAACAACTGATCCTTGAACAATGCGGAAGCCCACCACTGACTCGCATACGAGCCAAAAACCTGGAGATCATCTGGTCGTGCTACTGCTATGGTATATCTGCATCTGGAGGCAGCTAACTCAATAGATATCGGCTCCTCCCTTGATTGAACCGTCTTTTCTGCCTAAGCAAGAATATCACACCACCAGAGCTGTTTCTCCAATGATGCAATGTTGTGGTTGCCAATCATGTTGCAGAACTGAAGATTGAGGCCCTCCAAAGACTGGCCCAGGTTGGTCAAGAACGGCACACTCTTTTGGGTGACCTTCGCGCAGCCAGAAAGTGAGAGAACGCGAAGCTTGAGGCGCCTTGCGGATGCCAGGACAGCAACACCAAAGTCACTAACCATGCAGTTTGAAAGATCAAGTTCAGCAAGCTCAGTGCAGCTCTCAGAGATGGCTAAGAGGCTTGCATCAGTTATCTTGCTGCAACCCTCAAGACTAACCTTCTTGAGAGATTTTCCATGTGCCTTCACCAGGGAAGAAACAGCTACATCTGTAACATTCTTGCAACCACTCAAGTCAACCTTGATCAAACCAGACTCAGAAGAGCAGATCAAAGGAAGAAGCCCATTGTCAGTAACCTCACCGAGACCACTCAGGTCAACCTGCTCCAACTGAGGGCAAATCATCACAACCACAGCCAAGCTTGCATCAGTGAAACCAGGGCAATCCTTGATTGTCAGGAACCGAAGTGATCTGCAGAGAGGAAGCTGTGCAGGCGCAGAGCAGATATCCTTGATCCCCGTGCATTTCACCAAAGAGAGAGCCCTGAACTTCTGGCTGCAGTTGAGAAGGAAAGCAAGAATACCGACAAGAGTAACCCGGTTGCATTCCTCAAGCTGCAAGTTTTCAAACGATTTTGCTGCTTCTGTGAAAGCCTTGAGGCCAGCATCAGACACGTGTCCACACCTCCTGAGGTAAAGCTGCTTCAAGCTTGGGCAGAACTTGGCAATAGAAGCGAGCGTAAGATCAGTGACTCCAGGGCAGGAGGTAACACTCATGCATTTGAGATTCTGCAGGCCAGCAGCATTAGCCATCACCCAGAAGCCTCTCTCACCGACGGCAGAAAGGCGAGCGAGTGTAAGGTCAGTGACAGCTTTCCCATAGTACCCAATCACAGCTAGCGAAGCATCAGTAATGTTCAGTCCCTGGAGACGGATCTTGGCAAGCGAGGCCGTAGCAGAACACACCAGGCTGGAGATTCCCAGATCACCAACATGCACACAATTCTTGATGTTCACAATCTGCAACTTCGTGCAGCAGCGCCCAATGGCCCTGAGGCCCTCATTACCAACACCGGAGCACGCCTCGATGGTCAGAGACACCAAGTTGGGGCACCCCTGTGCAACAGCGGCAAGGCCCTTGTCTGTGATAAGCGGGCAGCGAGAGATATCCAGACGCTCCAGCAAGGGGCATCCGGCAGCAATCTCGGCGAGTCCGGCGTCGGTGACAAGCGGCACATCCCAGAGGGCAAGCGAGCACAGGTTCGGGCTGCCGCGTGCAACAGCCGTGAGTCCCTGGTCCGTGACGCCACGGGTGGGGTGGCTCCCGCGGACGGCAAGCTTCTCGAGCCCACCACGGGACCCGGCAACGACGGCCATGGCCGCCAGGCGGACGTCGGTGGCCTCCTTGCCCTCGAGGACCCTCTCGACGCATGGATCTGCCGGCGACTCGTCCTTATCCTCTTCCATGACGAATTCCTCGTTGAGGTCGGGCAGCGAGGGGACCGCCGCCGCGGCCTGGTCGAGCTCGGAGGCCCGGATGTTGCCGAGGAGCGCGAGCCAGCGTCGGGAGACGCAGGCGGAGGCGCCGCGCTCGCGGCCGAGGGGCACGCGGCGCAGGATCTCGAAAAGGCACTCGTCGGGGAGCGCGTCGAGCGACGGCTGCGGCAGCTGCCTCTGCTTCTTGCTCACCCTCACGCACTCCGCCGCCGCAGCGGCGGCGACCGCGGACGCGGCCACCAGCGTGCGCTTCCGCTGCTGCACGCCGCGGCAGAACAGCCCGGAGAACTCGGACGGCGCCGAAACGAGGCACCCGCCATCTGATTCAAGAGCAGATCAAAAATTAGTCATCAGACGCAAAACAACACGCAAACTCACTGCTCCCAACAAAAAAAAGTCTCATCCATCGTACAAGAAACAAAGAAGAGATCTTTCTCTCTTACCTCCGTACGCGCTGAAAGCAGGCATGTCTTCAAATCCTCCAAGAACAAAGAGACCCCTTCCCCTTCCACACGAATCAAGGCCACCAGAACGAAAAAGAGCACAGCAAACGCCGGATCTGCGCCGCCGGAGAGGGCCGGAAGCATTTACAGCCCGCCGGAGCAAGGAAAACGGAACCCTATCGCCGGAGCGACAGGGAAAAAAGGGAGCAAAGGAAGGGGAAGGGAGCCTCTGTGAGAGGAGGAAGAGTAGACTGGAGGAAAAGAAGAGGGGAGAGGAATATGTCAGCTAGAGAGAGAAGGGGGACGCCATCTGCGCGTGGCGAGGCGGAGCGGATGGATCGGGGAAGAAGCGGATGGATCGGGGAAGAGCCGCCCTTGGCGCGCCCAAGGGGCAGCGTTGCGTCGCATCGCGTGTCCCCCGTGGCGCCAAGTTGCACGCAAGTCGCTGGATTCATTGAACCTCCTCGCTGTACGGGTACAGCGTAGGGTAGGGATTGTTTGGCCTAGAATGTATGCATCAGGGCCAGGGGAGTACTCCGTATTAGAGAATTTCTACAAATGACTCCTTACCAATAATATGACGTTAGAAAGCACGTTTATGTTATACGAATGTTAGTGGGACACAGTATTTTTGTTGTTGTTCGGGTTCAGCGTAATAGTTTATGAATTTTTTTTCCCGAAATAACATAGTTGATGAGGTTATGCTTCTCAAAATACATAAATGTATAATTATATGGTAACATTAAGACTTTAAAATATTTTGGACAATGCAAGATGAGGCATTTATTATGCAGAAGAAGCAAAGAAACATAATAGGATCATCAATTTGAGAATTTTTCAGCATATATTTTCACAGAAGATTAATTATTCAAGTTAGAGGTCTACTGTCCGAATTCGAACTGGCTGCAACGGATCAAATATATATAACATTACAAATAAAAAATATTCCATGATCAACAGTGATCTATCTTGTTTTGATTATTTTCTTCAGTTAAAAGATTCAAAGCGGTTATGGGAACAAGAAAAGGGTCAAATGATTATGACATTGAAGAAAATATTTCATTTTGTTCCCATGTTGTTAAACGTTCACATGTACACATTTAGTATAAAAACATCATCTAGTGCCTGTGTAAGAAATTTGTAACAACGAGAGGAAGATAAGTTGATGAAACTATTTTGTTCAAACCATCAAAAAATTATATTAGTTTTAAATCTGAGATGTATACAACAAAGTATGTTCAAATGACGAGCTAAAAGCAGTAGCGCCCTGTGAAATATTAGAGACAGATAGACATCATATGACCCTCATGGTTGCTCGCTAGACATAACATAGTAGTATTATAAGATACTAGCTAGTAAGAGGCATAATGTTACATTTTTGTCTTTTATCAAATCAATCAGTAACCGCTCATTCCTTCAGATAATGTCTAACTCATTTTTTATTCTATATTATAACACATGCTATTTATTATAAATTAAACTAAAATATTTACATTTTAAGGTAATATTTGTTTACGGTGCGTAGATGAAAGGACTTGTAAAGGATATTAGAGTTAATAAAGTTTTAGTTTTTTTTTCTTTGTGAGGTATTACAAGCTCTGTGCATTTTTTAAAAGGATACAAGCAGATTGCATTCTTGTTGCGATAGTATTGAGTTTACTATGAGAAGAATATGAGGAGGGCATGTTTAGATTAAACTACGGACCTATGGTTTAAACTTGTCTGGTTCAATTAAAAGCTCCATAATATTACAGATTATGCTTTTGCAAAAAAAGGCTGAGATTCAATGAGATGTATAACTATTTTTGAAAAACTCCACAGCGAAGCGCTTGTCCAAGTTCTTCATATTAGGGGCAAGAAAAATAACTGTGAACACTGTAGCTGCTGCTGAAAAAATAACTACGAACACTGTAACTGCTGCGGCTGCCTGCTGCAAAACATCCGAACGAATAGGCTAATTTATAAACAATCTGGGCTCTACGATACTCCTCTTTAAATGGGTGGTTGGAGAACTTGGTTGAAACTCAATATGCCTTTTTTTTTAATTATATTTGATGGGTGTTGATATTTGTTATCTAAAAGATTCCTACATCACTAAGTGCTCCTTCGTGAATATCTCATCTTTAAATGTTGTCCGAGATGAGATACTGCTTCGCAATGAAAGATGATAAAATAAAAAAAAGATTGAACTATAATTGTCATTTTTTTCACCTACAAATACCTTTTTACCATGTACTGGGAAATGAAGCATAAATAAACATAAGAAGGAAGATAAAAAGAATCAGAGGAACATTCCTGGTTAAAGACAATTTTCTTATGTTTTAAATAGCATAAAAGAGGAACACATGAGTTCTAATAAGTTTCTAATTATAATTAGCACAAGGAGAAGAGAATGGGATCGAAAAATTTAAACTTTTTCAGCATTGAAAATTGTTTTGGCAGAAGAATTATTTCACTTATACATTTTGACCAGGTATGAGAAAAGGGAGCCAAAAAAAAAAAGATCCATGCGAGTGCGTACTACTAATGCAGCTAGTATAAAATAGGAGTAACATGGAGGTGGTGTTTGGCAAATGAGAAATGAAAGGTTGCTTAGATTTGAGAACTGCTCCATAAGGAATGAAGGGTTGAGATTCAATATGATGACAAATGAAATTTCTAGATTTGTCATGTCGTTCTTTATCCCAATCCATTTCTCAATTGCCAAACGGCACCAGAAGTGTAACAGAACGAATTATGAAATTACAATTTTACTCGAAACAAAAGAGAAACGTATTACTATGACTGACAAACAAAAGCGTCAAAATATTCAGGCAGAAGCATTGTTTCACGCCCGTGCGCGTCATACTTATTTCGTCACCCCTCCTCCGGTGCAACGAACCTGGCACGCCATCCCTCTCACCGCCAGCCCCACCACCCACCGTTCTCCGTCCAAGGCCAGATGCGCTGCACCTAAGCCCAGGCACCCACCCACCCGGTCCTCCTTTCTCCCTGCGATTCTCGCCTATCCTCTTCGCCCTCGTCCCAAAAGCCGGCCGGCACGTCCACGTGGTTTCCAGAAAAGCTTTGCTCATATAATACCGCAACTAGCACCGCTCTTTTGGTGCTAACAGCCCAACAATACGCACCCACTTGCGCGCCGTGTGACTTGTTTAAAGCTGGCGAGATTTCAAGTTGATCAATGATTTGTACTACTATATCCTCTCCTACTAATCAAGTGATTAAGCCGGGATACGCTGAATCCTTTTCGTTTGTCGTTTCGCGACGCGGATTGTAGTCTCCGATACATAATTTTTGACGAGGCTGAACCGCGCTTTCTTTTTATGTGCTCCAGCTGTAGTGTGTAAGTGGGTTTGATGATTACTCTACGGACCAAGTTGATCAATGATTTATAGTATACTAGTAAAAATGTACGTGCGACACGCACGCACGAATATTGTTTAACATGATATCATAACATGAAAGTATTTCGTTTGTACAATACAAGAAGAGACAATAGCGTTTTAACTATAATTCTAGACTCTAATTGCGTTTTCACCATCGATTTTCAGATTTTGCAAGATCACCATTGATTGTTTTCAGATATTGCAAGATCACCATTGATTTTTTAAAAATTGATGGTAA
Organism: Eragrostis curvula; assembly: GCA_007726485.1. Lineage (NCBI taxonomy): Eukaryota > Viridiplantae > Streptophyta > Magnoliopsida > Poales > Poaceae > Eragrostis > Eragrostis curvula. Next base: position 52,492,212 of record CM017439.1, read on the forward strand.
AATCGCAAAACTATTTTGCAAGATTACCATCGCTTTTCGAAAACTGATGGTAAAATCGCAAAATCTGAAAACCAATGGTGAAAACACAATTGGAGTATGAAAGGATGGTTGTTTCGTAATCGCTCCATACAAGAAGGTATTTCGTTGGACAATATAAGAATTGTACAATTACATCATGCGACACACACTTCGCTTAAATTATAGCGTCATAACAATTATAATTTCACAAATGACAAACTTATCATAGCGACTACTCAACTCTAACAGAACGCTCTTTTGCGCCCTTCTAAAATGGGCCAGAAATCTTCTTCCCAAACTCCTTCATAACAACAGGTATGCCTTTTTCACATTCATTCAGCTTGCACCTCAGGACCTCCAAGAGAAAACGTTTCCTAGCAACTCCTGCATTATGTATCATAATAGTTTCTTAGTTTTTCCTGGCGGGCCCCACACATCACTGTTTTACTATTACCCTGTAGCAAACGTTCAGCACCGTTGGATTTTGAATCAATGCCTCTTTAGCCAGTAGCCACATCGCGTGCCTTCGTGAAGCTTCCGGCCATGTCCTCTTCCTCCCGAGTCCCGTCCGTCTCTCACCCCCAATTGCCAAATCTCCTCCACGATTAGCTCCTCTAGTCGTCCCAGTGTAACCGCGCTGGGAGCGATTCACGCTGGCTGCGTGCGTTTCGCGCCGTGGGATCCTGATCGCGCGCGTGTGCGAGAGTGGGGCTAGCGTGGGGTCGCGGTGACAAATTTTGACTGTACGGCTACACGCGATGTGTTGCCTCTGCGTTGCTTCCGTGCGTCCCGCCTCTCCATTGCCTGCTTCCCGGCTGGAGTAACTGTGGTGGGTGAGCAGCGTCGCATTTACTCGCCGTCTTGCCCGCCCCGGTCTCTCCCTCACTCAATCCGCCGCTTCGTTTCCTCCGGAGGCTCCGTCTGGATCTGGTTCGGTTCCGTGCGATTGCTCCTTGATTCGAGGTCTCGGTGCTCAATCCGGTTTGGATTTTGTCCGTCTGTTTTTTGACGGCGGGTTGCTATCATGGGTTCCGTTGCTTCTTTGTTCGTTGCCAGCGTCGCCATCCGGTGTATGCGGCCTTCATTCTTGCTTCGTTTGCAGGGATGTCGTCCTCTGTGCGGCGAGGTTTTTCCTTCCTTCTCCGCGTTTGCGGTTCGATCCGCCGTGGGCATCGGTTTCCTCTTTCGATTCGATCCTCTTCCTGATTTTTCTTTTTTTGCCTTTTCACTGCTTCCATGTCGTATGTCCTAGGGTTGCTTGGTTGTTTTATTTTTTTCCCCCATTCTTACAGATCATGTTTGGCGCCGGCTGCGTTGCTTGTTTTTATGGAAATTACGGTTAGTTAGGTTAAACATGCATGTTGATGATAATGATATATGCAAATGGAAAAAGTTACCCTTGACATCCGTTTACGGTCCACATTCAATCCATCTCAAGTTCGCATAATCTCCAGGACAAACAAGCCAGAATGTTCGCTGCAATTTAAAACAACCATATCACAATTCGAGGGACATACCGGAAACCAAATAAAGTTGGTGGATTTGCAAACACCTTACCTATCACGAGGAATGGGATTGTAGATGGTAGGCATTCTTAGCGGTAACTCTGCAATATCAACCAAATTGTTTGCATTTGCCACGTCCATGGCAAGTTCTCCATGTTCGCAGAGAATAGGTAGTAAATCCCGGTATGGACAAATGGCAGCATAATCTGGAATAAGCGAATAAAGATATTGTGAACGCATTATAATTAGACATATGTCAGTAAACCCTTGATTTTTTTTAGCGACATGCTTATTGGATAAGGATGCTTGCTCTTCACCCATTCTCTCCTATCAAAAGAATATTTTAACCAAAATTTTGCAACGGACCGTTACAAAAGATGGGCAAGCCTTCTCAAGATGTCTATATAAACACCAATAACCTGTATGTTGCAATTTAAAACACGTTGAATTATGCGTACATCTATATAGGTATATTATGATCCTTTCATCTAGATATTTTCTGAAAATTACGGATTGGTGATTGGCGAAGAAGATGGAAGTCTAAACTCCGGCTTGGTAGCGTTTGCACAATATAGAAACTACAGGCAATCAACAAACGGATTTCGTGGGAGGTGGGTCGGGCGTGTGGGTACACAAAATCGCTGGTGGAAAAAAAAATGCTCGCAGCAGCCCCGAGCGTAACCCCTCCAACCCAATCTTCAACATGAATCGTGGTGTAACACCCCCTTGCTAACGTTACGATCTCACCGACAGAAGTTGAGGGCTCGAGATCAAGGGTTAGGAGGCGGTGGACCCAATTAGATGAAGGATGGGTATAGAGGAGTGTACAAAAAATTTGGGTGGTAGGTCATTGGTCGCACAACTCGTGCTTCATTAGTTTAGATGTATGTCTAAGAGATTTCAAGTAATATTTACAATGGAACTGATAACACATTATAAGTGTATAACAAATATACTTTATTAAGTCAACAAAGATTTGTCAAAACAATATGACATAAGACAAATATTATTTACGACATAGGCAAATCTAAACCAGTAAAGAGATCTTTTGCCTTATTATCTTCGTAAATCAATAAATCTTATAGCACACATATGTACGAGGTTGTTGTAACCATTTTTTTTAAAAAAGGACAATAAACAAAAATTGTGGTACTCTAAAGAAATTAAATACTTGTATAGGCTACTACTATGCCTGCATTCCTACAGAGTAAAAACGAACTTGATATACAACAGTGGCAGGACCACAAAACAAGTGGTGCTACATTTCGATACAACAATCATCATGATAGGCAACAAAAGAATATAGCACTTTGCGACAAACAATTTGCAGAAGTTAGCCCCCAATCACGCTTCAGAGCCCACCAGTAAGAAATCTCTGAATTCAGGGCATGGAAAATAATTTGACACTCCACAAATCTTCTCTCAAAGGTAACATGTTGGCATGTAAAAAAAATATACTGGAAGGCTACTACTATGCCTTCAATGTCTTCATATGGTTCCGTGGGACGTCATATTTCAGGTACGCCTACAGAAGTTAGAACCAAGGATCATCATCACTGAGAGAAATTAGTGTAACTCACTGAACAATTAAAGAATTCAAAATGGGAGGGAAATTTTATATGCATCGCCATGCAGTGTATGATCGTCCGGAAAGCGAGCTTCTCCTTTGTTGTCATCCACATCAGATCAACATTTCTTTCCATACCAACCTGAAACAACCAACATGCGTACCCACACATGTGACACAATACAGAACATAAAAGAATGGAAAAAGGAAATCTGATGACATTGAGTTAACCAATAAAATACCTGGAGACACAATGTTCATGGGAGGCATTTGTTTTAAAAAAAATACCTGGAGCTTAATTTTCATTCTGCTCAGCGGCCTTTGCAGCTCACGGTAAAGCTTCGACCGTTCTCTAGCCCGTGCCTGTCTCTTGGCGACCAAATCATCCTCGGCCTCACCTAATATACGTAGATTAGTAGTTCATATTGCATAAATGAATAAGATGAAAATAGCACACAAAAACCCGGCATGTAGGTTTGTGCGACCGCGTAGGGGTGCCTTGGAAGTTGGAAGTATTGATCCAAGGACCTCGCCTTGATCCGAAGACATTGTTCCAATGTCTGAACCTGTACACATCAATCACATTCAGATACAGCGATCACGTTTATATTGCAAATTCAGAAAGAGTGATCACGTTTTCAAATTCAGAACTTCATACAAAGGCGAGGCAAACACAAGGCATCAGGACAGAGCTCTAAGATCCATGTTAAATTATTTATGACATATTAATGCAATCAAGCATACACCCAATGGTTTATGAAACAAATTTATTTGAAGTTTCCCTTTCGTGATCTGAACTGAACTTTCAGGGCCCCAATATGCAAACAGGCGCGGGTATTAACAATTATCATCCCGCAAGAGCTACCATAAAGAGGTATGAAATCAGAACTTCATGTGAACTGCAACTGCCAAACCCCACAACACCTACCGAATTTTAATCTACTGAAACGGCACAGGAAAAAAAAAACATGCATCCACTCCCAGATTACCAACATTATGTAGCTTGCCTCATTTTTTGCAGATTGAAACTCGGGAAGAAGGAGCATGTAAAATCAACCTTGAGCAAAACTAAAACCTTTCTCGGACCGCAAACGCAAAACTAAATGCAGCTCCTTTTCATCAACCATACATATCACTGAATCCTAGCAATTCAATCAGCAAACATAAACAATCTGTGAACTCATACTAAGCATCCAGAGGCGAAAATAGTGAACAATTAGTTGCCTACAATTATGTCAGCTGATGAAACAAGCAACATGAAAATGATAAATATAGCTGTGACCGCAAGAGGAGCTCGAGGGGGACACAGGGATCTCCGAAGTTTGCAAGTCGCTAAGTGCTCACACTGAACATACTTGTGCGGAACTCACCTGCTCATCGAAAACTGATCAAACTCAAGTTGGGAATGCCCCCACAATAATTCACCTATTATCTATGGATGCAAGTTAAACTCAAAAATCAGAAGTGTCAGCAGGAGCTTTTATCTTGCCGAAGAAAATTTCAGGTAGCTCATTGGATTCTCAAACATACAGTTCCTCAGAGCACAATGGAATAGCAGCAAAGACGAACCCAATAATCTAAACCTTTACCAAACAGTAGAAACAACAGTTTCTCGGAGCAAATAATTCAAATAAACATGCTGTTTTTTATTGGAAAATCAATAACAGGTTCTCCAAAATCTATATATGGCGCCCAACTTGTTCAAGAAAATTTAGTTTAAAGTGCTACGATAACTGACATGGTCAGACATGCGGATGAGTGCACCATACGTACCAGATTAAATAGATAGCTTGTCTGTTAGTACATCATTTTGTTGGCCAACTACATAATGCCAAAATGTATAAATTCCATTTTGCATAGCTGAAAACTGCATCGGATGTGAAAACTGCAAAACGGTTCTTGCTAGAATCTGCAATGCAAAAGAAACTTAATTATCAGTACGAAACACTCTGGATTGATGTTCTCCAAGAATACAAAAGCATTGCAATTTACAAAAGATTTCTGCTCTTGGAATACAAGCATAACATGACTTTCCCTTCATCCAATTACTACAGGATTTCATGCACAAAGTTGAGGTCAGATGAAGTGAAATTGCTAAAATTAAGCAAAATCAGATGGGTAGAAAGAAGAATGGCACAGTGTGTCACATAAGGATCGGAACCTCCAGAAAGAATCACATCACATCTCACTGAATTGGTAATATCACTATTTTTTTTTAACGAAAATACAGCAAGCAGGGAGGCCACTACTGTGTAATGAATGTAACCAATTCACCTTTGCAAGCAGTGAATCAGAGAATTTTCTTCGCAAAAGCAACAATAATCTCAATCTACACACAACTACTCAAAACCTCACCAACAGAAGCTTCACTTGCAAATTTGGTACCAAGGTTCTAGTAGGTAAGGTTACATTGATTTTTAGTCACCATGTTTCTTGTAGCACAAGCCAGATACAGCAAATCGGGAATCGGGGATCGTTGGGGAGTTCATCAATGCCAAATCCTGAAATCCAGCAAAAGTCACGAGTGCTGACAAGTTTGTCTAATCTACAAAATAAGGTGACTCTGACTCAAGATACAGAATGGTAAAAGTAATCAGGCATCTCACAATAGCTAGCAAACAGTCTGTGTATAGAAGTTATCAATATACATTTGTCTGGTTTCATTGTACTGCCATATCCGAGTGAAGTCCCAATCTTCCTCATTGATAACTAAAAACAATGGGTTCAACTTTCAGAATGACAAATATCCACGCAAGATGCCTGTCCCTCGTCACTGAAAACTTGTGAATTCGAAGGGTAACAGGTCACTCCATGAATGATGTCAAATCCTCCCAAATAACGACTGCCGACATTCACTTGAAGAATCAGCATATATTATTCGGTTCACACAATAAGCTCCCATCTCGTTCAATCGCGCGACTTTGTGGGCAGAAGAATCAACACAATATTTTTTTTTCTCTCAACAAAACCAAATTTGGAATAGCAGGATAAACCAGATGCTATGGCAAAAACATGGATCTCACTTTTTACAATTACCAAGTTGCATTCCATAAAAAATGATTTGAGCCAAAATGAATAGATAATGACCTGAAATACTAACAATGGAACATTGGCACACCTGGTTCTTTTATCTATTCTTGTCCCAATTTCAGTCAACAATTTCCTGGCCCATCCTTGTTCATCCCTGTAAGTTGATAAGAACGCATTTTAATGAAAAAAAAATGATGGTTGTATGATGATCATACATACTTTGGTATAGCATAATACAAATTTCCAGCCAGCATCCAACGACAAAAATCTAATGGCACACAAGTGACAAAAGGTTTTCCAACCTGCAATGGTCCAAGCATAAATCCATAAAGATGATCTTTTGGCACATATGATTATTAGTTGCAAAACAAAAAGAATCAAACGTACTGATACTGATGCACATGCATGCCAACCAATGGCAATGACCCGTGGACAGAAATCCAGAAAATAGTGTCGCAGTGCATTTTGCTGAGTAAAATGTGTACAGATACTATGGTGAACATGAAGTGTGAGACGAGCTAGAAACAGGGATATTAAAATACCTGTCCTTTCATTGTATTATCTGCTGCAGTTTGGTGCTCGTTAGCAGTCTTCATCCCATTTCTGTAGGAGCATAAATAAGTATATGAAGGATAAAAGAAAAAAACTGAATCAAAGGTTGTTGTTCCAAGCAAACAGAGTTTGAAACTTCAAATGTGAGACTACACCAGGAAGATGAAATAAGGCCACGGTTAACATCCCATAGTATTCAGGATTCCTAAAGACACGGAACCCTGCATATAAATCAAATTGTATTTGTTAAGCACGCTTGAAAGAAAAAGCTACTATAAGGCTAACAAAATAAATCAAACTCAGCATAAATACAAGTTATGTGAAAGGAAACAAGCATCGACATACACAGGCAAAGGCATTCAGAAGCTAGTTGTTCCATACATAGCTGGTTGCCTGCCGCCGCTGAATTCTTGCAAAACTCAGACGCCTCCTCCTCCCCCATGATATCAACCTTCTCCTCTTCCTCCTCTACTTCTCGCCACCTACATCTACAAATCAAGGCCAGATCAAGAGTGCCCAAACAGAATCATCAAGAATTCGCTCAGGACATCAAACAAGTAAGAAATTTGGGGAATGAATCACGAACCTGTTGCATTGTTTGCCTTGTTGTCGTTGTCGAGCACAAGAACCTGGGGAATCACTCCTGGGCCCCTGGCGTCTGCCTCCGTGGTCTATCTTCCTGGGAAGACGCACATCCTAATCGGATCAAAAAAACGATCTAGAAAAATGGGAGGGGAGATCAGGCTGGTCGAATTAAACTGGGTATCACCTGGTGTTGGCTCCGATACTGCGGAGGCAGCGGCCGCCGGCGGCGGCGTCTTGAGCGGCATGAAGTAATCGAGGCGCCCCTAGGTTTAGGGCAAGGGGGGCCGGTGGGCGCGGCGGGGTTGACCGCGCAGAGCGAGTAGCCGGCGGCGAGGACGTCAAAAGCAGCCCCGGCCCTCGTGGGGCCACGCGGCCACGCCCTCGATGGCCATCACAGCAGCGTCGGTTAAGCACAACGGTAGAAGGAGATCGAGGTGGTCTGCACATGGAACCATCAGGCAAGGTTTCGTGGTGACCAGCAGCGATGGCGACGAGCGGCAGGCTTTCTTTTCGCTAGATGGAAATTTTCTTTTCGCTAGATGGAAAGTAATGGTGCGATTTAAAATTATTTTTGCACGAAGATGGAAACTAACGATGCGAAAGATGGAAACTAACGCTGCGATTACCAAATAAAAAATGGAATGAATTTTCCTTTCGCTAGATGGAAAGTAATGGTGCGATTGAAAATTCTTTTCCCACGGAAGATGGAAATTTCCCACGGAAGATGGAAACTAACCCTGCGATTACCAAATCAAAAACGGAATTTACGCTGGCTGATCGGGGTGGGTGTGTGGGTGTGTGGGTATCGAATTTGGCCGGTGAAAAAAATTGCCCCGAAACGGTGGAGTGTTAACAATTTCAACGTAACAATAGTGTCACGCGTGACGCCCCTACGTGTCGCATCACGCGATGTTAGCTCATCCGCGGTTAGGATGGTTTAGGGGTTGTGGGCCTAATCAGATCAAGGATGGGTTTAGCAGAGGGTAAATAAAAATTTGGTAAGCCAACAATATATAGGTGGTTCGTGCTTTATTAGTTTAGACTACTCCATTTGTGAAAATAAACGCTCTCCGAGCGATCTAATTGTGTAATCAGTGACGTTAATTGGCAGGAAGTTTCCGGCCAGACGCGCAGGAACCGAATGCATCGCACCTGGTCTCACGCGCCGCTTATAGAGAGATCGGTGCGGTTCGGCGGCCCGGGCGGATGGAACGCGGCTGGCGTCACGTAATTGTCATGCATGTTTCGATCCGGTACAACGAGTATATCATCGTCACGTGGTGGCGTCGAAGCGAGCGGCGCCACGGCCGGTGATGTGTCGCCTCCGCAGCCGGCCTTCCTCTGCGTACGGACAGATTCGGGTTGCATTCGCGATAGCGAGACGAGACGGGAGGGAGACTCTTCTGCCAGAGAAGAATGGCTGGAAGGGACACGCACGTGGGGTTCCATGCATCCACGGCACCGCCCGCGCAGAAGCTGAACTGAGCCACCGGCCGCGACGCACCGAGCCGCCGGCCGGAGCGCATGGGTCTCACATGCCCGTGCCGTGCTCGGGCGTGAACAGCCGCCCGCGCATTTCTCTTCTCTTTTCTCCGTCCGTCCCGACCCGACGGCGGCTGGTCAGAGCATGGGGCCGATGGCTGCGGTGCTACAGCTCCGAGCCTACGCGGCGCGCCAGGGATCACGCGCCCGCTCGACGCGACGCGTCGCCATCGCGCGCGGCTCGGCTGCGCCTGTGCGATGTCCGTCTCGCGCAGGTCGTCTGTCTGTCTGTCTGAACTCTGAGCGAAAGAAAGCCCCCCCGGGCCGGCGATCGGTGGCTCGATCCGGCGCGCGCGCCGTCGGTGTCAGGCCTCGGGAAAGGGGAGCACAGCAGCGACAGCGTGACGATCCCCTCCGTTCCCGGGACCGACGAGGCTGTGCTCCGGTTCGTTTTCCGTTGACAGCCATCATGGGTAGCAACAGGTAAGATATGGTAGCGGACACGCGGTGGCGCGTGGGCTCAGTGCGCTCCAACGTGAATCGCACGGAGATTTCCTGGTGCGTGGGAAAGGATTGAGAACCGAAAATTGTCGCCGTCGTCGGGGCTCACCGGTGGGCGGGCGGGCGCGACACCCACCCGGCCGAGGGGAGTTCACACTCGCCGTGTCACTCGTGTTTTGGACCGGGTCACTTGCGTGCGGAGAACACGGGGATAAAGAATACGCAGCTTTCCGGCTGTGTGTTTCCTCCATGGCGCACAGTCGCACCGACTGCTCGACCAATGTCCTTGCCCAACAACTTCGCATTGCGCATCTTCATGAATTTTGCGTTATGCGTCAATATTGACAAGCCAAGTTATTACCAAGATAGTAGTAGTAGAACGGTAGCAGGAGTACTACCACATACCACAACTGCACGAGCAAGGAACATGAATACTAGTAGTAGCACATGATGTCAGATTATCAGAAACATGTGCCGTGATGTCCATCGATAATGGTCGCATGACTTTAACGCACTCATCCAGTGAACCAAGAATTTACCAGAGTCAGTGCACACTGCTTGCTTCCTCAGTGCTCCTTGTTCAGTCTTTCATACGTTTGCTATGGACCAACGTACTATACAGCCCTTTTATTTGGGCCGGCTCACAGGAGACGCATTTCTGCTGTTCGATCTAACTGGGCCATATCTCTCCGACATGCCACCCAGCCCAAATGGAACAAAGACAGAAAACCAACCCCGCGCTACGATATGTTGGCCCAGTACCACTCCAAGCTCGTCTCTGGCGAGCATTCGAGATCTTCTTCTTTTTTTTTCGTTCTTTTTTTTAGATGAGCATTTGAGATCTTTGGTCGATGTGTCGGCGGTTCCCTATGGCTTGCCGCTTCGGCCAGGGAGGGTAGGGCTTCAGCAATCTCAGCACCAGTCCCGTCGAACGACACAGGCGCAGAATTGTCCTCCGACGGGCGACGAGGTGTGGCGTGCACAACTGATTTACGGGGAGTAGCATCCCCACACTTGGTAGCAAAACAACAATTTTTACAGTACTGCTAACTGATTTCATTTTGCCATGATCTCCACGCACGGGATTATTTCCAAAGACTACTATCACTCGCACAGCATCGAACCACCACCACGGGCGCGCTCTGCCACACTAACTCACTGGACCTTCACCTCGGTGACGTTCCGCTTGCGCTCCCCGGTGCGCGGCACGGTGACGTAGAGCACGCCGTCCTTCACCTCCGCCGTGATGCCGTCGGCGCGCGCGTCGTCGGGGAGCAGCAGGCTGGCGTGGTACCCGCTGGTCGCCCACCACTCGCCGCCATCCTCCTCCGCCTCGTGCTCCCGCTTCTCGCCCTCGATCACCAGCACGCCGTCCTCCACGGCCACGCGCACGTCGTCCTTGCCCAGCCCCGGCACCTCGAACCGCAGCCGGTACCGCGCCTCGTCCTCGCGGACCTTCCCCGACAGCAGCCGGGACGGCGCCAGCCGCTCCAGCGGCCGGCTCAGCGTCTCCGCCACCTGCGACAGCGCGCTCCCAAGCCCTGCGTGCGAACAAAAACATACTCGTTCACGTCAGCCGCCGGCGTTCACGGCGGTTTACGTGCAAACTGAACGTTGCTGAAGACGACTTCTACTAGTGCTCGAGTATTTACCGTCGACGAGGCGGAACGGGGTGAAGTCGCGGAGGTCACGCCACGCCCAGCGGCCGCCGCGGCGAGGGGCGCCGGACTGTTCCTTCACGGCGACCTCCCGGCGGTTCGTGTCGCCGCCCGAGGATGCCGCACCTGTGGCGGTATCCGCAGCCGCCGATGAGAAGAGGGAATGAAGGTTCAAGCCGGCTGCCGCCGGGGCCGCGTTGTACGGCGGCCTCGACAGAGCCCTGGCTTGCCCGGCGAGGGCCTTGTTGAGGCACAGGCGAGCTAAGGCCATGTCAAAACTTGACGTGCACTGGACTGCAGTCGAGCTAGCACTTGATCGCTTGGTCACTCACTCTGCTTGAAGACTGACGGCGGGCACGGTTTCGATTTTAAAGGAGGCCACGACTACGCTAGCAGAGAAGGCCGGAGAGGCATCTAGGGCGTGTTCGGCGTTTTAGACTCTAAAATTTAGAGGGGTTTAAACAAAAAGAATCTTGTCTTAAATAAAGTTTAATTACAAAACTAACTGCAGAACCCCCCTCTAAATCGCGAGACGAATTTAACGAGAGTAGTTAAGCCGTGATTAGACGATATTTACTGTAGCATCACTGTAGCAAAACATAGATTAATTAGGCTCATTAGATTCGTCTCGTAAAGATGTACCCATCTGTAAAAAGGTTTTGTCATTAGACTTTATTTAATACTCCTAAATAATAAAATTCTCTTTAAAGCTAAATTTTAGAGAGGTCTAAACAGGTGCAACGAACACACCCCTAGACTTCTAGAGAGCAGGGGCCATCTACCGAATTCCTCCGTGGCCTTCTGGGAGCTTCTGGGAGCAGCTACTAATGGAAAGCAGATTTGACAGAAAAAGCAAAGTACAGATTTTGTTTTGCACGCATATCTTCCTGGAATTCAACTATTGCAGATTGGACAGAGCCGCACTGAATTCGTCATGGAATCTGCTTATGAAGAGCTACAAGCATTGTATCTATTCAGGCAAAAATGGACACCATACTACGATCCAATCCAGATACCCAGCAAAATAATTACAAGTTTCCGGAAACTGTATTTGCGTCTTCCTTTTTTCCCCACTCAAATTAGGCTGGAATTCCCAAATACTAACGAAATATCAGATGCAACCCAGTTTATGGCTTACTGTACCCATCATAAATCTGGTTTTCTGGCAGCCTACTTTGTGGAAGTCCACAAGATACACTAAAACCCAGTCAAATAAGAATGAAAACATATGACAGTTCTGCAAAGGAAGCACCGATGAACACAACAATAAACATTACGCAGTAAGAATATTTTACATTTGCTTAAGAGAGGGGCGCCATCCTGTCTCTCCAGGATGATCCGCATTCATCACCACACAAGCTTACAACAGGACTTTGAGTGCATTTTAGTGATTGACAATGTGACATTGAACAATACTCTTTAAATAAGAAACTAATCATATAGGCCTTCCTGCTCCCAGCTGTTCACAAGGAAATCTACCATTTCCTGGTGATGAAAAAATGAATGCACAAATAAATGCCTTGTTTCACATAAGATGTATTAAAAAAGGGAGATATGTTCTTATGACATCTTACAGCAAGAGGGATCGGTTGTGCAAAGGGCTTTGTGCTTCCAAGCAGGCTCTCGTATGTAGCGTTCCAACTGCAGTCGCAAGGCACGAACAAGTCAAAACAGATTGGCACCAAAGTCAAATATCAATGCAAAATTCACGATAAGAAACTATCCTAATTTCTGAGCATTTCTCAAGATCCTATATTGATAATCAGGTAACAAGCAGATACACGATCTCTGTAGCATATAAATGTAAACCATAGTACAGCACAATGGGTGATCTTTCAAGTGTAGCAGAAACAGCAATCTCATCACTTAAAGGTATTCATTCTAAGAAGATGCATCGGTTACTGAAGAGCTGCTAATTCTGAGTTTTAGGTTCCATAACGCATAACAGTCTCAGATAATTAACCTTATTTTCGCTTCTCGATGTTGTTGACCCTGAGAATTCTGCTTTCTGTGTCCAACCCACTGCTGTCTAGTTTGGTTCCATAGTAGAAGACCTACGAAAATGCATAAAACATAACGAAAGAAGTTAATAAACGACAGCTGTTTTTTTTTTCATCTTTATAAAACTGTAATAGAGGGTATGATGCATCTTGTGACAATTATCAAGGGCTAAGCTGGCTAACTAGCGGATGAACACTCAATCAAAGAATTACAGGTGATACATAGCCAAGACCAAGAGGTAACAAAATTAACAAACAATTACAGCAATCCCACAAAAACTATCAATTCGAGTAGCATCATCAGGAACCTGGAATGGCTACTGCATAGGCAATGGTTTTGAAATCAATCTATCATGCATAATACTGTAGAATTTCCATGTTCCTCAGTAATCACCAAAATTTAGACAGTGTAAACTAACCATGCTGAAATGCCACCTATATGAGCATGAAGGGACATCAAATCACAAATACTGGGTCAGTGTTGTCTGAATGTACATGGGAGTATACAGCAAGCATGGAGGACTATTAAACAAGAAAACAGCATGGGAACCTTTCTTAGTGCAATTTGTTTACATGGAAATCATTTTACCTTGATTTACAAACTCATTTGGGTTACTGCTGCTTCCAGTCGCGTGCTGATCATTAGGTTGTGCAGCTGCACTCATTGAAGACATACTGTGTCTGGAATGCAAGGCACTGTTCTCCATTTCGTGTGGGCTCGTACTCCAGAAGTCCTCCGAGACACTACGCCTCTTTACTGAGCGCCCTTGAATTCTTAAACCTTTTGTAGGCTCATCGACAGCTATTATTGGAGTGGGGTGCGCGCATCCAAAACAACCTCTGCTCTGTTGCAAATCAGGATTGGCCGAAAAATGATTACCACCAAGTACTTGAGAAGTATAGCATGTACAAGTACAAAAGGGATTATATCAAAAACATATCATGAGATCAATTCCTGCTGGTTGAGGATACAAGTTTCGCATAAGTTACAAGGCCCAACAATAGCCAACTGGTTCGATCGTTATGACTACAAACTACAAATGGTTGGTTTAAGCTTTAAGCATGTACTAAGGCCCAAAACGTTCATTTGGCCAGGCAGGTCTTTTATCCACTGTGATAATTTATTTGCAATTCGCATAAAGATTTAAAGGTGGCTCCTTGGAACCTATAAAATCAGAAAATCAGAGAGAGAGAAAAACTACTTGTTTATCAAGAAGTAAGAACATATTTGCTATTTAGTACATCGACCAACCCGTTAACCCTTTTAAAAGGAAAAAAAATACAAGTACATATATATGCCTTGTTCCAAAGGGTAAAATACAGTCAACAAATTCCTTTTTCCTCCAGTTTCCAAATAAATATATACAACAAAATTAACCAAGGCGAACAATTCAATCTACATTTATACGTATGTGGAAGCAGCCATATGCAAGAGCTCCCTAAGAGGGTGCTAATTTTAAGTTTGAAAGTAAAAAGGATCTGATAGGAAACCTAGCACCAAAGCAAAGATGATAAACGGTAACCAACATTGCTGGAAAATCACAAAACATTTTCTGTGCATCGAATTTCAAGAATACTACTACAAATAGCAAGCAATCATAGTGGTCTATTTCAAGCAGCCGTTAAATTGCCAACTTACAGGAGCTGGCTGGAAACTAATGACCATTTTGGAGCTAGTTTACGATTCAAAAAGTGAGTTTTGACAAGAAGCCCCTAAAGGTTAAAGATTCTACTGGATCAACGGCTACAACCTACAGCCAATCGCGTGGATAAGAACTACCCAATCCACACCGACCACGTTACATCGTAGCAGCCAACAGCCAAGCTCAGCAATCAAGCTGCGGATGGGACGACAGAGCGTGGGAAGAGGGAGAGAGAGGGAGGCACACGCACCCGACGCAAGCGACGAAGCGGCGTACCCAGGAGGAGAGCGACCCGCAGCTCAGCAGCATAGCATCCGGTTCAGCTCGCCGGCGAAGGCGGCCACAGCAGCAAAGGCCCGCACCAGCACACAGCACAGGACGCACGATCCCCGCCCACCCACCGCCGCCGCTGCGGTGGAGGCGCTAACCAACCCTAGCACCGGCGGACGGTCTGGGACTGTGGAGTCGCCTCGCCGAGAAAAATCGTCCGCTTTTTTCTTTCTTCTCTTAAATAAATTTCTCAATCAGGTGACGAGGCGCGCGCTACGAACGAACGCGATAATGGTGGCGCTGGCCTCCTTATCTGCAGCTCGCCTCGCTTTCGAGGGGAGGAGGAATCATTGCGGCGGGCCCCACAGTGGGTAGGGATAGATCTGGCACGTCAATAGCCAGATCAACGACCGGAGAGCTGCCCAGCGCGCGGGTGACGGGCGGGCCCCACGGAATCGATTGGGGCTCCGGTGAATCCCGGCCCGTTAATCCAGCCGTTGGCGGTGGGTTTGGTCCGTGGTTACCGTGACGTGACCGGCTTTCCGATTCCATCAAAGCCTGCCGTGCAAGCCGCGGCAGCCGTGGTGGTTAGGCCATCGATTACGCGATAATTAATGGTTTTCGTATCGTATACTGCGGCCCAAACGTCACGGAACAGTGGACCACAGCCCACGCATCGGCCTGCGGGCTAAAGATCTCGTGGATGAGGGTTTTTTTTTAGTTCAAGCCCACGAAAGGCCCAGGGCGCCGGGATGAGATCCGAGGATTCTGAGCGTTGAGATTATTCTTCTAGGTATTTTGATAAAAAAAATTATAATGATAATGAAGGGAATTTTTTTATCTTTTTTCCTTTGATTAATATGAAAATTTCTAATTCATAAGAATGAACATGGAACTCGCGCAAACCAACTATTCAGTAAGAAACGCCCTAAAAAAAACTATTCAGTAAGAAACTAAGTCTCTTTTTCTTTCTTTTGGATGCTTAGAGAGTGTATGAGTTTAGCCCAAACAACTTATACATTAACTCATATAACATGAAAGGTTTGATTTACTGCTTGCTGGCCCAATAATGTACTCCTCCCGCTGTCAAAATCCTTGTATAAGTTGTCGGCATGCGCCGTGGTCGACGACGCAAACGGGGAGTTGACTGGGCTTGGCGGAGCATAGCTAGAACGTGCCCTGAAGCGCCTCCACACCATGACGAGGAGATGGGCGGCCAGGCCAACAGCAGCTAGACCGAACGCCCACTTGATCAGGTGGATCACCAAAACCTTGGTCCTCGAAGTGGACTCTCCCATTTCAGAAGAACGGCTATATGTGCACAACGACATATTATAAGGTTAAGGTTCCGTCTGGGGTGTCTCTCTTCTTATCAGTGACGAAGAGGAACTGTGAGGAAGAGCTAGCAAGGGGGTCAATGCCCCCCCCTCCTTCCTCCTTAGTCCATAAACAAAGTATAAAGTAGAAATTAATTGTCATCTACTTGAATGAATTCAACCCAAATCATACTTAATATAATATATATAATAGTTTTTCTTATGCAAAGTTTATTATTTTGGGTGTGCATATGCACACTCATGCCTCATGTTAGCTCTGCCCCTGCTTCTTATTTGTGTGGCGCTGGCTATCATCCATGCTACGGAGAAAGGAAGCACATGAATGGGAATTAACCCAGCGAGTCGTGCATGGCTCTTGGTACCGATACCGACACTTTGTTGCACTGAAATACATAGTACATGCCACCCCAGCTGCTTCTGTCATCTATCTATCGGTAGCTTCTCATCGTCCCCTCCCTCGCCAAGCACAAAGACCCGTGCGATGAGAGAAGAGATGACCGACTTGACCACCTCAAGCCGCGTTCTCCCTCGCTGGCTCGCTGCCCGGTCCGCGCGCAGTCCGTCGTTCATGACTTGCCCCTATGGAATCCAGTTCCGGGTGCAACCACCCACGGCCGCCGAGCCACCGTCTTAGTGCTTGCATCATTGCATGGCCATCGGCACTATGCATATGCATGTAGGCATGGCTTTAGTTGATACGCTGTGAAACAGTCTCGCCCATTAGTGTTTTTTTTTTTTGTGAAACACACGCAAACACTCACAAACACGTATGAGTATTCACCCTTATAAACACACACACACGCAACCCTTGCTTTTATGAACGCCTCGCCCATTAGTTGATACTGGTTGATTGTATTTAAGTAGCTTTACAAGAGTTGTCTTCTACATATGTGGTTACGTTGTTAAGTCATCACTCGAATACGCAATACCTGATTCTATGAAGTACATTGTACACACCTAGAGTTCCATTTGACGTTATCTTTACACCAATTGAAATGGCTTTCTCCACACAAAAAAAAAGAGAGAGAGAGAGAATTAACAAGAAGACATATTTTGTTTATTGTTGATAACTTGATATAGCAAAATAATATTTTCTTATAGATATTGAACAGCTAGCAGTACCACCAACTTCTAAGTTTTTCCTTGTAACTCTGAAGTATCAACAAGGTATTCAGAGTAATGTTTTAGTCCAAGAAAGGATGACTACTTAGCAAACTGAAGGAAATAAAATGTTAAATACCCATATTTGTTGTGCTTATTGTTTTTCATCCACATGAGCGCTACTTCACAAGATCCCCTGATGCTACTAGCCCAAACTACCAACTGGCGTCAACTGCTACTGATGTAGCACAAAACCTCAAGCTGCTGCGCTCACATGGCCGCATGATTATAATTAACTCCATTGCATACACCCTGTACTTATCTTATTCAATCCACAATCCATAACATTTACTCTAGATTCATTCTTATAGTAAAACACACAATTAACGCAATACATTTGAATTGATAGGTAAAGACAAAATGCAAAGTGATCATAGTACAAAATTACTGGGTGAATATTTGACCTCACTTACTTTTCACTTATATCGACACAGTACATATGTACGCTTTTAAGTGAAATTTAATTCGGGAAGATGTCTCCCTACATTTACTCACTTTCCTTCCCATCATTTGTAAATGTGTCACCACTGTGAATCATAAAGCACCGTGCATAACATGGTGGAATGGTGCTCGTTCATTGTCAAGGGGTTTACAGTTTGGCGCATTACCTTACCATCTGATAACGATGAACAAAATCAATGAAATCGATCAGCACATGGGAACTTAGATTACAAAATGGATCAACAATGATTGGTTAATGTGAATGATCAGATGAACAGTTCAAAGATACACTAAGAATTATTCGTGGCTTGTAGGAAAGGGCCGTGCTAACCAGGGTTGAAGCTAGCCTTGCAGCTCGCTGGTGTCAGCCATGTTTTTTACCGGTGTCATCACCATTGTATATAATGTTTGAAAAGCATTTTACACTGAATTTTCAGAAATTTGTTGGTGTCAGCTGACACCAACAAGAGGCTGTAGCTTTGCCCCTGGTACTAACAATGCACCATATAGCGCAAAAAAAAAAGCACCATATTTCAATTACTACAATCGGTTTTACCTTATTAGTTTCTAAATCGGTTTTACAGTTTGGGGAAATTTGCTACGGCACACTACAAAGGTGTGGCTTTGGCCCCAACACACTCCAACTCTTGTATTTAGTTGTGGCAGACTCCAAAAGTGTGGTAATTTAGGTGCAACACACTAACCAGGAAAAAAAGTGTTTTTTTCAACTTTTTAATCTCACTGCACGAAACACATTACAACTTGAAATTTTGCACAATGATAAATTGCTTCATTCTCTATCCATATATGTTTTTTGCAGATTTTTTCCTTATTGTTCACATACTTTGTTTTACAAAACAAAAATTATTCTCAATGAAAAGTGATTTAAACAATCATTAAAAAATATAAAAGAAAACACATGGATAGAGAATATAACAATGTATTACTGTGAAAAGTTTCAAGTTGTAATGGGTTTCGTGCAATGAGATAAAAAAGTTGAAAAAAACACATTTCCCCTTGTTAGTGTGCTGCACTTAAATTACCACAGTTTTTGAGTGTGGCATAACCAAATACAAGAGTTGGAGTGTGTTGTGCCTAAAACTACACCTTTCTAGTGTGCTGTAGCAAATTTCCCCTTACTGTTTTCATTTTGTATTGTACAACCCCTCATGGTTCGGTCCGGAATGAGGTGGTGGTGTTTGTAAGGGACATTTTTTCTCCTTTATTAATACAAAGATACGCAGCTCTCCTGCGTATTCGAGGGAAAAAATATAATGCTAGATTCATATATGATTATGTGGAAATGTTAGCATCCTTTAATTTGACAGTGGTATATAGTATGTCATAAACACCATCTTTCTAGATTTTTTTGGCACGACTTGCCAAACAGATATCATTAGGAGGCTGCTTGGTTCACGGCCATACTTGGCCACGCCACGCTTTGGCGCCGCCGCGGCTGTGGCGCCCAGAAACAACGCCACATCCGCCACAAAAATCTGTCACAGTTTTACTACTGCACAAGGAGAAAACGACAAGGTGAAAAGCTATGGCAGGAACCAAGCAAAAAGCCAGTAAACTCGCCGTATCTTGGGCGTGGCCAAGTATGGCCGTGAACCAAGCATACCCTAGATCCCACATCAGACGGGCCATCAGGCACGGAAAGGTCGCGCCATATATATTTCTAGTTGCTGCCGAAACGTCACTGCAGTCGACTCAAATAGGATGTTTGGATGAGCTAATTCAGTTGGAGGAGTAGTTACTCTTTCTATTTTTTAGACAAAGTTAAATTTGAGCCCAAGAAGTGAAATCTCGTTAAGCCCTTACCAAGTTTGAGTGTCCATGATGGGTTGGTACACCATTCCAAAGAAAAGCCCAAACTCGTACGAGGCCTGAGGCTCTCGTGGGTTCGCTTACTCTAAAAATCCTTGCAGTTTTTTTTTTCCCGCCCTTTCTTATCTCGTTGGCAGGTGCGATATTAGCATTTAGGAGAAAGACATTGTTTAGTTACGATCTTGAAAAAAAAAAGACATTGTTTAGTCGGCCGCTGTAGTCTTTCAGATAGCCTGGCTGCCGTGCACCGCTGTTAGCCCAATCAACACAGCTGGAGATGATACAAGGGTGTTCGTTTCATAGGGATTTAAAATTTAGAGGGGTCTAAAAAAAGAATCTTATCATTTAAGAGTATTAAATAAAATTTAATTACAAAACTAACTGCAGAACCCCTGGTCTAATTCGCGAGACGAATCTAATGAGGGTAAGCAATCCGTGATTAGACGATGGTTACTGTAGCATTACTGTAGCAAAACATGTCTTAATTAGGCTTATTAGATTCGTCTCGTAAAGATGTACCCATCTGTAAAAAGGTTTTATCATTAGACTTTATTTAGTATTAGATTCTCTTTATTTAGAAGCCTCTAAAATTTAGCGCTAAAAGAAAGGAACAGAGCCAAAGTATGATGCCTCCGGCTGCCCAAAATAGCCAAAGCAGGAGGAGCTGCCTGCCAGAGCAACGAAGAGCAGGCGATTTTCTTCGGAGGTCAACATCCTCCAGGCAGCCTAGCAGGCGAAAGCCAAGACAGCAGCAGCACCATCACTCGGGCCTCCCTGCTCCGTCGTACTCGGAAGTGAACCGGTCCTCCCGTTTGGTCGCCATCGCCGGGTGCCAGTCGCAACAGAAACGTACGGACAGCACACCCACTTGTCTGAGGTGAGGTCAGGCCGTGCGTCAGTGGCTTCCGCCGCCGTGATGTACGGCCGGGCAAGGGTCGCGGCCGATTGTTTAGAGCAAGCCCAATAAGCACTGTTCACTTAGCTTGTAGCCAGGACAGCTCAGCAAATTCTGACGTGGATGAAAGAGAAACGAGCTCTGACAGCGAGCTTGGCGCGACTGCGAGCGCCGGTTTCGGCACGAGCTCCAACGCGAAACGTGGGGCCCGCTATGTCCTTTCTCTCCCTCCCGCTCACTCAAAGCATCCCAGCTCGGCGGCGAGGAGCCGATGGTGCAAGGGTCGGGCGTGGAGCCGAGCGCCGTCCCTGCAACGCCGCGCGGAGGGCGCGAACTCGGCGTGCGAGATCCGCTCGAAGTGGCGACAGACGGCGAGCTCGGCCGGCATGGCGTGGCGACGCGCGACGAGCAGGGGAGCTGAGTGGCGCAGAGAGCTGCGGAGCGTGGCCGCTGTGGCTCGACGCGGGAGCTCGCTGTGCTCGCGGCAGCTCGGGCTTGCGCTGTGCGCGCGGCAGCTCGTCCTTGAACTGGACGCACGCGACCCTTGGCGAGCTCCGGCCACCATGGCCGCAAGCCGAACTCGGCCTGCTCGGGAACTAATCAAGCACTAGCTGGTGAACTCGTCGATGACGTGCAGGGCCACACGGGTGAGGAGCCTCTCGGCCATGGTGCCCAAGCGGGGTGCAGGCAGCAGCGCCGTTGAAGAAGATAAGATTGAGGAAAGAGATAAGGCTGAGTATATGAATAAAAAATGTGAAATAAGAGTCTGTGAGGAGCCGGATTGTTGTGGACATGGGCTCCAAGCTTGGCAAAAAAATGACATGGCTTGACTTCACGCCAACGTTATTGGGCCTGCTCTTACAAAACCGACGGTAACCGCTCGGTTACCGCGGTTACCGGACTAACCGGTCCGGTCCGGTTAGTTCGGTCATCCGGTTTTGAGATTTGAATTTTGAAATTTTTTGGAAATTTAAAAAAATTTGAAATAAAAAATATGTAAATAAACTAGATGTTATTTGCAACACATTGGTGGAAACGGTTAATAAAAATGAGGTTGTTTGATGGGTCAAAAAAATGGCGCAAGAACCGTCCGGTTAGTTGAGTAGAAACCGGTCGGTTAGTTGAGTAGAAACCGCGGTAACCGGTGCGAACCGTCCGGTTTTGCGCCGTGACGCCGAGGTGAAGGTTAGTTTATCGGTTTTTATTTTTTTCTGTTCCCGTTTGATTGATATACAGTTATAGAGATGCAATGTAGTGCTGCTAAATCGATGACTGTGAAATTTGTTAGAGGGCAATGTAGTGCTGCTATATTTCATTGGATAGATGGTATTATCAACTCGGCAATTGTTGTGTATTGGTAGTATGTGAATTGTGTATGTGTTACTAAGAGGAAATGAGTCCATCGTATTTGTAGATGTGATTTTCTTGCAGGCACGATGGGTGATCGTGATAAAGATAGTGTATGGGAACATAGTTTTCTTGCATGCTTGTATCCATTATTGTATGTTGATGTGCGCAAAACTACATGTATTATGTTCAAAACTATGTTGTATGTTAAATTTCGTCAAGAACTATGTATCGGACAATTTATGTTGGACTTTGTATGAATTGTGGTATGTTGTATGAGGTTCATTGGTGCAATATTTCATGAATTCTATGTTCTCAATGTCTGATAACCATTATTAGAATATTTCATCAACGTTCATGCCAAAATTTCCAATTTTTTGAGCCTATTTTAGCAATTTCCAGTGAAACCGACAAAACCGAGAAAACCGATCGGTATACCGAGCAAACCGGTCGGTTACCGAAGAAACCGGTCGGTAACCGAGATTTTGAATTCAAATTTTGATTTTTGAATTTTTGTCCGGTTTCCGACCGGTTACCGCGGTAACCGGTAAAACCGGTCTAACCGGTCCGGCTCGGTCGGAACGGTCCCAACGGTTATGTAAACCTTGGCTGCACTCGCTGGCTTCCACTTTTCGCCGAAATTTCGTTCTCGACTTGTTCTTGCTGAACTTTCGCCTATGCCCTTTTTGTAATCACGTTGATGTACTCGAGTTCATAGATTTCAGAACGAGACTGGTATTCGCTTGAATTTCCGTCGGGCAGGTTCCGTTTGCTTTCCGTTTTCCCGCGTGCTGAACTGGCGGCTCGATATTTTCCACTTTCACAGCTCTTTCTTGATCTTTTCTGTTCCTCGTGATAGTAGACGTATGCAAGTGCGTAAGATCTCCTACCAACACGAAACAGCGTTTTTGAGATCACCGGAATGATTGCGAGGAGCCAAAGATCGAGTGAAAAGGTTACTGCAAACGATAAGAAGGTCTCGGTCACGGTAAAGCGTGAAAACAACCCTGCGACTTCATTGTCTCCAGCACGCCAATCTAATGAACAAGCGCCACGTCATTGCCATTTACTATAGCTTGACGACGATGACTAAAATTTCTTGATCGGACGACGTTGACTACTGAATGCCAAAACACCAACGGATATGGTACTGCCATTCTGCCTTTCGAGCCCTCCGATCCAGCCGTCCAGGAGTCGGGCGACTTGAGCCAACGATGCACCAGCGGTCAACCATAATTGTGCGTGAGGTCATGGCACGAACGGTGGATGATGATGCGCTGCCAGGGTCATCTCCATTTGCGCCCAAAGTCGAGCAACGTGCAACCATTCACGACTTCACGAGGCATATAAACTAATTGCCGGCGTCAATTGCTTAGGATTTGATAAACTTGGTCATGATCGACGAGAAAGATAACTTGACGTTGCTTGAACCGCAATCTACCTTCGCCTGGTACTCTTACAAAAACTAGGCGAGAGGAGAATGACATGGCGATAGCACTTGTCTCTTTCCTTCCTTTCCTCTTGGTGCCATATTCGCATATACTCGGCTAATTTTGGGTGGTATGTCCAAGATCTTTATACAAACTTAGATAGTGATGGAAGCATATCCGGTACGAACATGAGCTTTATTATGTTCTCATATATATATAGCAGATATAAAAGTACATTCAAGCAAATTGATTACACTAATCAGTACTACCAAAGTTGTATTCCCATAACATTATTAGAGATTTGAGTAAGACGCAAAAGCGAGTCCATTTGATGCATAGTACATATCATCAGGGAATAAATATCAAAGCAAAAAAAAGGATAATAAACGTTGCATCGAACCGTGCTCTTTTTCGCACAGCCGCTGCTACTGCATATTATCATCAGGGAATAAGTATCGCAGCGAAAGGATTATAAACGTCGTGCTTTTTTTCGCACAGCCGCTGCTACTGCCAAATCAGGAGTATCGGATCGTCCCTTCTTAAACAAAATGCAAAGACAACCCATCCAATCCAACAACCCCCTCGAAACCAAAGATTAGTTCGACCGACGACCGGACTCGCTAATTCCTGCCGTCTCAACAGGTCCAAATTTCCAATTCCAACGCTTTCTGCACACCCGACCTGCTCCGCTGCTTCGATGCCAGACAGTCTAGAAGGGAGATGGAGTCCTGGGCTAGTGGTCTACGTATTCCGCAGCAGATTCGCAGCGAGGACTGCAAGCACTAATTTGGAAGTGGATAAAGGAATCCTTCCTGGCGGTTGGGAGCATCGTGCTGCCTGTCCAAATCCGGCATCGCCTGTTTCCAACCGTACCGCACGAACAAACAGCTTGTACTCCAAGAGAACACCAAGAGTTATGGTGTACGTATGCGTATGCTAGTTGGTGTGGGCCCGTCGAACAAGGTTCGCCGGACGTGGAGGCGTCTCCGCACACCGGCGACTCAGCCACCGCGCCCATCCGTTTCCTCTTGACACCGCAAAACGAATCGCACGCGTGCCCGTACCTCGAGTTAGTGCTTCCGTTCACACGACCCGACCAAACCTGTTTCTGCTTCCTCACCTGTTCACGGATTAACCCCTTTCCTTGGTGATTTTTCACTGGAGTTTCAAAAGGCCAAACTGCGAGAATTCCGATTTCTTTTTCTTCAAAGAAAACGACAGCGTATTTACAGAGCAGAGCTTCCTCGCTCAAGCGAAAACAGACAGAGACAAATCTATCAACAAAAACGAAAAAAAAGACAAGAAAACACTAAAAATCTATTAACAATCACCTCACCCATCTGCAAAGGATAACCCGGGCCGGAAAGAAGTCAACAGCCCGCCTACCGCAAGCAAAGAACGAAACTACTCAAACACGACCAATCAAACTCTAATTACTATTTAATCTAAAAAAAAAAAACTCTAATTACTATTTGACGGCGCCGGGCCGCCGGCCGGCGTGGAGGGTCAGTAGGAGCAGGTGACCCTGTGCGCGGAGCGGTCGCGGAGCATGCCGCGGTAGAGCGCCTCACGGTTGGCCGGCATCCGCTCCTCCGCCGCGTCCCTGCAGCTGCTGCTGCTCGTCGCCGCGGCCGGAGACGCCCGGGCCGGCCGCGGGGCGCCCTCATTGTCGATGACGTCGGCCGCGAACCGCACCCGCTTCTCGGCCTTCCGCCGCGCGGCGCTCTTACCCCCGCGCCTCCTCTTCTCTGCAGAGACAGAGCCAGGAGAAAAAAACAGAGCACGTGAGAATTCCGTAGAGAACCGTGGCAATCGGGACGAGAAAACAGAGGAAGCGACGAACGGCGACGCACCTGAGGAGGAGAGGCAGGGGCGGAGGCTCGGCTCCGTTGGAGAAGAAGGGGAGGCGGCGCCGGACATGTGGGTGCGGCAGAGGGAGAAGATGACGAGGGAGCCCGAGAAGGCCACGGCCGTGGCGGCCGCGAGCGCGAGGGAGCCGCCCATCGACGACGACGACGACATGGTGGTGGTGTTCACGACTTCGAGGTAGGTGAGCGGCGGTCTTCTCCAATCACGTTAGGTGGGCGGCGTGCTCTCTGTTTCTCTCACGCTTGACAACTGGTTCGCTCGTTGCTTTCTTTCTTCCTCGGGACGGACGGCGCTGGAGCAGGGGGCCGGTAATAAAGGCTTCAGCCGTGGGGGCGGTAGGCGCACGGAGACCACGAGAGAGAAAGCGAATGCGCGCGGTCACGGCTTGGACCACACGAGTCCAGACTCCAGCGGCTCCAAACTCCAAAGTGATTACGGCGGCTGCGCGCCTCCTACTCACCCTCGCTCAGTCACCCTCGCTCGCTCGCGGGGCGGCGGAGTCCACGGAATGCTGGAGTTGGCAAGCTGCAAACAGTCTGGTGCACGCGTATGCCAGGCGAGAGTCCTACGGTCTGAAGTCTGAACGCTCGGCGTACACGCGTTTGGAAAACAAATCTGCAAATACACTGTGCTCCTTTAACATGTGCTCCAATAGGCCCTTACTTTTGATTCTCAACGAAACTTCATCTAATCGAATAAATAGTGTACCAATACGTACGTAGATCTACACTCTGAACCATTATTTTGGGTCGTATTATTTTGTATATAGACACGCATGGTGTGCATGGGCCAAGAAGATTCCGTCGACGCTGCCTTCTGCGATCCCGGAGGAGCACCAAACCGCCCAACCGTATATAAAATAAGAAGACTGATGAGGAATTGGGAACAGGTCTCCGTTCGTTTGCTGCGGTTGAACGGTCGATGATTAGAATTAAGCGAGCGGACCTGAGCCAACCGACAGGATATATCCGCACAGGAGCTGGATTTGACTTGTTTTTGTTCTGTATGTAGGGTGGAGTCGAAGTTCCAAGTTCTCTCGCGGGGCCCGGGTGTCATGCTCAATGTTAGCGTTGAATTTCGACGGCCTCTCGCCGGGCCCAGATGTCATACTCGTTATCGTCAAAGTTCTTCCCTCTCGCTCGCAGGAACTTTGACGCTGTAGTTCTAAGAATTTTTTATACGGGTCTTGATTCAACTCTTGCACGCTAACTACTTGATCAAGCCCGACAGTCACATGAAAATTCCGGATGAAACACGAATTCGCCATGACTTTATGCAATTCTTACGAGACTGGAAGGTCAATGCTGTCAGGGACGCCCCACGCAGGTGGCGTCCATGCACTCCATGTTGGACAGGCAACCGTCCACCTGCTCTTTCACCTCCACGCTTCTTCTAGCACCGGTGACAAAAGCACGAGAAAATCTCCACCCCACCCACGGCGGCGTCATGTTGTTGCTGGCCTTTTCCTGGTCCAGAACGTGGTTGGCTTTCCGACGTGGTGCCGTCTGAACTCGTCGGCGTTTTCTGCAGTCCACGGGTTTCAATGTGCAGCCGTGGTATCCAAGCGCCGCGTAGCGACGTGCCGACGTGAGTGCGTGATCTCCATCTAGAAGGCACGTTTCTTCAGAAAGAAGAAGAGCAGACAGGGCCCATCCCCTGCCTGCGTACCCCAGATGTCGTCGTTTCTTCAGAGAATAGAATCGCAGCTGAGGTGCTGGCACAGCTACGTACAAGTAGACGGCCTATTTAAACGGTTCGTACCTGTCAAAACCACTTGTTGGGAACGGGGACTTTTTTTGCTTTATCCGTTTGCATTTTTCTAGGCGACGTGCTTCGTGCCGCCGCCGCACGCCACAAAGGTACGTCACGTACGCAAATTTCTCGTGTCAACCGTGTACTATTAAAAACATCAACAGGCAATAGAGACAACGTAAAAAGTCGACCACAAACTGGCGGAGACATTAATCGACCACTTGGGCACTTGCAATTGCTGCCTGCGCACTGGTCATGGAGTGCTCGCCGTGAGTCCGTGACGCCTAAAGAGACGGTGACGCCGGCCGGCAGATCGCTCGCGAGTCACGACCCAGAGACTTGGAGAAAGCGACGCCTCTGAATGTTCGGCGCGGCTTCCTGTTGGATGCACTCATGAGCATGGGGCCTGCTGGACGTCACCTTGTCACGGCCTTCGGTGCACGCCGCAACAGCTGGATCCGCGACAAGTGGATCTGGCGGCATGAGTCGCCGACGAACCGGGGGCCCGGCTAACCGGCCGGGCGACCATGCGTCACCTCCACCGTGAATCTCCGGACGTACGTACGTACAACGCACCGCCCTCGCCTACGCAAGAAAATTCGGCAGCAGAGAAACGTTCCAGGGTCCGGTGCGGGGGTCTCGTGGGCTTGTGCGTCCTCCCGAAGGGCCCGAATCCGGATCGGAGGAAAAGCTTGTGGCGCGTCACGCGTCGTCCCGCTCCCCTGCCTCTTCCGCCACGCCGCGTGCCGCCTCGTCACGTCGCGTCGCGTCGTTCTGCACCTCGTGCCGAGGCTCCGGCGGGGCCGGGAGCGCCGTCGCTCTCGAGGCCACTTGTCACCACACGGGGGAAAAGTCGAGTGCGTGCGCGGAGTCGCGGCGCGGCAACGCGGGGGTCCCCCGAGCGAGCTGCCGAGGCGTGCCCAGGTGTCCGCGGCGAGACCTCGCCTCGCCCGGCAATTGTCTGCTCGCCACCTGCCCCCGCTTGCGCCGTCGCCGTCACGACTCACGGGCTTCTCTCGGCAACGGAACAAGCGCAACAAAAAACTTGGAGCTGCCGGGCCGGGTGTAAAAATCGACCGACGTTTCTGAGGAAGCTAGCGATACCTGAAGCATGCCGGCCGGCAAGCCCAATCTCGAAACAACGCACTGCCAACGTGACGTTTATCTGCACTGTGCAGTGGCACGATCCGTGACCGTCCGACGAACCGGCCGGGGCACGGCCGGCTGTCGCTGACCTCTCCCTCGCCCAGAAAAATCGGCGTAATGAAGCACTCACGTTCCGGCGGGGAGGGACCGCGGCGGCTCGGTCGGTCGCTCCACTGCGGTCTCGAGGTCCCGTCGCCGTCGGGACACTTGTCATCGGCAGGCTGATCGACGTCGAGCGCTCTTGAGCGAGGCTCCGTCGTCCTGTTGTACAGTTGTACGTGCAAGGTCCTCGCGCGGCGGAACGGAACTCGCCCAAGTGTCCGCGGCGAGGACTCCATCCGTCGGCAGCCTATGGCTGGGTCGCCACCGGTGCGTCCTGGCAACGGAGATCAGCACGACCGGACTCTCAGGTGGCATTGGCAACGGGGTTTTCCTTTTCCGTTTGCTTTTTCTCGGCGACGTGCTTCGTGCCGCGGGCGCCGCCGCACGCCAAAGCTACGTCACGTATGCAAAATTCTCGTGTCAACCGTGTACTATTAAAAACATCAACAGGCCAGCGAGACAGCGTAACTCGATCACAAATGGCCGGAGAAATTAATCGACCACTTGTGCACTTGCAATTGCTGCCTGCGCACTGGCCACGGAGTGCTCGCCGTGACGCCTAAAGAGACGGTGACGCCGGCCGGCAGGCAGATCGCTCGCGACCTACCCAGAGACTTGGAGAAAGCGACGCATCTGAATGAATGTTCGGCGAGGCTTCCTGTTGGATGCAGTCATGGGGCCGGATGGGGCCGCCTGCCGAAATACGAACGTCATCGTGCGTGCCACGGCCCACGCCGCAATAGCGACAAGTGGATGTTGCGGCATGAGTCGCCGACTAACCGGGGCCACGGCGAGCCGACGACCAAGCGTCACCTGCACCTCTCAGCTCCGCTCCGGACGTAGTACGTCCTCAGCTCCGCTCCGGACGTAGTACGTCCGCACACCGGCCTCGCCGACGCGGAAAAACTTCGGAAGCAGAGCAACGTTCACGGGACCACCGGTGCCCGCTTGCGTGCGCGTGAACCCGGACCAGTGCCAAGCTTCTGGGGCGGCGTCACGCGTCGTCTCGCTTCCCTGCCTCTTCCGCCACGCCGCGCGCCGCCTCGTCTCGTCGCGTCGTTCGGGAGCGCCGTCGCTGTCGGAAGCCACTTGTCACCGCGCGGGGCAAAGACGAGAGCGCGCGGACGAGGCGCGGCAGCACGGGGTCCCCCGAGCTGCGAAACGCGCCCAGGTGTCCGGGGCTCGGCGCAGGGCCGCTCGCCACCTGTACCGGCTGCGCCGTCGCGCTCAGAGATCACAGGCACGAGCGTGTCTCGTCTCGGCAACGGAACGAGCGCAAAAACTTGGAGCTGCGCGGCGCGGAGGGGGCGAATTCGAGCTGCTGTTTTACCTGCACGCTTCATGTACCGTGCTGCTCGTCCAGGCTCGCTTAGCTTTGGCAACGTGGTTGGCACTTGCGATAAGACGACGCCCGATCGCGGCGCTTTCGCGGTCGACGTGGTTGGTGGCTGCGCGAATCGACGAGCGCGAGGCGATCACGCTGTAGAATATCAGCCCTCTGCTATCCAAGTTCTTCTTTGTTTTGTCTCGCTTCTTTGTTTTTTTAGCCGAATCGTTTGTATTCACAAACTATTGTGTGGTCTAGCGGTAAGTGTGTTGCTTAATTGGGTGGTTCAAATCTCCCTCCCTGAAGCATTGTTTTTCCCCTGCTACTACTTCCGTTCTAAAATGTGCAGTCCACCTGCTCTTTTAGAAGTGTCTTCATTTTTTCAGATATCAGACGATTCAGACATAACGTACAGAATCGTTTTGACAAGAAGTGATAATTCATCAATGCTTTTTGCTAGAATCGTGTCGTGGTTGAGGTGCTGGCTCAGCTATGTACAAGCAGACGCCCTATTTAAACGTTCCGTACCTGTGAAAACCACTTGTTTGCGAACTGAGTTTTGGTTTATCGATCCGTTTGCTTTTTTGAGGCGACGTGATTCGCGCCGCCACCGCACGGCAGTGTAACTCGACTACGAAACTGCACGAGAAATTAATCGACAACTTGCCGTTGCAGCGCATTGGGCACGGAGTGCTCGCCGTCAAACACGACGGCGACGGCCGGTCGCGACCATGCAAGAGGCTTGGAGAAAGCGACGCCACTGAATGTTCGGCGCGGCTTCCTGCTGGATGGATGCACTCATGGGGATGGATGGATGGGGCCTGCTGGACGTCACCGTGCCACACCCCCTCTCGGTGCACGCCGCGCAATACCTGGATCCGCAACATGTGTGGTTTGAGCGGTATCGATCGGTCGCCGACTAACCTGGGGCCCGGCGCGCGATCCGGCCGGCCGACCAAGCGTCACCTGCCCTCCACCGCGCAGCTCCAGACGTACACGCCGACGCAAGAAAAGTCGGCAGCAGAGCAAACGTTCCAGGGGCCGGCCACAGGTGCGCTTTCGCGTTCAAGTGGAACCCGGACCTGAGCAAACGTTCTCGCGCGTCACGCGTCGTCCCACTCGCCTGCGGCTGGGGCCCTGCCCCTCCCGCCGTGCCGCGTGCCGCCTCGTCGCGTCGTTCTACGCCTAGTGCCGCGGAGACGGACGCGCAGTCGCTTTCGGGGCCACTTGGCACCGCGGGAGGCGAAATGCGGAGTCGCGGCGCGGCAGCGCGGGGTCCCCGACCGAGCTGCCGAACGCGCCTTTCCAGGTGTCCGCGGGCAAGGCCTCGCATAGCAAAGGCCGCCGGTTCGCCACCTGCCCTCGCATAGATCAGGCAGGCACGAAGCGTGTCTCGGCGGCGGAACGAGCGCAAAACTTGGAGCTGCGCGGAGGTGGCGTCCACGCGGGTCGTCTCGTTTGACAGGCGAGGTCCAGCTTCCGTTCACCTACCTGCACGCTTCATGTACCCTAACGGCGATCGAGAACGTACTTGGGGATGCTCGATCGCGGCGCTTTCGCTGTCGACGTGGTTCATGGCCGTGCGACGTTCAATCTGCTGTAGAGTATAGACGGTTGCAGTGCGGAAAGAAAAGGCTGTACTGCCTGTCAAAACCACCAGCTGAATAGAATGGCTGCTGCCTTTACTTTTCGGTGCTGCTTTAGTTAGCAGTGTCTGGCTAGCGATTAAGCTTTGTTAACCAGATGACGATGAACCAAATAATTAAACTAGGAAGTGCTTCAGTTCGTTAGGAAGCTGACGGGTCAGGATGGCCGCTCGTAGTGTAAAGGCGGCTTCATTCGTGCTATGGCAGGAGATTGATTCATCACGTTGCCGGTAAAAAAATAAAAATAAAATCGACCGACGTTTCTGAGGAAGCGACACCTGAAGCCTGATGAAGGTCGTTCGAGCCGGGCAGATCCCAGCTGCATTCCGGCCGGCAAGCCAAATCTCCAAAGAAGCACTCCTGCCAACGTGACGTTGATATGTGTTGTGCAGGGGCACGATCCGTGACCGACCGACCGATCGACGAACCGGCCGGGGCCCGGCCGACTGCCGCTGTCCTCTCCGTCGCCGAAAAAAATCGGCTGAAGGAAGCAGTCACGTGTGTTTTCCGCAGGCACCGCGGCGGCTTCACTGCGCGTCTCACGGTCCCATCGCTTTCGGCAGAGCCGTCGCCGTCGGGACACTTGTCATCGCTCGGCCGACCGATGTCGAGCGCCCTCGAGCGAGGCCCCATCCTGTTGTAGTTGTACTACGTGCAATGTCCTCCCTCGCGCGGCCGCGGCGGAACCGAACTCGCCCAGGTGACTGTTGATTCTTCGCGAAGAAAACCCAACACCGGGTGAAGCACGGAGAGAAAGCGAGAGAGATAGGGAAAGGTTTCGTGAATGTGAGAGGAAATCTGCATAAGACGAAGCCTAGGCCATTGCATTAACAGTTATGTTATACAGCAGGGAATCGACCCCCTCTCCAGTGCACGGGAGGGGGTATTTATACCGTGATCAGGGATTACAAATCAATGCCTAAACTACCCCTGATCACGGAGAATAATGTACAGGATATTCGGTACAATAACGTCCGGAGGGCACAATCGACTTTTGCCATCTTCCCGTCGAGGGTACACCAGAAACCCTAGCCGCTGACGTACTCATCCTCCGTGCCGCTCCGGCCCACCCGCGGATCTTCGGGCATGCGCGAGGCGCCCTGCCGAGCTTCGCCCGAAGCCCTAAGCCTTCGCGTGGCAGCGACCCTTCGGGCGCTCGATCCGCCCTTCGCGCCCAGCATCAAGTCCTGCGGAGGGAAAGACAGACGACACACGAAGGGTCATTGGTTAGCATAGCTAAACCCTTCGGGTTAAAGGAGAAAGGGCGTCCGGGATCGAAGCCTGCTCCGCGGATCCCCAACAGTAGCCCCTCGCGGGCGAGGTTCAACGCCGATGAGCCGAACCCTCGAAGAATAACCGGATGCGATCGGAGCCGATCCCGGAAAAACTTCCCTCGCTCATTGGGGTTGATGCTGGCTGTAGAGTGCGAAGATGATTTTGTATTGCCCGAAGGTCGAAAACGCGGTGAATGCAACAGCCGTGGTAAGAAAATAAGGATCTTATCCGCACTCGCGGTTTTCGAGGGCGCATTAACTGCCCAGGTTTTTACCCCCCTATATAAGGAGGGGAGAGGGCCGGTCATTTTCCGCGCTCACCTCTCAATTTCTTTGTGATCTTCGGGTTTCTGCTGTTGCTTTCGTGGTTTCGTTTTTCGTCGCTTTTGCCTTTTTGTCTTCGTCATCGTCTTGAGGTTCGTTGGTGATCGCTCTTCGGGTTTCCGAATAGGTGCACTCACGACGATTCTTACTATAAGCTTTGTCTTCGTACAGCTTTTAGGTGCTTTTGATGGCTAGAACGAAGCAGACTGCTGGTCTCGTCGACGAAGAGCCGGCGATGTCTGGCGAAGAGGCGGCTTTCAGCCAGGAGGGGGCTATGTCCCTTGATGGTGATGGGTCAGAGGAGTTGTTGGACTCCTTGCCCCGAGGCGAAACTGGTCTTCGTGATCCGGAGGATAGTCTCCGGCAGGCGCGAGCCCGGGGTCCCGGAAGCTGCCGAAGGAGGCAACTCCGGAGGCCAAAAAGCTCCGGAAGACGTTCCGGTTGAGAATCCCTCGGCGGACGATGCGGACGCTTCGGCTCCGGTTAAAGGTAAGGATCTTGGGGCTAACAGGGATTACGAGATTTATATCGAGAACGCTTATGCTGGGGACTTCGGGAGAAAACGCTTTAAGGCCGGCGTTGACGCTGGATCTTCGGCTGCAGAAGGGCAGGGTACTTCTGGTTGTGGTCATTCTTCGAAGGTTACTGACTCCCGGATTCGGACGCCTGCAGTTATTGACAAGACTTATCGTTTGAACCGTTCTCGGGTTGACGAAGCTGAGCTCGCCATGTACGTTGAGAGGGGGTACTTCGAAGCCGGAAGGGCCCGCTATCCAGGCGACGAGGAAATTCCGCAGCCCAAGCCTAATGAGGCAGTTGTCTTTCGGGATTATTTCGAGGCCGGGCTTCGGCTTCCTGCTCTTTTCATCCTCCAGCGAGTGCTTAAAGCGTATGGCATTCAGATACATCACTTGACGCCGAATGCCTTCGTGCAACTGTCAAAGTTCATCTGGGCCGTAAGAACATTCAACGCGAAGGTTAACTACGAAGCCTTTTTGCGCTTCTTCAGTTGTCACTTGCAGAACAAGAAGGTGTACTATGACAATGATGTTCTTCTTCTTCAGTATGGGGTCTGTACTTTCCAGCCGCGAAGCTTCAGTAAGAAGTCGAAGCTCGAGAAAGTTGCTTTGATTGCTGCTTCGAGGAATCGCTGGGACAATGATTGGGTGGACTACTGGTTCTACGCTGAGGTACCCGAAGGGGAGAATGATGATGGGTCTGTGTGCTACCCGCTAGCCAGTTTGCTGGTTCCGGCGGAGCCCACTTTCTCTCCTGATTTCACTGGCCGCGGCAAGACCTTCCAGCCTTGCTGCGATGCTTTCAAGAAGGCCTGCAAGATCATCAGCGGCCGTACCGTCGTTGAGGAGTTTATCGCTGCTGGTATTTGGCCTGTGGAGGGTGGCTGGAAGCCGGATGGCAACGAGAAGGTTAAGCTCGACGGGCGCAAGCTCACTTACCGCCGCCCGAAGTTCAATGGGCTTAAAAGGCCTGAAGGTCTTCGGCCGTTGCAGTTTGTTGAGATGGTCGAGGAGTGTGCTAATCTGCTCTGCGACCCGTTCAGTGCCGCCGAAGAGTATGACGTGGAAAACGGTCTTCTCCCGAAGCGCCGTATCAATCGGATCTTTGATTCGCTGAAAATCAGCTATGGCAATCATGCCGTGCCCTTGGGTAAAAAGCGGCTCAAGAAAGGGGAGACGCCCGAGATTGCCACGACTTGCTATATCAAGATGAGGGGCTGGGAAAAGAAATTCGAAGCTCCCGCCGCCGGCGCTGGGTCTTCGGGTTCAGGTGCTGGGCGAGGTCGGACTCGGGCGGCTTCGCGTCCGCAGAAAGCTAGCGCTGTCGCTACGACGAGCACTGTGCAGGCCGAGCGCCGGAAGCGCAAGATGGTCGTGTCCCGAGGTTCGAAAGGCTCCGGAATCTCGGATGTTGGTCGAGGCGGGTCGAGTGCCCACTTGGCTTCGGGGCAGACTGAATTTGCCTCAGGTTCTCGTGGTGGAGATGAGTCTGTGGCTGGTGGTGCTGGAGTGGTTGGTTCTGGGAACGCGCCTGGTTCTCCTGGCTTGGAGGCGCTTTCCGAAGGCCGGGACGGGGTTCCCGTGATCGAGCTGTCAGATACAGAGGAGTTGCTGGATGGCGCCAGCAGTCTTCGGGTAGATGTTGAGGAGACGCAGGGCATGGAGCTGGGCCGGAGCGCCGGGGACATGGTTGGAGATGATATACTGGGCTCGACCGGCATAGAGCGGTCTGAAGACACAAGGAGCTCCAGTGCTTCGGAAAGCTCTGATGGTTCGTCGTCTTCGGGCGGTGACTCTGTCTCGAGCTCCGACGCGGGGAGCTCGTATGGGGCCACAAAGGATGATAACTCTCTCGATGTTTCGCTGGCGATGATGAGTGGCTTAAGGGAGTACAATCCCGAAGGTCCTTAGACTTGTGGCTTTAGTTTTCTTCGCGTTACTCTTCTATATATTTTTTGTTCTCACGTGAAAATTGCCTTGCGTAGAGCTTCGGACCACGCTGGAGGCGAACTCCGCTCCTAACCTCGCCGATTTGCTGCTCCGGCAAGGCCAGATGGTAACTGGATTGAAGGATTTTTCTTCGTTTATTTTGTTGACCTATTGGTCTTTGTTAACACTTCGCTTCTTTATCAGATCACGCAGGCGTCTCAGGTACTTCGGAAGAAGTTGGAGACCGAGGTGGGCTTCGGAGGTGTCCCCCCTGAACTTGTCACGCTTCGCGAGGAGAAAAGTTGCTGGGAGACGAAGGAAGCCAGCTTCGAGGAAGACATCGCGCGCTTGAAGAAGGACCTCCAGGAGAAAACTGACTCCTTCGCTGTCTACAAGAAGGATACCGAAAGGAAACACGCGGCGGCGCTGGAGAAAGTGGAGGACAAAAGGGCCGCTCTGGAGGAGACTTGAAAGCGGAAGCCGAACGGCTAAGGTCGGGGGCTTCGGGCTATTTCGGTCTTATTCGGAGCTTCTTGCTCGCTACGGCCGCCAGCCTCGCCCTCTTCCCGCCGGAGATGAGCTGAACCTCGATTCTTTGCTATCTTGGGTTGAGAAGGAACTCCAGTCTGTGCCCAGCTTGTTGAATAACATGTGTGATCATGGGGCGAAGACCTGTCTCTACGCGCTTCTGGACATTCTGGCAAAAAAAAGGTTGGCGACTTTCATGAGCTTGGTTACTCCACCTTCCCTTCCGAAGCCATAGAGGGTGCGGATCCTAACACCGCGGACAAGGGCGTTAGCATTGTTGCGAAACGCTTT